>OZ025296.1:39936547-41136547 GCA_964019185.1 Maratus speculifer
GTATATTAGGGTGGGCCGAAAAAAACCTTTTTTTCGATTTTCGATTATGGCGGGTGCGGAAAAGTGGCCACTGGTGGCACTCAGTTCATACAAAAAATTTGAGATTTTTTGGACATTTCCTTCCCTGCCGCAAACGGCTTGAAGTTTTGCAAAAATGCTCATTTTTGAACTTTTTTCGAAAAAAATTAAAAAATGTTAAAGTAATATTTTTTATTGTATTTACTTAAAAAGGCATATTTAATATACCAAATGATTAAATAAGATCTGATCATGCATTATTTAATATCTATGTGTATTATAACTTAGGCTATTTTTATAGTTTTTTCATGTATAGCAGGCAAAAGTTGTATTTGTTTGAATCGATCGTTAGTTTCTATATTATTTATGTCCCTTGGTCTTCTTTATATTTTTTCTATGTGTCAAACGTCATGAATTTGGGGAATAAACAGCAGTCTACTTCAAAAACAAATCTGGAAGGTGAGAAAGTGGTGAAACAGGACTCTAAGCGAGCGCAATGACTCGTCATAATACTCATGGAGTGAAGGACGAAATAGTTGAGAGCCAAAATGCGATAAAGGATTATTATTATTTATTCTTGCTCAGTTACCTGCGACATTTGTTCAGTGTTAACGTGAAACCCTTTTATTGTGATATACAGTGCTTTTTGGGTCGTTTAATGTGCAATTTTAGTGTTTTGTGCGTTTTATTACAACGAGCTTAGAAATGGCTAGTATAAAGGGCCATGACAATGCAAAGGCACGCGATAGCGTGAAAAGTAACTTTTGGGGGACATCATGCATATTGAAAGAATTGCAATTGCCAACTTATGCTGATAATTATGCACCGCTACTACTGGTTGCTTCGCCATGTAGAAGTTGTGACAGCAGAGGATACGAATCTCGTCATCGATAAAAACAAAGTCAGAAGAGAGAAATAGAGACTCGGAAAGAAGATACAGGCAGAAGAAGTTATTGAAAGAAGGAAAATTAAAAGCATATTTTTTTATTGTAGAAAGGATAAAAGTATATTAAGAGAAAGAAAAATAACAAGCGGCACCGTCGAGAAAAAGGCGAGGAACATATCACCATGTTGTTTGAACCTGGTTAGGAATACTTGTGTCACTTGATACCTCGTTCCGTTACCTTGATACCTCGTCAGTTCAGAAAAGTCTAACTTGTGGTAACTTGGAAAATTGTATTATGATTTTGCTATTTCTTTTCCGTGACCGGAACGAGGTATCAAGTGATCCGAGTATTCCTAACCAAGTTCAAACAACACATTGATGTGTTCCTCGCCTTTCCTTCGAAGGTGCCGCTTGTTCTTTTTTTCCCCTCTGAATATACTTTTATCCTTTCTACCATCAAAAATATGCTTTTAATTTTCCTTTTTTCAGTAACTTCATCTGCCTGTATCTTATTTCTAAGTTTCTTTTTCTCTCTTCTGACTTTGTTTTTATCGATGACGAGATTCGTATTCTCTGCTGTCACAACTTCAACATGGTGAAGCAACCAGTAGTAGTGGCGCATGATTATCAGCATAAGTTGGCAATCGCAATTCTGTCAATATGCATGATGCCCCCCAAAAAGTTACTTTTCACGCTATCGCGTGTCTTTGCATTGTCATGCCTCTTTATACTAGCCATTTCTAAGCTCGTCGTAATAAAAAGCACATAACACTATAATGGCACATTAAACGACCCAAAAAGCACTGTATATCACTACAAAAGGGTTTCACGTTAACACTGAAGAAATATCGCAGGTAACTGAGCAAGGATAAATAATAAGAATCCTTTATCGCATTTTGGATCTCGACTATTTCGTCCTCCACTCCCTGAGTATTACGACGAGTCATTGCGCTCGCTTAGAGTCCTGTTTCACCACTTTCTCACCTTCTAGATTTGTTTTTGAAGTATACTGCTGTCTGTTCCCCAAATATATGATGTTTGACACCACCCTAATATACAGGGCTACCCAAAAGAGCTCACCAACGTTACTGAATATGAGCGTAAATTATTTAGACGTGGTTCTTAAATAAGCTATGCATTTTTACGCTGAGCTGCATTCAATTTACTGAGAAATGTTTGCATAATATAGATAAAGGGATATACAATAGGGTGGGCCGAAAAAAACTTTTTTTCGATTTTCGATTATGGCGGGTGCGGAAAAGTGGCCACTGGTGGCACTCAGTTCATACAAAAAATTTGAGATTTTTTGGACATTTCCTTACCCTGCCACAAACGGCTTGAAGTTGTGCAAAAATGCTCATTTTTGAACTTTTTTCGAAAAAAATTAAAAAATGTTAAATTAAATTTATTTTGGTTGTATTTACTTGAAAAGGCATATTTAATGTACCAAATGTTTAAATAAGATCTGATCATGCATTATTTAATATCTATGTGTATTATAACTTAGGCTATTTTTATAGCTTTTTCGCGTATAGTAGGCAAAAGCTGTATTTGTTTGAATCGATCGTTAGTTTCTATATTATTTATGTCCCTTGGTCTTCTTTATATTTTTTCTATGTGTCAAACGTCATATATTTGGGGAACAGACAGCAGTATACTTCAAAAACAAATCTAGAAGGTGAGAAAGTGGTGAAACAGGACTCTAAGCGAGCGCAATGACTCGTCGTAATACTCAGGGAGTGAAGGACGAAATAGTCGAGATCCAAAATGCGATAAAGGATTCTTATTATTTATCCTTGCTCAGTTACCTGCGATATTTCTTCAGTGTTAACGTGAAACCCTTTTGTAGTGATATACAGTGCTTTTTGGGTCGTTTAATGTGCCATTATAGTGTTATGTGCTTTTTATTACGACGAGCTTAGAAATGGCTAGTATAAAGGGCCATGACAATGCAAAGACACGCGATAGCGTGAAAAGTAACTTTTTGGGGGGCATCATGCATATTGAAAGAATTGCAATTGCCAACTTATGCTGATAATTATGCACCGCTACTACTGGTTGCTTCGCCATGTAGAAGTTGTGACAGCAGAGGATACGAATCTCGTCATCGATAAAAACAAAGTCAGAAGAGAGAAATAGAGACTCGGAAAGAAGATACAGGCAGAAGAAGTTATTGAAAGAAGGAAAATTAAAAGCATATTTTTTTATTGTAGAAAGGATAAAAGTATATTAAGAGAAAGAAAAATAACAAGCGGCACCGTCGAGAAAAAGGCGAGGAACATATCACCATGTTGTTTGAACCTGGTTAGGAATACTTGTGTCACTTGATACCTCGTTCCGTTACCTTGATACCTCGTCAGTTCAGAAAAGTCTAACTTGTGGTAACTTGGAAAATTGTATTATGATTTTGCTATTTCTTTTCCGTGACCGGAACGAGGTATCAAGTGATCCGAGTATTCCTATCCAAGTTCAAACAACACATTGATGTGTTCCTCGCCTTTCCTTCGAAGGTGCCGCTTGTTCTTTTTTTCCCCTCTGAATATACTTTTATCCTTTCTACCATCAAAAATATGCTTTTAATTTTCCTTTTTTCAGTAACTTCATCTGCCTGTATCTTATTTCTAAGTTTCTTTTTCTCTCTTCTGACTTTGTTTTTATCGATGACGAGATTCGTATTCTCTGCTGTCACAACTTCAACATGGTGAAGCAACCAGTAGTAGTGGCGCATGATTATCAGCATAAGTTGGCAATCGCAATTCTGTCAATATGCATGATGCCCCCCAAAAAGTTACTTTTCACGCTATCGCGTGTCTTTGCATTGTCATGCCTCTTTATACTAGCCATTTCTAAGCTCGTCGTAATAAAAAGCACATAACACTATAATGGCACATTAAACGACCCAAAAAGCACTGTATATCACTACAAAAGGGTTTCACGTTAACACTGAAGAAATATCGCAGGTAACTGAGCAAGGATAAATAATAAGAATCCTTTATCGCATTTTGGATCTCGACTATTTCGTCCTCCACTCCCTGAGTATTACGACGAGTCATTGCGCTCGCTTAGAGTCCTGTTTCACCACTTTCTCACCTTCTAGATTTGTTTTTGAAGTATACTGCTGTCTGTTCCCCAAATATATGATGTTTGACACCACCCTAATATACAGGGCTACCCAAAAGAGCTCACCAACGTTACTGAATATGAGCGTAAATTATTTAGACGTGGTTCTTAAATAAGCTATGCATTTTTACGCTGAGCTGCATTCAATTTACTGAGAAATGTTTGCATAATATAGATAAAGGGATATACAATAGGGTGGGCCGAAAAAAACTTTTTTTCGATTTTCGATTATGGCGGGTGCGGAAAAGTGGCCACTGGTGGCACTCAGTTCATACAAAAAATTTGAGATTTTTTGGACATTTCCTTACCCTGCCACAAACGGCTTGAAGTTGTGCAAAAATGCTCATTTTTGAACTTTTTTCGAAAAAAATTAAAAAATGTTAAATTAAATTTATTTTGGTTGTATTTACTTGAAAAGGCATATTTAATGTACCAAATGTTTAAATAAGATCTGATCATGCATTATTTAATATCTATGTGTATTATAACTTAGGCTATTTTTATAGCTTTTTCGCGTATAGTAGGCAAAAGCTGTATTTGTTTGAATCGATCGTTAGTTTCTATATTATTTATGTCCCTTGGTCTTCTTTATATTTTTTCTATGTGTCAAACGTCATATATTTGGGGAACAGACAGCAGTATACTTCAAAAACAAATCTAGAAGGTGAGAAAGTGGTGAAACAGGACTCTAAGCGAGCGCAATGACTCGTCGTAATACTCAGGGAGTGAAGGACGAAATAGTCGAGATCCAAAATGCGATAAAGGATTCTTATTATTTATCCTTGCTCAGTTACCTGCGATATTTCTTCAGTGTTAACGTGAAACCCTTTTGTAGTGATATACAGTGCTTTTTGGGTCGTTTAATGTGCCATTATAGTGTTATGTGCTTTTTATTACGACGAGCTTAGAAATGGCTAGTATAAAGGGCCATGACAATGCAAAGACACGCGATAGCGTGAAAAGTAACTTTTTGGGGGGCATCATGCATATTGAAAGAATTGCGATTGCCAACTTATGCTGATAATCATGCGCCACTACTACTGGTTGCTTCACCATGTTGAAGTTGTGACAGCAGAGAATACGAATCTCGTCATCGATAAAAACAAAGTCAGAAGAGAGAAAAAGAAACTTAGAAATAAGATACAGGCAGATGAAGTTACTAAAAAAAGGAAAATTGAAAGCATATTTTTTGATGGTAGAAAGGATAAAAGTGTATTCAGAGGGGAAAAAAAGAACAAGCGGCACCTTCGAAGGAAAGGCGAGGAACACATCAATGTGTTGTTTGAACTTGGTTAGGTATACTCGGATCACTTGATACCTCGTTCCGGTCACGGAAAAGAAATAGCAAAATCATAATACAATTTTCCAAGTTACCACAAGTTAGACTTTTCTGAACTGACGAGGTATCAAGGTAACGGAACGAGGTATCAAGTGACACAAGTATTCCTAACCAGGATCAAACAACATGGTGATATGTTCCTCGCCTTTTTCTCGACGGTGCCGCTTGTTATTTTTCTTTCTCTTAATGTACTTTTATCCTTTCTACAATAAAAAAATATGCTTTTAATTTTCCTTCTTTCAATAACTTCTTCTGCCTATATCTTCTTTCCGAGTTTCTATTTCTCTCTTCTGACTTTGTTTTTATCGATGACGAGATTCGTATCCTCTGCTGTCACAACTTCTACATGGCGAAGCAACCAGTAGTAGTGGTGCATAATTATCAGCATAAGTTGGCAATTGCAATTCTTTCAATATGCATGATGTCCCCCAAAAGTTACTTTTCACGCTATCGCGTGCCTTTGCATTGTCATGGCCCTTTATACTAGCCATTTCTAAGCTCGTTGTAATAAAACGCACAAAACACTAAAATTGCACATTAAACGACCCAAAAAGCACTGTATATCACAATAAAAGGGTTTCACGTTAACACTGAACAAATGTCGCAGGTAACTGAGCAAGAATAAATAATAATAATCCTTTATCGCATTTTGGGTCTCAACTATTTCGTCCTTCACTCCATGAGTATTATGACGAGTCATTGCGCTCGCTTAGAGTCCTGTTTCACCACTTTCTCACCTTCCAGATTTGTTTTTGAAGTAGACTGCTGTTTATTCCCCAAATACATGACGTTTGACACATAGAAAAAATATAAAGAAGACCAAGGGACATAAATAATATAGAAACTAACGATCGATTCAAACAAATACAACTTTTGCCTGCTATACGTGAAAAAACTATAAAAATAGCCTAAGTTATAATACACATAGATATTAAATAATGCATGATAAGATCTTATTTAATCATTTGGTATATTAAATATGCCTTTTTAAGTAAATACAATAAAAAAAATTACTTTAACATTTTTTAATTTTTTTCGAAAAAAGTTCAAAAATGAGCATTTTTGCAAAACTTCAAGCCGTTTGCGGCAGGGTAAGGAAATGTCCAAAAAATCTCAAATTTTTTGTATGAACTGAGTGCCACCAGTGGCCACTTTTCCGCACCCGCCATAATCGAAAATCGAAAAAAAGGTTTTTTTCGGCCCACCCTACTGTATATCAACTATAACATTTATACACACCATATAATGTGCATATATTTAGCGAAATATAAATGCGAATATCATAATTAAAATGTATTTCATCCCTCCATCAGCCATCATCGGACACATATACGGTACTTCGGAAAGAATATACTATTTGAAATCTTTTGTATGGCCCTGTAAATGCTATGTACTTCATATTATGCATGACAGTAGCGTATAATTTATATTAAGCTTCAGTGACATATATCAGTTTTATTATATATGAAAAAGCTTAATATATTTAAAATATGTCACACACAATTCCCCCTTTTATCATTATCTAATGGAATTTTTGTGTGGCCCTGTAAATGAATAATACCTACATTTTCACCTTATATTTTATAGAATGCATATTTTAATATGTTTGACAGGGTATAACATCTTTAAAATTCCTTTGAAACGATTTTTCCCCATAGGCCGTGATGTAATAGGAAACTTTTGATTCGCCCTGTAGATAAACTAATCATGGTAGAAACTTCATTTTCGATAGGACTTGTGCTAGGGTAAATGTCAATAACGTCTTAAAATTTCATGACAATCCGAGTATATTAACGATTTTTCCCCATAGGCCGTAATGTAATGGGAAACTTTTGATTCGCCCTGTAGACAAACTAATCATGGTAGAAACTTCATTTTCAATAGGACTTGTGCTAGGGTAAACCTCAATAACGTCCTAAAATTTCATGGCAATCCGAGTATATTAACGATTTTTCCCCATAGGCCGTAATGTAATGGGAAACTTTTGATTCGCCCTGTAAATAAACTAATCATGGTAGAAACTTCATTTTCAATAGGACTTGTGCTAGGGTAAACGTCAATAACGTCCTAAAATTTCATGGCAATCCGAATATATTAACGATTTTTCCCCATAGGCCGTAATGTAATGGGAAACTTTTGATTCTCTCTGTAGATAAACTAATCATGGTAGATACTTCATTTTCAATAGGGTTCGTGCTAGGGTAAACCTCAATAACGTATAAAAATTTCATAGCAATCCGAGTATATTTACGGGAGTTAGAGCGCGGACAGACGGACAGACGGCCATCCGGCCAGACGGACAGACAAACCGAATGCATAAGCAATTTTCAAGTTTGTTGGAAAGTGCTAAAAACGGTACTTTATAGATATACAGCATTAACTATTTAAAATGTGCATTTTTATTTCATGGAAATAATCAGACTGACTTCGGAACGCCTCATATTACGTACGACATGGATTAAACAATTATATTCCTGGACCATGTAAAAAAATTTCAAATGAAATTTCAAATGAAATTTTACAATTTATACTTCTAAGCATCGCACATTTTAATTTTTTACACCTCTGCGTAGAGAAAAAAATGCACTTTTAAATGAAATTTGTTTTAAATCTTTATCACAATTTGTTTTCAAATTATTATTTTTTTAAAGTTTTTATTACTTTTTTTTGTCATCAGAAGTATTTTATATTTGGACGTTAACATGAACCAATCAGAAAAAGAATAAAATAAAATTAGTTTCGGAATTCAACCAATAAAAAGATTCAGATATACTTCAGGTTTCCCAGTTTTCTATCAAGGACAACAACTATTTTCCAAATAGTTAAAAATATATGTATATCAAACTTAGCACAAAATTTCAGGTGTAAATCATTTCAAACCATATATTTTACTACTTTCATTTTTAAACAATTTTTCACTGATTTTTTTTTTATTATTATTATTATAGTGTGAATGCTAGATTATAGGGTGATCAATTTAAAAGAGTACTCGTTGATTTTTCTCATCACCCTTAAATCAAACGGATGTGGCAACTATTCTAACACGAACCTTGTCTACGAGTGGGACGGAAGACAATTTTCAACACTGTTGGATTATTACAACTTTGTTTGTGAGGTAAAACAGAAATGGAGTCGTACAATGTAATTTAATCCTATAATTAAATTATTATAGGATTAAATGTTTAAATTATAAATGTTTATAAATGTTTTAATGGATTATAAATGTTTTAATTTGAAAAACATAATTTAATTAAATTTGTTTCCATTATCATTCCTTAGAGCAAATGTTCAAAAGGTTCGCCACCATTTTGAATGTAGACATTAATATGCCGAACCAATTTTTTTTAACACACTTCGCAACATTTTTTATGTTGTTGACGAGATTTCTTCAGTTACTATTTTTTTTTAATTCATCGATGTTTTTAGGACTTCTCTGGAAAACCCTATTTTTGACGTAATACAACATAAAAACATGGTTAATAAGTAATGATGTTGAAAGTCCGGCTATTTATGTTATAGACACAGAAAACAAACGGGTACTCTTTTAACACTAGAACCGAGTTGATGGGTCATTTTGACTCGTACCAAATGAATAAGTATCGATTGAAACCAGAAATTTCTTCGCAGAATAAGTTACGTATGTTCCGAATTCAAATAGTTTAAATAAATAATTTAAATATTTAAATTAAAAACTCTGATGTAAAATATTTGTATGAAATTTGAGTATAATTACAAGCTGTTCTAGTGTTAAATTGATTACCCTGTACAATAATTTTTTTTTTTTTTTTTTTTTAGTCAGTGATGGATGAGAAGTTTTCTATATTATTTCAATCCCAGTTCAATGTAGGAGGTGGAGAACTAGTATTTCAAGTTTGGGTAAATATCTATTTTTGTTTTATGTATTCATCATTGTCTCGTACATATATGTCAGTTGCAGTTTTGCCTTCCCAAAACATCTCATTAGTTCACTGCTGTGGTAAGCATTATCTCACGGGAAGCAAGTGACGTGTTCATGTGTGTGTATGTGCTGACCGTCAAGTTTTATCCAATTAGCCTGATAACAGAGAAAATTAAAACAGATTCATTCTCAACAGCGAAGCGGGCAAGACATGCTTTTAGAGCTCCCGCAAAACGTAGTCGAATGTTCCGGCATATGGAACAGAATGTCCCAAAAAACCCCTTATTTCATTCTGTAAATAGTCTCTTCTGCTTTTATCATAATCAAGACATGTTAATAAATATTATTAACTAAATCCCCTAGACTTCCTTAGTTACATATATGTATACCCATAAATATTATAATTTTAAACTTAATTTTATATATATATGAAAAAGTGTGAAAATTGACAGATATATTATTAGCATTCTTTTTTTTTTTTTTACATTAAACAGACCCTTTCATTACCCGTTGTTGTAATCGTCCATGGAAATCAAGAACCTCATGCGTGGGCAACTATAACATGGGATAATGCTTTTGCAGAACCTGTAAGTTTTTCTGTTTTATTGTTATTCTATTTTACTATCTCCCTTCTACAGGAAAACTGATACTATGTTTCCGAATGGAATTTTCCTCATCATTTAAGATAGAAATTTTGCGTATTTATTTAGAGATCATTACTTTTCCAGAAAAAAAAATGTGTTAAAAACTCTGCCTGTGTGCACTGCACCTACTCTGGCACTACCCTTATGAATGATTTAATGGTAATTTGCTATCAAATCTAACATTACTCATTGGGAAATCCATAAATATAGCAATCAAAGTAAAAAACATAGTTTATAAAAAAAAAAAAAAATGTATTGAAACAATATGCAAGTTGTATATCGGTAGCGTCTGTTATCTTCTTAACTCTTAGTAGGATTCTACGGCAGTGTCCTCGCTCTCCTCCTTTACAACCGTTTTGTTTTTCGACCCTAAAACATTTTGAGCCTCCCCTGGGAAAGATTCCAAGGTCACTCAATGAATTTATGTTTCGAAAATCCGAAATGAAATTCTGTTCAAAAATCTAATTTAGTTTTGAGGATCTTTTACCATTTGCAAAAATACTAAATTGTAACTAAAGTAAGTGTTTCAACACTTGCTTGTCCTATTTGCTCATATGAAGCTAACATGATGTTTACTATTGTACCAGTTATGCACTCGAATTTTTCATCATCCTATTCTTTTCTTAGCACAAAATGAAGTTATTACAACTATTTAATGAGAAACATAGTAACTAATGTGTGAATATGCACTAATGTATGTTTCTGAGTCAAAGAGAGAAAGAAAAAAATAGTGGCATTCCGAACGAGACAACAGAAGTGAAAACTTGAACAATTACGTGTGTATTTTTTGAATCGTCAGGAAATATTTTATTGTGCAGGAAATACTTTTAAATGAAGTGTTTTTTTATTCATTATTATAGATTATTGCTATAAAAATTAGAATTTTCATTTAAAGTGCTATTGTACATGAAAAATAATGCACTATTTTACGTATAAAAATTGCAATCGATTGCTTAAAACATAAATTTACAAATACATGAGTTATGAAATTTAATTAATTGGTATTCTTTGAAATGAATATCAATGGAACTTATGAATTTTCATCGACAATTCCAACAACTCTTCCATCATCATCATTAGTATAATTATATTCCAGAAATGATACTATAAGTTTATGTTAACTAAAGTAGGAAACAAACAATTTTGATTCGAATTTATTTAAATATCTTGTAAAGACTGCATCAATTGTAGTTTTATATTACGTTGTGCTAAGATTGCGATCATTGGTCATCAGTAAATCAAATTCTCTATTTAAAAATTCAATTAATTGTAGATTTTTATCGTCCGCAAAGTTGATGTTGAAAATCATTGGCAAATCGTCAAATTTCTCCCCAATTTCAGAGGTGTCGGTTACGGTAACAGTGTCGCGAGCGCAATGGCTTTTCCCATCTCAAAAAATGCCCAACGCGCCTAAAGAAGATTTCACTTCAAAATAAATATGTTTCCGTTTCCAATGAACTCTTATCAAGATGATAACAAAGTACAATATAAAGAACCTACTTTTCGATTGATTTTAATGATAAACGAGATGGAACCCGTCAACATTCGACGGTAAAAATAAGTTTTAAAACGTCCTCATCAATTCTTTCTTCGTTTCAGTTTCATTTCTTCTAAAATGCATCCATTGTTTTCAGCTAATTAATTTTTATGTAAAAATGGAGAAAATATCTTTCAATAATATTAGGATAATTTGTAGATAAAACTGAATTTTAATGCTTTCGACTGATAATTTCTTTCCATGATTTTCCTTGTTCCCTTTCCATAATCGAGATGGCTCAGCTATTTCCACAAACGGGATACTTTCCTTGTTTAAAGTGACATATCCTATGGATCCTTAAAAAGTAATGAAACATAATTTCTATCATAATCTGATTCAAAAGATATTTCAAGCAGTTTGACATTATATAATTTTATGTTCAGCATAAACTGAATGTCTGTCTTTGTTGTTAAAAGATTTCAGTTTTTTGACAAAATGCTGCATTCTATAAATAATCTAATCTTATGCTTTATCGGTTTTTCTTTTTCCTTTTCCTTTTCCTTTTCTACTCCCCCCCCCCTTTTTTTTCAGCTGGTTGAAAGAAATTTGAAAAAAAAAATTATGCATGAAAATAATTTAAGCTCTCACTAAAATGAGAGTCAGTTTTCAAATAAATTTCATCCTCAAGTTAATTTTATTCCTGTTTTATCAAGTAACAATTGAAATTGTACAGTACTTACATTTAGAAGAAATGTAAATACTGTAAAAGGGAAAGAGATAGCGTTTTCCGTTATCACCACCATCATACATTTCTAAAAAATGCAGTTGGGTTTTGTCTGCTGTTAAAAAGTAGACTACTATTTTTAGACGACAACAGAGTTCCACTGTTTAGACAATGGAAGGCCACAATAAAAGAAATAGGACTTTATCGATAATAAGGTACTGTTTAATGAATTTATAATAAACCTACAAAATCCATTCCTATAGAATATAAAATTTACACCGAGTTTATTATTATTATTATTGTAGTATTAAACTGTAAAACCATTCTTTATTACATTTAATATATTTTAAATTAAGCATGTAGCCACTTTCACTAGGAAAAATTTTTTAAACGTATTTTATATACATATTTTTTGTTTAACCAGCATGTCTCAAAGTAAAAACATATTTCCTATTTTATTGTAATGGAAAAAAATTACACCAATAAAATTAAATGCATAAACTTAAATTAAACCCAATGAGCAATATTATCATGACGTCACAATAAATGTGAATTTTTATTCGCTTATCAAAATAAAGTACACGTGCATAAATATTTTACGAAATTTAACTGGCAAATTAAAAAATACGTTCAAAAAGACACGTGTTTGAATATTTTTCATTATTTTCTATTTCTCTGCAACAATGGCCCGATTGCCGCTGTTTTAAAGAAATTTCATAAAAAATCATTTAAAATTGAAATTGAAATATAAAAATGGAAATAACTTAAAAAAATAGCTAGAATGAGCACATCTACACGTGAACAGCTTTCATTTAAAAAAAATAATTATCTAAACTGGCCTAGGAGAAGGCGCAGCGCTAATGACTAAAAAAACAGCCTGGTCTTTTAAATATATAGATTATTATGTAAATGTTACATTCAAAAATTTATTATTTCCTAGAAACTAATGTATTATATTTTATGTTAAAATATCCTAATATATCTATTTAAAGTCATATTAGTAGTAAGTATTATTAAGTAAATATTAGTAGTATAACAATAAAAGCAGTAGCGTACTGCAATTCAAATGTAAATAATGTGTGTGTATTCAAAATCCACAAATTTAGGAAAATTACGGTAAAAAAGTGCCGTAAGGCACAAAAATTTGATACTTAACAAAGTGCTAGATGGTAAAAAAATGGGTTTTAACAGGAGAAAAGTTCTGATCATTTACCACTAAGCGGCATTGGGTGATAGGGCCAGATTCATCAAATTTCTTCCCAATTTCAGAGGTGTCGGTTAGGATAACAGTGTCGTGAGTTCAGTGATTTTTTTCGATCTCAAAAAATGACCAACATGTCTAAAGAAGTTTTCACTTCAAAAATATGAGTCCCCCCCTATTATTCACTTCTAGCTACGGTCCTGCATTCCACGTTCTCGGAACACTTACCTTGTTCTCTATGCGAATTATACTACAATCTATGCATCAACGCACAACCCATATACAATAAATAGACACTTACAGACTAATATTGATTTATTTATTAACTGGAGTAACCTCTGCCGTCTGCTTACCCAGAAAATTTACCTATCCTAACAGACTTAGTTTTAATAAGGCTGCCATTCCTTCGTCTAACCCTGATAAGTAACTGAAGTTCATTCTCGATCCTGGACTTACCTGTGGAACACATACTTTTAATTTATCAAGGGGGACCGGGGAGAGGTATTTTCTCCCATTTCTAGGAACCTTCTAAGCACTTAAACTCCCTTCTAAACATTTCTTCGCTTGATATTTGTAACAAATATCTATACTAATAAAAGAAAGTTTCGTTCTGTATGCATTGCGTACGTCTGTATGTGTCTAACAGTCTCCTCGCTGGCTTGCTAAACTTACGCACCTAGATGGCTAATAATTTAAATGATGATAGCCCAAAACAAGTCTGAATTTTTCGCTGATTTTAGACAGGTAAAATTCTTCATGGTGGCTCAATTACGACCTTAGGTAATTTCATTAATTGGATGATTCCTTTTAAACTCTTATTAAAACCAGTCTCTCAAACCGCAAATGACTTTTAATTTTCAAAGTACAATATAAAGAACCTTCTTTTCGATTGATTTTAATGATAAACGAGATGGAACCCGTCAACATTCGACGGTAAAAATAAGTTTTAAAACGTCCTCATCAATTCTTTCTTCGTTTCAGTTTCATTTCTTCTAAAATGCATCCATTGTTTTCAGCTAATTAATTTTTATGTAAAAATGGAGAAAATATCTTTCAATAATATTAGGATAATTTGTAGATAAAACTGAATTTTAATGCTTTCGACTGATAATTTCTTTCCATGATTTTCCTTGTTCCCTTTCCATAATCGAGATGGCTCAGCTATTTCCACAAACGGGATACTTTCCTTGTTTAAAGTGACATATCCTATGGATCCTTAAAAAGTAATGAAACATAATTTCTATCATAATCTGATTCAAAAGATATTTCAAGCAGTTTGACATTATATAATTTTATGTTCAGCATAAACTGAATGTCTGTCTTTGTTGTTAAAAGATTTCAGTTTTTTGACAAAATGCTGCATTCTATAAATAATCTAATCTTATGCTTTATCGGTTTTTCTTTTTCCTTTTCCTTTTCCTTTTCTACTCCCCCCCCCCTTTTTTTCAGTTGGTTGAAAGAAATTTGAAAAAAAAATTATGCATGAAAATAATTTAAGCTCTCACTAAAATGAGAGTCAGTTTTCAAATAAATTTCATCCTCAAGTTAATTTTATTCCTGTTTTATCAAGTAACAATTGAAATTGTACAGTACTTACATTTAGAAGAAATGTAAATACTGTAAAAGGGAAAGAGATAGCGTTTTCCGTTATCACCACCATCATACATTTCTAAAAAATGCAGTTGGGTTTTGTCTGCTGTTAAAAAGTAGACTACTATTTTTAGACGACAACAGAGTTCCACTGTTTAGACAATGGAAGGCCACAATAAAAGAAATAGGACTTTATCGATAATAAGGTACTGTTTAATGAATTTATAATAAACCTACAAAATCCATTCCTATAGAATATAAAATTTACACCAAGTTTATTATTATTATTATTGTAGTATTAAACTGTAAAACCATTCTTTATTACATTTAATATATTTTAAATTAAGCATGTAGCCACTTTCACTAGGAAAAATTTTTTAAACGTATTTTATATACATATTTTTTGTTTAACCAGCATGTCTCAAAGTAAAAACATATTTCCTATTTTATTGTAATGGAAAAAAATTACACCAATAAAATTAAATGCATAAACTTAAATTAAACCCAATGAGCAATATTATCATGACGTCACAATAAATGTGAATTTTTATTCGCTTATCAAAATAAAGTACACGTGCATAAATATTTTACGAAATTTAACTGGCAAATTAAAAAATACGTTCAAAAAGACACGTGTTTGAATATTTTTCATTATTTTCTATTTCTCTGCAACAATGGCCCGATTGCCGCTGTTTTAAAGAAATTTCATAAAAAATCATTTAAAATTGAAATTGAAATATAAAAATGGAAATAACTTAAAAAAATAGCTAGAATGAGCACATCTACACGTGAACAGCTTTCATTTAAAAAAAATAATTATCTAAACTGGCCTAGGAGAAGGCGCAGCGCTAATGACTAAAAAAACAGCCTGGTCTTTTAAATATATAGATTATTATGTAAATGTTACATTCAAAAATTTATTATTTCCTAGAAACTAATGTATTATATTTTATGTTAAAATATCCTAATATATCTATTTAAAGTCATATTAGTAGTAAGTATTATTAAGTAAATATTAGTAGTATAACAATAAAAGCAGTAGCGTACTGCAATTCAAATGTAAATAATGTGTGTGTATTCAAAATCCACAAATTTAGGAAAATTACGGTAAAAAAGTGCCGTAAGGCACAAAAATTTGATACTTAACAAAGTGCTAGATGGTAAAAAAAATGGGTTTCAACAGGAGAAAAGTTCTGATCATTTACCACTAAGCGGCATTGGGTGATAGGGCCAGATTCATCAAATTTCTTCCCAGTTTCAGAGGTGTCGGTTAGGATAACAGTGTCGTGAGTTCAGTGATTTTTTTCGATCTCAAAAAATGACCAACATGTCTAAAGAAGTTTTCACTTCAAAAATATGAGTCCCCCCCTATTATTCACTTCTAGCTACGGTCCTGCATTCCACGTTCTCGGAACACTTACCTTGTTCTCTATGCGAATTATACTACAATCTATGCATCAACGCACAACCCATATACAATAAATAGACACTTACAGACTAATATTGATTTATTTATTAACTGGAGTAACCTCTGCCGTCTGCTTACCCAGAAAATTTACCTATCCTAACAGACTTAGTTTTAATAAGGCTGCCATTCCTTCGTCTAACCCTGATAAATAACTGAAGTTCATTCTCGATCCTGGACTTACCTGTGGAACACATACTTTTAATTTATCAAGGGGGACCGGGGAGAGGTATTTTCTCCCATTTCTAGGAACCTTCTAAGCACTTAAACTCCCTTCTAAACATTTCTTCGCTTGATATTTGTAACAAATATCTATACTAATAAAAGAAAGTTTCGTTCTGTATGCATTGCGTACGTCTGTATGTGTCTAACAGTCTCCTCGATGGCTTGCTAAACTTACGCACCTAGATGGCTAATAATTTAAATGATGATAGCCCAAAACAAGTCTGAATTTTTCGCTGATTTTAGACAGGTAAAATTCTTCATGGTGGCTCAATTACGACCTTAGGTAATTTCATTAATTGGATGATTCCTTTTAAACTCTTATTAAAACCAGTCTCTCAAACCGCAAATGACTTTTATGCTAGGAATCTTTGGATCGCCGTCAATTTTTCTAAAACAGGCCATTTAGATATTTTAATGTTATGCATCCAGCCCTATCTTTAAACGCTATTTAATAATATATAAATTTTATAAAACTCGATCCGAAAGAGTTTGTTTTATAAAAAAAATTCCACTTTTAAAAAGAAAAAGAAATGCTTTGTTGAAACGTGTATTCGTTAAAATTAAGAAAACTAACGAAGCGATCGATTTGGAATTTTCAAACAATTTATAACACACAATGAAGATTTTAAAGATTAGGGAGCATCAACTTTTGGCATGGGGAGGGGGGAGGGGAAGCAATAAAAATTTTTAGTTCGAAGACGTGATCAAATATTTAAAACCGTACCATTTTCTACCATTTTAGATGTGGATTTTTGACAGAGCGTTGGGATAAATATTGCTTATTTAATGTAAAATTTCAAGAGTGTACTTACCAAGATTTTCGAATAGTAATTTCAACAAATATCTTAAATTCTTACTTTATACCGCCACCCTCTAGACTAATACACTGCTCAAAACAATTAAAGGATATTGCAGTTTTAGGTGGATTTTGTATCCGGGAAACTTTTTTGCTGATTGATACATGGTCGACATGAAAATAAATTACACATGTTTATCAGAAAAAAATGCATTTTATTGCGCATTTGTGTACAAAAGGAAAAAAAACACAATTTGTGCATATGAAAAAAAAAAGATTAAGAAAAGGTGTTTTCTTCAAAGAAAATCATTTTCAGTAGGGGGTATGATTTCCACGGGCGGCCAGCAACGTTGAACACCTTTGAGGCATGGACTCAATGAGGCTATTAATAACGAGTTGGGGTATTCTGCCCCACTCTTCAGAAGAGCTCTTTCCAGTTCTTGGAGAGTTTGTGGGGGTTGTTGGCGGCCAGAAACTCGTCTTCCTAGAGCGTCCCAAACGTGCTCGATTGGACTCATGTCTGGAGAACACGCTGGCCATTCCATTCGAACGATTCCTTCCTCGGAAAGGAAAGCCTCCACCAGGTTTGCACGATGTGGCCTGCAGTTATCGTCCATTAAAATGAAGTTATCTCCGATTGCTGCAGCGTAAGGGACTACAATAGGTCTGAGGATCTCATCCCTATATCGGCGACCAGTCAGAGCTCCATCTCGAATGATGTGGAGGTCAGTGCGCCCGTCAATGGAGATGCCACCATACACCAACACTCCTCCACCGCCAAATCTGACACTTTCGTGCACGAACGCAGGATTATTCCTACTGCCACGGTCCCTCCAGATGAAAATACGCCTATTATCCGGATGCACAGAAAAACGGGACTCGCCAGAAAACAGAATATTGCTCCATTCATTTCTCCTCCAGTTGACCTGCTCGGTTGCCCACTCCCTGCGGTCGTGACGATGCCTTGATGTTAATCTAACACATACCATCGGTCGGTGAGCATACAGACCTACAGCATGGAGCCGGTTTCGGACAGTCTGAGTTGAAATCGTGGTGCCTGTAGCCGAGCGAAGGTGTTGTTGGAGAAGAGTAGCGTTCATGTTTCGGTGTCTCCGAGCTGTTAACGCTAAATACCGATCTTCATTGGGCGTTGTTGCCCGTCTACGACCTAGCCCTGGTCTTCGGCCTGCACATACACTCTCCAAAAAACGGTTCCAGATCCTGGAAATGACACTTTGTGACAGTCCAATGGCTTGCGCTACTTCGGCTTGAGTTTGGCCCCCTTCTAATCTACCAACAATTCTCCAAGCTTCTGAATCAGTCAGATGACTTCGCTGAGACATCGTACTCATCGAAACAAAGAAATCACTGAATGCCGATCATCCTTGTCTTCATTCTCTTTTATTCAGTTGAAAGTCAAATTTCATTCGCTGCCGCTGAAGCGACGTTTTTGAACTCAAAATTTGCATACCCCACAGTTTGAAAACCAGAAAAATTTGCATTTGTGATTCTCTTCTTCTATTTTCGGCAAAAAAAATTTCGTTTATATCTTTATTTTAAATAAAACTTCAAATATCCTTTAATTGTTTTGAGCAGTGTATATCTGTGAGTGGATTGTTTAACGGAGTTTCGTTCTGAAGTAAATTTCATAGAAGAGTTTGCCCCCAGGTGGTAGAATGTGGAACTAAATGATTTGATATTGGGTTTTTTGCAAGATTCTGCAGTGCGTGCGTCCCACGCATGCTAAATTGTGCTGCAGGTAGCAGGGACATGGTTCCAGTCTCTTTCGGTTCCAGATTATTTTTATTTCACAATATATTTTAGAGCGTGTGCAGCACGCCTTTTTTACGATGCTATAGGCAGCGGGGATCCAATTCGAGATTCGATTTTTATTAGATGTTCCAGTACAGATTTCAGGTTCATTTAAGAAAATTATTACAGATCCAGGCAACGCCGGTCACCTCGACTAGTATTTTTTAAAATCCCTGGCTTAGCTTTGGCCAGTTTAGTATGAGAGATGTTTTAACGAAAACAAGCAGAACTGCCAATTCTAAGCCTTTTTGGATATCACTATTTTAGTATAGAAAAATATTCTTTTACATAATTGAAACATTCTGGATTTTGAAAAACAGCATTTTATCTAAAGTAACACAGATATGCAAAAATCAGAGAGTCGGCAACCTTCAACAAGTAGTACTAACACAAAGTTCTTTTGCTTACACGTCTTCTGACAAATGCAAGACTTCCACTCGGTCCGTTTTTTGAGTATTACTTTTGTTTAAAAAAAAATCATCTTTATAAATTTCATAGAAACTTACCAGGAAGAACATTTTCTTGCAATAATTACAGAAACCTACCACGAATTTCTTTCTAAAAAATTACTGGTGTTCAAAAAACGGAGCAATGGAACACTTGCAAATGCACTCTTTCCAATTCATGGTACATACGGGTGCCGTTATTTTCCAGGTAGAATAACAGCATTTCTTTATAGAAAAACAAGTATAGTTCAAAAGCGCGAAATTATGTCTTGTTTAATGAGAAATTTTCTGTGAGAAAATACTGGTACCGAGAATTTCCTGGCCAAGAAATTCCAGGACCCGTAAGAATCCTGCAATTGAATGTTTTATTTTAAAACATTATATGAAGCTTTATTACACAACAAAACTTTCTTCTAATAATATATTTAAATGTGTAGCGGAAAAAACACCAAATAAACTGGTGATAAATAATAGTTGAAATAATACACTTCGTTAAATTCACCATAAAGTAAAAAACAACACAGAACGCGTTTCGAGCTAAAACAATACAGCTCGTCATTAGCTGAAGCAGACTCGTGTCCGTAAGGACACAATATCAAAAATGAGCTGGTCAGTTCATTAACAAAGCAATTCATCTTTACCTTGTGCCCTTACGGACACGTGTCTGCTTCAGCTGATGACGAGCTGTTTTGTTTTAGCTCGAAACACATCCTGCATTGTTTTTTATTTTATGGTGAATTCATCAAAGTGTCTTATTTCAATTTTAAATGTATAGTTAAGCTTTACTAAAAAAAATAACCATATGCACCCAGATTTAGAAATAATTAAAATATTAAAACATTGGGGAAAACTTGAGTTTCTTCTTCTTGATCCCGATAAATTAGTACGATTACTTAAAAGTTAATTCGTTTTTTCCATAGGGTCGAATTCCGTTCCAAGTACCGGACAAAGTGCCCTGGAGTAAGATGGCTGAAATTTTAAGCACTAAGTTTAAGGCTGCGACTGGACGCGAACTAATGCCAGAAAATTTACAGTTTCTTTCTTGGAAAATTTTAAGAAGTAAGAATATTGATGTCATATGAAGTAATTTTTCATGTAGTAACGTTCCACTGGAATTCACAATTTTCTATATTAGGTACTCAGATCATCGACAATACGTTTCCTATCACGTGGTCTCAGTTCTGCAAGGAGCCGTTACCGGAACGTAACTTTACTTTCTGGGAGTGGTTTTATGCCATAATGAAAACGACTCGTGAACATCTGAGAAATCTATGGAATGATGGGTAGAAATATTTATCTTTTATCATTTCTCTAAATCGTACACTTATGCGCAAAGTAATGTAAGGGGCCGTCCATAAATTATATCAGGCTTAGAGGGGAGTAGGGGACTTGTGAAATTGTGACAGTTTGTGACAAGATGGGGGGAAGGGGGAAAGAAGAAATGTGACATTATACATTCTGGTTAAAATTAAAAAATTAAAAATCGGAAGATTAAATTCTGATGTTATTCTGAAATTAAAGTATTTTGTGTTCATTAAGTAAAGATAAAATTTAAAACCAAAAACTATTAAATTCCATTTCAAATTTTAAAAATACTACTGTTTTCAATTGCGCTTTCATATTAATATTGTATTACTATTGCATATTAATTATATTTTTTATTCTAAACCTCAACCTTATTTCATACAAAATAAGTACACAAATCACTTTTAGAGTTATTCTGACAAAAGTAATCAAAATATAAAGTTAAAATCTAAAAAGTTCAGTTATAAAATTTGAAATATGATCTATAACATAGATCTTTGTTTCTGAACTGCAAGTTCGTATATGTAATATAGCGTGACACGTGACAAGAGAAATATAGTGAAGTGTCACTTTCTGACAAATGAGAGGAGGGGGGTCAAAAATATTGAAAAAATATGTGACATCATTTATGGACAGCCCCTAACTCAAATAAATATCATTTTTTAAATATTAACATGTGTAATCCTCCCCTCCCCTTATTTGTCAGTAATCTTTCTACCCTGTTGAAATTTTACTCAACCTGAATAAAAATATTTTATTCGGGAATTTTTATTTGACATTATTTAAGATTATTAACACTGATTAAGTTCTCTAACGGGTGTTTTTTTTTTTTTTTTTTTTTTTTTTTTTTTTTTTTTTTGTTATGACTGTACATACATTTCACAATTCTGGCTTTACAAACTGCGGATTTGATACAGAATTTCAGTCAGATAGACAGACAGGCAAATTTTCATTTTTATATAATAGATTTCAAAAATAGTAATATGTTTTTATGTTTAAAATTTTAATTACTTTTTCCTGAAAGAAAAACAAATCTCTTTTTATGTTTTATGATTTTACGAATGAGCATACAAATTCGTATTTACTTATCTCTTTAATATATTTTTTTTTTCAATTTTGTGCTCTAGGTTGATTCTAGGATTTATTAGCCGGCATCAGGCTGAGGATATGCTGATTAATAGAGTCAGTGGCACATTTCTCTTGCGCTTCAGTGATTCGGAGCTAGGTGGAGTCACAATTGCATGGGTTACTGATTCGCAGCAAAGAGGTTTGCATTTCATTAGTAAAACATCTTTCAGTTTTGATTTTTAAAACTATAAAATATATGAAATATTTTTTTTAGAAGGTGATTCGTAAAATGAGTTACAGTCATCATTTTGGGGTCAAAAAGGGCACTTAACAGGGTTCTGGGGTAAAACCTGGTTCTGTAATCTGGAATAATAAAATGGCAACAAACTTATAAAAAAAATGCTCATGATTGTCTACTTTTTATGAATGTTTTAGTTGTAAGATCTATTCTTTATTCTAATAGCAAAAACTTGAACTTTTTTCCCGTATTAAATCCATTTCTAATAACCGAAATAATATCTAGATCAAACTTTGTTCCAGTTTACTATGCTCCCAGAGGGGATTTAAATATTTTCCTCTAAAAGTAGTAGTCAACCTATTTGTAATCAGAATTTCTTTGTTAAATAAAGCATATATATATATATATATATATATATATATATAGCCTCCGATGCTATTTCTTTCATTCAAGCTAAAAAGTGTCGTGTCAAAAATTGTGGCCTACTTTTACTTACCTATCATACGTAGTATAGGGTAAGTCTTGCAACAATTTTGAAAATCGAAAAAAAATTTTGACGGATTTACAAGTTTCAGATACTGGAGATTCCGAAAAACATATTTTTAGAAAAAAAAATTGCCGCCCGTCTGTCTGTCTGTAAATGCTCTATCTCACGAACAAATGGAGATAGAGACTTAAAATTGTATATGTACTTAGTAAGTAAGAAGAGGACGAAGCCTATTTAATATCAGTAACCTCGATTATCCGGAACTATTTTTTTCGGAGTCTCTAAAAATTCGTTCAGATGAAATGTGTATAAAAATTTTCGATTTTTTTTATTTTAAGGAAAGGACGTAAAAGGCAATAAAATAACACAAATTTTGCTTCAAGAACGAAGTCTGACGGATTAATAGTGTCCGAGGTATTTGTAATCCTGTTTTCCACATTCTTCGATTTTTCATGCCCCTGTATTTTCTTCAAATTTCGATTCAAAGATATGTTTCTATTGGAAATGAGACGTTAATCTGACGCAGTAAACTATTAGTTAATATGATTATTTTTTTGGAGTTATAAGGATGTTTCTTTTACGCAATCCGGTACTACTTGTGTAGTTTGGTATTTTACATAATTTGTCGAAATGGGTTCATCAGCAATTCATTAATGGAGCATTACTATGTATATTAACAATATTTAAATATACGTTTAAATTTTGTTTTCGAATTGCAATGCATTTTATTAATAGTTTTCTCATATTTTATTTTCACATATTATATAATGCATATCCATGATGGGTAAGTATTACGGTGGCCCCAACGACTATAGTTTCGTAATCTGGCCTTCAAAACGAGACAGTCATACAATTTTATTGTTAAAATGAATTTCCTTTGTCTCAGAGTCTATAAAAAAGCGTTTAAACTAAAGAAAAAATCCTTTTTCTGATGAATCTAGTCAATGAAGAAGTAGCACGTCAAATTGTATCTATTATTCCGCAATTTCAATGTCTCAGAGCGAAATTTCTAATCAACTGGGTATTTAACGCCGTTCTGTTTGCTATTATATTGATAAACACAAGAAAAATGAAGTTAGTTCATTGCATTCTAAACGGGGTCGCCCTTCTAAAAAACCTCTATCGATTTTTTTTTTTTTTTTTTTTTTAATCGGAGGCGAAACTGAATTCTGCAATGGCAAAATCTACATTCAACTTGTTTTTTTTTTGTTTTTTTTGTTTAGACATTTGGATATTTATACCACCTGAAGCGTAGAAATTCAATTGTTCCATTGTAGATTTCTTCACTCCCTTTCCATGATAGATGTGCCTGTTCCTTTTTGCCTTATCGTGATTCATATCGTGTCGTATGGAGTGTATGCATATGCAGTGTGTCCCACACAAAAAAAGCCACCATGATTTTGTGCCGTAATCGGATATGAAACATAACCACGAGAACGAAACAAATATATTAAGAAAGACTATACAGAAATGCATATTTACAAGGAATATACACCATCCCCTACCCCACTTGATCAGGAAAAAAATGAATGTATAAAAAAAGAGAGGGGGAAAAGTGCCCCGCCGAAATAAAGTCACTATTGTTAATAGCAATAATATCCGCCATGCTTACATGTGATTTGGAATATACGATGTGGCATACAATTTACCAATCTCTGGAAAACATTAGGGCCTTCAGTTCTGGCCCAGACATGAACTGTTTGCCATTGGCATTTAAAGATCTACTGAAGATACTTCACGCATTTTCTTGGGGATTGAGATGAAGGTACAGGACAGGCCATTCCATAATTCCCCAATTATCCAAAAACCACTCCTAAGAGGATTTTGCAAAGGTTATGGGGTGTTTTTTTTTTTTTTTTTTTTTTGCTAAAAATTTCAACTTAACCCACCAATTCTCTCTTCAGTTGGCAATAAATGGCTTTCTATCAATTCTTGGCAATTGGTAGCCTACATGCCGTCTGAGGTACAATGATAATTTAAAATCGCAATGTTTAAATTTCGCAATGACAATTTATAATGCAATCGGTCTGCCAAGTCATAGATTAGTGGAAAACTTTTAAAAACCCGATTTTAGAATTTGACTCGTAATTTTAAGATTGCTCCCAGTTCTCCATGTTTTCATACTTTTGGATGCAGGAAAACACAACAATAAACCGTCGAGTCAACCTCTAAAATCGGGTTTTCGGGCGCTTCCTACCGAGATATGACTTGGCAGACAGTTTGCATTTTAATATGCGAATTGAATTTTTAACTAATTCTGGAATTTTACTCTTGAACTCGGTGAGTTGATTGTCTGTGCTGTCGCTTCCCTATCTATCAGAATCCACTCTTCAGTGATTTTTGCTTGATAGTTATTTCTTTTTAATTTTATGTGGAGTCGTTTGTAGTCGACGTTCCATTCCGGCAGTCTTCATTAATCAAAGTACATGGATGGATTTGAATGTATATGTTACCGTTAAAGCGTTTAATTTAGTTATTTCATAGAATGCCTAGTTATTTCATAAAATAACTAGCCAAGTTCTTTAAAGTATGTAAAATGATTGGATTCTATGACTTAACTAGTTATTTTATAGAATAAAGATTGCGTAACCGTTACAGTATAAAATAAACAATTTAACGTTAAAACAAAAGCTGTTTTATAAATTAACTGATGTTAAATACAAGGCTGCCACATGCGATTATTTTATTATTATTATTATTCTAATTGGCATCACTTTTTCAAGACAGACATCTTTAACAGACTGAGAACATTTGTAAGAAAACATACAGAAAAATTTATATTAGAAAAGTACTGGTAGGTACAGTATATAAAAATAGTCGCCCTGTAAATAGTTAAAGACACTCGAAAAATACATTTCAAATTATTAATAGATGATTTAGTAAATAATATATAAAAACTAAATGTAGTACAATATTATTTTTATAATAGTTAAAAGTGATACAAAATAACAAAATGTAGTGCCGGGAACAGTTGTGTAAATTTTTATAACTCAGATTTACATAATTATTAGATTACTTTGTCTTGCTGTCAAAAAATTTTAAGTCATTTAAAAAGTATTTCAAAAATTATATCCGAAAACCGAAATATAAATACTGCTTACAAAAGAATAATTTTAAATATTATTAAAAAATCGCATGCTAACAGGAATGATTGTGTTATTTAATAAAAACATTTTATATATAAATTTTTTTTTCAAATTTATAACGTTAGAGCACATTATTTTAAAATTCATGAAATACTCTTAATTTATTTTCATTACATTTAAGAACAAGTATTGCCGTAATATGACATTCATTTAATTTCTGTCACTATATCCCAGTGCTATAAAAATATCGAACAGAATGTCCCTTGAGAAATAAAATATGACAGCAGATTTTGGCACCACTGTTAATAGATAATGGCAAGTTAAAGGTACACATAAATTTTTATACCTCCTGAACTTCTAGGATATCATAAGTCAAGATTGACCAATAGTCACGTGAAATTTTTTCATTCTTGCTTTGGCATAATTTACTTCTTCTACCGAATTTAATAACTTTTCATTTAATACATATTTATTTAATATAATATATATTTATTATATATATTTATAATTTATATAATATATATTTTCTATACATATTTATAATTTATATAATATATATTTAATATATATTATTTAATATATATTATCCAATAGGGGACCGTAAACAAATTGAAAAAGAACGAAAATCTTTTGAATAACTCTGTCAAAACTAGTGTATCAAAAGCGTTTAAAATGCAGATTATGATTAAGTGGCTTGTGGTAATAAACTGTGTTCATTTTTATGCGGATAGCATGTATACTCGAAGAGAAATTAAGGTTTTTATAAAAATGGTCCCAAATTTTGCCAAGTTTTTTTGCTTATAATTTGCAGACTTCTTAATTAAAAACAATGTTCGTTTCAGAAATTATGAGAAGCGACATTATACATAATACTCTGTAATCAAAATTAAAAAATATTAATAATTGTATGAAAAATGAGCAGGTGTAGTAAATAAATTTTCTCTACGCATGCGTCAGCTCTATAAAAATTTCATTTGTACATTGTGTTAGCTAAATATATAGAGCAACTTTTTTTAAAGTTTCAAAATCATACCTTGAAAATTCTGAAAATTATCATCGATAGAATAAGATCAAAATCCGTTATTTCCAAAATGAAGCAAAAAGATGAGGAGCTGTACCCAAATATAGTTTTGTGTAGACACTAATCAATGGAATATGGATACAGCCCTTCATTTTGGAGATATCGGATTTTGATCTTATTCTTTCGAGGATAACTTTCAGAATTTTCAAGCTATGATTTTGAAACTTTAATAAAAGTTGCTCTATACATTTAGCTAACACAAAATGCAAATGAATTTTTTTATAGACTTGACGCATGCGCAGCGAAAATTTATTTAGTAAACCTGCTCATTTTTCATACAATTATTATTTTTAAATTTTGATTACATGGTATTATGTACGATGTCGTTTCTCATATTTTCTGAAAAGAACATTATTTTTTATTAAGAATTATAAGCAAAAAACTTGGCAAAATTTGGAACCGTTTTCATAAAATTCTCGATTTCTCTACGAGTATATAAGCTATCCGCATAAAAATGAACACAATTTATTACCATAGGCCACTTAATCATAGTCTGCATTTTAAACGCTTTTGCTACACTAGTTTTGACAGGGTTATTCAAAAGATATCCGTTCTTTTTCAATTTGTTTACAGTCCCCTATTGGATTTTGGAAAAAAATATTTTCGAAAATATATGACTTGTACTATTTTGTTTATGCATCTGGAGTTTCAGAGTCATTCCTTATGTATATTTCTGGATATTTAACAAAAAGTCTAAAATCGTAAATGTCAAGATTTTTTTTTTTTTTTTTTTTTTTCTTTTTGCTGTGACTGTACACCGCATTGGTAATCGCTGGGCCCCAATCCTCCCGTAACATCCTTTGATGACTTTCACTTGAGGATTTTTTCTGTTAAATTTTCCCGTTGAAAATCTTTTGTAATCGAGGTTCCTTTCCAGTAGTTTTGTCTAGTCGGGATACACAGACGGTGTTGAATATAAACATTAGTTCAGTTGTATAATTGCATGTTGTATATTTGTATAATTGAGTGCAATCAAAATTGCTCATAACCTCATTGCTATTCATTTATTGCTCATTCCCTGAATTCTACAGAAGGACCTGAAGTACTGATGATTCAGCCATTCACCAGCAAGGATTTTTCCATCAGAAGTTTAGCAGATCGAATCAAAGACCTGAACAATCTTGTTTATTTATATCCGGATATTCCAAAAGATCAAACATTTGGAAAATACTATACTCCGATCACAGGTGTGTCTTTTAAATAACCCCAAACTTTTATTAGCTAATATTTTTATGATCATCATGTTTTTGTTATTGTTGATGTTGTTGTCTGTTGGTGGTGCTATTGTTAACCGGATGCAAGTATACGAATTTATATTGGGTGTAAAAATAAATTTTAACCCTTAAACGGTTGAATTTTCAAATTTCGGTTCTTCTTCCAAAGTTGTTTTTCATTTAAGGTGTACATTTTGAGAGAAAATTCTAAAACACCTGTTTATCTACGGAGAATAGATTTTTTCTTTCATTCATGACAGTAATCTTGTGAGAATTTAAATGAGGTAAAAATTTGCATTAAAAAGAGGTCGGAGCATATAGGATAATCAAGTAGTACCAAATAATATAAGAAAAAATTTGTTACTTTCTAATAGTTATCTAATGAAACAATGCTTCGCGAATCCAAACAGAGCATGGCTTTTGCTAGTTTTAATGAGATATTTTTATAAGATATGCAATAAAAATACGAGTATATCGTTAAGATTATTGATAAACGATACTGGTAAGAATAAAAAAATGCGTCCTATATGCTCTGACCCTTGATTGAAATTTATTGCTGGAAGTTTGCAAAGTTCGCATAGGAGTTTTTGGCTGATTTAAGTGGTCAAAAATATTTCTTACACAAAAATTTGAGTATAGTTTAGTTTATCATATTATTAGCATTTTTTAGTAGTTTTCCTTGAAATTTTTTTAATATATAGGGTATGTACTAGAAAGCATTATAACATGTAACATCCACTTTAATTGCAATGAAACATTAGTGAATGTTATGACTGAGATTGCATTTAACTCGTCAATACAAATGTATATTTTCATATAGAATTAATCAAATAATTAAATTTGCAATGCCATATTGTAATTTTCGAAAAATTTTATACATACAGTATTTTTACCATTTTCTTATCATGAGTCATGTTATCATTAGACAATTACTGGTGAAAATTTGGAATTCCCCAATAAAAAAATCAGCCAAATACCGCAACACTATGGCATTCCGTATCTGGCTGAATTTTTTCTCACCAGTAAGTTAAAATAGTTATTATTGTTTTATAAGTTGATAGATATTCCAGATAAAAAGTAAAAGAAAATTGCTAATTTTCAAAAATGGAAAGCTGCTCAAAATTTTCCGGTGTGTATGTCAAAACTTGTGAGAAGTCAATCGACTAGTTATGATGTCACACACATGTCTTCTGGCCTTGAGTATTTCGATGGCATCGCCTTAACGCATTAACGCCCAGTAGCATATTTTTAGATCGCGAGACTTACGAGGAGAGGGCCAACTTTAATAATCACACATTTCGATTAATTTAATATATATTGTAGGGCAGAGACCCCTTAGCCTCAGGTTCAATGTATTTTATATAAAGCTCCTTAGTTCTTGAAAAACAGGGGGGGAGATCTAATATTATGACACAACTGAAATACCTTGCTTTGAAAAGAAAGGCCGTGCGTGATCGTAACTGGCCGTACGTGGTCGGATAAGCAGTAACCAATCATCCAGCGGGTTCGAGTTCGAGCCAGGACGTGCTCCTTTTGCTTTTCTCATTTTTTGTTTCATAAATATACTTGTAATTATAATTTAATAATCTCATTGTCAATTAAAAATTATAATGTATATCAATTCTAATTTTAACCTTTTTACTTTTTCCTGTAACTAAATAGTTGCATGAAACTTCATAAATAAATGCAAAACTGTTATTTTTTAAATCTTTTTTAAAATGTATTTCATGCATTCTTTATCAATGCAATGATATTGAACAACTGTTTCAATTCGTGATTTTAAAGAATCATTCATATATTACTTTAACAAGAGAAGTCAATTAGATAATAAAATTATTCTGTTTTTAAATTGTTAAACATAATTATGTTAAAAATAAGCATAAGAATTAAATTACAACTTATTTTTTGCGTATTAAAGATTTTTAAATATTGTAAAAATGTATGATCGCTCTTTGAATTATGTTGCTTATATTTTGCTGCTTTTTAGAGTTTCATTCACCTGACGAAACCCTATTCATCTCTGCCCTTTGTCTGTCTGTCTGTCACAGAATCCGTACACAAAAACTATATAAGTGAGCGAGTTGAAATTTTGTGTACTTGTAGCCGAATACCTCTTGTCACACAACAAATCATAAAATTTAGAGAAAGACTACTATTTTAATTTAAATATTATTTTTAATATCATCAGTTCATTTTTTGTTGTGTTTTCTCTTCTAATTGTTGCCACGAAAGTTTAAATAGATATAAAAATTATTTCTTTTTTACCCTTTACTTTTAAAAGAAATGGAATTCTTTTGTTGTCACAGTTACAATATTAGTATTAAACACTACAAAAAAATTAATATCTAAAAAATAAATTGAGATACACCTTTTAAACAACTTGCATCTAAAAATAAACTTTTTTTCCTCCATACGATGGTTAAAAATTGAAAATGTGCGATATTTAGAAACTTAAAAATTTGTAATAGCATGACTTTCAAAATTGAAATTGTATTTCTTCTAATTGTTGCACGCAAGTTTAAATAAAATTATTATGTATGCAACATAAACTAATGGATTAAATAGATCACCTAACAAACGTGCTTATTTGTTTTTATTTCATCATATTAAATCATATTTATCATCTATTTATTTAAAATCGTGAAAAATGCAGCTTAGGAGCACCACTTGTTGAGCAATTTAAACCAAAATGTAAACAGCATCGATTGATTTCAAAAACTAACTGAATCTGAAGTTTGATGGAAATCCGTATATTAGTTATTGAGGTATAGCTTTTGCGTAAATCGTAAAAAATGTAGAATAACAGTGCCACCTGCTGAGTGATTTACACCAAAAACTACCAGAACCATTTCATATCAGGGACTACCTGCATATATATATATATGCATTAATTAAATATATATATATATATATATATATATATATATATATATTTAATTAGGTGCTTTAGTTCTTGAGATAGAGGCGCCCACAATATTTATGTCATATACAGACAGACAGAAACAGTCTCACAGAATTACAGTCTCATAGACAGAAATTTTGTGAAAACATATTTTTTGGAATCTCCGATCCATAAAACATATGAACCCGTCAAGAACCTGAATTTAAAAATTTCACGAATCAAGTATTTTCATTTTGTAAAGATAGAAGAAAGTAAAAAGAGCAATATATATATTCCGCTTTTATAAATTACTAGTACACCGAACCCGGGATTCCCGGGTCACAAAGTAAAGGTGAAAAACTTTTTTTAAATTTTAAATTGGAAAGTCTAATAAATTTTTTCTGCTTAATAGGCTTTTTAAACTGCCAACTAATTCCAAATAGCAATTTTATATGAAATATATTATTTATGTAATCTTATAGAGCTTTAAAAATTATCGGTACTTCCGTATTAGCAGGGCCGTATCTAAGGGGCCGCTATGGGCGGCTCAGCCCCCCCCCCCCCCCACCCTGGAAAAGATTCCAAGGCCACTCAATGAATTTCTGTTCCGAAAATTTAAATGAAATATTGTTTAAAAATCTACTTTAGTTTTGAAACCTTTTCACAGTTTTGCAGAGTTACTAAATTGTATCTAAAATAAGTGTTTCAACACTCACTCATCCTATTTGTACATAGGAAGCTAACATGATGGGCTATTTTGCACCAGTTATACACTCAAAACTTCATCCTCATATACTTTTCTAAGCATAAAATGAAGTTATTTTAACAGTTTAATAAGAAACAGAGTATCTACAATATGAATATGCACTAATTTATCTTTCTGCGTCAGAGAGAGAGAAAAAAAACTATGAACTCCCCTACATTCTCTTGAGCCCTCCCTATTGTTCACTAAGGCCCTGTATATTAGACGCAAGATAGCAGTTATTAGCCAAAAATTTCGCCAAAGAATAAAATTGCATTCTCAGTTTTTAAAAACAACTAAGAAAATATGACACCCAGATATTCTTTAAAATGCATTTTTGTAAAGGTTAATTGATGTATCTTTTGTAAAGTAAGTTTACTAACGAACTAAAAGTCACTAAATTCATAGATAAAAACGAAATAAAACCAACAACATTCACCGGGTTTTATAGTCGACGATATATTGACATAACAGGTTTTTAATTACTATTTTTTTCAGTTGCTATGAAAAAATGACAACTAAAATATACAGTGATCTGTTATTTTCCATGGAGAAAAGAGATAGATGGAGGTGCAGTATGCGATTAAAACGGTTTGATGGGCGTTATTCTTCCAATATAAGTCTCTCATTCGGCCCAAACAAAACAATCATATGGAACAGAGACCGAATTTTTTAACATCATTTTTTCTCTAAATGAAAAAAATCTGAATATATTTTAGCATTATAAAATAGCATTTCATTGTATTATGAATTAAAATTGCATCGCTAAAAGTTTTTCTTTTTTGTGAAAGCACGCGGTTGTGTTTGATGCAATGCAGCGAATTTTAGAGTTACATTTTTGGCGTCCCCTCCAGCCACTAAACTGCATCTCTATTTTTTTCTCTTTTTTACTCTATGGCTATTTTTTCTCTTTTTCCCACATAAATGCGATACTCAAGTTGCCACCATTAGAGAAATTGAACCAAAAACTACAAAAAAATTAATATCTCAAAAACAAATTGAGATACAGTTTTCTAAAAAACGGCATTTAAAAGTGCATTTTTTTCTCTAAACGATGGTATAAAGATTGAAAACGTGCAATGTCTAGAAGTTTAAAAATTTACAATAGCGAAAATTGCAAAACCGAAATTTCATCGGAAAGTGTTGCCATTCAAAACATGACGTATGCGTTACGCACAGATACGTTTGGCCTTTATTATATAGACCAAGGCTAACTTATTATTATTATACCGCAGACCAGGCCCCTGCCTGCCGGGCAATATGCCTAGCTTAACGAGTTTTTTTACCTGGCTGCGGGGCAGAAGCCGCTTGATTGCACAAGCTGAGATCTACCTGAATGTAGCTGTATCGCTATTATTAAATATTAGTTACTATCCTGGCCTGTTCTAGGTTATTTTTAATTTTCTGATTGGGTTCATTCTTACGATGTTTAACAAGGCTTGTCATTCCCTAAGTTTCCTTTGTCTGCAGTACACGTGATCAAAATTCACGTTGTTAGCGCCCTCTGTCGCTCAAATATATTGTTCAGCAAGGCCACTTTATCATAATAATAGGCCTTACAATCAGAAAAAAGTGTATGGGAGAAAATGTCCGGATAGTTGCGAACTCATAAACCGAATTTATACCGTAAGTAACGCCACCTGGTGCATATTACTAGTAATATTCTAATTGCATAGGAAAAATCAAACTGTATTATTCACAATATTATAAAAAATATTTTTCAAATTCCACTAAAATATATACGTAAAAAATACACTGAAAATGATGAATTAAAAGTAAGAATTAATGGTATTTTATTAATGTAGAGTCATGGGCGTTATATATATATATATATAAAGCTTAGCGTAATTTTCGGCTTCAGAAAATATGATTTATTGCCAAATGATGTAAACAGTAATGAAAACAAACTTGTAAAATGTTTCGTTTGTCTTTTAAGAATTTATATGAATATTATTATTGTTTTTATGTACAATTTATTTATGTTTTTGCATAAAAATAGAAAATTGGCTTTTTTATATGAAATATATTGTATAACTATTGCAAAACATTTCTTCTCTATAAGAACAGAAAATAGGATTCCAGAAAATATGTTGCCAAATTTCCTTTTCTCGCCAAGACCATTTTCTCTATTTGAGAAAGGTACTTTGAAAAAGTATCGATTTAATATTATATAATACAGTATTGGCTATTTTTCTGTAATATGTTCCGGTTTCTCATTTAAAGTTATCTGCAAATAAGCATTATTCTAGAACAATGCGATATTAAGTATACGGTTAAAAAATGAAATTATTTAGCGCCAATTATACTTGCTTAATGAGCCAATTGGCTGTAAGTTTAATTAAGAAAGGAGCGCCAAATAAAGATTTACACCACAAGCGTAGCACAAAAAGAATTTATTTTTGAGGATAAACTTTGAGATGTGTTTAGTTTAAGTGATTTATAAATTTCTCATAACTTTCATTTTTTTAATGTTTATGATTTTTATCCGGTTTATACATATAGCTAACTATACAGGGAGACTAAAAAGAATTAAAATATAAGATCGGGAAATACTTTAAATTTTAGGTATGAGAACATGTTTTTAATCGAAAATATTGAGCGTAGCGTTTATTAGTCAGGTAGAAGAATGTATACGCACAACCAGACCGGGAGGCGGCAGCACAGACAATCATCTCATCGAGTTCACAGATGGAAAATATAGGATTAGTTAAATCTCGGTTCCCATATTAAGACGCAATCGGTCTGCCAAATTATATCTCGGTGAAAACACCTAAAACCCTATTTTAGTGGTTAACTCATAAGTTTACCATTGTGCTTTCCTGCACCCAAAAGTATAAAATCATGGAAGTTTGGGAGTAGGAAAAAAATCGTAAACTTATGAGTCATCTGCTAAAATTGGGTTTTTTATTTTCTACACAGATTTTCCTTGGCAGACCGATTGCGTTGTAATATGCTAATCAAGATTTAACTAGTCCTAGATTTTCATCCATGACCTCGATAAGGTGATTGTCTATGCTCCTGCTTCCCGGTCTAAATGAAATTATATACAATTGTTGCTATAGACAGTGATACTTTTAGTACATTTTAATAGATATTATATTTATAGCATAATGAAATTGATATGTATTATTGGGATTCACAATAATACCTTCCCTACAATAAAAGGTTCATGTAATACTCGTATCCTTTTACAGAGCCACATATTATAAGCTTAATTTAAATTTGAGGTTTAAATTAAGCTTAATTTAAAAATCTATATGTCATATACACAACTTCTCAAAAGAATCCCATATAATGAACTTTAATTCTTGAGAATTGCTAAAAGAGTAATAAACAAGTTGGAAATTGCACGTGAAGCGTAGCAAATTAGGTGCGTTCGTACGATAACGAAGTTTAAAAAATATTACTTTCATATATCAATCTCATAAAATTGTAAATAGTGAATCACAATTAAAACGCTCATCAAACAATGTTCTCCCTATACCATTATGTAATGGAATACTTTTGTGTGGCCTTGTAAATCAATAACAAATGTTCTTTGCACCACAAATTATGTATGATGTATAATATGTACTTTATAGTTGCATATAAATTTTATTAAGTTCGCATGAGTGTAACACGATTAAAATGCATTTGAAACATTTTTTCCCATTGACCGTAATGTAACGGAATACGTTTGATTGTCCCTGTAATTGATCTATGCATCTGATTTTCATAAAATTTGAAATAACTCGACAAAATTATGTAATAATTATGTATTTTAAATTTCAAACGTATAGAATATATTTGAAACTTTTTCCTAATTGACCATAATGTAGTTGAATACTTTTGATACACAGTGGTACGCAACAGTTCACCATTTTTCATAAATAATTACAGTAAAATAAGCTATGCCAAAAAAAAATAAATAAATAAAATAAATAACAAAAAACTGCCGAACTTTCGAAAATTGGAAAAATAACAAATCTCATTTGAAAAATACAAGCTTACAGCATATCGAAAAGAAAATGGAAAAGCATATATAGTAAACAAGGCCCGGGTGGAAAACAAATTATAAAATTTATACATTTGTTACTACAACAGAGGGCGCTAACAACGGGAAAAATCACGAGGTTTCTGGCCAAGTTTACTGGGGCCACGAAAACTTAGCGATTGCCAAGTCTATTATTATGAAAGTGGCCTTGATGACTAGTAGTACGCACCAGATGGCGCTACATACGAGACAAAATCAGTTAATATGTTGGCAGCTATAGAGACAATTTCAACAATAGATTTTCTCCTGAATGCGAGGCCTGATTATGATAAGGGGGCCTTGATATAGACAAGGTAGAAACCGACAAATTTTGACGAAAGAAAATGTTTAAGAAGGAACAGTTTCATTAACTTATAATAAAACTACAAAATTAGTTATAGTAAAAAAAGCACTTTATATTAGTACGTCGAACTCTTAAACAAACGATATTTATCGTCAAATTAACAAAATACTATTTCTATAAAACGCAGTTGTAGAATTGTTAATTAAAATTAAACTTTAATCGTATATGTAAGCAGTAAAAAATAATAAAGATATGTTATTATGATAAAGTTATCAATTAAGGTTCTTATGCTAGTATTCCAAAATGACAAAAAGATAATTTTATTAAACTTTGACTCAATCATATATTTTTTTCCCGTGAAATCTAATCCCGGCATCATTTTCACCACATCAAAATTTACAAATGTACATTTCACATCTGTTGATATTTTTTTACGTATAAATCAAATTTTGTAAATGAAGTCAAAATTCATCGGGTTTTATAATAGAAGATATTTAAATTTCTATTTTTTCCCTTTTAATGAGAAAATGGCAACATAAAGATACAGCACTCAATTTTTTCTCTTTTTTCCTTTGCTTTAAATAGAAATGGAGTACTCCTGTTGCCACGATTAGAAAAGAGGTATTAAAAACTACAAAAGAATTAATATTTCAAAAACAAATTAAGATACAGCTTTAAAACAAATTTTATTTAAAAGTACAATTTTTTTATTGCACGATGGTGTAAAAATTGAAAATATGCGACTTTAAGAAGCTTAAAAATTTGTAGTAACAAAAATTGCAATACTGAAATTCATTTAAAATTTGAAAGTGTTGCCATGAGCAAAATGAGGTATGCGCTACGCACAGATACGTTTGGCCTTTATAATATAGATTTATCAAATGATCTATTAATAATTGAAAATATATTTTTCGAATTATTTTAAATATTTATCATCAGTTTATTTATAAAACAACGATTTTTTTTTAATATCAAATTGTTTATTTTAAACTTTAACGGTTAGGCAATCATTTTTCTATAAAATAACTAGTTAAATCATAAAATCCAATAATTTTACATACATTAACGAACTCGATTAGTTATTTCATGAAATAACTAGGTATTTTATGAAATAACTGAATTATATGCTTTAACGGTAACAAATATAAGTGCATTGAACTATGCTTTTTAAAATGTATATTTTCTTTTCTTTTCAGTTGTTATATGCTCATAATTATATTTATGTTTTAAAATATTGACAATTCCTTAATGATTTCATTTTGTTTTCTTCTTTAATCAGAAAATCAACCTTCTACTTCCAGTCCATACGTAGGTACAATGTTAGTGACACAAATACCTAGGTGAGTCAGGATGTTTTATATTATGAAATAATAATTTAATGTTGAAAATTAATAGAAAGTTCATTCATAATCTTAAGTATTTTCTTTTTAAATTTGGATGTTATTCCATAACGGCTATGCTTATAGCATATCATTCCTCTGAATGGTTTTAATTTATCTATTTATTTTTCCTGAAACGTAGCTTATTGTTTAGCAGTACATACTCAGAAGTCGCATTACATTGGCAGTGGCGAAACAGTGTGGGCACTAGAAAACCAATTTACACCTCAAATTTTTATTAGTATTCTTCATTTAAATTCAGGGCAGCATTTTTGAGATTTTTCAATGCGAAGAATACCAATAAAATTTAGTGGTAACAATCGCCCAACTACTGCTCCACTGTTACATCAATGTATTGGGAAAACTTTGTTGTTCTTACAAAAATCATTAATCAGTAATCTTCATGATCATTTTATTTAACATATGTTGTAGAAAGATAAGATGATGGTATTATTTTCAAAATAGTGGTTAGAACAATAAAATTTTCCCTATATAATGCGATTCCTAAACTTTTGATTTTACTAACAAGGAAGGTCTCCATTGGGGGCATACTCAGAATTTTTTGAAAAAAATACGAATTAAACTACTCATGTAGGTAATAAAGGATCAGTGAAAATTAGCGGCGGAATTACGTTATTAGATATGTAAAAAAATAAAATAGTTTGGAATAATTGGCGTGAAAAGCTGAAAGCGACACGGGATTTGGCAAGCAGTGCATTTCCTCGCCAAAAGCAGAGGATAACGAATCTGAAAATTGATTTTAATTGACTTCACTGTTAAAAATCTGCAGCATTTACTGCAACGTCACTCCAATACTTTTATAGAATATCTCTCTTCTGACCAATGAGAATGCTCCATAGCACGGCGAATTGACCGTGTCATACACTGTTAAAAATCTGCTGCATTTTGTTGCAACGCACTCCACCGCTTGTATATAATATCTCTATTCCAACCAATGAGAAAGCTCCATTTCACGGCCAAGTAACCGTTTTCTATACAAGCAAGGGAGTGCGTTGCAACAAAATGCAGCAGATTTTAACAGTGTATTTTTCAATTTGGAACAATTTTAATCAATTTAAATTGTGTTTTAAATGATAAAATATATTAATTTCATTTTTTTATAAGTACATATAAACGTATATGACAAAATTACACTTAAAGTAAAGTAAAAATGCCAAACTAAACTTACTTAAATAAATTGAACATAAAAAGTTTTTTCTTTAAAAAGTATTCGAAGCGTAAAAGCGTATTTTTCAAAATTTCGTTTTTTCGCCAACCGGAGATAAACCGCCAAATAAACGAAATTTTTATTATTTTTTTGCGAACGTTATAAGGAGGTTCCGCCGAAATTTTTTTATAAACATATATAACTATATGAGAAGAACATTCTGTAATTTTTTCAGATTTTTCTGAGTATGCCCGTATGGAGACCTTCCTTGTAAGTAAACTATCTAAAAGTGCTACTACACGAGGGGTCAAAGTCGCTTCAAATTTCAGGCATCTGATTGTTATCCTATGGATCCAGAGGAGTCGCTCGGAAAGCAAGTAACTATTTTGCGTCGGAACGTCTTTGACGCCTTATGAACGTCTTAAAGTGCTATTACACGTTAAAATTCCAAGCGACAAAAATCGCCTGCGTTTTTTCGTGTTCTTAACATTTCATTGGCTGTTCGAGAAGAATCTTTACCATCATTCGGATTTCCAAGCATTTGATTGGCTGTTGCCGGCGACTCGCTTCCTTCCACGCGTCAAAGACGCTCCGACAAAAGAGAATCGTGGGTTACCAAGCGACTCCCTTCGTCCCGTAGGATTACATGGAGACGCCTGCGATTTGACGCGTGCAGCAGCGCACGTGTAATAGCACCTTTATGCTCCTTTATGCCTTTATGCTTCGGATAATGGTAAAGCCTTTTCTCGAACAGCCAATGAAATGCTTAGAAAACGAAGAAACGCAGGCGATTCTTGTCGCTTAAAATTTTTACGTGTAATAGCACTTCAAGAGTTCTATTACATGTAAAAATTTCAACGCCACCGCAGAGATTTGGACCGGGCACACACCAGTTAATGCGGTGGCGCATCGAAGTTTGGACGAACTCTCGATCCGATCCGGGTCTAGCGCGTCTTTTGCATGACTGGAGTTCTCTGTACCCACTGATTTAGACCAAGCAGCTTCTTAAACATAACTTTCCCTCTATTAATCCCCGAACCGTAAGTCTATTCGAACTTCTTTGAAGGCAGTTTCCTCATCCGCCAGGGGTCGGTGTCCCTTCGTGCTACCTTCGTCTTTCTGGTAGGAGCCCTCATTGTCCGGGGAAAGGGTATTTGCGCCTACAAACCATAAGAGCTCTGAGGTAAGCTAGTAGGTGGCGGGGTCTCGCATAGCTGGGTGGGGGACTGTGCGGGGAATGCGAGATTGCGGATGCTACAACCCTCTAGCGGGGCAGTGTTTATGCCTTCTAGATGTAGTTTTCGGGGCCCGCCTGTGGTCGGACCATAACCTCAGACCTCCTGCTTGAACTGAAAAGTTCCACAGGAGTGGGAGGGATGGTTGTACGAAAACCAAGATTAGGCGCTGTCTGTGCAGTCAAGAGAGAGTTTTTTCGGTCATAGGTTCAGCTACGAGCATCTAGTCATATAAAGAAAGGGCAGCTGACGTCACTGTGGGCTCTTATTAGTGTGGGCAAGCTGTTTTCGCCCGTGCTTCGTTATAGCATCGACCCTACATATGAATTCAGGCATTCTGATTGGTCTACAAATTTTATTATGGTTTTCTGCTTGCTATGATTGGGCTATGTCGTCAAGATGATTTCTACAATGATCGCTATGACAAAAATGTAGCGGTAGATTGGTTGACAGAAGTGTTTGTTTGTAAACATGCCCTTTCCTTATTTCCGGGATTGCACGCAACGTATGCGTCCTAAGGTTCGTCCATTAGTCAATACATTTCGGGAGTAGGGGCGAAAAACCATTGATTGAGACCATGCCAGTGCGGTCAGGGGGCTTTCCTTATCCCCCGAGGTAGGAGGGGCCTTCCACTTTCCGTCAGACCCCAAAAAATGACTTCCCTCGATCATAGCTTTTAATCTTGGGGTCAGTCGCAAAGCAACTCCCTCTCGTAAGCCTCGGTGTCTTTGTGAGCGTCGTTGTCTCGTGGGTCGCTGGGATGACCTGGGGGGGGGGGGGGCAAGCGAAAGGATCGCTCGGATCTCATCGAGATCCGATTTTGGGATGTGTGGACTATTCGGTCATTCGTCCTGAGTTTGACAATGTGGTCCCTGTGACGTGCGCTGGGAAATACGAGGGGGACTCCTAGTCGATCCTTGTAATAGACCGAAAGGGTTTGTGAAGGGTATCCACTTGGGAACCTCGTGTGGAAAGAGCTGAAATCGCCCATCTAGGTCTAGAGCGGGGGAGTGAGATCCCCAACTTTATACGTTTATCATAGTAAGATATTTAAGTTTCTTGATTTCAGCTACTTATAATGTCTGAATTTCTCTTTCAGCCACGTATGTGTCTGAATTTAAGGCGCTTCTATTTGCAGTGTGGAGTTCCATTACCTAAGATTTATTCTGTTGAGCTGATTCATACATCAGACCAGATGATACGATAAATAAAATTAGCTTGGTGAAAAAGGTCCTCGAGATTCATGCAAAATGGCTCAGTTGGCAGAGGATTGGCAGCTTCAACCAAAAGGCTCCTTGCTCGAACCCTGTCACGGACCATTTTTCCCCCTAATTGGAAAATTACAACCCATATCCATAGTAGCTGTTTTTAGGTGCGTTCGTAATTATGTAAATACGTAGCACCTATTGTTGTCGCTCAGTCCGTCCGCATATAACAACGCAAAAACTACCCAATCGAATCGTTTGAAATTTAAAATACATAATTATTACATAATTTTGTCGAGTCATTTCAAATTTTATGAAAATCGGATGGATAGATCAATTACAGGGACAATCAAAAGGATTCCGTTACATTACGGTCAATGGGGAAAAAAGTTTCAAATGCATTTTAATCGTTTGAAATTTAAAACGTATATTTATTACATAATTTTGTCGAGTCATTTCAAATGTTATGAAAATCGTATGGATAGATCAATTACAGGGACAATCAAAAATATTCCGTTACATACGGTCAATGGGGAAAAAAGTTTCAAATGCATTTTAATCGTTTGAAATTTAAAACGTATATTTATTACATAATTTTGTCGAATCATTTCAAATGTTATGAAAATCGGGTGCATTGATCAATTACAGGGACAATCAAAAATATTCCGTTACATTACGGTCAATGGGGAAAAAATGTTTCAAATGCATTTTAATGGTGTTACACTCATTTGAACATAATATAATTGACATGAATCTATGATGTATGTACTAAAATCTACATTTTATACAATCTGGGATGCAGAGAATATTTATTGTTAAATTACAGGACCACACAAATGTATTCCACTAAATAATGTTATACGGAGAAACATTGTTTGGGGGATGTTTTAATTATATTAAACTACTTCACATTTTATGAATAAGATATACGTTAATGAAGTATAATAAAAATTACTCCCTGTATATTTACAGGAACACAAAGATTTCGACCACTATACTGTATCCAAAGTGCGCTCTACTATATCAGCAAGATCTGAATATTTTAAAACTTCGTTATCAACGAACGCACTTCATTTGCTACGCTTTACGTGCAATTTCCAACTTGTTGAGCATTGTAGTTATTTCCATTATTTCTTTCCCTGTTTTTGATTTTTTTATATTTTTTAACATTTCAGTTTGAGTGGGCAGCCAGTCAGTGGATTTGACAGCTACCCCGGTACACCCCAATCTTCTTTTATGCAGTCAACTGATTCAGGATATCAAGATATTCAAATCACAACTGATATGCAGTAAGTGCGTTTACTCGTTCTACTTAATAATATAGACTTCGAATACGCTCTCTTTTTATTTCCTAATGAAAGTCACTAATCGCTTTAAAAGCATCAGAATTGGCTTAGTTAAGAGCTAAGGACGATTATACAACTGGCGTTTATCAAGTGCACTAAGATCTAATCTATCAGCCCAACGGAAGGTTTAAAAAAATATTTTTCCTCTCTTAATAGATTTTATGCATACGTAAATGCATACAATTTTTGTATGCATTAACATTACGTCAATGCGTACAAAACTATAAGTAGATTTAGTTAAAAATAAAAAGTTTCAAAGCAATAATTTTCAATAAATTACATCATTTAAAAGTTTTTGTTATTAGTTTACATATTTATTAAGCTTTACACAGATTATAAAATGAATATTTGAAATATAAAATATTTCTTATCTCTCTATTCTGAAATAAAAGTAACTAGCGCCGTCACTGTCACTGACAGGGAACTTTTCGTAACGGGAGGTCTTTATTAATATCAAAAGAACTGTTATATACAAAAAAATTACAAGTCGGATGTGACTATCGCAAAAATTCTTCAATCTAATGCATGTTAATACTGCAAAAGTCACTACCACAGTGCCAAAATTAAATGACAATCTATGCTCATCGTGAATATTCTAAAAGCATGAAATTCCGTGCATTAGTTCTTGAAACAGGACTCTTGCGAATATCGGGAAAAATGCAACATAAAAGCGGTGCTTGATGAGCGATTTATAATAAAACATAGACAGGAATAATATTTGTCAAGCTATACCAGCATCTGAAGTTTGATTTTAAAAAATTGTTCATTAGTTCTTGAGATAGAGCTATTACAAGAATTGGGAAAATTCAGCATTGCTGCGCCACCTGTTGGGTTATTGACAGCAAAACATAAACAGACCTATATCATATCACAGATTTACTGATTCTAAAGTTTGATGAAAATCCGTTTATTAATTCTTGAGATAGAGTTATTGCGGAAATCGTGAAAAATGCAGCACAGCAGTACCACCTGTTGAGTGATGAACACCAAAATGTGAACAACATCAATTCATATCAAGGGCTATCTAAATCCACAGTTTGATGGAAATCCGTGTATTAGTTTTTGAGATAGAGCTATTGCGTGAATCATAAAAAATGCAGCATAGCAGCGCCGCCTATTGAGCGATTTACACCAAACACTAATCGGCATCAATCTATATCAGGGAATGCCTAAACATAATTTTTTGTTAAATTCCAGCGATTAGTTCTTGAGATAGAGCTACTGCAAGAATTGGGAAAATTCAGCATTGCTGCGCCACCTGTTGGGTTATTGACAGCAAAACATAAACAGACCTAGATCATATCACAGATTTACTGATTCTAAAGTTTGATGAAAATCCGTTTATTAATTCTTGAGATAGAGTTATTTCGGAAATCGTGAAAAATGCAGCACAGCAGTACCACCTGTTGAGTGATGAACACCAAAATGTGAACAACAACAATTCATATCAAGGACTAACTAAATCCGCAGTTTGATGGAAATACGTGTATTAGTTTTTGAGATAGAGCTATTGCGTGAATCATAAAAAATGCAGCATAGCAGCGCCGCCTATTGAGCAATTTACACCAAACACTAATCGGCATCAATCTATATCAGGGAATACCTAAACATAATTTTTTATTTAATTCCAGCGATTAGTTCTTGAGCTACAGCTATTAGACGATGGGACGAAGTCTCAAAATATGCTTAAAAATGAGATTCCGTTTGCCATCTCTTAGGACTACGTAAATTTGTTGTTAAAATATTTTAACATCCATATTTTATCGAAAATAGCAATGTTCCCACATTGAAACTTGCACATTTTTTTTAAATACAGAAATATATTCGGAACTATATCTTTTAACCACTTTGCAGGCATTTTTAGAATCGGCACTAGATGGCGCCACCAAAATCCATTAAAAAGAAACAAAAATATAACAAAACAACTTTTAAATCACAATACATGTCTTTTTATTTTATATTGTGTCTAAAAAGATATTAATTCTGAGCTAAATAAGCATATGTTTGGTATTTTGTTATATTGTTGTCACATATAAATGATACTGTAACCTTCCGCCATTTGTTTATTTACATTCATATGGGTTTAAATCCTTGGAAGATTTTGAAACGAGAAATAATAAAAAATAATACAATTGCTTACAAACAGATAGGATGTCAAACGTGTGTCTGTGTTATAAAAAATGTATAAATATTAGATTTTCACAGAATATTCAAATTTCCATATCAAAAAAAATTTTCCTAGCAGAAGCGCGTAATTTTTTATATTTATATTTACACATATATTAGGAATACAGCGAATAGTGATTTAGCAGAATGCCGAATATTCGGTTAGCCAAATACTTTTTATACTTCAAAGTTTAACCCTTTACGACATGGGCAAAATCTGAAGTAAAATGAGAAGAGAAATTATCGAATAACACCGGAATTCACAAACGAATTTTTTAGATACTTTGAAATCCTTAATTTAAGCTTCTTTTGTAAAAACAAAATTTTACTAAAATATTATTGGCGCCGTTTGCAAGTTTCGAATTAAAATTAGGTAAGGGAAGGAAAGGGTTAAAGGTATTAAAATGTTACTTTTAAAACAATTTTCAAGAACTTTTAATAAATAAATTTTATATTTAAAAAAAAATCTGATTTTATATATTTAAAAAGAACAATTATAAGATTTTTTTTAATTAATAAAATTTTAAATTTCATGGTAATTATAAAACACATATATATGTATGGTGGATTAATTTTTGAACGCAAACAGTAATAGCAAGGGGGAAAATATATTGTATAATACACGATGCTCTGACAATTATTTAAAATTAAATATATACAAATATGGTGGAATTAATTTTTGAACGCAAACTGTAATAGCAAAAAGAAAAAATCTTATGATACACGATGCTCTGACATTTGGACGCAAACAGTAATAGCACAAGAAAAAAAAAAAAAAAATGTATGGTACAAAATGCTCTGACAATTACTTAAAATCATAAATATATATGTATGGATACATTTTTGAATCCAAACAGTAATAGCAAGGGAAAAAAAGTTGTATGATACACGATGCTCTGACGATTAAATTAAATATATTTATGAATAAATTTTTGAATGCAAACAGTAACAGCAAGGGGAAAAAAAATCTTGTATGAAATACGATGCTCTGACAATTACCTAATTAAAATTAAATATACGTATGGACAAATTTTTAAATGTAAAATTAATAGCAAAAGGGAAAAAAAAAAAAAAGGACATTACAAGGATATTAAATCGCCGATTAAAATTAGGAAAGTGACAAGGAAATTCAATTGTCATTTAAATTCTGAATGATGTGAATGCAAAAATATACGAGCAGCCAGAATTCGGTTCTAAGGGGGGGGGGGGGATGAGTTTCTCAAGAAAAGGTGCTTGTCGATTATTTGAATCGCCGGTTAACAGAATAGTACTAATTTGAATATTCACTGTATAATACTTAAACTGAAAGAGCATTTGTATGGCAAGAAATCATCATTCTTTTTGCATAATGCGTCTCAGAAAAGTGATTTAGTTCAAATATCTAATTTTTACATCCATCCAATATACACTTTCACTGCTTTAAGTAGAATTTTTGCCATTTAATTGAATCACTTTATTAAAAAAAATCTGATTCAATAAAGCGGCGGATTCTAAAATACGCCAAAACGTTTAAATATTAAGTTTAGTTTTGATTCATATAAACGGCAATTAAAGCGACCTTTCTTAGCTCTGCCCAGAGAGGGGTTTAGTCATGCAAAATGCGTTATACAATTTAGTTTTTTTTTTTTTGGAGGGGGGGGGGAGATTTTTAAATTCTCTCTATTTTTTTTTTTTTTTTTTTTTTTTTTTTTACTGCTAAAAATTTTTTTGATAATTTTTAATATTACTTTTAAATTTTTTAACATTTAATTTCCAGAAATGTTCCTGTGTTTTCTTTTTTTTTTTTTTTTTTTTTTTAATTCTAGACAAGGGCAATAAGAACTCATTCTGCTATACTCAACTCGCTATATTTTGTAAATCTTGATTCTTTTAATATCACTTTAAAAATTTTTCAACATTGAATTTTCAGAAATGTTCCTGTGTTTTCTTTCTTTAAATTCCAGATAAGGGCAATAAGAACTCATTCCGCTATGCTCAACTCGCTATCTTTTGAATGTGCAGTAGATTAAAAGTAGAATATATTTTACAATTGATATTCAGTTTAGGGGGGGGGGGGGTCAAAGTTAAAGTATGATTTTTTTTTTGGGGGGGGGGGGGTGTTGCGTCATTGGGTTTGGGGGAGATGGTCACCACTGGCTCTGGGAGGGGTTTTAACCCAAAACCCCCTTTCTCCTTGGCTGCGCCACTGCGAGCAGCAGTATCAGCCATATTCAGCGAGTTAGAATCAAACGAAAACGCAAACAATATGGCATACAAGCATTCAAAACGTAAACACGCGGAAGAATACAAAACACGCACAGCTGAATAAATAAATACAAAGTGCAAACATTAAGTGTATTTTACATTAATAATACTTTCAAAACATAAAATTAAATTAAAAAAAAAGCGATAATTGCTATTTAAAAGCTGACTTTTATATTTTAAATTGCGTTTTGCTGGCGCCATCTAGTGGCGATTGTACAAATTGCTGTAAACAAGACAATAAATATAGTTCGTAATATAATAGTTATTTTATAAATAATGTGCACATTTAAGCGTGGGAACATTGAGATTTCAGATAAAATTAAATAATTAGAATAGTTTACTAAAAGATTTTTATAGTCCCAAAGTTTGGCAAACGAACTTGAACGATATCAGTGTTTGTCCCACAGTCTATATTGCGAAAATCGTGAAAAATGCAACATAGCAGCACTTGTTGAGCGATTTACACGGGTAAATCCATTTCAAGTGGTCCAGCACTGGTCGCTCGACCATTTTTTTAAAATCTGAAATTTTTTGTACAACAACCCTAACATGATGGAAGTTCAAAAAGATCGTTATTTTAATTTTACTATTTTTTGTTTGTGCATGGCGGCCATCTTTGTTTCATCGTGTGCAGCGATTTTCTCAGATACTAGGATACACAAAATTGTAAATATCTCGTCTTACATTTTCCCAATTGAAATGGGGTTTGCAGCATTTTGTTCATAATAAAATGGGCTAAATGTACGGTGGTAGAATAATTTTGAGAAATGAATTTTTACATGTGAAATTTTAGCACAAAATTTAAGATTTCTTCCAAAATCTATCCGTTTGCAAGAGAAAATTTTTCATGCAAGGAAAACTGTCAACCTTACACAATTTTTTCTACAAGTAGGTCAAAAATGCATGTACGCATACACCAAATTCCAGATCTGGGAGTTGATTTCTCTTTGCGAAAAAAATTCCGAAATTCGTCAAAAATTTAAAAAATCACACTTTTTAGGCTTTGATATCTCTGGTGGGGCAGAAAAAAATCTGTATTGTGTAGTAGTGTTATGTACAAAAAAAAGGAGATTTGACTACAAGCTGAGATATGACATGGACAATATGTGAAAACAATACTGCCAAACTATTGTAACCTACTATGTAATTGTTCATACCTCCAAAATATTAAATTAATGATTCATGGTACAAAGTTAAATGTTAATTACAAATATCTTCTTCAAATGCTTCTGTGTGATTTAAACAATTCAGAATGTATGCTAAGCCAAAACACTTTTTGTCCAGACGAACAAACCTACTAGAAATGCTATTGCAACAATTTTACTCGGAACACATTTCAGGAAAAGTAAATTACAGACAATGGGTTGCAACTGATCAAGTAGACATGGTTTCAATTATTAAACCTAGAGAATTTCATTCAGGTTAACAAGGGATGACAAGACTTGGGTGGCTTCAAATAAAATTTTGAGAAAGAACAGCCTGATGGACTGACAACAGTAACTGGTCGAACTCGTAACCTCTCTCGTAAATAGTGTTAAGCTGTTTGTTGAGCATATATAGTATCGTTGTAAATTAAACATTTATTCTTAAACTGTTTTCAACAAATGATATTTTCTGTGTAAATATTGTAATAAAAGAGACTAATCTCATTTCTCCTAATGTACTCCTAATAGCATTTCTTAACATTTTTTAATCACCGTATCCAGAGCCTGATTACTAACGGGGCACTCTCCCATCAATAAAATTATAAGAAATTTTCGTCTTGCTTAAACGCCTTTTTCATTCAAAATTTCTATCATGAATAAAGAATCTTTTTTTATTTATTTTTCCTGGTGGGAGTGTGCCCCGTTGATAATCAGGCCCTGGCCGTATCTCAGCTTATAGTCAAAAGTCCTTCTTGAAATTTTTTGTGCATAACACTACCATAAAATTCTATCAAAAGCCAGAATTCCATATTTTTATCTCGCGCCACACAAGAGATATCAAACTTCAATGTGAGGAAATAGCTGCACACGACGAAACAAAGATGGCCACCATGCTCAAACGAAAAATATTAAAATTAAAATAATCGTGTTTTTGAATTTCCCTCATATTAGGATTGTTGTAAAAAAAATTTCAATTTTTTTAAAAACGGTCAATCAACCAAAATATTTTCGGGGCCATTGAAATGGACGAATAGCATTTCCAGTATGTTTTGTTCATCTGGACAAATAGTGCATTGTGTTAGCATAAAATCTGAAATAATGAAATCAAGATTTAAACAGAATTTGAAGATGATCTTTGTAACTTTGCATCATCAACCATTAGTTTAATATTTATAAGTATGAACAAACACATAGCAGGTTACAATAGTTTAGAAGTATTGCTTTTACATATTGACCATGGCATATCTCAGCTTGTAGTCAAATCTCCTTCTTGAAATTTTTTGTGCATAACACTACTATAAAATATTATCAAAGGCCAGAATTTCACATTTTTATCTCATCCCCACCAGAGATATCGAAACCTAAAAAGCGCAATTTTTGAAATTTTTGACGAATTTCGGATTTTTTTTTCGCAAAGAGAAATTAACTCCCAGATATGGGCCTTGGTCTATAAGTACATGCAATTTTGACCTACTTGTAGAAAAAATTGCGTAAGGTTGACAGTTTTCCTTGCATGAAAAATTTCCTCTTGCAAACGGATAGATTTTGGAAAAAATCTTAAATTTTGTGTTAATTTCACTTGTAAAAATTTATTTTTTAAAATTATTCTACCATCGTACATTTAACCTATTTCATTCTGAACACAATTCTGCAAACCCCATTTCAATTGAGAAAATAAAAGACGAGATATTCACAATTTTGTGTATCCTAGTATCTGAGAAAATCGCGGCACACGATGAAACAAAGATGGCCGCCATGCAAAAACAAAAAATAGTAAAATTAAAATAACGGTCATTTTTAACTTCTATCATGTTAGGGTTGTTGTACAAAAAATTTCATATTTTTTAAAAATGGTCGAGCGACCAAAAAAATATTTTCTGGACCACTTGAAATGGCTTGACCCACACTAAAATGTAAACAGCATCAATTCATGTCAAGGAACAGACTGATTCTGAAGTTTGGTAAAAATCCGTGCATAAATTATTGAGATATAATTGTTGCGTAAATCCTAAAAAATGCAGCATAGACGCTCCACCCGTTGAACGATTTACACCAAAACCTAATCAACGTCAATTTATATCAGGGACTACTTGAATATAATTTTTCATTAACTTCCGTTCATTAGTTGTTCAGATAGAGCGGCCACAAAATTTATATCACATACAGGCAGAATCACATAGTCACAGACTTACATTTTGCAAAAACATGATTTTTGGAATCTCTGGGCCCTAAAACGTGTAAATCTGTCAAAAATCGGAATTCTAAAAGTTTTCACGAATCTAATACTTTCATCTTGTAAAGATAGAAGAAAATAAAAGTTGGTGGTACAAATAGAGAAATGTTTGATAAACAATCTAATGCAGACAGTTTTTAAATTCAATAATTATTTTAAGCGATATTTAATGCTAAAGTTGGTCTAAATCATTCCATTTAGGAACAGAAACTATGCATAGAAATTTAATCATTTTTATATCATTTTATAAATTGGAAGTTCCCGGTGAAAAGACTGCATTATTATTTTTTTATTTATTTATATATTTATTTTTTTCTTTTTACTCATTTTTTAAAGATTTATTTACATTTTAAATTCAAATTTTCCGCATTTTGAGAGGTATATCAATTTTTACACCGTCGTACAGGGAAAAAAATGTACTTTTAAATGCAATTTTTTTAACTGTATCTTAATTTATTTTTGAGAAATTATTATTTATTTATTTATTTTATTTATTTAATTTTTTTTTGTAGTTTTTAATACCATTTTTGTAATTGTGGCAACAGAAATACTCGATTTCCATTAAACATGGAAGAAAAAGATAGATGGAAGTGCAGTATGCCATAAAATCGGCCGGTAATATGATGCACGTTATGGCTCGAGTTTAAATGTCTTCATTTGATCCAAACAAAAGAACCACGTGGACATCGAATTTTTTGACATCGGCCGTGCATTTTTTCTCTAAATGGAAATGATCTGCTTATATTTAAGCATTCGAAAGTAACACTTCATTGTACTATGAATTAAAAACTGTTTAATTAAAAGTTTTCCTTTTTTTTTTTTTTTTTTTTTTTTTTTTTTTTTTTTTTGCAAAAGCACGTGGTTGTGTTTAGGCTTAATATAGCGGATTTTTGGATTGCATTTTTTGCGTCACCTCTAGCCACTGTACCTCCACTCTATTCTTTCTTTTTGCTCTATGTCTATTGAAAGCAGATTGCTGTATCTTTTTGTTGCCATTTTCGCATAAAAGTGGAAAAAAAATTGAAATTAAAATTCCAGCCAAGTCAAAAATATCGTCTGTTATAAAACTCAGAGAATTTCGGTTTTATTTCGTTTTTATTTATCAATTAAATGATTTATAGTTTATTACAAACTTACTTTACAACAATTTCTCTTTACAAAAATATATTTTAAACAATAATTCTGAGACTTATTTTCTCCATTATGATTTTAAAATGATCAAATTTAAAAAAAAAATTTTCTTTTAAAACGTAAATGTGGGTATGAGAGTTGCATATATAAATTTTGAGATGGTGAAAATGATGCCGGGTTTAGATTTCATGGGGGAAAAAAATCTACGATTGAGTCAAAGTGGAATAAATTTCGCTCTTTTTCACTTTGGATTACTAAGCATAATAGCCTTAATTGATAACTGCGATATAATAACTGATATTCATTATATTTTACTGCTTATATATACTATTAAAATTTAATTTTAATAATTTCCAGAACTTAGTTTTATAAAAATAGTATTTTGTTAACTTTAGGTTAAATATCCTTTTTTTTTCGTTTTTTCAAGGGTTAGATTTACCCACATAAAAAGTTTTATTCTTATTATTATTATTTTAACTAATTATGCAAATTTATTTAAAATAAATGAAAGAGTTCCCTCTTAAATACTTTCTTTCGACGGGTTCTACCTTGTTGTTATTAATTCTAAGGCAGTTAAATAATATTTTCTTTATAACAACAAAATTATTTTCACATTAATATTAAAATGATAAAGAAAACTTTCTTAAAAATTGTGTCAGATGTAAAACGATACAACAGTTTAAATTTAAAATTTATTTACAAGAGACATTTCATATTTCTAGATGATCTTTTAAACTATTGCCGGTCCAAATAAAAACCTTTCTAGCAACAAAAGTATTTTTACCTGAATATTACAAAGAGAAATAAATCTTTAAAATAATAAATTCATTATTATGCGTTAAAGGCAGTGAATAGGAGAAATCTTGTCTGATTTGAAATGACCAAACAATAATGCAAAACGGTTTAAATTTAAAAATATATATATTTGCGCGAGACATTTATTTCATACTAGCTGTCCTGCGCGCCGTTGCCCGGGTTCGTCAAGAAAACAGCAAGAATTGCGAAAAAACTTTAAAAAATACAATAAAAACGTCGGAAAAACTATTAAAATGCTGCACGAATTTCGTCTAAACTTCATCGAAAAGAGATGGGCTAGAAAACTGAAGCTGGATTATTTTTAATAATGTGAAAAAAATCTTGCAAAATCGCAAAAAACATTAAAAATCACATAAAAAATAAAACAAAACTCAAAAGTTGTGTTTCAAAATTCGAATAAACTTTGAAGAAAAGAGATCAGAATTTACTACATTCGGCCAAAAATTGAACGTCTAAAAAATCGAAGCGAATCGCAAAGAAACGTAAAAATCGCTTTAAAAATGGCAAATTTTTCAAAAAACACGGAACTCAAAATTGACTCTACTTGGATAAATGTTTTGAATCTAATTAATTTGATAAGATAAAAAGCATTGAAATGCGAAAAATAAACCGCTAAAAAAATCTCAATAAAGCCTTTAATCGCACAGGAGAAAATTTATCATATTAGCAAAGAAATTTAAAACCGAATTCCTTTTCCGTATCTGAAAAAATCGCCGTGAACTCAAACAAACAAAAAAAGCACATTGCATTAAAAATTGCTGTATATCAAAATAGGAGAGCAAAACAATTACCACAAAGGATGAAAATTTGAAACCAAATTCTTATTAGTCTAGAAGTTTAAAATCGAATTCTTTTGAAAAGTGTAAAAAAAAAATGACTGAGAAAGCCCAAAAATTGCATTGAAAATAGTATTAAAAGTCGTAAAACATTAAAAAATCGCTAGGGTAAAAATTCATTGTTAAAATATAAAATATTGTAATCAAGAAATTAACCATATTAAGCAAAAAATTTTAAAACGAAATCGATTTCCGGATGAAAGAAAAATCGCCACGGAACTTAATGGGACAAAATATTGAAATCTGAACCCTTTCCTTAGTTAAAAAATGTCGACAAAAAACTTTTTAAAAAATCGTCAAACATTTTATGAAAATACGCTAAATATCTGAATCATTGATGTCGAAATTTACTATATTAAGCTACAAATTATTCAGAAATTTCTTTCTCAAATGTGAAAAAATAGCCGTGGGCTCGAAAACATTTAAAAATTGTATTCAAAAATACATTACAAATCGTTTCAAATTTAAAAATAGCAGGGGACAACATTTACATTAATAGAGTAAAGTAGTGTAATCCGAATTCTTTCTTAAATACGAATGAAAAAAAATCGGCGCAAAGAGTGAGAAATAATGAAAAGATTGCTAAAAATTGCATTGAAAATTGCATTTAAAAATCGCTAAATTTCAAAATTCGTAAATGAAGGTTAAATGTTTGAATTTAAATTCCTTTTCCGAATTTCAAAAAATAGCCGTGAGATTCGAAAAAACACTACAAAACCATTGAAAAGTTCATTAAAAATTGCTAAATGTAAATACATCCCGGAAATAAAAAATTATTCTAGTCGTGTAAAACATAGCAATCATTCCTTTTTACATGAATTACAAAAAAATCGACAAAATTAAAAAAGGTAAATGATGAAATTTACTACATTAGGCTAAAAGTTTGAAACCAAAATAATTTTTTAATTGTTAAAACACCACTGTGGTGGGGAGTCGAAAAAATGGTACTAAATCGCATTAAAAAGTTCATTTAAAAAACGCATAGAAAAATGCACTGAATATCGCCAGTTATTTTTTAAATCGCAGTAATCAGAATTTTATCAATCGGATAAAACATTCTAATCGGAAATCTGTACTATTTGATTATCCGGTTGACCAAGAAACTATCTGGGTCAAACCATAAGATTAAATGACAGTAATGGCGGATCGTAAATTCCATATTCACTTGACATTAAACATATTACATATGTTTGTTACGTCATCAAGTAGTTTTTACTTCTTAATTTTATATGTATTTTTATTAATGTTTTTCTAAATTATCTCTCCTTTCATTTTTTAACACAAAAATTACATCAATTTGCATAATATGGCTTGTCGTTTGACATAATTTGGCGAAATTAGTCGACAGGATAATCAAGTAGTAAATGGAAATCCTTTATGGATACTGAAAAATTGACACGGAACACAAAAAATCCTGAAAAATCGCGTTAAAAATCTAAATTATATTAGATTAAAAGTTTGGAATCAATTTTTACATCCGAATATCAAAAAATCACCATAAAACTCGAAAAATCTCTAAAAATCGCATTGAAAAGTGCATTAAAAACCGATAGTATTAAAAAATCACAGGGGTCAAAATTTACTCTAATAGGGTAAAACTTTGTAATTGGAAATATCTCATGAATGACAAAAATTCGGCATCAAACGCAAAAAATCTCGATAATAAGATTCTGAAAAACATATTTTTAGAAAAAAAAATTGCCGTCCGTCCGTCTGTGTGTCTGTCTGTAACCGCTCTAACTCCCGAACAAATTGAGACAGAGACCTGAAACTTTGTATGTGGTTAGTATTTAAGAATGGGACGAAGCCTATTTAATATCAATAACCTCGATTGTCCGGAATAATTTTTTTCGGACTCTCGAAAAATTCGTTCTGATGAAAGGTACACAAAAATTTTCGAAATATTTTATTTTAAGTAGTGGACGTAAAAGGCAATAAAATAACACAAATTTTGCATAAAGAACGAAGTCGAACGGATTATTAGTTGCCGAGATATGTGTAACCCTGTTTTCTACATTCTTCGTTTTTTCATGACTCTGTATTTCATTTTAATTTCAATTCAAAGGTATATTTTAATTGGAAATAAGACGCTTAATCCAACGCAGTAAATTGTTAGTTAATATAATTATTATTTTTGGAGTTATAAGGATATTTCTTTTACGCAATCCGATACTACTTCAGTATTTTGGCGTTTTATATAATTAAAATCGCATTAAAAATCGCTGAAATCCATAAATCTTAGAAGCTAAAATTTAATACATTAGACGGAAAGTTTTAAGCAAAATTCCTTTTACTAATGTCGAATAATAGCGGCGAAATTTGAAAAAACATTAAAAATCACATTAAATAATTCACTAAAAATCCAAACATCGTTCCGCGAAATCCAAATAAATTATATTGAAAAGAGAACAAAATTCACTAAATTAGGTCAAAAGAATGAAACCGCTTTCTTTTCGCTAATATGGAAAAATCACCTCGAAATATTATAAAAAATCCACTAAAAATCGCATATGAATTAAATTTTAAAAACTGAAAATCGGCCTTTAAGGTGTAAAAATTCATACATAACTTCGTGCAGGGGTCTCTCCAACGCATCGTCGGTACTTTAAAAAATTTAACATGCATTATAAACTACCTTAAAGTGTAAAACAGATCTCCTTGTTACATTTCCTAATTTTGTTCACACCCCTTCTCTCACGCACCCTGAAATATGTCATACCATTATTTTTTTTTAAATTTTTTATCATGTATTTTAAACCATTTTAAATTTTAAAACAAATCACATTGTTAGATTTCCAAATTAAAAAAAAAAAAAAATGCTTTCTGTTAGCTTCATTTTCCACCACCAGGGGGCGTATTCTATGTGAAGGTTGCCTATACTCCATGGCCCTAGATCCCTAGAACATTTTTCAACACCGGATGGCAATCGCGAAAGAGAAGAAGATGGACGTTGGTCGTTCGATGATGCGTGGTGTGACCATTGACGTCTAATAACTGGACTAAGAAATGGCAACCTTTTTTGAATCCAACATTACCTTCCCACCAGCACGTGATGGTGGGAACGAATGCGCTCCAAACTGGTTTCTCCCGCCGATCCCACCAGCAACCAAGACCTATTTCGTCTGCATTGCGTTCTTTTATTATGAGAATGAAAGCAGAAAATTGCCAAGAAGGGATAATCGCCAAAAAAGACACCCTTTTAGCAAGGAAAACTCTCGCCAAATCTGGGCCATTTCAGCTTCAAGTATTTCCGAAGAGAACAAAGGGATCCGTTATCTAGTTGTTATTTCTGATCTATGGGTGTGACGCTCTCCAGCATAATTCTTTTATTCTTTGTGTAGTCTTTGTGTGTGTAATGTTCGTGCAGTGTTCGTTTATATAAATGTTTTTTAAATATAGCAAGGCCTCTCATTTATTTAAAATAAACAACATATGTATGCGCAACTTGATAAAATGGCGCAGTCGACAGGATGTTTACCATGTTTGTAAAAAGTTCTTCCGATCCTGCAAGCTAGATTATTAAAATCGCCCAAGATAAATATTATGCCAAGAAAAGTGCTTATTATTTATGTGAGGACGAGAAATATTCAACAACTAATACAGTTATTATCAAGGTAATTTTTTTTTCTTTTTTGTGTTTTGTTCCATCGAGAGCTAAGTAAAATATATATTATTTAAACGAGGTGGAACCCGTCGAAATTCGACGAAAGAAAATGTTTAAGAAGAAACTGCTTCATTGATTTATAATAAATCTACAAAATTACTTACAGTAAAAGATGCATCTTATATTGATCTGTCTAACTCTCAAACAAATATTATTTTAAGCTAAGATTAACAAAATACCATAAAACTCAGTTGTCCAAATTTTTAAAACTAAACTTTAAAATCAAACTTAATTAGTAAAATATAATATCGATCAGCTATTTATCAATTGCCTCTTATATTTGGTATAAATGTGAATGAAAAAAACAAAATTTATTCTGAATTGACACATTATAGAATTTCACGCGAAATTAAAACCCGTCATCATTTTCATTTTCTCAAAATTTTAAGACGTACTTCTCATATCCGTATTCATCATGTTTGAAAAAACGGTATTTTAATTTGATCATTTTCAAATCACTTTAACTCAAAACTTAAGTTATTTATCTGATGAATAAAAACGAAATAAAACCGAAATCATGGAATTTTATAACAGACGATATTTTTTGCAAATTATACGCTTTTTAATTTCTATACATTTTTTTTTTTTTTTTTAATTGTAAAGGAAAATGGAGTGGTTATGTTGCCACAATTAAAAAAATTGGACTAAAAACTATACAAAAATTAATCTCTCAGAAACAAATTGAGATAGAGCTTTCAAACAAATTGCATTTAAAAGTACATTTTTTTCTCTATACAATGGTGTAAAAATCGGAAATATGTAATGTTTAGAAGTATAAAATTTGCAGTAGCAGAAAAAGCAAAACTGAAATTGCATGGGAAAGTGTTGCCATTCGCAAAATGACGTATGCGTTACGCACAGATACGTTTGGCCTTTATTATATAGATAGTAAAATATTTAAAGGGTATATATATGTTTTATATTATTACAGTGGTAATACATATGAGTAGTTGTAAGATTTAAAAATTGATGGTAACAATAGTTGACAAAAATACGTAAATAATATTGCTGTTACAATGTATATCTGTTAATATTAATAGAATGTTCAGATAGAACTGTTCTGTTATAAGTAATTATATTAAGTGCGGAAAATAAAATTTTATTATTTAATACATATTTTGAAAATGCATGATGTTATTGTGAGTTTGGTATTAACCCTTTCCGGCGCACTACACTTTAACGTTGGAATTTAAACGAAAAAAATTAGGCAATCTATTTAGGCCTAGAGGAGTACACAGTTATTGTTTTGTAAAGATTGCACTAACCATTTTAATTATACAGCTGTTGCTGAAGTGGTAACCTCCCATAAATAAAGAATTAATAAGCCCAGTGAGAAGAGCATTGCTGTGAAGCGCGTATTACAGTAAAACATTTTACCTATTATTTAAAAACAGTAGAGTTTCATCTCTGTGGTGCTGCCATCTAGAACTCATAAGAAAAATTTAAAGTAGCCATTAGAGTAGTTTTTGAAATATTCACGGAGTTTTTGTGTCTCTAAACAGGGGAAACTTTAGGTGTTGCCGACCCGGCAACACTGCGCGTTAAGGGGTTAAAATAAAAATAAAGCATAAAAATGAACTTCAATTATTGTATTATAATCTTATAATAATAACCTTGTAGACATTCATTTGTTTAGAACACACGTAGTTAAATAAAAGAATATTTATCTAATTCTTGTTTGAAAAAAAAATATTTACTTGCAGTACATATTTTGAAAATAGCTCTTTTTAATTATGAAGCTAAAAAAATAATAAATAAATAAATAAAAGTATTTGCAAATATATTTTTTTTATTTTGAATACGTATTATTTCAAGAATTCTGTGATTTTGAAATATTTTTACGAATTTAGATTAAATTATGAAATAATGTCAGATTATCGTTTGCAGTCACTGTAAATGATATAGATGATGATCAAATGAAAAAAGTGATAATGGATTGTTCTTTATTTGATAATATTACAGATATATTTTTTTATTTGTTTATTTTTTTAAGTCAACTGAAAGTTAAGCTATTTTGTTTGTTGTTTTATTTTTCGATTTATTAAGTGGAAGAAAAATAGCACTGCGATTTGATTCGAGTTTCAAATTGCGATAAAGAAATATGTTTATATCTTGAATATTATTGCATTTAATTAAAAGAGTGTTGATGTAAAATTGTAATTTTTAAATATTTGGTTTCGTTTGAAATATCATTTAAGAAAAATGGAAGGGTTTTAAAATTAAACAATATATTGTAATGTGTATTTTTTAAGGAGGTATTTAAAAATAGGTTCGGAAAACATTGACAAACATTTTTTTTTATTAGAGCACAAATGTTTTAAATATTTTTAACTGGACAATTTGGTAAAAATATATTTTAATTATTGCGAGAATTGTTTTGTTCATTTTTTTTTTTTTTATTGTATTGCAAAAGTGTTATACTTTATTTAGTAATGTAATATCTTATACTATAATGCGAGCAAAAATTGTGTGTGTGTGTGTGTGTGGGTAAATTTTATCTCAAAAACGGCTCTAACGATTTTCGCAAAAATTTGGATTTTACCATTTTTGGGCACGAGAAGACCATTGGGCTAGGTCACATGTTCGAGAAAATTCGATTATTGGGTCATTTTGGGTCATAATGGGTCAAGATCAAGCTATTTATATCTAGAGAACGGCTGGATCGATTTTAAGGAAATTTTCTATCCAATCGTTTTTTGGCACAACAAAACTATTGGGCTGGGTCACATGTTCGAGAAATTTCGATTAGTGGGTCATTTTTGGGTCATTATGGGTCAAGCCATTTTTATCTAAAAAACGGCTCTAACGATTTTGACCAAATTTTATATTGTATCGTTTTAGATTACAAGAAGACCATTGGGTTAGGTAACATGTTCGAGAAAATTCGGTTAGTGGGTCATTTTTGGGGTCATTGTGGGTCATGCTATTTTTATCTAGAGATTTTCTCACGCAATTTTGACTAAAAATTGCATTCTATGGTTTTCGGGCACGAGAAAAACATTGGGCTAGGTTACATGTTCGAGAAAAAATTTTAATGGGTCATATTGGGTCATTAAGAGTCTGGGTCAAGCTATTTATATTTAAAGAACGGCGTGATGGATTATAACAAAATTTTGTATGTAACAGTTTTTTGACATGAGAAAACTAATGGGCTAAATCACATGTTTGAGAGATTTCGATTATGAGGGTCATTTGTGGGTCATGATGGGTCATAATGGGTCATGGTCAAGCAGGGGCGTAGGAAAGGGGGGGGCTCAGGGGGCTCAAGCCCCCCCCCATTGGATTTTATCAGAAGCTTAATTAGGCAAAAAAATTTCATTTAATAAACGCATTCAAATTATTTCGTGATAATGAAAATTTTAAATATTTGAAATTCTGTTGCTTAAACTTATGTAAAATAATAAATATGCTTAAGCTCATAATCTGAAAATTCTAATACGTTTTAATTTGTATTGTTAATTTGTTAAAATTCACAAAAATAATAAATTTGAAACATTCTAGGAAGTTCGAACAAGTTAATCTGCAATATTTAATAGCGATCAATTTCAGTAAAAGGGGGGGGGGGGGACTAAAAGCATATTATAGTAGAATAATAGAACTGTTAGAAGCAACATTTGTAATAGGAAAAAAATAGATAAAGCTTTTTTTTTTTTTTCTTATTTTTTCTTCTTTTTTTTTATCCTCTGGGAACGGCAGTGCTTCGAACTCAGATCCGACTTGTATAGCACGTGAACAAAACACGTGTCCAGCAAGAGGGGGAGATTTTAGTGGCACGTCATTGGTCGAATTAAAACTTATTGCTAGCAGTGGATTGCGTCATTCCCCTAATATTTTGTGAATAGAACAGAATTTCTTCCGAAAAGATTGTTTTCAAAATCACTTTGATTTTGCATTTGCCTTTCGTGTTATGATTTGTTAAGGTTTAGTTGAATTTTATCGCCCTAGGTAGCAGTTTATGTGAACGTTATATACGATATCTAACAAAAATAAAACTGCACTATGAATTCTCGTAAAAGACCGAAAAAAACATTGTTGAGTTTTTTCTCTTCTAAAGTTCCAAAAAGAACGGAAGATTCTGAAGTCATGGAAGAAAAACGTGAAGAATCAAGTTCTGCAGTTAAAGTTGAAAAAACTGAAGAAGCGAGAGAAGCTATTAGCATTGGACAAAGTGGTGTAAATACATTATCTAAATCGTTCTCTGAAAGTAATATGGATATAGGACTATTTATTGGCGATGGCATTTATCTCGATGACTGCCAAAAATTAAAAGTTTTAGAAAATTCGTGGAAGCCAGATCCATCTTTTTCTTTCCCAGCAAACCATAAAAAAAGAAAATTTCAATATCACTGGTTTGAAAAATTTCCATGGTTAAGTTACTCTGCAAAACTTGATGGAGCATTTTGCAAAATTTGTGTAGTATTTTCAAATGGGCAAGGTGGTCAAGGAAACCAGCGATTGGGTAAATTAGTTTTATCGCCTTTTTCACAATGGAAAGATGCTTTAGCATGCTTCACATCGCATCAAATGTGCCAATATCATAAGAATTACGTTATTATGGCAGAAGAATTCAAGAAAATTATGAAAGGGCAAAATGAAAATATAGAAATACAGCTTCATCAAAACAGAAATGCAGAAATCTGTAAAAATAGGATGAAGCTCCTTTCCGTAATTAAAACAGTTATTGTTTGCGGAAGACAAGGATTTGCATTACGTGGTCACAGAGATTCTGGAAATATTTCTGTTGAAGAAACAGGTAAAAATGAAGGTAATTTCAGAGCTTTGCTTCGATTTCGTTTGGAAGCTAGCGATAAAGCTGAGGACTTAAAGGAAATTCAATCAGGTATGATTTCAAAAAAATATACAAGTCCGGACATACAAAATGAAATCATCAAAATATGTGGAAAGACTATACAAGATGAAATAGTTGAAAAAGTCAATAATGCGAGATGTTTCGCATTTCTCGCAGACGAGACTACCGATATTTCCGGAAAGGAAGTTCTGACACTTTGTGTCCGTTATATCGAGGAATCTGATTCTTCTTGTATAATAAGAGAAGACTTCTTAGACTTTATAGAAATTGAAAATTTATCTGGGGCTAATATCGCTGATACAATATTGTCAAATCTCAAAAAACTTGGGATCGATATTTCCTACTTGCGGGGCCAAGGTTACGATGGGGCCGCTTCTATGTCTGGAAAATTGAATGGAGTTCAAGCAAAAATATTGCAGGTGCACCCAGCAGCATTGTATGTCCATTGTTGCAACCATGTGTTAAATTTAGTTTTATCAAAATCATGTGTTGTCCCTTCAATTAGAAATTCCCTTGCAACTATTCAAGAAATAGTCACCTATTTTAGAGCTTCGCCAAAGAGAAGGAAAATTTTAAAGAGCAAGCTTCTAGAAGAAGAGTTTTTAAACAGTAAAAACACATCCAGAAAAACGACTTGCCTTAAAAAATTTTGTGAAACTCGCTGGGTAGAACGCCACGAAGCTATTTTTACATTTTGTGAATGTCTGGAACCAATACTTTCAACCTTGCTGGAAATTACTGAGGACGCCACTTCCGAAACCGAGGCATCAAAGAAAGCTATGCTGTTTTACAATGCTTTATGCCAAAGTAGTTTTTTAGTATCGCTTTTTGTGGCAGAAAAATGTTTCTCAATCACACACAACTTATCAATAGCCCTACAGAAACCGGATATTGATTTAATATCATCTTATGAAGCCATAAGTGATGTGACAGAGATTTTTAGAAAAATGCGTGAAAATTCTAAATCCAAATTTTCAGCTATATTCGAACGAGCTTCCGAAGTTGCAAAGGACTTAAATTTAGAAATTAAAAAACCTAGACTGCTAAAAAAGCAAATGCATAGGGATAATACACCTAGTGAATCAGCAGAAGACTATTACAGAAAAACAATTTTCATACCTTTCATGGATTTTGTAATTCAAAATATGATTGACCGTTTTGAAAATCATAAGAATATAGTTACTAGCTTATACGCAATACTGCCAAAATACATAGAAAAATCTTCAGTAGAAAATATCATGCAATGTGCTGAATTTTATTCTTCTGATATAAAAAGTTTTCCGAATATTTTACAAGCTGAAATTGAAATGTGGTTCGAAAAATGGTTATCGTTAGACAAAGAAGAAAGGCCAAGCACTGCGATAGAGTCATTATCAAAATGTAATGCGAATGTTTATCCCAACATCAAAAAATTGTTAAAAGTATTATCAACACTTCCAGTATCAACAGCCACTCCAGAAAGAACATTTTCCACATTGAGACAGTTAAAAACTTATCTTAGGAACAGTATGTCATTCTCGGCTTTCTGGACTTGCACTGATGAACATTCATCAAGAAATAAAACTAAATGCTGAATCCATTTTGAACACAATGGCTTCGAACCGCACTTACCTTGTATTATGACGACAAAATTTGTAAGTATATATATATTTATTTTTCTAAGCACTGTATTTTATCGAAGAAACGCCGCATTCGTCATAATCACTGTATTCGTCAAAACTGACCCCCCCCCCCCCTCAATAACCTTTAACTATTGTAATCGCTTAACTCATATGAATGCTTCTTTTGTGGTTAGCGTTGCATTGATCTGACTTCGATTAACGTTTTCTGAATAATGTAAAGTAAGAGATGTCTTATAATTTGAGTTATCTATAACTTTATTTAAAATATTTAAATCAAATTTTAAATATTTTAATGTAATTCGATTCGGGTTTTTCGATCGATCTTCCAGGTTTATAATATCGTTACTTTTAGTGGAAAATTCAGATATATAAAAAGTTCGCGAATTTCGAAAAAAGCGCTAAAAAACGTAAATTGCTCAAAAATTAACGAAAAAACAAATTTCTCTAAAGAATCGCGTAGTAAAAACGCAAGTTTTGTAAAAAAAATCGTGCAAAACAATCTATAACGTCAAAAAATCGTGAAAAAACAATAAATTTCATCAAAAAATCACGATAAAGCGACTAATTTAGTCTTATAAGCGCGAAAAAACAGCCATTTTTTTTAGAAGATTACGAGAAAACGGCTAATTTGTGTAATAAAATGAGTCAAAAACATCAATTTTGTCAAGAAAGCGTGAAAAAACGGCAAATTTCGCGAAAAGATCGAGAAAAAACGACTAATTTCTTCGAATATTGCAAAAAACGACCGATTTCGTCAATAGATCGAGAAAAAATGACCGATTTTATCAAAAGATCGAGAAAAAACGACCGATTTCGTAAAAAGATCGAGTAAAAGCAGAAGTAAACGTCGCATTTGGAAAAAAATAAAACAAACTTTCAAACTAGTAAACGCCGCGGTGTTTCTTTTATAAAATTCGGTTATATTTATGAAAAATTTCTTTCGTATTGTAGTGTCATATTTAACAAAATTGTGAAATTTAGCCTATTCTTTAATGTTTGCTTTTAAATAATGAGCATACACATATTTTTAATTGTGAATAAATATATTTATAATTCTACATAATTACTAATTGAGACGTTTTATCCTTTATAGATTTTCTCAGTTTTGTAGTTATTTTGTGCGTATTGAGTTAGAAATTATTTGAGCCCCCCCCCATAATTTTTAAATTGCTACGCCACTGTGGTCAAGGTATATCTAAATAACAGGTGGATCGATTTTAATGAAATTTTGTATGCAACATTTTTTTGGCACGATAAAATCATTGGACTAGGTTACATGTTCGAAAAATTTCGATTAATGGGTCATTTTGGGTCATTAAGAGTCTGGGTCAAGCTATTTATATTTAAAGAACGGCGTGATGGATTATAACGAAATTTTGTATGTAACAGTTTTTTGACATGAGAAAACTAATGGGCTAAATCACATGTTTGAAAAATTTCGACTATGAGGGTCATTTGTGGGTCATGATGGGTCATAATGGGTCATGGTCAAGCTATATCTAAAGAACAGGTGGATCGATTTTAATGAAATTTTGTATGCAACATTTTTTGGCACGATAAAATCATTGGACTAGGTTACATGTTCGAAAAATTTCGATTAATGGGTCATTTTGGATCATAAAGGGTCTGGTCAAGCTATATATAATTAAAGAACGGCAGGATCAATTTTAACGAAATTCTGTATGTAACAATTTTTAGAAACGAGAAAACTAATGGACTAAGTCACATATTCGAGAGCTTTCGATTATAAAGGGTCATTTGTGGGTCTTAATGGGTCAAGGTCAAGCTATATCTAAAGAATGGGTGGGTCGATTTTAACGAAATTTTGTATACAACATATTTTTGGCATGAGAAAATCATTGGGGTAGGTCACATGTTCGAGAAATTTCGATTAGTGGGCCACTTTTGGGTCATTCTAATTTTATCTAGACAACATTTCGCGCAATTTTGACTAAATTTTGTATTTTATCGTTTTCGGGCACAAGAAAATCATTGGGTTATGACAGATTTTTGAGAAAATTCGATCAACGGGTCATTTTGGATCATAAGGGGTCAGGGTCAAACTAACTATATCTAAAAAAGGCTCAATCGATTTTATCTAAATTTTGTATCTAATGTTTTTCGGCATGCTAAAACTAATGAGCTAGGCCACACGTTCGAGAGATTTCGATTATAAGGGTCATTTGTTGGTCATGATGGGTCATGCTAATTTTATATAGAAAATGGTACTCACCATTTTGACTATACTTTGTATTATATCGTTTTTGAGCAAGATAAAACCATTTGGATGGACACATGCTCGCGAAAATTCGATTAGTGGGTCATTTTGAGTCTTAATGAGCTAGGGTCATTCTAATTATATATAACAACGACTCAATCAATTTTACCTAAATTTTGAAACAAAACGTTTTTTGTCACGAGAAGACTATTGGGCTGAGTCGCATGTTAAACAAAATTATATTAGTGGGTCATTTCGCTTCATTGCTGAATGCTGCCAAGCTATTTTTACCTAAAAAATGGCTTAAACAATTTTGATTCAATTTTATATTCTACTGTTTTTGATTACCTGAAGACGATTGAGCTATGTCACATGCTTGATCAAATCTGATTAGTGGCTCATTTTGGGTAATACGACTCAGGGTCACGAGAATATGGCAAAAGCCAATAACTTGGTGATATTTGACAAAATATCGGCAACATATGGCTAAAAAATCGACTATGAAAATTACGAAAACCAAAACACGTATTTGGAGCCAAATGAAAGAATGCCTCCAAATTTGGCTATATCTAGCAGAAAATATTGTCTTTCAGAATGTAAATAATTTTTTTATACATTCTTACGAGGATTCGAGATGCATGGTTAAACCAATCAGAGTCAAGCTAAAAAATTGATTTAGGTCGATGTCCGTTCGTTGTAAATTTTAAAATAAAGTAAAATTTATAAACATGCGCATAAAAACATAGTTTTCTTATTGATTGTTTTTCTAAATAAACAACATGTTTTACAGTAATAATACCGAGTGAATGACACAGTGAAAATACTATATCGAGTTGAACACAAAGTTAATTTTGACCGAGCTAAGCTCGGTCTCCCCTGCTAGTTAGTATTTAAATAACATAAAGTGCATTCAATTTAATGGGTGATAAACAAAATGATGCTCAGGTTTACGTTAAATTTGGTTTAAGGCGTTCTTAGGGAAGGTTTCCTTGAGGATAGAAACACTGTTTAGTATTGTTATATTGTTGCGATTTTCTGAAATTTAGTTTATCGAAGATGGCTTATTTAACTCAAGGTACTAGAAAGCAAGATTTACAACAAGTGGCGATTGAGCTTGGCATTGAGGATGTCGAAAAGTTGAAAATTGCAGAACTGAAAAAGGCTATACTAGAAGTGGATGAGTACGAAGGGGATTTTGCTAAAGGGCTTTTGAATTCCATAGTTGAAGATAGAAAAAAGAAAGAAGAAAAGCGACGTCAAGAAGAGAGGGAAGAAAAGCGACGACAAGAAGAGAGGGGAGAAAAAATACGTCAAGAAGAAAGGGAAGAGAGAATGGCTAGGGAAGCGAAAGAACATGAATTGGAAATGAAAAAATTGGAACAATTACAGAAATTTTCAGAACAAAAAGATGAGTTAAAGGTTGATACAGCTTCGAAAATTCAATTGTCGCAGATTGTCTCGAAATTCGATGAAAAACGTGATGAAATGGGATTATTTTTGATAAACTTTGAAAGAAGAGCAGAAATGGCACAAGTACCAAAGAAGGATTGGGTAGCTTATCTGTTAGCAATTTTACCGGTGGAAATTGCAAATATGCTAGCTAGAGAATCCCCGGAAGATGCAGTTAATTATGATTTCGTGAAAACTCTTATTTTAAAACGATACAAACTAAACAGTGAGAAATTAAAGCAGTGTTTCTACAGACACCACAAAACTCCTGACAAATCATGGAGGAACTATACCCAAGAGCTTTTAAGTTATTTCACTGAATGGATAACAGAATTAAATATTAACACTTTCGAGCAATTAAAAGATTTAATAGTAACGGAACAATTGAAATTTCGTGCACCTGTAGAACTAGTGTACCTGTATTTTTTTAGAAAATTGGCTTATATTTACCACGCTATTAGAACTAGCGGAAAAACTTGATGATTACAAGAGCATTACAGATAGCTTTAGAAAAAATGAATTTCCAAAAAAGAATTTATCTAACCCTTGGAATAGAAGCTGGAATAATTATAGTTTAGATTCAAAAAAGGATATGAGAGATAGTAAACCAAAATTTGAATTCAAGACAGAAGCATCTGTCGGTGTACAACGAGATAAAAGAGAGTTGCGCACAAAATATGCCTGTTTTGCGTCTGGAAAAGAAGGCATTTGAAGAAGGCATGTCCCAAATTGAATACAGCAGGACAAAGTGGAGGGAAAACTTCCAAAACTGATTTTGAGAAAAGGGGTATAAATGTAATTTGTTTGAATATGAATTTTCCGGTAGAAGAAACTGATGGGAGACTCCTTAAGGTAAATCTAGGAATCGGTAACCAGAAGTTTCAGGGAATCATCGATAGTGGTGCGGAGATTACAGTGCTACGGGAATCGATGGTGCCGGAAGAATATTTACAATCATGTGGGAAAGTATTTTTGAGACCCGCAGTAGGGAGTCCTGTAGAAGCAAAGCTTGTTTCCGTTCCTCTCAGTCTTCGGATAGAAAATGAGGTCATTCCGTATGTACGGGTACCGGTTGCGGTAGTGGAAGGATTACACGAAGAAGCTTTGGTCACTCCCAAGGTTTTTGCTCTGTTAAAAGAACAGCAAAATTTATACTTAGGGGATGAGGTAGATATCACCGCGGTTGAAAGAAATAAAGAAACATCTGTATTCAATGTGGAGGGAAAGTCAAAGTGTCCAGAAGGTAATGTGAAAACAAATCTAGATAACGAAGATGAAGATGTTGAGGGAGCTGCTTTGCACAAACAGGTTTGCAACGAAGACCAGAAGGAAAATTCTTCGGTTTCACAACCGCAATTGTTTAAAAAGGAGCAAATGGCTTGTTCTACACTAAGAAAATGCTTTGAAGATGCAAAGCAGCAGAAAAATAATTATTGGATCGAATCCGGTTTATTGAATCATACAGGCGAGGTTGGAGGACAAAAATATGTTCAACTTGCCGTACCTGTTTGTAGAAGACAAGAAATTTTAAGATTAGCACATGAAACACCAAATGGTGGAAATTTAGCTTCTAAGAAAACAACAGTTAGAATTGCTATGTCGTTTTGGTGGAAAGGAATGCCTAAAGAAGTAAAACAACTATGTGCTGCTTATCATGATTGTCAAGTGCGCAGAAAAACAAAAGTAATAGACAGAGCACTTATTGAAGAAAAATCTTCTGAATTGGAATCTGCCAGAAGAGAACTAGAAAATAAGCTATTAGAATTGAATGATTTGAAACATAAGTATGGAGAGTTGAATCAAAAGATGGAAGATATTCAATCTAATAAAGAAAATCTTAAAAAAAAAACTGACTTCTGAAACTGAAAAAAAAACTTTTAAAAGACAGTGTTCAGACTTTAGAAAAAGAAATTAAACAACTGAAAAACTATAAAGCACCTGATGAGGAAAAGATTGAAAGTTATAAAGCTGAGATTGATAAGCTAAATAAATAGGGATGGGACGAATAGTGATTTGGCCGAATAGCCGAATACCGAATATTCGGCCAAACTTTAGGCCGAATACCGAATATTCGGCCGGCCGAATAGTAAAAATTTTTTTCCAATAAAGAAAATAAATTTTGATTATATATAATTTAAAAAATAGGAACTCGTTAATAATAATTATTCTTAAATGTGCTTTTAAATGCATTTTTAAATTTAAAAAACTTCTTTTAAATACAAAAAAATTATGAAATTGCATTATATCTTTTATTCTAATGTACATCAAATTGATTTTCAGTAAGTCAAGATGGAAAAATATTTCCATTAAAATATGAAGAATGTACTTCACTTTTACTATCAATTGATACTTCTTGCATCTAAAATCAATAATATTCTTAATCTCTCTCTCTCAGAACTCATCAGGCCGAAACTAGAGGTGGGCAGATGCCCCGGGTGCCTACAGAACAGAAGATGAAGGGGGCACCAAATTAAGATTTTCTATGGTGTTTTTGTTATACAGAATGCATGTATGTGGGGGGGTGGGGCGCCAAAATCCATGTTTGCCCTGGGTGCAAAAAAGGCTAGTTTCGGCGCTGGATCTCACAAGGACATATTTTCTGAAATAACCTTTAATGAAGTAAATTTGATCATTTAGAGTTTGTGTCCCTAGTGATAAGCAAATTTGTAAGAATGAGACTGTTCTGAAATCAGATGCCAAGCTTTAAATTGCAAATTACGTTAAAGCAAAAGGTTATGCTTAAAGTAGAATGCATATATTAAAAAAATCTTTGACATTTGAATTGGCACATACAATATTCAATTTCAATATTTTACTTATTCAACAAACATTAAAAGGATAAACAGAAATTGATAACAACATGAAGGAAGGAAGATTAAATTAAAAATATATACATAATGTTACATATTTAAGTCAGTAATTATGCAAATAATTATTTAAAAGTGAAAACTATAGAATGAAAAAATTATTTTGTTGAGTATTTAGAATTCATATTAAAATATTTATAAAACCATCTTCATAAAGCAAGTTGTGTCATCTAATGTGTATCGAGTTTGACACCAGTTCTGCTTTCAAATGTACCGCTGTATTTGGAATGGTGATATATTATATTTAATTTTGAAAATGAATCTTCATTAACACACCTAGTGAATAAATTTTTTCATTTCTTACTTTAAAGAAAATAAGTTATGAATTTTATAAGAGACTTTTTCATATGTGCATGGAATTTGCAGACATTAATAAATATTTGAGCATTTTAGAATAAGGCAGTGTTTTTATATCTTTAATTGTAATGTATCATTCTCTAATGATGACATTTCCCGTACAATTAAATCTCCAACTTGGGCAGCATTTTTTAGAATATCACTAACTTTTATAGGAAATACAGAAAGGCTGTATATTTTTTAGTATCTGAATAACTCTATATTTTGTAAGTAAAAGTTCGGATGACTTCATAAATGAAGTAGACAATTTGGATTAGAGAAAAAAAAAATTGCAAGAATGAAATTCTTTAAATCTGAAATTTATTTGTCAAGATATCTTTCACTATTCGGCGAGATTTTAGCAATATTCGGCACGATATCTCTAAATATTCGGCTACAGGTATTCGGCCGAAGTATTCGGTCAACAAGCCTTCAATATTCGGCCGACCGAATATTCAGCAAAAGGGCCGAATAGGCCGAATACCGAATAGTGGCCGAATATTCGTCCCATCCCTATAAATAAATACCTTGAAACCAATGAGAAAGAATATGCCACTTCAAGAAAGGAAATAGAATCAATTCTAGATGAAAAATTACAAAAAGAAACTAAAAATTACACTGACAAGATAAGCTTGCTAGAAGAAGAAATAACTGCATTGAAAACAGTCAAATTTTCATTTCTGAAAGACATTGATATGCTGGAAGAGAAATTATCTGAAAGTCAGGTGAAAAATAGCAAGTCTGAAAAAATAATTCATGACTAGTGTGAAACAATATCTACATTAAAAAATGAAACTAAAATTCTTCGTAAAGAAATTGAACATCTTGAGGAAAAGGTTGCTGAATTAAAGGGGACGAAAGAAGCTTCAAAAGTGGAATTACAGAAAGGAATAGCAAGCTACAAAAACGAAATTGAAAAGCAAAAAAGTGCTGCCACAGAGTTTTCAAATTTTAAATCGCTTTATCAGAATGATTTAGTGAAAGAAGATGAAAAAATAGTTTCCCTTGAACAAAGTCTAAGCACTACTGATAAAAATTTGGAATCACTACAGAAAGATTTAAATTCTAAAGAAACTGCATTAAAAGAATTAGAAAAGGAAATTAATTCACTTAGACAAGAAGTTTTTAAGATGACTGAAGAACTACGAAAATCAGAATCATCAACATTTGAATTGGAGAAAAAATATTCTAAGTTAACTGAAGAATTAAAAGTTAGCCAGGATAAAGGCCAGCAGTATTATTCTAGACTTGAAGACTTAGAAAAGAAAAATGTCCTTTTCAAAATAGACATTCAAAAATTTTTTAAAAATAAAGAGAATTTAAGTGAATCATCTTCAAAAGTAATAGCACTACAAAAAGAACTAATAGCACTTATCGAAGAATATAGAGTGGGTTTTGATGGAGAATTGAAGAAAGCCAAAGTTGGTTCGCATAGCATAAAATTAAAACCTGGTGCTGTAAGAAAACAACCACATTTTTATAGAGTACCAGAAACTTTGGAAACTAATGCAGGAAAGCAAATACAAGAATTATTAAAGAAAGATCTCATAGAAATTTCTACTACAGAAATAGTCTATCCATTGCAATGCTTAGCTACAAAAGATGAAAATCTTATATTCTGCGGAAAAGTAGTAGCTGTAGAAAAAGATGCTAATCAACTTAAAGAGTCAAAAACAATTTATTTTATTTGACACTTTAAAGAAGTTGAAGGAAGAAATCAAAGAATATAAAGAAGGCTGTGAAGAAAAACTAGACCATTTCGTGCTAGCTTCAGATAAGTTGACTGCAGGTTTCTTGTTGACTGTTATCAATTATGATCAAGTTGAAGATGAATGCTTTATGAAATCTACAGCAGATCGCGACAAAATGAAACATGAGACAATGAAAAAGAAGAACAAATTAACAAAACTAAAGACAGAATTAGAAGAAGATGATTTTTATCATTTTCCAGAAGATCCAATGGAATTAATATTAAACCTTGTAGAAAGACATTTATTAATGCATATGTTGGAAAATAATGTTAAAAATGCCAGGCAACAACTTAAAAATCTGTATAACTTTAAGACCAGAAAAAAGCAAAAATTAAATATATCATATAGTACAGTTTGAATTTATTAAGAAATAACATTATTCAAAAATATTTGTGTTAATGTATTTTACTTAAATATATATCTATTTAGCTGTTCAAAATATGTATATACTAGCTGTTCTTCCCGGCATTGCCCGGGTTCATCAAAAAATAGCAAGAATTGCGAAAAAACTTTAAAAATCATAATAAAAACCTAAAAATTTAAAAATGCTGCACGAATTTCATCTAAACTTCGTTGAAAAGAGATGGGCTAGAAAATTGAAGTTGGATTATTTTTACTAATGTGGAAAAATCTTACAAATCGCAAAAAACATTAAAAATCTCATAAAAATATAAAATAAAATTCAAAAATTGTGTTTCAAAATTCGAATAAACTTTGAAGAAAAGAGATGAGAATTTAATAAATTCGGCCAAAAATTGAACCTCTAAAAAATCGAAGCGGGTCCCGAAGAAACGTACTCATCGCTTTAAAAATGGCAGAATTTTCAAAAATCACGGAACTCAAAATTTACTCTACTTGGATAAAAGTTTTGAATCTAATTAATTTGATAATGTAAAAAGCATTGAAATACGAAAAAAACTGCTAAAAAATCGCAATAAAAATCTTTAATCGCACAGGAGAAAATTTATCATATTAGCGAATAAATTAAAAACCGAATTCCTTTTCCGTATCTGAAAAAAATCGCCGTGAACTCAAAAAAAAAAGCATACTGCATTAAAAATTGCTGTAGATAAAAATAAGAGAGCAAAACAATTACCGTAAAGGATAAAAGTTTGAAACCAAACTCTTATTAGTCTAGAAATTTAAAATCGAATTCCTTTGAAAAATGTTAAAGACTGAGAAAGCCCAAAAATTGCATTGAAAATTGTAATGAAAGTCGTAAAACACTAAAAAATCCCTAGGGTAAAAATTCACTGTTATAATATAAAATATTGTAATCAAGAAATTAACCATATTAACCAAAAAGTTTGAAATCGAAATCGATTTCCGGATGTAAAAAAATCGCCACGGAACTTGAAGAATGGCTGAAAATTACATTGAAAATTGCATTAAAAATAGCTAAATATTTGGAAGTCAATGCTTAAAAAAATAATATTAAGGCAGGGCCGGGGGGGGGGGGGATGATAGAAATCATTCATAAATTACAAAATGTAGGCATGGAACGCCAAAATCTTATTAAGAGATAAAACATTGCATTCGAAACATAACTACATTAAACAAAATGTTTGATATCAAAATTGGTTTCTGAATGGCAGAAAATCGCCAAGGAACTTAAAAAATGGCTAAAAATCGTATAGAAAACTATATTAAAAATCGCTGAATATTTAAAAGTTATGGCTGTAAAAATTTAATATTCAGTCGAAAATATTGTAATCGGAAATCGTTCATGAATAAGGAAAAGTCAACACGGAACACCTAAAATCCTCCAAACTAACTAAAAATTACATTGAATATCGCATTAGAAATTGGCAAAATTCATAAAAGCGTGGAGAACAAATTGTACTATTTATGCTAAAAGTTAGAAAACGAAATTCTTTTACCGATGTCAACAACTGTCACAGAACTTGAAAAATCACTATAAAACAGATTAAAAATCAGTAAAATTCAAAAATCCGGACAAAATTTGCCATAGTAAGCTAAACATTTATATTAAATTTGAGTGAACAGTGCTTTGAGGTCTATAGCTACAATGGCTGTTACCTCGATTGATCCAGAAAACACAGAAACAAATACAGAACACTTTATTATAACAGAAAAACCAGTACATACATTTTAATACACATCACAGGGACAGCACAGACACCCATGCCGCTAGTTAGACTCGAACCAGGGACCAGCGGTGTGGAAGTAGCTGCCTCTGCCAACCACGCCACTGGGACGGCTGTATTAAATTCCTGCGGACATAATTTACCATAATGGGACAAAACATTGAAATCTGAACTCTTTCATTAGTTAAAAAATATCGACGCAAAACTTGCTAAACATTTTATGAAAATACACAAAAAATCTGAATCATTGATGTCAAAATTTACTACATTAAGCTACAAATTATTTAAAAATTTCTTTTCCAATTGTGAAAAAAATCGCCGTAGACTCGAAAACATCTAAAAATTGTATTCAAAAATTCATTACAAATCGTTTCAAATTTAAAAATAGCGGGGGACAACATTTACATTAATAGAGTAAAATAGTGTAATTTGAATTATTTCTTAAACACGAATGAAAAAATCGGCGCAAAGCGTGAGAAATAATGAAAACATTGCTAAAAATTGCATTAAAAAATCATTAATTTCAAAATTCGTAAAAGAAGTGTAAATGTTTAAAATTAATTTCCTTTTCGAAATTTCAAAAAATAGCCGTGAGATTCAAAAAACCAATACAAAGCCATTGAAAAATTCATTAAAAATCGCTAAATGTAAATACATCCCGTGAATAAAAAAGTATTATAGTCGTGTAAAACGTAGCAACCATTCTTTTTTACATGAATTACAAAAAAATCGACGCAGAACACAAAATATATCAAAAATCACATTGAAAATCGACAAAATTTAAAAAAGGTAAATGGTGAAATTTACTATATTAGGCTAAAAGTTTGAAACCAGAATAATTTTTTAATTGTTAAAACACCACTGTGGTGGAGATCGAAAAAAATAGTACTAAATCGCTTTAAAAAGTTCATTAAAAACGCATTGAAAAAAGCACTAAATATCGCTAGTTATTTTTTAAATCGCAGGAATCAGAATTTCATCAAACGGATAAAACATTCTAATCGGAAATCTGTACTATTTGATTATCCGGTTGACCAAGAAACTATCTGGGTCAAACCATAAGATTAAATGACAGTAATGGCGGATCGTAAATTCCATATTCACTTGACATTAAACATGTTACATATGTTTGTTACGTCATCAGGTGGTTTTTACTTCTTATTTTTATATGTATTTGTATTAATGTTTTTCTAAATGTCTCTTCTTTCATTATTTAACATAAAAATTACATCTATTTGCATAATTTGGTTTGTTTCACGATTGATATAATTTGGCGAAATTGGTCGACAGGATAATCACGTAGTAAAAGGAAATCCTTCATAGATAATAAAAAATCGACACGGAACACAACAATTCTTGAAAAATCGCGTTAAAAATCTCTAAAATTATATTAGATTAAAAGTTTGAAATCAATTTTTACTTCCGAATATCAAAAATTCACCATAAAACTCGAAAAAATTCTAAAAATTGCATTGCAAAGTGCATTAAAAATCACTAATATTAAAAAATCACAGGGGTCAAAATTTACTCTAATAGGGTAAAACGTTGTAATTGGAAATATCTCATGAATGACAAAAATCCGACATCAAACGCAAAAAATCTCGAAAAATCGCATTAAAATTAGCTGAAAGTCATAAATCTTAACAGCTAAAATTTAATACATCAGCCTGAAAGTTTTAAGCAAAATTCTTTTTACTAATGTCGAATATTAGTGGCAAAATTTACATTAAATAATTCACTAAAAATCCAAACATCGTTGCACGAAATCCAAATAAATTATATTGAAAAGAGAACAAAATTCACTAATTTAGGTCGAAAGAATGAAACCGCTTTCCTTTTCGCTAATGTGGAAAAATCGCCTCGAAACCCACTAAAATTCGCAAATGAATTAAATTTTAAAAAACTGAAAATCGGCCTTCTAGGTGTAAAATTTCATACATAACTTCGTGCAGCGGTCCCTCCAGAACATCGCCTGTACTTTAAAAATTTTAACATGCGTTATAAACTACCTTAAAGTGTAAAACAGATCTCCTTATTACATTTCCTAATTTTGTTCGCGCCCTCCTTTCACGCACCCTGAAATGTGTCACACCATTCTTTGTTTACATTTTATCATGTATTATAAACCATTTTAAAATTTAAAATAAATCACATTGTTATATTTCCAAATTTTAACAAAATCGCGTTCTGTTAGTTCCATTTTTCACCACCAGCTAGCGCACTCTATTCTTCAAAAACTTTATGAAAACGATACTCTGTTAAACAACCTATCAGGTGATATATTACTCGAGGGGGTAGCGGTCTTAAGCAAGAATTTAAGATATTTTATGAAATTGCTATTCGAAAATAGTTGTAACTAAATTTTTGACATTTTAGGTAAATTTCGCAAAAAAAAAAATACTACTTATTGCATTCTCAACAGCTCAAGATTTTGATAGAACAACTATGAAAAAAATAGATGCTAAACGCAAAAAATCTTGAAAAAGCGTTAAAAATCACATTGAAAATCGCATTAAAAATCGTTAAAATCTAAAAATCGTAACAAACACAAAATTTAGGGCATTAGGCTAAAAGTTTAAAACGATTTTCTTTTTATCAATCTCAAAAAATAGCCGCAAAATGAGAGAAAACAATAAAAATCGCATTACAAATTCGTTAAAAATTCAAAAATCGCTGTACAAATTCTGAATAAACTTTGTTGAAAAGAGAAAAAAAAATTGCTATTTTGGGTTAAAAGGATGAAACCGTATTTCTTTCACTAATGGGATAAAACTGCAAAAAAGAACGCTAAAAATCGCCTAAAAAATTATCAAAAAAATCTAATCAAAAAATTGAAAATCGGGCTTCGAGGTGCAAAACTACATGTATAAAAGTACCTTCCCTCCACATTTTGTAACTCTACGTACAGAAGACTCTTCAGAACAGCGCTGACACACACACAAACTTGTCTCTTTATTATTATAGATTAAAAAAATAGCGTTCTATTAGTTCCATTTTCCACCACCAGGTAGAGCAATCTATTCTTCAAAAGCTTTATCAAAACCATACTCTGTTAAATAACTTATCAGGTGATATATAACTCGAGGGGGTAGCGGTCTTAAGCAAGAATTTAAGATAGTTTATGAAATTGCTATTCGAAAATAGTGGTACCTACATTTTTGACATTTTAGGTAGATTTCACAAAAAAATACTACTTATTGCATTCTCAACAGCTCAAGTTTTTGATAGAACAACTATGAGAAAAATAGATGCTAAACGCAAAAATCTTTAAAAAACGTTAAAAATCGCATTGAAAAGCGCATTAAAAATCGTTAAAATCTAAAAATCGTAACAAACACAAAATTTAGGGCATTAGGCTAAAAGTTTAAAACGATTTTCTTTTTATCAATCTCAAAAAATAGCCGCAAAATGAGAGAAAACACTAAAAATCGCATTAAAAATTCGTTAAAAATTCAAAAATCGCTGTACAAATTCCGAATAAACTTTGTTGAAAAGAGAAAAAAAAATTGCTATTTTGGGTTGAAAGAATGAAACCGTATTCCTTTCACTAATGGGATAAAACCGCAAAAATAACGCTAAAAATCGCCTAAAAAAATTATTAGAAAAAACCTAAACAAAAAATCGAAAATCGGGCTTCGAGGTGCAAAACTACATGCAAAAAAGTACCTTCCCTCTAAATTTTGTAACTCTACGTGCAGCAGTCTCTTCAGAACAGCGCTGACAGACAAACATCCTTCTCTCTTTATTATTATATAATATATAAGATAGATATATATAAATTATATTTCTTGTATTATTTCATTATTATTTGTAGTTAAGGATATTTCTAGTATGTATGCATATAATATTAATGTGTATTTCTAATATGTATATTTGATATAGTGTATGAGAATTTATATATATAAGCAGTTCAAATAAATGCTCTCGATGGGACGAGGGATGGGGAAAAGGTATAGGACTTTTTTAAGTAGGACTCTAAAGTAAGATTTTTGGTAGAACTTTTAAGAGTAGTTCCACAGTGCGAGACACCGTCCAACACATGGAAACTGGAGGGAAGGTGTGAAGGTTGCCTATACTCCATGGCCCAAGAACATTTTTCAACAACGCCGGATGGCAATCGCGAAAGAGAAGAAGATGGACGTTGGTCGTTCGATGATGCGTGATGTGACGCTCTCCAGCATAATTATTTTATTCTTTGTTTAGTCTTTGGATGTGTACTGTTCGTGCAGTGTTCGTTTATATAAATGTTTTTTTTTTTTTTTTTTTTTTTTTTTTTTAATACAGCAAGGCCTCTCGTTTATTTAGAATAAACAACATTGTAATATGTATGCGCAACGTGATACTCTATTCTTCAAAAACTTTATCAAAACGAAACTCTGTTAAACAACCTATCAGGTGATATATTACTCGAGGGGGTAACGGTCTTAAGCAAGAATTTAAGACATTTGATGAAATTGCTATTCGAAAATAGTGGTACCTAAATTTTTGACATTTTAGGTAGATTTCGCAAAAAAAAATACTACTTATTGCATTCTCAACAGTTCAAGTTTTTGATAGAACAACTATGAAAAAATTAGATGCAAAACGCAAAAAATCTTGAAAAAGCGTTAAAAATCGCATTAAAAATCGTTCAAATCTAAAAATTGCATTAAAAATCGTTCAAATCTAAAAATCGTAACAGACACAAAATTTAGGGCATTAGGCTAAAAGTTTGAAACGATTTTCTTTTTATCAATCTAAAAAAAAAAAAGAAAGAAAGAAAAATGAGAAAAAACATTAAAAATTGTAATTAAAAAATTCGTTAAAAATTCAAAAATCGGTGTACAAATTCCGAATAAACTTTGTTGAAAATAAAAAAAAAATGCTATATTGGGTTAAAAGAATGAAACCGTATTCATTTCACTAATGGGATAAAACCGCAAAAAGAACGCTAAAATTGCCTAAAAGATTATCTTAAAAAATCTAATCAAAAAATCGAAAATCGGGCTTCGAGGTGCAAAACTACATGTATAGAGGTACCTTCCTTCCAAATTTTGTAACTCTACGTACAGCAGTCTCTTCAGAACAGCGCTGACACACAAACATACTTGTCTATTATTATAGATTTTGAGATAATCTTTTCAACTATTGTTCTGAATTCTAAGACAACGGAAATAATATTTCTTATCTAACAACAAAAGTATTTTCATATGAATATTAAAAAGAGAAAGAAAACTTTGGTAAAAATTGCGTCAGATTTAAAACGATACATGTCAAATGTCTTTTAAAAGAATTTCCTTGTGGCATTGTTAAATTATATCAAGAGACAGACTCGGTTTATTGAATGCATTTTACTCTATCTTATTTTAATTTTTTTAACTTATTTCTTTAAATCTAAGACGAAAGCAGTCATTGTATCTCTTATACTAACAGCACCTGATTTGGATTTAAAATCTCCAATCAAAGGAAAATGAAATAAAACCCGTTTACGAGGAGACCGCCACTATTCTTTTTAAATTACAACTGACTATATTTTTTAAAGTCGGTAAAATTAGTATTGTAACAAGATGACTGCCTTCCTTAAATTATAGAATCTATAGGTGGCGCTATTGCCATTTTCATCAAAATATCCTATAACGATTATTTCGTTATATATTGGTTATGTTCTTAAATGATTCCTTTACACCCCCCGTCTCTGTTCAATTCAAAATTAGTTTTAAGTTGTCCTTCATTCCTTTTCCATTTTTCTTGCTTATTAATTCTCTAACCGAAAATTGGCAGCTGCTTAACTTTATCTGTGAGAAATACACTCACATATTAATCAACCGTTTAAAACAATTTCCAGATGTCTGCTGTTTCCGATCGAAGCAATTCTGCATTACCTTATAAGGAGATCATCTCTGTTTCGCAGTTAAAATTTATGCTTACGCTTCTTTTTCCTTTCTCGACAAAACCCTAAAAAGAATTTAACATCTGCGCAGTAAAATCTGATGTCCCTTCGGTGTGCTTCTTTATTAGACAAAACAACACGTGTAACATTTATTGTTTGGCAACCTTTCCTTTCCCATCCCAGCTGGGAAACCAAATTGAATTCTGATCTTGCTGGCTGCATTTTAACTGTTATTTGGCGTATACTATCCATTGTGCATGGGCGAACTTGTGTATGTTGGCGATTTTATATCATGCCAAAAGTGGCGTTTTGTTGCTATGTACGACTTCACTTGACTCACTGCTCTCGTCTTGTGAAGTTGCTAATCGCTGTTCGGAGATTTTCTCCGAGTACTGTATGTGTGTCCCCCTAGTAATACATGTCTAAATAAAGAGTATCTTAGCAATCATTGTGGGGTTTTTTCGTACATCTGAACCTGGACTACTATACTGATCATTTCGTTCTTCTAAATGTCCTAACAAATATCTGCAACTACCAAACTCCCTCACATATCCTGAGATATTTTGCCTTCCTTTCTAAAAACATGAAGTGAAGTAATTTAGTTTTATGAGAGTAAGATTTGGATGTGTGTTCGGAATACATCTTCCTTAGAGATGTTCTTTTGCGCTAAGGTAATTTTAAGAATGTTTTACTGATTGTTTAGCGCTTCGTCATGCGATTTGTATATAGTGTGTTTTGTGCTGTGTCGTCTACAATAAAAATGTGACTGTAACATCTCTGTTCTATATTTTAAGTACCGAACACATCCCACACTGGCGCCCAACGGAAAAATGGAGTTCTTTTGGAACATTTTTGTGTTTTCAAAGTTCTCTTTGTGTCAAGTTCTCTATTGTAATCCTGACAAAAGTTCCAGAAATTATATTTAAAGTAAGGTAATCCGCACCCACTTTGAAATTATTGTCACCTCAAAATAAATCAAGATTTGTGTTCTCAAAGGTGCCGTGTTCGTTAGGAACAAGTCATTCTGTGATTCAAAAAGTTCTATTACATTTTAAATGTGCCATATCAAGTATTTTTAAAAGTGCTTCCTTCTTCTTTTCTGTGTTTTAAGTGTATCATCCTGACAAAGAATCAAGAGAATACATAAAAAAAGGGTAATCCGTACCCAATTGAAAAATATTGTCGACCTGATAATAAATAAAGTTCTTCAATCTTCGTAATCAAGGTTGTTCTTCGGAATAATTCCGTGTTCTGAGAAGGTTCTATTACGTGATAAAGTACGCTATATCAACAAAATATCTTCTAATTTTTCATCATAACTGGTGTTTGTGATTGAAATTTCTTCATTTCGTCATATAAAAGTATTCTACTTAATAATCTGATTGTATTCTCAAAAGCATTCGATACTTCGATTTCATTCTGCTTGCTTTTAATTGTTATGTGAATCATCGGAAATCTTTATCTAAAAATAGATTTTTATTTTATTTGTTTTTTTACCGGTAAAAGTTTGAGTAAATTTTTTTTTGTTTGTTTGTTTTTCTTTCCGCTGGCAGCTGCTAAAAAAGGGTTTTCAATTTGTTTTATTTATTAAGATAAATGCTGTTTCATATACAGTCAAACCACGTTAATACGCGCCCTGCTTAATACGCGAAACCGCTTAATACGCGAATTTTCTTTGGTCCCTTGAAATACTCCTATCTTAAGCATATAAAAACACCCCCTTTAATACGCGAACCAGTTTAATACGCGAAATTTTATCAGTCCTTAGAAAGAAAAACCTACGTTTAATACGCGAATGAGCTTAGTTCTAAACATAAGAATTTTTAGATAAAGTATTTTCACAAGTATTTTATACAACGATTATTTAACTTGTTTTTTATACAATTATTTAACTTATTTTTTATACAACAATTATTTAAACCCAATTTAATTGATCATTTATTCCCTCAAAACCACACACTGACTAGATTTGGACTCCGATCCGAGACTAACACAAGACTAGCCCAATCAATACTCGCCAAGAAAATCTCATAAGCGATACGAGGCTAGCGTTGTGCAAAAGTTAAAAACATTACAGAGGTGTGAAAATTATTAGAATAATTGTGATTTTTTCAGTTTTTTTTTATTAATATTATATATACTTGCTATGTTTCATGAAAGGCAGTTTGATTTGATGATCTAGTCAATTTTTTACTCCTTTAGAACAGTTTTTGGGATATAATTTTGTTAAATGTTGCCATTTCTTAAAAATAAAAATATTTGATCCAAATTAATCAAATTGTTTGCATTGTATAACGAATTTGTTTCATTAACAAACGAATTTAAAATAAAATTAAAAATTTTTCTGCATGCTTTGCGTGTATTATCTTTCTTTTCTTGAGTTGGAATAAGTATTATTTTATTCTTAAAACAAATCTTTTTGCTGTTTTGCTTAGTTTATACTAATTAATAGCTTATTTTTGATTGTCAAAGGATTGTTGTGTGATTATGGGTATAGAAATTGATATTTCACCTCGAAAACTTGCTGAGGTAAAGTGTCTCATCCAAGAAAATAATTATACACAGCACAAAATCGCTAAAACAGCAAAAATTTCGCAAGTATGTGTGAAGATCTTTGGCCTTCAAATGTGATATGAAAATTCTAGAGTAGGAAAATGCGGAAAGAAAAGTAAATTTACTGCAAGAACAGGGAGGAAATTAATTCAGAATGCTGAAACTAACAGAATAGCAACTAATCATGAACTAAAAATCTCTTTGCAAGCGCATGGAGTAAATTTTGAGATTCTACTGTTAGTATAAAACTTTTCTCAGCTGGACTCAGTGCTCACCATTCTCGAAAAAAGAGTAAATTCATATCTACTATGGCAAACAAGGGACTTGTCTGGGCAAAAATTGTGCAAAAACAATTTAGAATTGACTGGAGCAAAAAGAGAAATATTAATTTTCCCTTAATTAATCAGTTGAACTTAAGTTGTTCATTTCTTTTCTTGAAATCATGTTTTTTTGCATATTGAATTAAGATACAGAACTGTTTATAAATTTGATTAAAATTTTCTTTATAAGAATATTTTTCTACAAATTACATACCTTAATTAATTTTATATCCTTTAGGTATGTTTTTCACATGAATAAATCTTTACGATATCAGGCGAAAACAGTATATATATCAGAAGAAATACCAATGAAGAATTTTCCATAAATTGCTTAGCACAAACGGTTAAACATCCTACTACAGAAATTTTTTGAAACGTGATGTCTTCTCAAGTTACTAGATGTTTATACATTGTAGAAGGCATAATGGGCCAGTATCAGTGTAAAAAAGTGTTTGAACAAAGAGTAATTCTTCAATTAAAAGACCGTTTCCCAAATGAAGACTTTATATTCATTCATGATGAAGCTCCGTCCCATAAAGTTTCATCTGTGACAAAATTTTTGGATGAAAAAAAAAACTTCTATGGCCTGGAAAAATTTAGATATGAATCTCATAATGAATCTTGGGCCATTGTAAAGAATAAAATCAAAGGAATGCATCATTACAAGAAAGAAATATCTGATAGAGAGACTCATTGGAATTTGTTACCTGGCATCGAAATACAAACTAATTACCAAAAACCAATACAATGTTAGCCAAAATGTATCAAATCTTTAACAAAAGTCAACGGAATGCACACTAAATATTAAATGTATCATTATTTTTTAAAAAATGTGCTATTTCTATAATATATCAAGATTTTACTGTAAATTTCACAATTATTCTAATAATTTTCACACCTCTGTATGTCTGCTTTGAAAAATACCTGTTTTCATTTGATGAATATATAAAACCACAGTGTAAAATTTTAATGGAAATTTAAATTTTTTAAATATACAGCATTTAGAGATTTGTAGCTTATGCATTTTGGCTTATCATGAGACGCAACTGAAGAATATGTATAAATTAAAAAATAATTGATACAAAACTTCTTGAAATCAGTAAAAACTTGAGTGTTTTGTCGTGGTTTCGTTTGCTTTCTGTATGCATTAGGCTCAAAAAATCAAATTACTCAAATCAGAATGATCTTCAATTCAATACTTTTCTTGCGATTTTTATCATTTAAAAATATAAATGTAGACAATTAAATTTATAAAATCATACAAATTTGAAGTTTATATAAGGTTCATTCATCGCGGGCACGGGCTGCGCGAGTCAGCTAGTTTTTATAAAAAGCAAAAATGAAAAGAACTTTTCCCCATATTTAAGAATTTATGTGATCCCCCCTTTCTCCACTAAACTAGAGCGGTAGAACCGATAGATGGAGCATGCGCTAAAATCGCAGATTAATTACGTGAGTCTTCCCTATCGTTGTTTCATTAGTGCTGTGTTATTTTAACAAAAAAATAGTTGCTCGTCGCTCCCAGTATTATCTAGTCTACAATATTGATCTATGCTTTTATAATGTAGTCTAAACTATGGCGGAAAGCGCAAAACATATTAAACGAAGGCTCTCTCCATCACTGAGAAGTTACAAATTATAAATCAATACGATGCCCAAGCTGTCTCAAATAAGTCTACGTTCGCCAAAGAAAAAGGCATATCTGAGTCAACTTTAAGGAATTTGTTAAAGAATAGGAATGCCGTCGTTAATCAAGCTGTGATTGGAGGAACAAAGAACAAGAAAATAAAAACTGCCAAGTTTTAGGACATGGAAAAGGCCCTTCACGAGTGGTTTGTTCAAGCGCGCTCTACGAATATCCCAATACGCGGCTTATTAACCCATCAGTAGTCGCGTGTCGGTCTTTTCGCCGCCCGTATAACTTATTTTCTCCTAACTTGTATCACATTAGAAATACAACGTAGATCTACCATGAAGCTGACTTTGAAGGTTTCTGGACCACCTTAGTGAAGTAACAGGACTCCTCTGTTTTTCTTTCAGGTACGTTTTTAGAAACAAAGTTGAAATTGGCGAAAAATTCTATGTAACAATCACTAAGGTCAGTTCATTTTTACTTTTTCAAATTACTCCAGATCTCATGAATAAAATGCATAATTTAAGAAAACTGCACCTTTATATCTTCATTGAAATGTTATTTTCATAAAACATTTCTTATTTTACATATATGGTATGCGGAGAGCCAGCGGCGAAAAGACCGAGCGCGACTAATGACGTTGTGAAAAAAGTCACGACTACTCGCAGGTTAATACAGGAAAAATCTTCTGAAATCGCAGCAAAAATGGGATTGCCAGATTTCAGTGCCTCAAATGGATGGCTGGATCGATTTAAAACTCGGTAGGCATAAAATTCAAGCAAGTGTGCGGTGCGTCAGCTGCAGTCAACATTGAAGATGTTCACTGTTGGAAAATGATTGTGCTTCCGCAGCTTGTAGAAAACTACTCAAGTCGGGATATTTACAACGTGGACGAATTTGGGCTTTTTACAAGCTGACACCCAATGAAACAATGGCCATGAAAGGAGAAACGTGTCATGAAGGCAAACTGAGGAAAGAGCATTATACTATTCTGCTTGGTGCCAACTCTGATGGATCAGATAAATTAAAGCTGCTGGAAATAGGGAAATCACACAATTTGCGATGCTTTAAAAATGTCAAGAATTTCCCTTACCTGTACGAAAGTCAACGTAGAGCATGGATGACGGACAACATTTTTACAACACGACTCCGTAATTTTGATCGGCGTATGAGAAAAGAATCACGCCATGTGTTATTGTTTGTGGACAGCTGCCCTGCGCATCCAAAAGATAACGAAGGCTTGAATAATGTCGAAGTAAAATTTCTACCTCCAAATTCGACTAGTGTCACTGAACCAATGGACCAAGGAATAATTAATAGCGCCAAAGTAAATTGCAAGACTCGTGTCGGAGCATAGAAGAGTGTCACGCCAACAACGATTCCAAATTGCTTTCATAAAGCGGGTTTTGGAAGTAGCCAGGACATAATTTACACAGAGCCAACCTGACACTCTAATGTTGAAGAAAATTGGCTGGCCGCACAAGAAACTGTAGGGGAAAATTTTATCGATTTAGACACGTTCATTAATATCGACAAATATCAAGTTACCTCCGAACTTAATGGTATGGATGATATCATCGCCGATGTAACTGCGACTGACAAATCGGATGAGGAGGAAGAAGATGGTGAATCTACGTTTCCGGCCCCATCTCCATTTACCATTTTTATTATTATCAGCACTATTTATTATCGCATCTATCTGTTCTGTATAGCTAAAAAAGATTTCAATTTTGTTAACATAATTTTAATTAATATGGTTCGCAGAAATTTTTATGTTCGTCTTATTCAATTTTATGTGTTATACATAACAAATTTAAATTTTAAAAGCCATAGGATTTTTACTTGAGAAAATAACGATTATTTGAATTTTCAGCTTTCAAACGTTTCTGCTTAATAAAGCACATAATGATTAAAATAAATAAAATGTCGTTTCATGTCTTAAAAACTCTAAAAATTGACCTTAAATATGTTTTATCCGCATAGATTGTTATTAAATAAATCACTCGACGAAAATTCGTGACCTCCGGTTAATACGCGAACCCGTTTAATATGCGAATTTTGATCAGACCCCTGATTCGCGTATTAACGAGATTCGACTGTATATATATATTTTTTTTTGTTTTACTAGGGGGGCCCTGCCCCCCTGCTCGCTATGCTCGCCAACCCCCCGCGTAATCGCTTCGCGATTCCAAATTATTGGCTGCTTGCTGCGCTCGCCAATACCCCATGGTATGAATAAGCAGTTGCAGACCTTTCAAATGATGTGTCACACGACTGGTGTTGTAAAGAAATTAAAAATGTGCCCCCTGGGGGGCAGAGTGGGAGGCGACACAAAAGACATCCATAATATGAATAAGCAGCTGCAGACCTCTCAAATGATATGTCACATGACTGGTGTTGTAAAGAAATTAAAAATGTGCCCCCCTGGCGGGCAGAGTGGGGATGATACACAAGACATCCATAAAATGAATAAACAGTTGCAGAACTTTCAAATGATGTGTCACACAATTGATGTTGTAAAGAAATTACAAAATGTGCCCCCTCTGAGGGCAGAAGGGGGGGGGGGGTTACACACAAGATATCCATAATATGAATAAGCAGTTGCAAACCTCTCAAATGATGTGTCACACAATTGGTGTTGTAAAGAAATTAAAAGTATGCCCCCCTGGGGGGCAGAGGGGGGATGACACACAACACATCCATAATATGAATAAGTAGTTGCAGACTTTTCAAATGATGTGTCACACAACTGGTGTTGTAAAGAAATTAAAAATGTGACCCCCCCCCCCCCTGGGGAGCAGAATGGGGGATAACACACAAGACATCCATTATATGAATAAGCAGTTGCAAACCTCTCAAATGATGTGTCAAACGACTGGTGTTGTAAAGAAATTAAAAATGTGGCGAAATATTACAGTTATCGCCAAGTTGGCGTCTCTTTTGGCAACTAATTTTGGTCGCCAAATTTGGCGATATATTGCCAAGTTGGCGACAAACTTGGCGATTGTTGGTGGTGGTAACCTTTCCTCTCTTTATGGTAACCCATACGGCGATGCATAGACGGAGCCCTTTCCTGATTGGTCTATTCGACTCATGGAAGGAGTGGACAACCCGGATTCGTTAGTTCCGGAAATCTTCCACATCAGCATCATTCCAGGAATCATTCCTTTTAAGGCTAGTTTTTTTTTACTATAGAAGGATTTTGTTTTATGTTGATTTTGTGTAAGATTATTAAGAAACAGTTTCCTGAAAATAAAAATGATTTCTTTTGATATTGTTTTTAAAAGCAAGGATTCTGAGTAAGTGAATTTCGAAGTTGTTATTTTTTTTTTAATCTGTGCACAGCGTATAAAAATGATTTTGATAAATTTTATTATTTCGTATGTTGTTTATTTTTTAGATGTAAAGTAAGTTCTTCATTCATATTTCGAGTTGTTTTCATATTTATGTGTGTTTGAAAATTATTTCACATAGAATTACCTATGATATTTCATATATTTAAAATGAATGATTTATGTCATTGGTAAGCTAATTTTGTAAAAAGGTTGAATTTTAACGTATAATAATATTTCTTATAAATATTTTCATGAGCTCATGAATAAATTAGTGGTATATTTTAGTATGTTTTAAATTATTTCCTGTATTTTTTTAACATTTATTTATGAAAGTTTATCCATATTTACCTGTTTTATTTACCTGTAAGGGGAAGGTAGTCATTTTGTTCTTATTATTTAATGGGTCACGTATCTAATAGTTTTCTAATTTAAGCATAAATTAACAATAGCTAATTTGAGAAAAGTGGCGTTTCTTTCTAAAGGAAAAAAAATTGATTTGTTTAATTTGGGCACAGAATTACAATTAGATGTGGATAAAGATGATAAAATGTCAGTTTTATGTGAAAAAATTATAAAGTGTTAACTGCTTAAAGATGACGAACAATTTCTTAAAGAGGCATTTATTGCTATCGTGGAAGATTACAAAAAACAAGAAATTGCAGAACAACAAATGATTGAGGATAAACGTATTGCAGAGGAAAGAGCATATGAGCTGGAAAAGCTTAAGCTACATGCTCAAAACCCTACCGCGACAACTGTACCACAAAATCAAATAGACCAGATGCGTTTAGATATAAAAATATCTTGGCAACATTTATTCCTGAAAAGGATGATATGTCCTTGTTTTTGACAATGTTTGAACGTCAAATGAAAATGCTTAATCATGGTTCGTACGGGTCCTGGAATTTTATGATAATGAAATTCTTCGGTACCAGTATTTTCTTATAGAAAATGTGTCATTAAGTAAGACGAAAATTCACGCTATTCAGGTATATTTATTTTTCGATAAAGAAATGTTGGTATTTCACCTGGAAAATAACGGTACCCGTACGAACCATGTTAATGTCTCCAAAGAATTTTGGGTTTCTCAATTAATTGCCGTATTTCCGAACGACATTGGTAAACTTATAGCCAGAGAACCAGAAGAAATGTTCAAAAATTATTCTTATATTCGTGACATATTGCTTAAAAGATTTAAGTTGACAGCAGAAAAGTTTAGGGTATTATTTAGCCGACATCAAAAAAAAGAGAAAATTCTACGTGGAAAGATTTTTATTTTGAACTTAGAAATTATTTTGAGGGTTGGTTATCCGAATTAGAAATTAATTCATTTGAAAAACTAACTGAACTAATAATCGCTGATCAGATTAAGAAAAAGTGTCCACCAGAATATAAAAGTCATTATTTAGATAGTTGGGACAAGTTAAATGATCCTGTCGTGTTGGCTGAAAAGCTAGACATTTACGAAAATATTAAACCTTCTTCTCAAAAAACAGCAAGTTATTCAAAAACGCGTGAAACACAGAAATATGTTTTGCCGAAAAATTCAAATGGTCAAGAATTCTGAAAAAATCAAACACCCAAACATGAAGCTAACGAACACTTTTCAAATTATAAAAATACTCATTCTACCTCAAAATGTACAAATTCACGACATGAAAACAATGATAAGCGTCCGATTATAAGCTGCTATGGCTGTGATAAACAAGGTTTTGTCAAAGCCAAATGTCCTAATTGTTCCCCATCTACGCAGACGCAATCAGCAAATTTTCGTTCCCTTCATCTCAAATCTTGCTCTATCAATACTCAAGCAACACCTTTGTTGTATATTAAGGTAAATGGTGTTACAGGTGTTGCTTGCGCAGATACAAGAGCTACTCATTGCATTGCTGGAGAAATGTTATACAAGCTTCTCTGTGACCAAGGAACTGTGTTCAAAGACACCGGTGTAAGCATAACACTTGCTGATGACCTACGAAAAGAAACCAACGTTCTTCAAGCAACAATCACTGTTGAAATCGAAAGTCGTACAACTAATACAAAGATTTTTGCGTTACCCGAAGCCGAGGGAAATAGAACATTGTTAGGCATAGATTTCTTGAATAAAATGGGGATTGTGCTTGACATGCGAAGCCAAAGTTGGTATTTTCAGAATAATCCAAAACATAAAATTCCCTTTTCTGATAATCCTTTCATTACGACGCCTGAAATCTCAGCACCAACTGCCACAGCTAACTCTCTTATGTTAAGAGAAATAGAAGGTCAGCATCTATCTGAGATACAAAGAAAAAGGCTTAATGACTTACTTGAAAAATTTTCCAATGCCTTTCGACCAGGGGGAGAAGCAACACCCGTCGTCGAACATCATATAAATACTAGAGACCATCGTCCCATATCACTACCTCCTTACAGGTTATCACCGGCGAAGAAAGAATTTTTGAAAACCCAAATTGATGATCTTCTAGCCAAAGGCAAAGCGAACGTCATAGCTGGCATGCTTTCTCGTCCTTCTTGTGATCATACCAATAAAGAAAGTTGCGATATTTGCACTATAATAGTTGATATTCCTTCTAAATCATCTAGTGATTTACGTGCTGAACAAATGAAAGATGTAGAATTAAATTATTAAAAGTATTAAAAGTTTCGAAGATGAAAAAAAAAACTCTTGACTATACTAATTGGACTGATCGCGGTTATATTATGAATCAAGGAGTTTTATACAGGTATTCTCCAAGTTCGGAATCAGAAGAAGCTCAACTAGTTGTCCCATCACATGAAAGAAAGAAAATTTAAAAAAAAACGCCACGATTCACATACGGCTGGTCACTACGGTGTGGAAGTTACGATAAATAGAATATCCAAAAGGTACTATTGGACTGGAATGCGTTCATACATTGCAGATTATGTCAAAAATTGTGCTGAATGCAATAGGTATAAGCCATCTAATCAAAAACTATCCGGTTTGTTACAAACACCAGTGTATTCACAAAGATTTGAAGTTCTATCAATTGATCTTTTTTGGCCATTTACTAAAAAGTAACAACGGTAAAAGGTGGATATTTATAGTGGAAGACTGTGCAACAAGATGGGTTGAATTGTTTGCCCTTACACATGCTACTGCAGCGCAGTATGCAACTACGTTGCTTGAAGAAGTTATCCTTAGATATGTTCTACCGAGACGTATAATATGTGATAACGGAACCCAATTTGTTAGTAGCGTGATGCAACAACTTTGTTTTCTTTTAGGTATCAAACAAAATCCCACTCCCATATATCATCCCCAGACTAATCCTGAGGAGAGGAAAAATAGAGATCTCAAGCCGAAATCGGCTATATTAGTAGAAAATTATCATTGCTCTTGGGAAGAAAAGCTTCCAACAATCCGTTTTGCACTAAATACTGCTAAGTGTGACACTACTGGAGAAACAGCAGCATGCTTGCAGTTTGGAAGAGAACTGCGAACAACGGATGACGTTCAGCACGACATTCATGCTGTAATTCAAAATGGCAGTTTTGTACCAGAGATTACACCATATCTCAAGAAATTCGCAAAATTCACCAAAGAAATCAAAGACAAAGTTGAATCTAAGCAAGATCAGAGGAAAAAATGTGCTGACCGCAGACGGAAACCGGGACATAGTTTTGTTCCAGGAGACAAAGTTTGGGTTGACTTACATCCAGTGAGTAAAGCCTCTAACATCAAAACGTCGAAGATCATGCCTAAACGTGATGAACCTTACATCATTTTAACTCGAAAATCACCCACCACTTTTGTCATAGCAAGTATGGAAAGTGCTAATGATCCACTTGCTACATGTCACACTTCAGCCTTAAAACTGTGTAATGACTCTGATATTGTGTCTGTCGCACCCATTAGGAAACATGGTAGGCCACCAAAGAAAGTTACTGGTTCCACACCGGGACGTTCGCGGAACCAGAGGGGGAGGCTGTAACAAGATGACAGCCTTCCTTAAATTATAGAATCTATAGGTGGCGCTGTTACCACTTTCGGCAAAATATCCTGAGATAATTTGCCTTCCTTTCTAAAAACATGAAGTGAAGTAATTTAGTTTTATGAGAGTAAGATTTGGATGTGTGTTCGGAATACATCTCCCTTAGAGATGTTCTTTTGCGCTAAAGTAATTTTATGAATGTTTTACTGATTATTTAGCGCTTCGTCATGCGATTTGTATATAGTGTGTTTTGTGCTGCGTCGTCTACAATAAAAATGTGACTGTAACATCTCTGTTCTACAGGGTGTATCTAAACTACAGGGCAAAACTTTAAGGGGTGATAGTACACATCAAGACAAATAATTTAAATGGGAAACTAAAGGTCCCAAACGTCTTCCGAAGGAGATAGGCGCCATCAAAGTTTAGGGTCCAAAATTTGAAATGGTTATAAAAAAGGAAAAATTGGTCGATTCATTTGCGGTTTTCACGAAAAATATTCTTTATGTCAGGATTGTCTTGAAAATAAATTATAAAAATAAATTTCAAAAAATGTCGATAGAGGGCGCTTTAGACTTTGGAATAACAAATAACTACTTTTTACCGTTATTTTTTGCATCTCATTAAATGTTTTTAGAAGTTTAGACATAAACTTAAATTTTGAGCTCAAAATCTGTGGTTAAGTAGCGCAAACTGAACTGTGTTCAATGGGAGTGGGTAGGTTCAAATTTCAAATGATTATATAAAAAAAAAAAAAAAACAGAATAATGTGTCAATTGATTTGCGGTTTTCACTAAAACTATTCTTTATGTCAGTATTTTCTGGAAAATAAATTATAAAGATAAATTTCAAAAAATGCCGATAGAGGGCGCTTTAGATTTTGGAGTAACGAACAACTATTTTTTACGGTTATTTTTTGCATCTCATAAATTTTTTTAGAAGCTTAGACATAAACTTAAATTTTGAGCTCGAAATCTAAATCACTGGGAGTGGTTAAGTAGCGCAAACTGAACTGTGTTCAAAGGGGGGGGGGGGGAATGTTCAAATTTTAAATGATTATGCAAAACGGACAAATTGGTCGATTCGTTTGCGGTTTTCTCTGAAATCATTCTTTATATCAGTATTTCCATGAAAATAAATTTTAAAGATAAATTTCCAAAATTTCCGTTAGAGGGCGTCTTAAACTTTATAGTAAACAACAACAATTTTTAACTGTTATTTTTTGTATCTAATTAAATACTTGCAAAAGCTTAGACTTAAATTTTGAGCTCACATTCTGAATCGTTGGGAGGGGTTAAGAAGAGCAAACTGAACTGTGTTCAGGAGTTGAAATGTTACCCTGCCCACCCTACGAACACAGTTCAGTTTTTCGCTACCTAATTACTCACAACGATTCAGATTTTGAGCTCAAATTTAAATCTAAGATTTTAAAACATTTATTTAGATTTTAAAAAATAACTTTCAAAAATAGTTGTTGGTTACTCTAAAGTTTAAAGCGCACTCTAACGCAATTTTTTGAAATTTATCTTTAAAATTTATTTTCAAGGAAATACTGACATAAAGAATGGTTTTAAGGAAAACCGAAACGAATCGAACAATTTTTCCATTTTTTATAATCATTTGAAATTTGAACCTCCCCACCCCCATTGAACACAGTTCACTTTGCGCTACTTAACCACTCTCAACGATTCAGATTTTCAGCTCAAAATTTAAGTTTATGTCTAAGCTTCTAAAAAAATTTCAAAAGATGCAAAAAATAACGGTAAAAAATAGTTGTACGTTACTCCAAAGTCTAAAGCGCCCTCTATCGATGTATTTTTTAATTTATCTGTATAATTTATTTTCAAGACAATACAGACAAAAAGAATAATTTTAGTGAAAACCGCAAATCAATTGACCAATTTTTCTGTTTTTTATAATCATTTGAAATTTGAACCTACCCACGCCAATTGAACACAGTTCAGTTTGTGCTATTTAACCACAGATTTTGAGCTCAAAATTTAAGTTCATGTCTAAACTTCTAAAAAAATTTAATGAGATGCAAAAAATAACGGTAAAAAATAGTTGTTCATTACTCCAAAGTCTAAAGCGCCCTCTATCGGCATTTTTTTAAATTTATCTTTATAATTTATTTTCAAGACAATACTGACATAAAGAATATTTTTCATGAAAACCGCAAACGAATCGACCAATTTTTCCGTTTTTTATAATCATTTCAAATTTTGAACCCTAAACTTTGATGGCGCCTATCTCCTGCGGAAGACGTTTGGGACCCTTAGTTTCCCATTTAATATTATTTGTCTTGATCTGTACTATCACCCATTAAAAATTTGCCCAGTAGTTTAGATACACCCTGTATATTTTAAGTAGCGAATACATCCCACAGTATGCTTTTAGAATTTGTGGTGTCTGAACGAGGGTTGGCGAGCGTAGCTTGTAGAGGAAAGAGCCCCACGATCTTAAAAAAAAAAAAAAAGATAGTGTTGACAAGGTAGTGTTATTCGTAAATAAAATTCTTATAATGTTTTTAACCACTAAAATACATATTCAAGTTAAAACTATAGAATATGCTTAAAATGTTATTCAGTTTCTAAATACTTAATATACTTAACAATTTGAACTAAAGTAGGGCATGTAGAAAGGCTTATTTTCGAATACCTGTACTTTTGAGTTTTTAATCATAAAATTATTCGATTAAATGCTGGAGAAAGTTCTAATTTGGTAATACTCAAAAGCAATCGCTGACTATACTAAAAAAATAAGCGCTTCTATGCACTTTGCAATACTGAATTATTTGAGTAACTGACAAGAAAAACGTATCTTAAAAATATATATTTTTAAAAGATTCAAAAATTGCTTAGCAAACTGACATATTTATAAATGTTTATGATTATTAGCTATACCACAGTTTCCGAATAGCTGTCTTTATCTTATTTAATAGCAGATTTCTGTCATAAAATGAGACGATTTTTTGGGGTCCGACTGTATTGAGAACTTGAATGCGCAACTACTACTATTTTCATTTAATAAGTTTACCTTATTTTATGTATAAATTCTACATTTAAATAAGCCTTAATTTGGCTCTGTAGAGTTGACTATTTGAAAATAGTACTTTTGAGTACATCAAAGCGTAATAAATTTATATTTCCCAACACTGGTATGGTCGTTAAAAGATCAGATAGTATACGCTCTAGGCAGAGGGTATAACTTTTTATGAAAAGCAGAGGATATACGATGTTCCTTTAAAAAATACAGAATTATATACTATACTTAAACTATTGGCTAAAGGCGACCGGTCACTTGTGATTTTAGACGTTTTGTTAAATATCTAAAGAAATACAAGAGGAATTAGCCTGAAACTCCAGGAGTGTAAATAGAAATCTTTTGTGTGTCCCTGTAAATACCATCAGCTATTATACGCCGCTGTCTGCTATGGTAATTTGTAGTAAAACTCGGCAACGTATATCAATTTTATATAATGTGAAATAGTTTAATTAAAACGTATCCCTATTTCTCTACGAATATACATGCTACCGTCATACAGAGGAATAATGTTTATGACAATAAGTCACGTAATAATAATTTACAGTTTGAAAGCTTTCGCTGCATTAGTTTTGACAAAAATATTCGTTGTTTTTCAATTTGTTAACGGTTCTCTATGGGTTTCGGGAAAAAAAAACCTTCGCGGAAATACATAACCTGTACTATTCTTTTTACACATCTGGAGTTTCAGGTTAATTCCTCATGTATTTTTCTAGATACTTAAAAAAAAGTCTAAATCCGCAAGTGACCGAGCATCTTTGGCCCTATAGTGCATTACTGTATACCCTCCAACATCATCTCTATTTTTCAATATTTTTTTTTTCATCTAAGGTTTTTGTCTTTATCAGATCAGGAAACCAATATGCCGAAATGGACATAGCAGATTACCTAATGGATGATCCAGGAGATTTCAGGAATATAGATGTGAACGACCTTCTGTCCTTTTCTCAGACTTCGACATAAACTCTGAAACGTTCTAATTGTTACTCAATGCTAGTCATATTCCACCTTAGTGACATTGTTAGTTATAATCTTTCACTTTCCATAATGTAGATATTTTTTCTCTCCAATCATCATCTAAATATAATGTATTTGCTCCTGTTTCAGGATTTGTAGTAAAAAATAAATAAAATAATTCAAAACTCAATTTTTGAAGTCTCATCTAGTGTTTATTTTTAAAATATACTACACTAATGTGCAAAAATTAAGGATGAAGCAAATAAATTAGCATGAAAGTCGAACAAGACCAGGGACCGATGCAGTATGTTATGTACTTGGGCATAAATGGTATATAACGTAAGAGGAGGAGATCGAAAGGGTATAAAGCACAGAAGCAGGGGACGCTCAGCATTTCGCTGAAATCAATTGCATGCTGTACAATGATTTCAACGACGGCGATTTGATGTTATTATTAACATTAACTACTTAAACATCGCCTATTTGGAGATATTTAAGTAGCCAATCAATCTTGTTGGTAAGGTGAAAACGGAAATATTTTCACATAGAGAAAAATTTCCCTGATTTTTGAATATTTTTTATAAACTTCCCTGATTTTTACCCAGTTTCCATAATCTGTAGCAACCTTGTGCAAACACAAAAACTGGATACAACCGTGGAGTCGAGTACTCTTTACGGATGAGAGTCGGTTTAGTCTGAAGGACAATTCTGGACGCACGGAAATAGCACGGAACACGCGATCACCCCTCCAACATCACCGAAAAGGACCGTTTTGGAGATGACGGAGTTCTCATTTGCTGCGGTATCATGCTTGGTAGCCGTATGAACTTCCACATCTTCCAAGAAGGTTCAATAACTGATGCCCGCTATTGTACCTAAATTATTTTCCCTCACATGCGTCTGTCTAGAGGTGCTGTGGTCCAGAATTCCTCTTCATGAGCGATTATGCTATACTTCATCAGTGACTGTCACAGAGATCTTGGAGAGTGAAAGTATTCAACGCGTGGATTGGCCTGCAAGGTCCCCGGACCTAAATTCCACAGAACACGTGTGGGGCTTTCACGGGAGATGCTTGGCAGAACAACATGGCCAAGTACCATCAACAATTCCACAGCTGCAATTCGCGTTACAAGAGGAATGGAACTCGGTGCCTCAACATCAGCTTGACAACCTCGTCTACAGCATGGGCAGACGTTATAAATCCACCATCGCTATCAGAGATGACTATATTCCTTATTAAAGACTGAGTTGTTCTTATCAAATGTCTGACAAAAGAAACAATTCTCTCTATGCTTCAAATCACCCTTTTCAATAAAGTGCTTTGTATCCCTTTGATTCCTTCTTTAGATGTTTTTGATCATTTGCCGCATATTTTCACAACTTCAAAATCTTGTGGTATGATTTCAGTCGATGTAGAAAACTTCTGTACGACGGAAAAACCATCTCGTCCTTAATTTTGCGCTCCAGTGTATATTAATGGCAAAAAAGATCGTAGTCGATCGATTGGCATTACCTAAGTTTTAATAGCATTCGCCGCTTTAATTTATGATAGATTTTGTGAAGTTTAATTTACACTCTATAGGGGATTTCACTCACCACCAGGGTTGCCAAATATCCTGCGTAAATGGCGCTCAAAATGCTCTAAACTCCAGTATTTTAAAAGAATTTTCCTCTCATTTTCAAATGGCAGAAATATCTGTGATTAAAAATGACGAACTAAACTGTAAGAAATTAGTGATGTTCAGTTTTTAGCTCACAGGCTATCAAAGCCTGAGAGCTTATGTGCCTGCCCGTTCTGTATGTATGTACGTGCATACGTACGTACGTAACGCGATAATTCATGATAAAAATATCCGATTTACATGAAATTTTGGATATAGGCTTATTATGATAAGACGCTTCCCTGATTAGTTTTGAGAGTTCATTCGATAAGTATAAGGAGGGGAACGGGGTCTATTGCCCCTCCCCTTAATTTATATAAATGGGTTTTTCATGCATAATTAATAGATTTCGTTGAAATCTTAGATGTAGGATCATTCTAATGAGGTGCCTCCGTGATTAGTATTGGGTGTTCATTGGATAAGTTTAAAGATGGGAAATGGGAGTAATCCCCCAGTCTTAATTTAGGTTATTCGCCGATTTGCTTCAAATATTGTATATAGGTTTATTCTCAAAAGGCGCTTCCCTGATTTGTTTTAAAAATTCACTGTATAAGTATAAAGGGAGGATAGGGGAAACTACCCCTCATAATTTATGTAAATGTTTTTTCATGCTGAATTAACCGATTTGTTTCAATTTTTGGATACAGGTTCATAGTAATAAGAAGCTTCGGTCATTTGTTGTGGTGTTATTTTGTTAATTATAAAGGGAGGTTATGGGCGATTACCTTCCCCTTAAGTTAGTTAAATAGAGTTTTATGCAGAGTTATCTGATTTGCTTTAAATTTTGGATGTAGGTTCTTTCCGATAAGTTTAATCCCTGAACAGTTTTGGAGGTTTAATGGTTAATTATAAAGGAGGAAACGCGGGACAACGTTTGTTAAATTACATAAATGGGTTTTTATGCAGAATTATTCGACTTGCTTCGAATTTTTGATACAGGTTTATTATATTATAAGGCGTATCCCTGATTAGTTTTGGGCCTTCGATCATTATGTATAAAGAAAAAAATGGAAGGGTTTACTTCCTTTTTTTTTTTTTCCGAAAAGCATTATTATATAAGGCTGTAATATACAATTAGTCTGCATAGCCTGTGAGCTCTATGCCATCAGTTTAACTGGGCATCATTCCTTTTACTTCTTTTTAGCTTTATTTACGTGAGACATCTGGCAGTACTAGTAGTAGGCAATAAGCATTTTTGCCGATTCCACCGAAGCTACAATAGGGAAGAAAATACAGGCTTCTGATTGGTTGAATAATTTAAAGAGCATTTTGCTTTGGTCCATTTTTGAGTTAACATTTACTTAAATCATAAATTTCTGTTTGAAAACCTTTTGAAATATGGACTTTGAAGACTTCCTTCAGATTTTAAATGTATTTCAATAGATAAAAAATTCTGGAATTTGTATTTAAAGAAGTTAATCATGATGCTTCTCGATTGTTACCATTTTTTCTTATTATTTCAACATGATATGTCCTAATACTAGCGTCTAGACCCCGCCCCAAACAACGGCTCTTATCACAAATGCACCCAAGAAATCCCCCATGCTGCCGATAATTTCCCTTATTTAAACTGAAAATATGGTTTCTTGTCGTTTCTTGACGATACTACAAATAAATAAACAAATAAACAAACAAACAGACAGACAAAGAGACAAACAAACAAAAGAACCGACAAAAAGACAAACAAATAAACAAATCGACATACAAACAGATTAATAAAAAAACAAACAAACAGACGTAAAAACAAACAAACAGACAAACAAATAAACCGGCAAACAAACAAACAGACGTAACAACAAACAGGCGTAAAAATAAACAAACCGACATACAAACAGAAAAACAAATAAACCGACAAACAAACAAACGGACAGATGAACAAACAAACTGACAAACAGGCAGACAAACAAATCAACAAACAAACAGATAGACAAACAAACCGACAGACAGACAAACAAACATCACTGGATCGCCGAAACTCGCTGTGCAGGAAACACTAAAATGCACGAAACTCGCCGACGCCGCAATCACTAACTCGTATATGAGCGCTGCGCGCCCATTAAAACGAAGAAAAAGATCAATCCACGAAACTCGCTGTGCAGGAATCACTAAAATGTACGAAACTCGTCAACGCCGCAATCACTAACGTGCGTATGAGCGCTGCGCGCCCATTACAACCAAAAAAAAAAAAAAAACCTGGATCCACGAAACTCGCTGTGCAGGAATCGCTAAAATGTACGAAACTCATCAACGCCGCAATCACTAACGCGTGTATGAGCGCTGCGCGCCCATTAACCCCTTGCGGCGCGGTGGCTTCATAGATATACCACTTAATTTTAATCCCCAAACGCCACATTCGCACCGGAATTTTGTTTAAAAAAATTACGGTTTATTGAATGCGTGAAATATAGCGTTTTCTTATTTAAAAATAAAGTTGTTTTCAAATTTCGGTGTCAGTCATTAATTTCACCACTTAAGCAATGAATTTGCCTTGCGCCGCAAAGGGTTAAAACAAAAAAAAAAATAACTGGATTCACGAAACTCGCTGTGCAGGAATCACTAAAATGTACGAAACTCGTCAATGCTGCAATCACTAACTCGTGTATGAGCGCTGCGCGCCCATGAAAACCAAAAAACATCACAGGAACCCACGAAACTCGCTGTGCAGGAATCACTAAAATGTACGAAACTCGCCAACGCCGCAATCACTAACGCGTGTATGAGCGCTGCGCGCCCATTAAAACCAGAAAAACATCACTGGATCCACGAAACTCGCTGTGCAGGAATCACTAAAATGTACGAAACTCATCAACACCGGAATCACTAATGCGAGTATGAGCGCTACGCCCCCATTTAAAAAAGAAAAAAACACTGGATTCACGAAACTTGCTGTGCAGGAATCGCTAAAATGTACAAAACTCGCCAAACTCGCGTTAACTAACGACACTAAAACGGAAAAATTAATTCCTGGATGCACGAAAGTCGCATGGAAGAAATTTCTAAAATGAACAAAATTGTTGTTATTAACGCAGATATCAAACTATTAAACCCCATTTTCGGCAGCATGTGGAATTTCTTGGGTGCATTTGTGATAAGAGCCGTTGATTGGGGCGGGATCTAGACGCTACACGTCCTAATACATACATCCACATTCAGAACAATTTAGTTACAAACAATAATGATATTTTCTTTTAACGGTGTCAATTACGGGATATTTACAAAGCCAATTGTCCTACATTACATTTTTAAAAAATGCCGTTTCTTCTTATTATTTTAACATGATGTACCCATATATGCTCCTAATACGTACATCCGCATACACTACGATTTATAATACACTGCTCAAAACAATTAAAGGATATTGCAGTTTTAGGTAGATTTTGTATCTGGGAAACTTTTTAGCTGATTGATACATGGTCGACAGACATAGTAGGTTATATGAGAATAAATTACACATGTTTGGCAGAAAAAAAATGCATTTTATTGCGCATTTGTGTACAAAAGGAAAAAAACACAATTTGTGCATATGAGAAAAAAAGAATAAGAAAAGGTGTTTTCTTCAAAGAAAATCATTTTCAGTAGGGGGTATGGTTTCCATGGGTGGCCAGCAACGTTGAACACCTTTGAGGCATGGACTCAATGAGGCTATTAATGACGAGTTGGGGTATTCTGCCCCACTCTTCCAGAAAAGCTCTTTCCCGTTCTTGGAGAGTTTGTGGGGGTTGTTGGCGGCCAGAAACTCGTCGTCCTAGAGCGTTCCAAACGTGCTCGATTGGATTCATGTCTGGAGAACACGCTGGCCATTCCATTCGAACGATTCCTTCCTCGAAAAGGAAATCCTCCACCAGGTTAGCACGATGTGGCCTGCAAATATCGTCCATTAAAATGAAGTTATCTCCGAATGCATCAGCGTAAGGGACTACAATAAGTCTGAGGATCTCCTCCCTATATCGGCGACCAGTCAGAGCTCCATCTTGAATGATGTAGAGGTCAGTGCGCCCGTCAATGCAGATGCCACCATACACCAACACTCCTCCACCGCCAAATCTGACACTTTCGTGCACGAACGCAGGATTATTCCTACTGCCACGGTCCCTCCAGATGAAAATACGCCTATTATCCGAATGCACAGAAAAACGGGACTCATCAGAAAACAGAATATTGCTCCATTCATTTCTCCTCTAATTGACATGCTCGGTTGCCCACTCCCTGTGGTCGCGACGATACCTTGATGTTAATCTAACACATACTATCGGTCGGCGAGCATACAGACATACAGCATGGAGCCAGTTTCGGACAGTCTGAGTTGAAATCCTGATGCCTGTAGCCGAGCGAAGGTCTTGTTGGAGAAGAGTAGCGTTCATGTTTCGGTGTCTCCGAGCTGTTAACGCTAAATACCGATCTTCATTGCGCGTTGTTGCCCGTCTACGACCTTGCCCTGGTCTTCGGCCTGCACATCCACTCTCCAAAAAACGGTTCCAGATCCTGGAAATGACACTTTGTGACACTCCAATGGCTTGCGCTACTTCGGCTTGAGTTTGGCCCCCTTCTGTCCTAACAACAATTCTCCAAGCTTCTGAATCTGTCAAATGACTTCGCTGAGACATCGTACTCATCGAAACAAAGCAATCACTGAATACCGATCATCCTTGTCTTCGTTCTCTTTTATCCAGTTGAAAGTCAAATTTCATTCGCTGCCGCTGAAGCGACGTTTTTGACGTCGAACTCAAAATTTGCATACTCCACAGTTTGAAAACCAGAAAAATTTGCATTTGTGATTCTCTTCTTCTATTTTCGGCAAAAAAAATTTCGTTTATATCTTTATTTTATATAAAACTTCAAATATCCTTTGATTGTTTTGAGCAGTGTATTTGCAAACAACAATTGCTCTTTAAACCAAATTATTCAACGAATCAGAAGCCCATATTTTCTCCCCTATGCTAGCTTTAGTGGGATCGGCAAAAATGCGAGCAAGAATCACTTCTCGAATACAAAGGGTTTAAATTTAATAGAGATAATAGGCTCATTGCTGTACATTTTTTCCAGCATACTTCTAATAAATACATCGAACTTTTTTCGGCACGTTCTGAATTTCTACAGAAAGAAAATTATAGAAAGATTATAGGAGATTGTTGAATTTGTAAATTATTTTCTCCAACAATAACAAGTCATCCTTATCAACTTCATGACTCAATGATTAGAAGCATACAAAAAAATGGCTTTATGACATGAAAACTCATGTTCTCAGTGAACAGTTATGTGCATGAGCATCATGATTAGTGTTGCCATGTATCCCGTGTAAATGCAGCCTTTAAAGAAGTTGGGTCTTGAGCATTGAAAGCAATGATTTACGCGGGACAACTGGCAACACTAATCATGATCCAACAAAAGAAAATAACAAGTTGTACTTGACTCAGGTGTGCCATTTAAGGGGGGGGGAATACCCTCCCCCCTAAAGAATTTGAAATTTCAGAAAATTTATCTGCCATCAGAGGTCAAACTTAAAAAAATTTCAAAAATTGCTCAAAATCTAAAATATTTCATCTTTAGTATGCAATGAAACGAGTAAATCTGCAGAACTAGGTCTTCAATTCAAGCCCTGGCAATTTTTTAAGGCTAAACCGCAGAATTATCAACTACTTGGTGTAAGACCTTTTCGGCACTGCAATAAATTCATCCATTCTATTAACCTAAATATTCAAATCCAATGTAAACAAATATAAACAATAATGTTTACAAATATTTTTTTTAATCGTGCCTAAATTTGTAATTTTACAAACAATTAATCATTCGATAAAATCAATTTTAAATTAACTGTATTACTTAGTTATCCCGTCGACCAAAAAACTATCGCCAAATTATAAGATTAAATGCTAATAATGGATGATTGTGAATGTCACATTCAATACGTACATACGTATTTAGAGATGTCATCCAATGATTTTATTCCCACTTTTTATTGGTATTTATATCAATGTTTTACCCATTCTTTTTTTTTTTTTTTTTTTTTTTTTGTTCTTTTGTTATTTAAAAAAATATGCCAAATATATATAATTTGGCTATTAGTTTGGTGTCTTATATAATAAATTGGCAAAATTGGTCGTCGGGATAACCAAGTAGTACCGAATTAACAATATTAAATTTATCATTTTGATGATTTTGAAATGCAGGGTTCCCATCAAAACATGAAGAGCAAATTCCCTGCTTTTCCATGACCAAATCTCAAAAATTTCTTTAACCAAACGGGAATTCAAAGAAATGCTCTACTTATTTTCACAATCCTTTGTCAAAACTATTCCCCCCCCCCCCCCTTGCGATTGTTTGATGAATTTTGTGATTTTTTCCCCGAGACTATTTGATGACTTTCGCATCATTTTTAATTTTTTCACTAAGACTTTTCCATAACTTTTTAGGAAATATTTGTAAAATCCCTAGCTTTTCCTATATATATATATTAAAATTTCCATGACTTTCCCTGACTATTTTGAAATTCCATGACTTTCCAGATTTTCCCCGACTTTCCATGACGCTGGGAACCCTCGAATGATAAGACACTGCATGATTTAATTTTTAAAATATCACAAAGAGTTTCTGTTGAAAAATAGCTGTTTTATATACTTTAAGTTAATATTTTTATAAAACTCTTTTGACTCACTATCTTTATGAATTAATAAAATTGAAGCACATTTGGAACATTCATAATGGGCTATCTTTTGGCACAGATACTTACCACATTTTTTTTCAATCAATTACATTATATATATAATGATATGCCTAAAAATTGATTGTTTGAATTCAATTTCTAGTATGTCATCATTTACTGTATCTATTACATTGAATATATTTTGAGAAGCTAACAGTTTAATATTATGACGATCGTCACAGAAGATTGCAAACAAAATTTGCGTGTAAAGCAACAATATTTCGAAAGAAGTTTTAGTATTTGTTTTATGTCGTTTCCTGTGTTGTTTCGTAGTCGAGTAATTTCTAATAAGTTTTTGGACCTATTCTTTAGATGTGTATTACATTTGTATAAAATATCCTGCGGTATAAACTTTGATTATATATTTTGTAAGTGAATCTATGGACTCTGATTTCCAATCTGTACTTATATAAAGCGGAAAATTTTATTCGCTTTATGGGCTGTTTTTTTTTTTTTTTTTTTTTTTTTTGTGCGAGATGTTTTCTAAATTCCTATTCCCCATTTCTTCTGAGAAATAGCTTTCCTTATGAATTAGCTTTGCAATCTCGACAGAAATTTCTAGTCTGCTCTGAATATCTTTTACTTAATTTGAGAAAAAAAAATTTCAAAATTATTATCTATTTTATAAAAAATTGCAATAGGAAGTGAATAGTAGGCAGACAAAGATTTTCTTATTGATCCAGTGAATCCATGTAGATTATAACGTTTCACATTGACTTCTCTAATAAATGACGCAGAGGAAATTCACTAGAGTTGAAGTAGCATATGATCCATTATTTTACTCAATTCTAAGTTTACCCAATGCAAAATGGTTCACAATGACAAATAGAATTCTCCTAAATTTAAATAAGTACTTATAGTCGATTAGAGTCTGTACATTCTCTCAGAAAGTACTATGCATTATAAGTTTATGCCCAGGACAGTTCACCATCAAATATTGTTCACTTATAAAATGGGGATCTAAAAGTTAATGGGAAATTACCGACGAAATCACTTAGAAAACGGCATAAAACTAATGCAAAAAAAAAAGTTATTTAGAACAACGGTTGCTCTGCACGTGCAGGACAAATTCCCATTGCAATTCTCTCGGATGATCACCAGAAATCACATTAAACAGCTCGTTTCTCAACATATAAAAAATGCAAAAACAGAATAAATGATGGCATACTTATAGATGAAATACCTGAAATCATCTTTGAAGTCGGTCATTACATAAAAAAATATAATTGACTGAAAAAAATGTGGTAAAAGAACTTCCAATCACTTTCATCAACTGGATGTAAATTTGATAAAGAAAATAGATGGCCGAATAGATCCCTTTAATAATATTCCCGTATTATTACTCTGCTTGTCATTTTTTGAATAAGCTGTAAAAATATACATTAAGGCACTACATCAGTAACGCTCCGAGATAGAACGGCTAATGTTATTTCAATGGAAGAAATTTATCACTTTCCTTCCTTTGCATTTTACTCAAATTTAATAATTTTTGTTGTTTTGAAAACCTGTAGGTTTAAACTATGCACGTCATTTTGAAATTTTATTTCTTTTTTCAATTTTAAGGCGATACAAGTACGTTATTTTATAATCTTTAAAATTCACCTTTAATGTCTTATTACGAAAAATCTGTTTGACATTTTAAAATTTGGTAAAACAGCATGCAGAGTTTAATTATTTAGCTTTCAGAAAATGTTTTTTATTTTGATTTTTAAGAAAATTTAATCTATGCTATTTGTATAAAAAGTTGAAACATTTTGATTTAAAAAGTTGAAAAGGCCGTAAAACTCCACCTCCAAAAGGGAAACACCCTAAAACCCATTAGCGTGTAAGGTGATAAGAGTTTACTCTACGGGGGGTCTTGCAGGGAAGTGGGCGAAATTTCTTGCCTCTGGCTATTAGTAAAACGCTGTTTGTTACTTGTAGGCTAAGAAGCAAAATAAAAAAAATCCTTCATGATATTTCACGCAAGAAATTGGATCAGAAATGATGTAAATAGATGTTGATTTCAAAAAGTTTGTTTAACTAGCCATGCAATCTCAAATGTACTTTAAAAGCATTATTCATTTCGAATAAAAACACATTTACAATTTTTATTATTTTTCTTTCATATATTTGAAGTTTAATTTCTAAAAAGATTCTTTAATTGCACCGAAAGATCTCAGCTATCCCATGACAAAAAAATCATTTAAAAATATTAAAATGTAGGAGAGATATTTTTATAAATTTCTACCATTGGATTTCACTTGACTGAAGTAGCTTTTTAAAAATTCCCCTGAACAAAGTCGAAAAAGTACAAAACGATCTTTGTACCGAAAGATATCAGCTATCCAATGATAAAAAAATCATTTAAAAATATTAAAATGTAGGAGAGATATTTTTATAAATTTCTACCATTGGATTTCACTTGACTGAAGTAGCTTTTTTAAAATTCCCATGAACAAAGTCAAAAAAGTACAAAACGATCTTTGTACCGAAAGATCTCAGCGATCCAAAGCCAAAAAATCATTTAAAAATATTAAAATGCAGGAGAGATATTTTTATAAATTTCTAGCAATGGATTTCACTTGACTGAAGTAGCTTTTTTAAAATTCCCCTAAATAAAGTCGAAAAAGTACAAAACGGTCTTTGTACCAAAAGATCTCAGCTATCGTATGACAAAAAAAAAAAAATGTAGAAGAGATATTTTTATAAATTTCTACCAATGGATTTCACTTGACTGAAGTAGCCTCATCAAAACACCTGTAAACAAAATCAAAAAAATACAAAACGGTCTTTGCACCGAAAGGTCTCAGCTATCCAATGACAAAAAAATCATTTAAAAATATTAAAACGTAGGAGATATTTTTATAAATTTCTACCAATGGATTTCACTTGACTGAAGTAGCTTTTTTAAAATTCCCCTAAACAAAGCCGAAAAAGAATAAAACGCTGTTTGCACCGAAAGATCTCAGCTATCCAATTACAAAAAATCATTTAAAAATATTAAAATATAGAAGAAATATTTTTATAAATTTCTACAATTGGATTTCAGTTGACTGAAGTAGTTTTTTTTTAAATTCCCTTAAACAAAGTCGAAAAAGTATAAAACTTTGTACTGAAAGATCTCTGATATCCCATGACAAAAAAATCATTTAAAAATATTAAAATGTAGGAGAGATATCTTTATAAATTTCTAGCAATGGATTTCACTTGACTGAAGTAGCTTTTTTAAAATTCCCCTAAAAAAAGTCGAAAAAGTACAAAACGGACTTTGTACCAAAAGATCACAGCTATCCCAAGACAATAAAAACATTTAAAAATATTGAAATGTAGAAGAGATATTTTTATAAATTTCTAGCAATGGATTTCACTTGACTGAAGTAGCCTCATCAAAACACCTGTAAAAAAAAAAAAAATAAAAAAGTATAAAACGGTCTTTTCACCGATAGATCTCAGCTATCCAATGCCAAAAAATCATTTAAAAATATTAAAATGTAGGAGAGATATTTTTATAAATTTCTACCATTGGATTTCACTTGACTGAAGTAGCTTTTTAAAAATTCCCCTGAACAAAGTCGAAAAAGTACAAAACGATCTTTGTGTCGAAAGATCTCAGCTATTCCATGACAAAAAAATCATTTAAAAATATTAAAATGTAGGAGAGATATTTTTATAAATTTCTACCATTGGATTTCACTTGACTGAAGTAGCTTTTTTAAAATTCCCATGAACAAAGTCAAAAAAGTACAAAACGATCTTTGTACCGAAAGATATCAGCTATTCCATGACAAAAAAAAAATCATTTAAAAATATTAAAATGTAGGAGAGCTTTTTTTTTTTATAAATTTCTACCATTGGATTTCACTTCACTGAAGTAGCTTTTTTAAAATTCCCCTGAACAAAGTCGAAAAAGTACAAAACAATCTTTGTACCGAAAGATATCAGCTTTCCAATGATAAAAAAAATCCTTTAAAAATATTAAAATGTAGGACAGATATTTTTATAAATTTCTACCATTGGATTTCACTCTACTGAAGTAGCTTTTTTAAAATTCCCCTGAACAAAGTCGAAAAAGTACAAAACGATCTTTGTACCGAAAAATATCAGCTATTCCATGACAAAAAATCATTTTAAAATATTAAAATGCAGAAGAGATATTTTTATAAATTTCTACCACTGGATTTCACTTGACTGAAATAGCTTTTTTAAAATTCGCCTAAACAAAGACGAAAAAGTCCAAAACGGTCTTTGTACCGAAAGATCTGAGACATCGAATATCAAAAAATCGTTTAAAAATCTTTAAAAGAAAAAAGACATATTTATAAAATTCTACTATAGGATTTTGCTTGAATGAAGTAGCTTCTTTAAAACACCTGTAAACAAAATCAAAAAAGTACAAAACAGTCTTTGTTCCGAAAGATCACAGCTATCCAATGCCAAAAAAATCATTTAAAAAAATTAAAATGTAGAAGAGATATTTTTATAAATTCCTACCATTGGATTTCACTTGACTGAAGTAGCTTTTTTAAAATTCTCTTAAACAAAGTCGAAAAAGTACAAAACGGTCTTTGTACCGAAAGATCTGAGATATCGAATGCCAAAAAATAATTTAAAAATATTAAAATGTAGAAGAGGTATTTTTATAAATTCCTACCATTCGATTTCACTTGCCTGAAGTATCTTTTTTAAAATATCTGTAAACAAAATTAAAAACGTACAAAACGGTATTTGTACCGAAAGATCTAAGCTATCCAATGACAAAAAAAAAAAAAAAAAAAAAAAAAAAAAAGTCATTTAAAAATATTAAAATGTAGAAGATATATTTTTATAAATTTCTAGCAATGGATTTCACTTGACTGAAGTAGCCTCATCAAAACACCTGTAAAAAAAAAAAATAAAAAACGTATAAAACGATCTTTTCACCGATAGATCTCAGCTATCCAATGCCAAAAAATCATTTAAAAATATTAAAATGTAGGAGAGATATTTTTATAAATTTCTACCATTTAATTTTACTTGACTGAAGTAGCTTTTTTAAAATTTCCCTAAAGAAAGTCGAAAAAGTACAAAACGATCTTTGTACCGAAAGATATCAACTATCCAATGATAAAAAAATCATTTAAAAATATTAAAATGTAGAAGAGATATTTTTATAAATTCCTACCATTCGATTTCACTTGCCTGAAGTATCTTTTTTAAAACATCTGTAAACAAAATTAAAAAAGTACAAAACGGTATTTGTACCGAAAGATCTAAGCTATCCAATGACAAAAAAAAGTCATTTAAAAATATTAAAATGTAGAAGATATATTTTTATAAATTTCTACCATTGGATTTCACTTGATTGATGTAGCCTCTTTAAAATACCTGTAAACAAAATAAAAAAAATACAAAACAGTATTTGTACCTAAAGATCTCAGCTATCCCATGACAAAAAAATCATTTAAAAATCTTTAAATGTCGAAAAGACATATTTATAAAATTTTACTACAGGATTTCGCTTGACTGAAGTAGCCTCTTTAAAACAGCTGTAAACAAAAAAAAAAAAAAAGGTCTTTGTACCGAAAGATCTCAGCTATTCAATGACAAAAAAATCATTTAAAAATATTAAAATGTAGAAGAGATATTTTTATAAATTTCTACCATTGGATTTCATTTGACTAAAGTAGCATCTTTAAAACAACTGTAAACAAAATCAAAAAAGTACAAAACGGTCTTTGTACCAAAAGATCTGAGATATCGAATGCCAAATAATGATTTACAAATAGTAAAATATAGAAGAGATATTTTTATAAATTTCTACCATTGGATTTCACTTCACTGAAGTAGCTTTTTTAAAATTCCCCTAAACAGAGTCGAAAAAGTACAAAACGGTCTTTGTACCGAAAGATCTGAGCTATCCCATGACAAAAAAATCAGTTAAAAATATTAAAATGTAGAAGAGATATTTTTAGAAATTTCTAGCAATGGATTTCACTTGACTGAAGTAGCTTTTTTTAAAATTCCCCTAGAGAAAGTCGAAAATATAAAAAACGGTATTTGTACAGAAAGATCTCAGCCATCCCATGACATAAAAATCATTTAAAAATATTAAAATGTAGAAGACATATTTTTATAAATTCCTACTATTGGATTTCACTTGACTGAAGTAGCTTTTTTAAAATTCCCCTAAACAAAGTCGAAAAAGTACAAAACGGTCTTTGTACCGAAAGATCTGAGATATCGAATGCCAAAAAATAATTTAAAAATATTAAAATGTAGAAGAAATATTTTTATAAATTCCTACCACTGGATTTCACTTGACTGAAGTAGATTTTTTAAAATTCCCCTTAACAAAGTCGAAAAAGTACAAAACGGTCTTTGTACCGATAGATCTGAGATATCAAATGCCAAAAAATAATTTAAAAATATTAAAATGCAGAAGAGATATTTTTATAAATTTCTACTACTGGATTTCACTTGACTGAAGTAGATTTTTTAAAATTTCCCTAAACAAACTCGAAAAAAAAAAAAAAATCTTTGTACCGAAAGATATCAGCTTTCCAATGATAAAAAAAATCCTTTAAAAATATTAAAATGTAGGACAGATATTTTTATAAATTTCTACCATTGGATTTCACTCTACTGTAGCTTTTTTAAAATTCCCCTGAACAAAGTCGAAAAAGTACAAAACGATCTTTGTACCGAAAAATATCAGCTATTCCATGACAAAAAATCATTTTAAAATATTAAAATGCAGAAGAGATATTTTTATAAATTTCTACCACTGGATTTCACTTGACTGAAATAGCTTTTTTAAAATTCGCCTAAACAAAGACGAAAAAGTACAAAACGGTCTTTGTACCGAAAGATCTGAGACATCGAATGCCAAAAAATCGTTTAAAAATCTTTAAAAGAAAAAAGACATATTTATAAAATTCTACTATAGGATTTTGCTTGAATGAAGTAGCTTCTTTAAAACACCTGTAAACAAAATCAAAAAAGTACAAAACAGTCTTTGTTCCGAAAGATCACAGCTATCCAATGCCAAAAAAATCATTTAAAAAAATTAAAATGTAGAAGAGATATTTTTATAAATTCCTACCATTGGATTTCACTTGGCTGAAGTAGCTTTTTTAAAATTCTCTTAAACAAAGTCGAAAAAGTACAAAACGGTCTTTGTACCGAAAGATCTGAGATATCGAATGCCAAAAAATAATTTAAAAATATTAAAATGTAGAAGAGGTATTTTTATAAATTCCTACCATTCGATTTCACTTGCCTGAAGTATCTTTTTTAAAATATCTGTAAACAAAATTAAAAACGTACAAAACGGTATTTGTACCGAAAGATCTAAGCTATCCAATGACAAAAAAAAAAAAAAAAAAAAAAAAAAAAAAAAAAGTCATTTAAAAATATTAAAATGTAGAAGATATATTTTTATAAATTTCTAGCAATGGATTTCACTTGACTGAAGTAGCCTCATCAAAACACCTGTAAAAAAAAAAAATAAAAAACGTATAAAACGATCTTTTCACCGATAGATCTCAGCTATCCAATGCCAAAAAATCATTTAAAAATATTAAAATGTAGGAGAGATATTTTTATAAATTTCTACCATTTAATTTTACTTGACTGAAGTAGCTTTTTTAAAACTTCCCTAAAGAAAGTCGAAAAAGTACAAAACGATCTTTGTACCGAAAGATATCAGCTATTCCATGACGAAAAAATCATTTAAGAATATTAAAATGTAAGAGAGCTTTTTTTATAAATTTCTACCATTGGATTTCACTTGACTGTAGTAGCTTTTTTAAAATTCCCCTGAACAAAGTAGAAAAAGTACAAAACGATCTTTGTACCGAAAGATATCAGCTATTCCATGACGAAAAAATCATTTAAGAATATTAAAATGTAAGAGAGCTTTTTTTATAAATTTCTACCATTGGATTTCACTTGACTGAAGTAGCCTCATCAAAACACCTGTAAAAAAAAAAATAAAAAACGTATAAAACGATCTTTTCACCGAAAGATATCAACTATCCAATGATAAAAAAATCATTTAAAAATATTAAAATGTAGAGGAGATATTTTTATAAATTTCTACCATTGGATTTCACTTGACTGAAGTAGCTTTTTTTAAATTTCCCTAAACAAAGTTGAAAAAGTACGAAACGATCTTTGTACCGAAAGATATCAGCTATTCCATGACGAAAAAATCATTTAAGAATATTAAAATGTAAGAGAGCTTTTTTTATAAATTTCTACCATTGGATTTCACTTGACTGTAGTAGCTTTTTTAAAATTCCCCTGAACAAAGTAGAAAAAGTACAAAACGATCTTTGTACCGAAAGATATCAGCTATCCAATGATAAAAAAATCATTTAAAAATATTAAAATGTAGAAGAGATATTTTTATAAATTTCTACAATTGTATTTCACTTGACTGAAATAGCTTTTTTTTAAATTCCCCTAAACAAAGACGAAAAAGTACAAAACGGTCTATGTACCGAAAGATCTGAGACATCGAATGCCAAAAAATCGTTTAAAAATCTTTAAAAGTAAAAAGACATATTTATAAAATTCTACTATAGGATTTTGCTTGAATGAAGTAGCTTCTTTAAAACACCTGTAAACAAAATAAAAAAAGTACAAAACAGTCTTTGTTCCGAAAGATCACAGCTATCCAATGCCAAAAAAATCATTAAAAAAAATTAAAACGTAGAAGAGATATTTTTATAAATTCCTACCATTGGATTTCACTTGACTGAAGCAGCTTTTTTAAAATTCCCTTAAACAAAGTCGAAAAAGTACAAAACGGTCTTTGTACCGAAATATCTGAGATATCGAATACCAAAAAATAATTTAAAAATATTAAAATGTAGAAGAGATATTTTTATAAATTCCTACCATTCGATTTCACTTGCCTGAAGTATCTTTTTTAAAACATCTGTAAACAAAATTAAAAAAGTACAAAACGGTATTTGTACCGAAAGATCTAAGCTATCCAATGACAAAAAAAAAGTCATTTAAAAATATTAAAATGTAGAAGATATATTTTTATAAATTTCTACCATTGGATTTCACTTGACTGATGTAGCCTCTTTAAAATACCTGTAAACAAAATAAAAAAAAATACAAAACAGTATTTGTACCTAAAGATCTCAGCTATCCCATGACAAAAAAATCATTTAAAAATCTTTAAATGTCGAAAAGACATATTTATAAAATTTTACTACAGGATTTCGCTTGACTGAAGTAGCCTCTTTAAAACAGCTGTAAATAAAAAAAAAAAAAAAAAAAAAAAAAAAAAAAAAAAAAAAAAAAGAGGTCTTTGTACCGAAAGATCTCAGCTATTCAATGACAAAAAAACATTAAAAATATTAAAATGTAGAGGAGATATTTTTATAAATTACTATCATTGGATTTCATTTGACTGAAGTAGCATCTTTAAAACAACTGTAAACAAAATCAAAAAAGTACAAAACGGTCTTTATACCAAAAGATCTGAGATATCGAATGCCAAATAATGATTTACAAATAGTAAAATTTAGAAGAGATATTTTTTAAATATTTCTACCATTGGATTTCACTTCACTGAAGTAGCTTTTTTAAAATTCCCCTAAACAGAGTCGAAAAAGTACAAAACGGTCTTTGTACCGAAAGATCTGAGCTATCCCATGACAAAAAAATCATTTAAAAATATTAAAATGTAGAAGAGATATTTTTAGAAATTTCTAGCATTGGATTTCACTTGACTGAAGTAGCTTTTTTTAAAATTCCCCTAGAGAAAGTCGAAAATATAAAAAACGGTATTTGTACAGAAAGATCTCAGCCATCCCATGACATAAAAATCATTTAAAATTATTAAAATGTAGAAGACATATTTTTATAAATTCCTACCATTGGATTTCACTTGACTGAAGTAGCTTTTTTAAAATTCCCCTAAACAAAGTCGAAAAAGTACGAAACGGTCTTTGTAGAGAAAGATCTAAGCTATCCAATGACAAAAAAATCATTTAAAAATATTAAAATGTAGAAGAGATATTTTATAAATTTCTACCATTGGATTTCACTTGACTGAAATAGCTTTTTTAAAATTCCCCTAAATAAAGTCGAAAAAGTACAAAACGGTCTTCGTACCGAAAGATCTGAGATATCGAATGCCAAAAAATAATTTAAAAATATTAAAATGTAGAAGAGATATTTTTATAAATTCCTACTATTCGATTTCACTTGCCTGAAGTATCTTTTTTAAAACATCTGTAAACAAAATTAAAAAAGTACAAAACGGTATTTGTACCGAAAGATCTAAGCTATCCAATGACAAAAAAAAAGTCATTTAAAAATATTAAAATGTAGAAGATATATTTTTATAAATTTCTACCATTGGATTTCACTTGACTGATGTAGCCTCTTTAAAATACCTGTAAACAAAATAAAAAAAAAATACAAAACAGTATTTGTACCTAAAGATCTCAGCTATCCCATGACAAAAAAATCATTTAAAAATGTTTAAATGTCGAAAAGACATATTTATAAAATTTTACTACAGGATTTCGCTTGACTGAAGTAGCCTCTTTAAAACAGCTGTAAACAAAAACAAACAAACAAAAAAAAAAAAAAAGGTCTTTGTATCGAAAGATCTCAGCTATTCAATGACAAAAAAATCATTTAAAAATATTAAAATGTAGAAGAGATATTTTTATAAATTTCTACCATTGGATTTCATTTGACTGAAGTAGCATCTTTAAAACAACTGTAAACAAAATCAAAAAAGTACAAAACGGTCTTTATACCAAAAGATCTGAGATATCGAATGCCAAATAATGATTTACAAATAGTAAAATTTAGAAGAGATATTTTTATAAATTTCTACCATTGGATTTCACTTCACTGAAGTAGCTTTTTTAAAATTCCCCTAAACAGAGTCGAAAAAGTACAAAACGGTCTTTGTACCGAAAGATCTGAGCTATCCCATGACAAAAAAATCATTTAAAAATATTAAAATGTAGAAGAGATATTTTTAGAAATTTCTAGCATTGGATTTCACTTGACTGAAGTAGCTTTTTTTTAAATTCCCCTAGAGAAAGTCGAAAATATAAAATACGGTATTTGTACAGAAAGATCTCAGCCATCCCATGACATAAAAATCATTTAAAAATATTAAAATGTAGAAGACATATTTTTATAAATTCCTACCATTGGATTTCACTTGACTGAAGTAGCTTTTTTAAAATTCCCCTAAACAAAGTCGAAAAAGTACGAAACGGTCTTTGTAGAGAAAGATCTAAGCTATCCAATGACAAAAAAATCATTTAAAAATATTAAAATGTAGAAGAGATATTTTATAAAAATCTACCATTGGATTTCACTTGACTGAATTCCCCTAAACAAAGTCGAAAAAGTACAAAACGGTCTTTGTACCGAAAGATCTGAGATATCGAATGCCAAAAAATAATTTAAAAATATTAAAATGTAGAAGAGATATTTTTATAAATTCCTACCACTGGATTTCACTTGACTGAAGTAGATTTTTTAAAATTCCCCTTAACAAAGTCGAAAAAGTACAAAACGGTCTTTGTACCGATAGATCTGAGATATCGAATGCCAAAAAATAATTTAAAAATATTAAAATGCAGAAGAGATATTTTTATAAATTTCTACCACTGGATTTCACTCGACTGAAGTAGATTTTTTAAAATTTCACTAAACAAACTCGAAAAAAAAAAACGATCTTTGTACCGAAAGATCTCAGCTATCCAATGACAAAAATTCATTTAAAAATATTAAAATGTAGAAGAGATATTTTTATAAATTTCTTCCATTGGATTTCATTTGACTGAAGTAGCTTTTTTAAAATTCCCCTAAAGAAGGTCGAAAAAGTACAAAACGGTCTTTGTACCGAAATATCTGAGATATCGAATGCCAAAAAATAATTTAAAAATATAAAAATGTAGAAGAGATATTTTTATAAATTTCTACCATTGGATTTCACTTGACTGAAGTAGCTTTTTTAAAATTTCCCTAAACGAAGTTGAAAAAGTACAAAATGATCTTTGTGTCGAAAGATCTCAGCAATTCCATGACAAAAAAATCATTTAAAAATATTAAAATGTAGGAGAGATATTTTTATAAATTTCTACCATTGGATTTCACTTGACTGAAGTAGCTTTTTAAAAATTCCCCTGAAAAAAGTCGAAAAAGTACAAAACGATCTTTGTACCGAAAGATATCAGCTATCCAATGATAAAAAAATCATTTAAAAATATTAAAATGTAGGAGAGATATTTTTATAAATTTCTACCATTGGATTTCACTTGACTGAAGTAGCTTTTTTAAAATTCCCATGAACAAAGTCAAAAAAGTACAAAACGATCTTTGTACCGAAAGATATCAGCTATTCCATGACAAAAAAAAAATCATTTAAAAATATTAAAATGTAGGAGAGCTTTTTTTTTTATAAATTTCTACCATTGGATTTCACTTAACTGAAGTAGCTTTTTTAAAATTCCCCTGAACAAAGTCGAAAAAGTACAAAACAATCTTTGTACCGAAAGATATCAGCTTTCCAATGATAAAAAAAATCCTTTAAAAATATTAAAATGTAGGACAGATATTTTTATAAATTTCTACCATTGGATTTCACTCTACTGAAGTAGCTTTTTTAAAATTCCCCTGAATAAAGTCGAAAAAGTACAAAACGATCTTTGTACCGAAAAATATCAGCTATTCCATGACAAAAAATCATTTTAAAATATTAAAATGCAGAAGAGATATTTTTATAAATTTCTACCACTGGATTTCACTTGACTGAAATAGCTTTTTTAAAATTCGCCTAAACAAAGACGAAAAAGTACAAAACGGTCTTTGTACCGAAAGATCTGAGACATCGAATGCCAAAAAATCGTTTAAAAATCTTTAAAAGAAAAAAGACATATTTATAAAATTCTACTATAGGATTTTGCTTGAATGAAGTAGCTTCTTTAAAACACCTGTAAACAAAATCAAAAAAGTACAAAACAGTCTTTGTTCCGAAAGATCACAGCTATCCAATGCCAAAAAAATCATTAAAAAAAATAAAACGTAGAAGAGATATTTTTATAAATTCCTACCATTGGATTTCACTTGAATGAAGCAGCTTTTTTAAAATTCCCTTAAACAAAGTCGAAAAAGTACAAAACGGTCTTTGTACCGAAATATCTGAGATATCGAATGCCAAAAAATAACTTTAAAATATTAAAATGTAGAAGAGATATTTTTCTAAATTCCTACCATTCGATTTCACTTGCCTGAAGTATCTTTTTTAAAATATCTGTAAACAAAATTAAAAACGTACAAAACGGTATTTGTACCGAAAGATCTAAGCTATCCAATGACAAAAAAAAAAAAAAAAAAAAAAAAAAAAAAAAAAAAAAAAAAAAGTCATTTAAAAATATTAAAATGTAGAAGATATATTTTTATAAATTTCTAGCAATGGATTTCACTTGACTGAAGTAGCCTCATCAAAACACCTGTAAAAAAAAATAATAAAAAACGTATAAAACGATCTTTTCACCGATAGATCTCAGCTATCCAATGCCAAAAAATCATTTAAAAAAATTAAAATGTAGAAGAGATATTTTTATAAATTCCTACCATTGGATTTCACTTGACTGAAGTAGCTTTTTTAAAATTCCCCTAAACAGAGTCGAAAAAGTACAAAACGGTCTTTGTACCGAAAGATCTGAGCTATCCCATGACAAAAAAATCATTTAAAAATATTAAAATGTAGAAGAGATATTTTTAGAAATTTCTAGCAATGGATTTCACTTGACTGAAGTAGCTTTTTTTTAAAATTCCCCTAGAGAAAGTCGAAAATATAAAAAACGGTATTTGTACAGAAAGATCTCAGCCATCCCATGACATAAAAATCATTTAAAAATATTAAAATGTAGAAGACATATTTTTATAAATTCCTACCATTGGATTTCACTTGATTGAAGTAGCTTTTTTAAAATTCCCCTAAACAAAGTCGAAAAAGTACAAAACGGTCTTTGTACCAAAAGATCTGAGATATCGAATGCCAAAAAATAATTTAAAAATATTAAAATGTAGAAGAGATATTTTTATAAATTCCTACCACTGGATTTCACTTGACTGAAGTAGATTTTTTTAAATTCCCCTTAACAAAGTCGAAAAAGTACAAAACGGTCTTTGTACCGATAGATCTGAGATTTCAAATGCCAAAAAATAATTTAAAAATATTAAAATGCAGAAGAGATATTTTTATAAATTTCTACCACTGGATTTCACTTGACTGAAGTAGATTTTTTAAAATTTCCCTAAACAAACTCGAAAAAAAACAAAACGATCTTTGTACCGAAAGATCTCAGCTATCCAATGACAAAAATTCATTTAAAAATATTAAAATGTAGAAGAGATATTTTTATAAATTTCTACCATTGGATTTCACTTGACTGAAGTAGCTTTTTTAAAATCTCCCTAAACAAAGTTGAAAAAGTACAAAACGATCTTTGTACCGAAAGATATCAGCTATTCCATGACGAAAAAATCATTTAAGAATAATAAAATGTAAGAGAGCTTTTTTTATAAATTTCTACCATTGGATTTCACTTGACTGTAGTAGCTTTTTTAAAATTCCCCTGAACAAAGTAGAAAAAGTACAAAACGATCTTTGTACCGAAAGATATCAGCTATCCAATGATAAAAAAATCATTTAAAAATATTAAAATGTAGAAGAGATATTTTTATAAATTTCTACAATTGTATTTCACTTGACTGAAATAGCTTTTTTAAAATTCCCCTAAACAAAGACGAAAAAGTACAAAACGGTCTATGTACCGAAAGATCTGAGACATCGAATGCCAAAAAATCGTTTAAAAATCTTAAAAGTAAAAAGACATATTTATAAAATTCTACTATAGGATTTTGCTTGAATGAAGTAGCTTCTTTAAAACACCTGTAAACAAAATAAAAAAAGTACAAAACAGTCTTTGTTCCGAAAGATCACAGCTATCCAATGCCAAAAAAATCATTAAAAAAAATAAAACGTAGAAGAGATATTTTTATAAATTCCTACCATTGGATTTCACTTGACTGAAGCAGCTTTTTTAAAATTCCCTTAAACAAAGTCGAAAAAGTACAAAACGGTCTTTGTACCGAAATATCTGAGATATCGAATGCCAAAAAAATAACTTTAAAATATTAAAATGTAGAAGAGATATTTTTCTAAATTCCTACCATTCGATTTCACTTGCCTGAAGTATCTTTTTTAAAACATCTGTAAACAAAATTAAAAAAGTACAAAACGGTATTTGTACCGAAAGATCTAAGCTATCCAATGACAAAAAAAAAGTCATTTAAAAATATTAAAATGTAGAAGATATATTTTTATAAATTTCTACCATTGGATTTCACTTGACTGATGTAGCCTCTTTAAAATACCTGTAAACAAAATAAAAAAAAATACAAAACAGTATTTTTACCTAAAGATCTCAGCTATCCCATGACAAAAAAATCATTTAAAAATCTTTAAATGTCGAAAAGACATATTTATAAAATTTTACTACAGGATTTCGCTTGACTGAAGTAGCCTCTTTAAAATTCCCCTTAACAAAGTCGAAAAAGTACAAAACGGTCTTTGTACCGATAGATCTGAGATATCGAATGCCAAAAAATAATTTAAAAATATTAAAATGCAGAAGAGATATTTTTATAAATTTCTACCACTGGATTTCACTTGACTGAAGTAGATTTTTTAAAATTTCACTAAACAAACTCGAAAAAAAACAAAACGATCTTTGTACCGAAAGATCTCAGCTATCCAATGACAAAAATTCATTTAAAAATATTAAAATGTAGAAGAGATATTTTTATAAATTTCTTCCATTGGATTTCATTTGACTGAAGTAGCTTTTTTAAAATTCCCCTAAAGAAGGTCGAAAAAGTACAAAACGGTCTTTGTACCGAAATATCTGAGATATCGAATGCCAAAAAATAATTTAAAAATATAAAAATGTAGAAGATATTATTATAAATTTCTTCCATTGGATTTCACTTGACTGAAGTAGCCTCTTTAAAACACCTGTAAACAAAATCAAAAAAAGTACAAAACGGTCTTTATACCGAAAAATCTCAGCTGTTCAATGCTAAAAAAATCATTTAAAAATATTAAAATACAAACGAGATATCTTAAAAATTTCTATCTTGGAATTTCGCTCTATTGATGTAAGCCACTATAAAATACTCGTAACAAAATCGAAAAAATATAAAACGGTCTTTGTACAGTTCAATGATCTCAGCTATTCAATGCTAAAAAAATCATTTAAAAATATTAAAATGTAGAGGAGATTCTTTGGAAAATGTTTAATGTGCAATCTCTGACATAATAATCACGATCTGTATGTTGTCTTTTAAAATTACATATAAATGATTCAATTTCACTTGAAACTATCTAACAAAAAAGGTCAATGTGGACTTGTTTTAAAACGGATCCGAGTGTTTTGGTCAGAAATTATCTCGAAGAAACTATCCAAATGCACATATCCCTCGGGCTATCAGTATTGAAAAGGTGCGAGAGTTTTTAGCATTTGCTAATGACTTTTTTCTTCCTGGGTATCGCCTGGAGGTAAAGAGTGGCGTGAGATGACCATTTTCTTATTAATTACAAGCTTGGAAAATATCATTGGTCTTTTAAAGTGTCAATCTTTGGGTTCGGGATACGCCTTCCTGGTGGCAACACGCATAGGTTTGTGATAGGATTTTGAGTTTCGGTTTGACTGATGCAGGCTCTTAAGATAGTCACAGCAGCAAGTGAATGAAAAGAACAGATAAACTAGGTGGATGCATCGAAAACATGCCAAATTTTGATAAAGAAAATCACAAATCAATACATAAATAAAACACTGTACTATGATGATTGATTAGTTGGGACAGGTGGTATATGAAATATAGCCACCTCCACGGCGTATGTCCAAGGTAGTTTTGAAAAGAAGAGCTGTATTAAAAACAACAATTCACTGTATGTCCCAATAGAGTGGTAATGCCGTTTTCTTACCAAAAGTTGTCTGTTTTTCTCCAGCTATATGGAATATTGTTTTATAGTTTAAATATGTAAAGCAGATAAATATAAAGGTTTAAGTAACACTTTTAAATAATAACCAGATCTGTAGGAATTTAATTTTTTTGAAAAAATGACAAATTTTACCCAAAATTTCGATTTTTGGAGCAAAAGCGCAGACTCAAGCCATTTTTTTTCAGCGGTAAAATTTCACACAGTTGATGTACTAGTATAAAGGCTACTTTTGGCACCTACCCGTTTTTGATTTTTAAAAAATAATTTTTTTTCGCTCCACCCTACTTACCATGTAAGCGCAATTTTTTTCTGGCGCCAATTTGGCGAAAATTTCGTTTTCAAATACCAGTCACTTATATATTTTTAAATTTTTTTCTATTATTTAAAAACGGAAATAGTGATAAATAAAAAAAGTTTATTAATAACTATAGAACAAAACAATGTATCATTTTAAAAAAGTAAGTAATAGAAAAAAAACAATTTATTAATAAATAAACGATAGCCAGGTTGACATGTGTGGTATATGATCTCCATTTTGTTACATTCGCGCCAACGTGTTGCATATATGATATCTATCCCTTACTTTTCTATGCTGAACCCTGCCCAGAGTTCCAATAGCGATTTGAAGCTCTGTCGAAGTTAAATTTCAATTTTGGGCAGAATTTCAATTCAAACATTAATTAATTTATTAAGAAGCTTCTAACTGAAAAAAATGCAGAAAATAAAAATGTAATACATAAAAAAAGTCATTTTATTGATACTATGTCTTGAGGTATTATTAGGGGAATATTATATTGTCTAGAGGTGAATGTCTAGAACTATACTTCTACGCAATATATCAATACCGATTGTTAAGTATAAATATCAATTAACATACAGAAGAGATTTTTCTGCTGAATATGACTTCATGATTCATAAGAAAAGAATTCACCAAAGAAAAATGTGACATCTGATTTTTGCGCGATTCCATCATAAAAAGTGAAATTGACTTTAAGAATTAAAAAGCACACATTTATGATGTCATATTGCAAATGAAAAAGATTTTGAAATATTTGGTATCAAGACAGGAAGCATGTACATAATTCAGTTCTAGATGTAAAAAAAAAACTAACGATTTGGAAATGGATCAATGAAAATCTGTGCAAAACTCAACGGAGAACTGAAAATCTACATAGATACCGCTTAGATAGATAAAGTTTTTAATTGGGATTGGTTATGGAGTCTAGGGATCATAATCGGTATAGATCTGGAAAAATAAACCAGAAATTCCTATGTAGGGAAGAGCGTAATAGTTAATATTTCATCAAATGAAATTTTGTTCAAAAATTTAATTTAATTTTGGTCTCTTTCTTAGTTTTGCAGAATTACTAAATTGTAACTAAAGTAAGTGTTTCAACACTCGCTCATCCTACTTGCACATATGAAGCCAACATGATGTTTAATCTTGAACTAGTCATACACTCAAATTTTTCATCATCCCATTCTTTTCTAAGCATAAAATAGAGCTATTACAACAGTTTAATAAGAAACATACTACTTACAATGTGAATATGCACTAATTTATTTTCTGCATCAGAAAGAGAGAAATATGAGCCCCCCACCCCCTGTAATTCACTTTTAGCTACGGCCCTGGGTATTACATAAGTGTGATACAATACTGCATAAAGGAAGTCCTTATGATGGTAACCTCAGTTAATTTTGAAATGAGTTCTTCTGAATGCAATAGTTATTAAAAAACTTGAGATATCAAGCAAAAATATAAATTTGCAGAACAAATTAAAAAAACAAAATTTATTTCCCACACTATTTAAGCCCGAGAAGGGAAACCCCGATAATCCGGATCGGTTTTTTCATATTTTTTTCAACTTTGAGAAGCGATTGGTGAAAAAGTTTTTGTTTTATTATTCAGAATACGACGCTGCAACAAGTTAATGTTAAAGAAATTAGCCAATCGCTTCTCAAACTTGAAAAAAAAGCGAAAAACCCGATCCGGATTATCGGGGTTCTACTGTATATTAAGATATTTGATTTAGTTATTTCTATATTTAATAAAAAAAATTTTGTAATAAATAAGTTAAACTAAGTGAACATTTAAAATTAAATTTAAACAGTATGATACTTAAACACCCTAAATCTTAGATTCCGTTAAAATAATATTGAAATAAATCTAAGATTTTTTTCCAATCTCAACTTGCAAATGTTTGTATTGCAGATTTTGTGTTATATTTATGGTAGGTGTAAACAAAATGAATAGGCAATCTAAAAAATATATGTTCAGAAAAAGTCTAAGATTTATTTTGATATCATTTGAACAGAACCTAAGATTTAGGATGTTTAGGTATCATATTGTTTGAATTTCATTTTTATTTTTTTATGCTCACTTAGTTTAACTTATTTATTACAAAAATTTAATATTAAATGTAGAAATAACTAAATCAAATATCTTAATATCTGTCCCTTCTGGTCTTAAATAGTGCAGGAAATAAATTTTGTTTTTTTAATTTGTTCTGCAAATTATGTTTTTGTTTAATAAATAGATTGCATATTGAATATTTTTGAAATAGGAAATGTAAATATGAGAGGTGTGTTATGTAAAATTTGAGACACTAAAAAGAATATTTGGTTTAGATTTCATGCGAAATATAATACCATGATTGAGTCAATGTGAAATCATTTTCGCTTTTTTCAAACAACAGGCAATTTAAAACATCAGAACCTCAGTTAGTAACGTCAACATAATTACTTATTTTGATTAGGTATACTAATAGTTTAATTCTTCAGTGCTTTGAACAATCAAAGTTCACAGAATCAATATTTTCATAACTTTAATGTAAAAATAATATTTGTTTTAAGAGTTAACTAACCAATATAAGAATTCCCTTTTAAACGATTTCTTTCATCGAAATTCAATGGGTTTCATATCACATTTAAATAAAATAAAACAAAAAAAAATCAGGATGATGTTATAAGTTTTACTATTAACTAAAAAAATATTTATTTCCAGAGACCAGATATTATCCTTATATATATTATAAATGTGAAAGTGTGTCCGAAAATTGGAATGAACTTGGCTTCAAAACGGATGGATTAATGTCTTTGAATTTTTGTATATAGATAGATTATTGGTCTGAAATGAACATAGGCTAATTTTTATTTATTTTATTCAAATATTTTTCTTAATAATTCAACATTTCACTATTTTTCATACAGAATAAAATGAAAAATTTTCCATAATATTTAAACATCTTTCTTTTTTCGTTGCCAAAAAATAAAAAAAACCGGCATAATTATTTCTCTTCTGTAATTAATTTTTAACTGAAAGATTTTCACGTGATAAAAGAAAATGAAATAAATAAATGGACCCTATTCTGTTTTTCGGTTCGAGGTTAAAAACCGCGATTTTACAAATTGTGACGTCAGAGGAATACTGTTTTTCTTCTTATATCACGCAGACGATTATATGAAATTTCTTTTACACTAAGAAGACTTCACAAGAATATAACTTCACACTTTACAAGAATATGAATATTTTAGTAGTTTTTCCAGATATTAATCCGTAATAAAAATGAACCTTTTTCTTTCTTTCGGTTCGAGGCTATAAAATTCAACTTTTTACCAATTGTGAAGTCACAGGAATACTTTCCATTAAGAATTTTAAAAATATCAATGTAACTTCATATCTGAAACAAAGTATAAATTTTTAAATTTCTAAAAATTCTGTTTTTTTTTTTTTTTTTTTTTTTTTTTTTTTACACGGAAACTACCCCCTTTTGACACTTTCTAACATGGTCTAAAAGTGTTTACGACTTCAACCTGTCTGTATACCGGATGCCGAGTGCCTGGGGTCTGCCGTCTGTTTGTCCGTGTTTGAACTTGAGTAAACATAGTGGGATTCATACGAAAATAACATACGTTATTGAGATTTGCTATAGCATGTGCGGCATTGAAAATGAACGAGGTAGCAATTATAGCTGAATCACAGGAGCACTCAAAAGGAGACTTTACATTACGATATACGGCGAAAAAATCATTTGTGGTGTATTTTGATAATGTTACATAATTTTAAATGTAATGAAATTTACATGCATTTTTAAGGTTCACAAGAACATGGTTACTATCGAATATGTTAAGTATAGTACTTATAGTGTGCGTACACCGAGCTCAAAAGTATTTCAATATATCATAGTCTGTGAAGAAAAACCATTTGCAGCATATTTTAATAATGATTTTATTAAGGTTATTTTAATAATATTGAAATTGATATCAGTTTCTGAAATGCACTAAAAACAGGATTTCTGCAGAAAATGGGGTGAAAAGGTTTAACATTCTTTTGCAAGATAACAGAAAAATGTTCGGTAATATAATAGTCTACGGGGAAAAAATATTCCCAGCGTATTTTAATTGCGTTGCACTATTTCAAAGATGATGAAATTAATATACTGAGATAATCAATACAAAGATAAATACTGAAATTTACTAATATGCTTGCAGTAAAGTATGATTTGCATCACATTTGTTGTTCATTTACAGAGACGCATAAAAGATTTTGGACCTGTGTCCAGATCTCAGATATTGTATCCAAAGTATGGTCTATTAGAAAAGATTGCTGAAGAGCTTTTTCAGTTATAGTATGTATTTTAAGGAAAACTAATGCATCCTGAAGTTCAGCTACAATTGGTATAATAAGAGATGTTTGAAGAATTTAAATAAATCATGTATCGGACTATACAATAAACTGGATATATGGTCACCTGTGCAATAGCGATTCCCGGAAATATGAATTCAATAATTTGAATCGGGTTTTTTGCTTGAATAATTTAAGCTAAATATGCGGTCGTATAAATATTTTCACGTAATATACAGGACTGTACAAAAGAATTCAAGTACATTTCTGTCTATTATTAGAAATTGCTAAAGGTGAATTTTAATCTTCGTTATAATTTTTCTAACTAAGCAAAATTTTAACATTGTATTTAGAATATTTACAAGCACATAGATCACATACACAGATGCAGAAAAGAATGGGCCGGCGAAGTTATGTATTATGGAAATGTTGGATATTTTTTTTATTACCTAGGTTTAACACATGATTTTTCTTTCTTTGATATGGAATTCTGAAATGCACTACAACATGATTTCTGTAACATCGGGGTGCGTTACAGGTGTTCTACAGTATAAATGGTTGCAATTTCATTTTCGCGATCGTTAATATTATCTAACACATTTTCCATTTATTTGACTAAGTTCTTTAAATCCCCTAAAAAAAAAAAAAAAAAAAAAAAAAAAAAAAAAACTATTGCATAGCCTGGTATAAGATATGTGTTATATATATATTTTAAATTATTGTTAATGAAATGTTTTGTTTAATTAAAGCGTTTATTTTTTTTTATGCTACGTGAACGACGTCACGGGTAACAGCTAGTATAAAGTAAGATCAAAATAAAAATGCATCTTGCATAGCTGACGTTTGGGCTATTGATAGCAGATTTAGTAGCATTTGACAAGTTATTACTCATTTTTGTGTGAAACCATACATTTTAAAATTAAACTAAAATGTAAGGTTTTGCAGCTATGTTAATATAAAAAAAATCAAAATACATTAAAATTTCCTAAATAAACCCAATGTACCTGATTCTGTTTAACACATTTAAAAATTACGATAAACAGAAAATACACTAGGGTCATTTTCAAAAAACTTGTACACTTGGGAAATTTTTCACAAATAAAAATTTTTTTTAAATACAACTTGTAAAAATATTAGATGATACTAAAACATTTCTTGTATATAAAACTGAAAACAGCAGTTCACTTTTTGGTTTGGAACGTCAAATAAAAAATAAAGTATGAACTTGCAACAGTAAAATGTTCCACTCTGTTACCAACAGTCAAAAATTTTTATTTAAAAAAATAAAACACCTAAAACAGTAAATATCACATTTTCTTTAATTACATGATTGCTACTTTCAGAAAATCATAACTGTTGCTTTGTTATGATTATTTTTATTTTTGTAAAATACAAAGGATTTCCTCTCTGTTACTTTTTTAGAAAAATCATAAGTTTCAATTAAATGTGCATTCACATTTTTTCAGGTAAATTATAAAAAAATATTACATAAATAAAATATTAGTTAAAGTTACACAATTAATTATTCAAAATGATGATTGATAATTTTTTTAGTGAAATAAACCAGCTTAAATTGATGGTAATTGAGTGGGAAAAAAGTAACCGAAGGAAAGGCTGATTGATAGTGGAGTGATATTTGATGTGGCATATTTTTTTATAAGTTTATATCATGTATTGTATACGATCTTAATGTTTCAAACATATCCAGCAAGAATTTAAGATTTTTAGAAAAATCACTATTGGAAAATAGTGGTATTTGGCGGGGCATTCTCTTTTGTAAATTTATATTATGTGCTATGACAAACACACTGCTTAGTTTTAAAAAAATTCTCATCATATATTAGTCGAGGTAGTGGTGCTTTAAAACAAGAATTTAAGATTTTTGCAAAAAATACTATTTAAAAATAGTGGGATTAGACCAGGCAATTTTTTTATATAACTTTTTATCATGTGTTATAATCTATCATGAAGTTTCAATGTTTCAAACAGATCATGGCAGAATTTAAGATACTTGCAAAAAACTACTATTCGAAAATACTGGTATTTCACATGACATTGTTTTTATAAATTTTTCTCATATGTTATAATCTGTGTTTGAATTTCAAACAGTTCTCCTTAGATTTTCAAATTTTAACAAATTCGCGCACCAATTGGATGACGCTTTAACCCAAGAAATAACGATTTTTACAGAAATTACTATTTAAAAATAGTAGCATTTGATGTGGTGTATCTTTTTTATAAATTCTTTTCTACTTAAATAACGATCTCTTTTTCTTTAATACATTTTTATCATGTGTTATAAGATATCCTAAAATTTGAAACAGACCAAGCAAAAATTAAAGGCTTTTACAAAAATTAGTGTTCGAAAATAGTGGTATTTCACGCTGCATCATTTTTCATAAATAAGTAGTATTGATTCATAAATATAAATAACTACAATTAAAGAGGTATTTTGTTTGAGAAAATTAAAGCCTAATGTTTATGGAAACTAGCTCACCACAAAAACTACTATTTTATATTTAAAAAGAAAAATGCATATTTTTAATTCTGTTCTAAGAACATGAATGTGCAGCCTTCAAGAACAATGTTCAAATAAACTTGTTTTTTCAGTAGTTTCTTACTCTGTTACATTATGTTCCACTCTGTTACCATAAGCATAGTAACAGAGAGGAAAAAAACTACAAATAATTTTACCAGAACGAAGTGAATTAAAAACAAGAAAAACTAAGCCTATTTATTTATGAAGTACCATTTGATCTTATAGTTAAAATTTTATAAAAGTATAAAAAAAATAAATTTCACATAAATAGGCTGGTAACAGAGGGGAAACTGAATAAAACATCCTTATCTTGTAAATGCTTTAGTTCAACACCACGGTGAAAATAACTTTATAATTTAAAAAATGGTGGCCTCATCTAAAAATAGACTGTTCGAAAAACTGCAAAACCTTGTGTTGAACACTTAGTAGTAATAATTTATTACAATAAATATGGTAACAGAGTGGAAGTAACAGAGGGGGAAAAATCTGGGGACAACAATAAATTGTTCAATTTTTATAAGAAAACAAGTTTTAAAAATTTTATTATATGGTCTATGCTACAGATAAGACATACAACAATTGTCACAACTGAAAAAATTAACACTTTTGATAATTGATTTGTAATTTTATAGCAGTTGAAAAAGTAAAAAGAGAAGAGGGGAGACATAGCATTTCAGCTATAGCTGACACATTGAAACCATAACTACACTAATATTATTTTCAATTTCTGATAATATTTAGCCCACATTTACACTAAAGTGTCAGACAAGTAATGTAAATGCTTAAATTTTATTTTTTAAACTTTACTTTAGTTATTAAAAATTCTTAAAGTTGGGGGACATAGAATGTACAAGTTTTTTGAAAATGACCCACTAAGAGAATGTATCTTATTTACCCATATCCTTTAGAATTGATTAAGTATTCTCAAAATAAGTGTTTCAAAATATTCAGAACTGTTGCAGCATGCTGAAAATTGAAAAACTGAGCAAAAGGCAAATAAAAGACAAACAATCATATCAGATATTTTTTTTATTGGTTTAATTAAGAAAATTAAATATCTGTGGCACAAGAGCACAGTCCCACTTATATCTCACTACTAATACCATTTATTGCACAAAACTTTCAAAAAATGACTTCTATTTTTGGCTCATTTTGTGCTATACACACTTTATACACCTTCTCTTGAAACTCTGACCACAGAATTAAAGATTTCCTATCTCAGATGAAAGGAAGACACACACACACACACACAGATTTAAAAGTGATATAAAACACAATGTTTGCATTTTGTAACATTAAAAACAACATGAACTGACAACCAAATGAATCAAAGTTATGTAAAATACAAATGAAATATTTTATCACAAATCAATGTAGTTCTGAATTACAGCAACATAAACAAATACGTATAAATTTCATGATTGCATTTTTCTGATACTCTTCCTCCACCAAACAATGAAATATGAACTGCTATGTACAATTTATGGTAAACTGAAAAATGAAGACTAAAAAAAAAAAAAAAAAAAAAAAAAGAGAGATCACAAATTTGTATTTTACAAGAATTTCATCCAATTGCAGAAACTAATCTTAATCACAAAACAAAAATTTCTTTACAATTTTTACACAAGATGAAGTCAATTTTTAAATTCATCAAAGAAATCTATTAAACACAGAAAAAAAAATGTATATCAAAGTGTTTAGTGTCTGCAATAACTATGTACACTACATTTTTGATGAGACAGAAAATAGTTTTCTTTAAAAAATGGCAACAAACTCTACTAAATATTACACTAAAGTAGTTAATCTTTTAAACATTTGATTTGTAAACTTTAAAGTGATAACAAAATGTGTAACAGTCTCTTAAAGTGCTTATGTCCTACAAAAATACATGCAAGCTACAATATTAAAAAATAAAAATATACAAATTGCAAAAATAATTGCTAATATTTTTGTCTGGTTATAGTTAAATGCAAATAGTTATTCCCTACTTACAATATATCCAAACTTATAACAATGAAAAATGAAATGCTTACATTATAAAACATAATGATTAGTTGAACACTTGATTACAATTAAAAACGCATTCAATGCTATCACAATAGCAAAAAAAAAGACAAATCGATGAAATAATGTAAAGTACAAACAGAAGGTACAAGACAGACTAGAAAAAAACATAATGCAAAGAAAAGATTTTATAAAGATGAACTCCAAAAATAATTCATGGATTGAGGTAAAGAAATTATTAAAATAAGTTTTTTAAATAAAAGTTGCTGAAACATTTACATGTGTTGATGAATGAAAACAAGTGCGATACTCGAAAAAAAAAAAAAATAGATGGTAATAAAATGAAAAAAAAAAGGGGATAGGGATTCTTTTTTCTTTTACCTATTTAAAAAAAGGGGGAGGGATTTTTTATATAAAGAATAATTTATTAAAATAGAAAAAAGAAGAAAAGAGCAACCACCTTTTAATCAATGTGCTTTGAAATACAGTAAGACATTCTAAAAGTCAAATTAAGCATCATTAGACATTTTTATTTTTCTGGTTGATTTTTGAGGAAAATAATCTTTGAAATGCACATTTTTAAACCAGAATTCAACAGATGGGAAAAATAACCAAAAGGAAAGGCAGAAAAATATAATAACACTAATTATAATTCATTTCAGATGGGGAAAAAAAAAAAAAAAAGATTCTTTTCTTTTAGTATCATCCTGAAACTTATTCAAAGCATGTTTTAAGTCTTAAGTATTTTTAAAAGAAAAATTGATTGCATGTTATATCTTCCTAAATCAGAGATGTTTGCAGAAAATTTTGGACATAATTTTTTTTTTTAACCCTCTAAGCGTTTGGCCCGTAATATTCCGTACACTAAGCTCCAGGTTTCACTGGAATATAAGCAATATTTAAGATAATATAATTCTACAGATTTAATGAATTTTTGATGCATTGGAGAATGATTAAGACTCTCAAGGATTACATTTATATTCCTAAATAAGATTTTTTTATGTAATATTGAAAGAATCATATTTTATTAGCATTTAAAATAAAATGCAGAGAAAACAACATTACAATTTTACCCATTTGCAAGACGCTTGGAGGGTTAATAGGACAAACTAATAAAATAAAAATAATATTTTTAGAAATTATTTTTTATGAAGTTTCAGATGTTTAGTTTTAAAAATTTCAACTATAGAAAGTATTGACTTTTATTGTCAATTAATTTTATTAATTTTATATTTGCAAAAAAAAGATAATTTTTAATTTTGGGTTCTCCATAAACCAATTGCTGAATGAAAATTGATGGAACTTTTTTCTTGTTTTCAACAAACTAGTTCGGATAAAATATATATATTGCATCTATCATACAAATTAAAATTCTGTGCGATCTCGCGCTTGAAAAAAATTACTCTCATTGTTGCAGTTGCGTCACTAGAGCCAATAATCCATGAAGCAGGAATAAATATTGTACTACAGATGTGCGGTTCATAAATAACAAATTATTTTCTAATAATTAAACAATACATTAATTACAATTAAACTCCATTTAAAAATATTAGGAGATTTAGCATTTGTGATTTTCTTATAATTAAAAAAGAATTTTTAATTCTGCTATGTTAAGTAGGAGCATTTCATATTAATAAAATGATCTTTTTGATCATTATTATACAAATGTACATATGTAATTCATATCAGTGATCCACAAAACTTAAAATTATAAATTTACTATTCCATAAAGCCCAAAAAAGATTGTTGACCACTGCCTTAAATTATTCCAACAAATTAACTCTATAAAAACAGCATTATACCGCAAATTTCACTTCCTTAAAAAGAAATATCAGAGTTTCCCCCAGAGGGTTTCAGGGGGCCACTCCCCCTCCTGCCATTTAGTTTTAAAATAGCACTCTTCTTGCCCCTCATCCAAAACTAAGCGCCCCTCTTGTTGCTCATTCAAAAACAAGTGCCCTTTCTGCAGCCTCATTTAAAAAAACAGCCTTTACAGCTATTGCGTTCATACTGAATGAATGCCGGCTAGATGTCTTCTCATGCATAGACTAAGGATATTGCATTCTCAAAGTTTGCATTGCGGTAGACAAGCCTTGATAGGTCAAAGTTGCGATAGACAAACTTCTTGATGACATGATGACTTTTGACCCAAAATGAACATGCACCAATAAAAAAGAATTGGCTAAAAGAGAGGGAAAATATAAGAAAAATAATTTTGTTTTTATAACCAAGGTTGATTCTGTTCCAAAATTTCTAAAAATTCCAGCCTCTGTTTCCACATTTTTTTTTTTTTTTTTTTTTTTTTTTTTTTTTTTTTTAAGTTATCAATCAGAAAATTCATGCATAAAAAGAATTGTGAAATTCAACAAAAGGTAAGAGAAGATTTTCGACAATCGTTCCCAGAAAAAAAAAAAAAAAAAAAAAAAAAAAATCAAAGAATCGCAGGAAAAAACATTTTGTTAAAGAATCCCGAAAAAAAAAGCTTACAATTCACGGCAAAAACAGTAATTTCGACTAATGATTGCAGAAAAAAATGTTAATTTCATCAAGATACAGCAGACAAAAGCATGAGTTTTTTTAAAGTACTGAGTAAAGTTGTGAATTTCGTCAAAGAGTAACAGAAACTATACAAATAAAAATAAAAAAAAAACTTCCAATTTCATCAAATAGCCATCACAAGAACGCAAATTTTGTCAAAGGGCTGCGGAAGACACAAATTTTGTTAAATGACTGCCAACAAAAAGCAAATTTTGTCAAATGACCACAGAAAAAAATGAGATTTTTTTTCTGTGGTCAGAGGTGCTGGAGAACTGTGAATTTCATCAAAGGGCAGTGGAGAAAAAAACTTTTTTTTTTTTTTTTTTTTTTTTTGTGATCTTTTAACACCATTTGCCTTTTTTTTGTGTGTTTTTTTTTTAATGAAATTAAGAGTTTTTTCGTGCAATCCTAGGACGAAATTGGATATATGTTTTTCCATTATTTTTTTAATTTAATTTAATGTTTTTTATTTATTTAATTATTTTTTGGCAATCATTTGTCAAAATTTACAATACATTTTATGTCTGAATTTTCAGAATCATAACCGACTTTTAATTTTCAGAAATAGCTGCCTAAAAATCTGACAGAATTACAAAAGTGATTCTAAGCCCCCCCCACCCCCCACCCCCAAAAAAAGGGAAATTCATAAGGTTCTGAAAGGTCACAATAGAGGTTGGGGAAGGCAGGGTCCGATTCCTCTCCCGGCATGCACTACATGCATTTTTTTCTGTACTTTTTTAAAAATTTACTTTTTTTGTGATCTTATATCAAAATGTGTCAGTTTTTTCACAATCTTTTAACAAAATTTGCGGGGGTTTTTTTCAATATTTTGACTAAATTTTTTAATTTTTTGACGAAATTTCCATTTTTTTTCACACTGTGATTCTTCTGCGACCAACTAAGATTTTTGCACAACTGATTGACAAATTTCGAGAGATTTTCCCCCTCAATCAAATAACTATTTTTCCTGTGATAAATGGATGTATTTTGTAATTTTCATTTTGTTTACTTATATTAATATTCACTATCTCAAAAATCATATTTTTTTAGTTGTGTTATTGATATATATATATATATACACATATATGTATGTATATAAAAGGAGTCATCTGTCAAATATCTTCAATTTAAAAAAAAAAGAAAGAAAGAAAGTAAATAGTAATGCTCAGATTAAAACAGACTTCAAAACATTGTAATTTTGTAATAAAATAAAAACATTAAAGTAGCATTATCAAACATATTAAATGTGATAAAACAAACTTCTTATTAAAAAAAATAAAATTCTTTTTAAAAATCATAATTTTATATTTAAGAAAATCTAAAACTAAAAAATGCCTAATCGTGTATAATCTATTTTTTAAAAAAGGCTTTTTGAGGAAACAAGAAACCTTGGCAATATTCCAACCAGAATGCACAATTGCATGATTGCAGAAAAAACAGAAATTGCTTGCAAAAGAGAAGGCAAAAAAACTATTATTAACAGCAGTAAGTAACAATTTAAACTTAGGTGTCAAACAGTTTGGCAGCTTATGTTGAAGACTGGGAATATGACACAAGGTCATTCACATTTATGTTGGTGAAATCTACTGGATCCTCCATTTCCGATAGATAATCAGTTATGAATTCATCCACCTCAGCATACTGGGACCCTGTCCTGTTAAAGACACAAACCACAGAGATTAATTATACAATAAGCATTTATTTAACCTCCGTGACTTGTGTTCATTTAAATAAGTGCATTCTGGCTGAATATCATGCAAATTTAATTCGATGACTCAGATAAAAGAATTAAAAATCACACAAATTGGATAAAAACAGCAAGCATACCAAAAATAAAAAATACATTCAACAGAACAAGATATTCAAATATTTTGAAAATATTAATGGGGTTGGGCTGCCATTTCATTCAATATTATGTTAAATTGAAATGATCCAGAATAAAAGAGTATAAAACAAATAAAAAAATAGATAAAATTAAAGAGTTTTTTAAGAGTCATAAACATTAAGAAAAAAAATTACTTTTTTGACAAATAAATGAAGAAAGTAGACATTGGTAGTTTATAACCTATTTCAGTATCAATCTATTTACAAGCACCTTATATATTTAATTGGATTGAAATAAAGTTTAACTCTCTTTATATCTATCCTAATTTTCAGCTATTTACACAAATCTTAAAAATGTTTAATCTGAATTCACAAAGAAAACTCTACTAATGATATCTTAAATATGTCAGAAATATTTATTAATCTGGGAATTAAGAAAAATGAAAGACTGAAAATATTTCGGCTTTACCATTTTCAAAAAACAAAATCATGTAATATTTTAAGAAAAACAGACACAAATCAATATCCACCAAAAAACTTTGACGCCACAAAACTTTAATGCATTAAAAATGAAGATTCAATTCCTACCAATCTTCTATTTTATTGTAGCCTTAAAAACAAATTTTTAAAAATTTTGATTTTTCTTTTTCATTTTGTTCATGACATTGATAATTTTGTTTACAGAAAAATTGTTTTATTAATACTGATCATGATATTGCAAAGGGATGATTAATAAAATTTAATCTGATTAACACACACACGCACAAAAAACAGGAGGAGGGAAATAACAAAATAAATAGGATTGATAAGGCAAGAAAATACAAAGAAAAAAATGAAAAAAATTCATTTGAATGAAAATCTGATCTCAAAATGAAAATCTAAATGAAAAGAAATTTCTCTAAAATGTAAATCTGATCTCAAGTAATGGCAGCCCATACAACACACACCAAAAAAAAAAAAAAAAATTCTAAATTTAACAAACAGTTATGTATAAATGTGAGCATTTCATTTGTTTATAAAAATTAACTACTTTAACCTTTGCACAATTTGTAAGAATGTAAAATTATTGTAAATCTAGAAAACATTTACCTCTTAATGGTAATAATTAAATATAAAATCACTAATCACAATTTTATTTTTTCAATAATTTCAGAGAGAATGCACTTATCAAACTGTTGCACAAGTACGGAAGAAGAAATTTCAAATTTATCAGAATATAATTTCATAAGTAAAAATCGTTGAAATTTATAAATATTCAAACTCACAAACTACTTTCAACTGCTTTAAAAAAAAAAAAAAAAAAAAAAAAAAAAAAACGTTGCAATTGTTATTTATAGAATTATTTGATTATAAATAAATTCTAAATATAAGTTATAATTTCAACAGACATCATGGCTACTATTTGAATACATATACAAGAAAATTAAATTTGACTGAATTTTACTGTGTATATGCAGTACATCAGCACTTTTATAACTAAGGTTTTATATTTTTAAATGTACATTTTATGATCACAAGAAAAGGCATGCAGGAGGAGCTATTTACAGACAATTTTAAATGATAAAATTACACTTTTGAAATTTCAAATTTAAGTAAACCTATTTTTAGATTATCATGTATAGATCTAATTAATGAAACTTAAAAAAATCAGTATGAATTACAATTAAGCAATATATCAGTTCATTAAAACAACATATGTTAGTAAATTTATTTCATCACAAATGAAGGCAGGAAAGGTAAACCTTTCCTGCTTTATAGCCGAAAATAAATTTTCAGCTCTCTGATAGAGTAAAAATCTATTTCTAAGATGTTGTGATTATTTAAATAAATTTAGAACCTGTATATATTGCTTTTTTGATTGGTTTTTGTTTGAAGATTACTTAATATGTTATAAAAGACTGAAAATGTTGGTTAAACAGATTAAAATATCCTACTTTTTTTTTTTCTTTTTAAGAATATAAAGTGCTCGTAACACGATGTGTTTTTTATCATATATATTTTACTCTTTAATAGACTACACATATTAACTTAAAAGAAAAAAAAAACTATGATAGTGCTGTTATGAGCACATCATATCTAAAAAATAATAATAAAAAAAAATAAAGCTAACATAATACATTATAATTTGCAACACTGATCTTGCAAATCACATTTTGACATTTTTTTAAACGAAATTCAGAGAAGTGGTAAATACCAATCCTAAATAACCAAGTACACTTAGAAAAATAAAAAACAGTTTTGAATCTATAAGGAAGCTAAAATTCTTTTATCTAACTTTGCCCCTCCTTTAAATTCAAGGGTCAATGCAGGGTTTTTCTCTCTCTCTCTTTCTCTCTTGGGGCCTATTTTATCAAAAGTAAATTTTTGTGAATTTAATTATGTTTTTGTGAAAAACTAGGGAGCTCTGGTTCTTTCGAGCTATGCCTGTCAATCCCGGTTCCAACTTTAAAAATAAATTAATTTGATCAGTTTTAAAAACTTTATTGAAGATTACAATTAAACAAAAACAGTAGCTATCATCCTCTAAATGAGTTTTAATTCTTATCCTTTCTATAGAAGGGGTTTATGGCCAAATCTGCCACTCTTAATTGCTGTTTTCCATTTGATTAAATACTTAAAACATTTCAAAATAATCTAATATAAAATTAACTAAGTCAACAAAGTCTTTACTTCCTAGTATTTTTTAGCAATGCTATAAGAAAAGAGTTTTAAATAAGTGATTTTAAATATAATCCTTGAAATCTGGCATAATTTTTATCAAACTTTTCTTCCTTTTTTTGAAATTTTCATGAATCATTTTTATCTTTAGAAAGGAAATATCATTTGTGCTGGCTTAGAATTAGCAACAGCAGTCAAAAAGATTACCCCAAAATATGAAATAAATCTCTAGTGTACATGTAAATACATTTAATCTTAACTATTTGGCAGTGTGATTTGGCTATCTTAAATCTAATGTAATTTCCTCTATTTACGATCTTTAAAGCATATAAATAAATCCTCAAAAAATGAAAAATTGCAGTTTGCACAGCATTCTAATATATAAAATGATCTAAAATTGTTTAAATTCCTATGTACAGTTTTTGTTCCTATAAAACATCTTTAATAGAATGATTCTAACCAACTTTAATATTAAATATCTCTAAAATAATTATTTAAATAAAAAACTGTCACCATCAGTGTGTTTATCAAACATTTCTCTATAAAACTACCAATTTTCATGTTTTTTTGTATGCAGCTGTTTTCTTAATATTAGACAAAAAACATCCCTGATCACAAAAGATTAATTGTCAGCAGCAGTGACAGCATTAAATTTTTTTAGAATAAAGAGATAAAACTTTGTAATGAAGTCCAGATCCAGTTACTCAAATTTGAACCATTGCATCTATTAAACTTTTGCTTATGTTTATGTTTCTGGTGAACTGTTATTTACAAATTACTTATTTTAAAACCAAACAAAATAAAAATAAATAAATCGTAGTAAGTTTATACAGAAAGTAATTTTGTGAAGGAGCATGTTTTTTAAATAGATTTTTGTGAAAGGTTCTAAATAGGCCCCAAATGTTTGCTAGATTGACTCTAGAAATTAATATTAAAGTTCTTCTACAGACAAATCATCCACAAAAACGTTTTTGCTGACAGGAAGAAAAGGAAAAAAATCAAAGGAACAATAATTGGTAATTTTTAATGCATTTGAGAAGGGAAAAAAACTATTAATCATTAGTAAAACACAACATATATTTAAGGTTTCTTTTTTTTTACTGTTAATCTAAAAACTTGATTACATAAATGAAAATAATGTTAAAATCATGCTACATAATTTGTGCGCATAACTAAAACTAATCATTTACTAATGACTACAAAAATTTGGAGTTCTTTGGTAAATGACATAACATGAATGCTAATTATACACTTACATATGACATGAAACAATATTAGATATGATTCTGCTGAGTAAATGCATCACAACATATATGCACAACTACAGTATAAACAACATACACAGACACCTTGATTATTTAGAATGTTAAATTACACATGAATTTTACATAAAACATATATATAGGATAGAAGCATAAACATTTATTTTGACCAAACATATTTCCATAATCCAGAAAACATTTCATATCTATTACGTGGGATTAAAAAACTTTAAATATTCATAATCATCTAGAGCAAATAGCACACAACATTAGGCAAACACAGTCCAAGATTAGAAATACACAGATATAAATATTCAGCAGATAAAAATGCATGTAAGTATTTCTTCTATCACTCAAATTCAACAATGACCAATTTTTGATTTACATGAAAACTTTTTTAAAAATTAAACGCTTTATAAAGTTTATCAGTACTAACATAAATACTACAATTTAATGCTTAAAAAGAAAAAGTACAGAAAACCAACAATCAGTATTGGATACATTTCTTCAAAAAAAAACAAAATTTTGAAAAAAATTAAAAAATATTGCAAAAATTGCACATTTGAAAGATGAGAATATATACAAACTCTTTGCATGCCTAAAAAAAAATAATGACAATAAAACTATGAAACTTAAAGAAAAAATGACACAGTATTAACACATGTTTTCATTCTCTTCTGAGCTCTAATTGTTCATGAAGCAACAATAAACATCTTTATATTTTTAAGAATTTTTAAAAATGTATCACACACGTTCGACATAAAATTCAGATATGCAAACAGTGACAGTGAATTTCAAAATTGGACCCTTGAGGTACAACAAAGATCATAGTTACCAATCTAAAGCTCTTTTTTTTTTTTTTTTTTTTTTAACTACCCTATTTTAATCAATTTACAAATTGCAGTACTTTCAGAGAATGATTAAAATTTATTAAAAATATGCAAATGTTTGTAAGCTCAAAAAACAATTTAGAAGGGAGAGAACATTAAAAAAATATTCTTATTTAAAAAGGTCTACCATTTCATAAAAGAGATGCTGAAAAACCTAAGCTCCCAAGATTTACAATTGAGCTTTTAAATAACTTTAGTAAATATTGAGATATCAATCTGTAATGATTTTTCTTTTTATGACAGAGATATATGTACCTACTATAAGACATATAAATATTATGAATTAATCTTTTACTAGTAGCTGTTCTTTTTAGAATAAGGATTGCAATATAGTGATATGACTTTGTTACAAATTGGAAAAGGGCTTTACACTACAAACTGAATGTACATAAATATATTTCATTCTCAATCCTTATTAAAAAGCTTGTCATAAAGATGTTTATATCTATATATGCTACCAGTAGTATCATATATAGATATAAATATCACATGGGGAACCAAGATCTAGAATAGGGGGTTATCCCAGGGACTATATTTTTAGGATCCTGAAAATTGATGCATATTAACTACATCATTAGGAAAAAAAAAAAAAAAAAAAAAAAGCTACTAAAGGAGTGAAATATTTTCAACTGTCTCGAGCAATGAAAACAAACTAATGCTATACCACTATATGTTACAAAAAGTTAATTCAATAAACCATACTATAATTTCTACAAAAATGATCAAGAAATACTAATTAATAAGGTGATAATTTGGAAGCCTTTATGAAATACAAAAGAAAATAAACAGTTAAAGAAAAAGAAGAAAAAAAATGGGAGGAGATAGGATGAACAATAATGTAACACAATCTGCAAACTATCAAAGAACCTCTAAATCTAAATGCAAAATATAATTTTAAAGAGTCGATCAAATAGAATGAGTACAAGACCATACTTTGCCTTTTCACTAAAGTTTATGGGAAGAAAAAAACAACTGGATAGTTAACTTATATGAACATTTATACTTATTTTGGCATCAAGAGCATTAAACTAAACAAGTTGGGAATTAAATACTCTAATAAAAACCTTTCAGTAAAAAAATATAGGAAACCACTATACATGACTTCAAACCATTTTTAAAAAAATTATAGTTTACATGTGTTACATCAGACGGAAATAACATTCACTGAACTGTTTGAATTTTCTAATTAATAAAAATTCCTTTCAACTGATTTGGGAGAGACAGTATTTTAGCTCCCTGTAAAAAGCTCCATAATATTAAAAAGTGTTTCCCATATGATTACAACATTATTAAAAAATTGATCTATCAAGATTTTTTTAAACAAACCTTAACATAAAAAATGGATTTCTCAAATAGAAAAAAATATCAATTTTTATAGGGGGGGGGGAAATGAAGTTTTATACATGTTACACTTTTATACAAGTTTTATAGCATTATGATTGTGTAATATAAGGACTAAGAGAATAAAATCAGGTGTATTTGCATACATTTTATCTTAATACACCACTTTATGATCCCACATAAATTTTATTATAAGAGTTAGAATGTTTTGTCCACATTTATTAATTTTTCAAAGCTTGCTCAATCCTAATCTTCTATTCACAGGACAGCATAAATATAACTCAGTTTTAAACAGTTTCATTTTGACTGCATATTATAATATATTATAGGAAGAAGCACTCTGTTCAATTATAAAACTAAAGGATTTTTTTTTTTTTTCCCCCTTCAGCTAAGAAAAAAAATTAATGCTCAGGAATTTAAGATTTACCAACTAAATGTTAAATTTACAAAATTGCCATTTTTAAATTTAAAATTATAACTGATATGCAAATATGCAGAAAGATTTGGCTCAATAAAAATATTTCATCTAAAATACATATAAAAATCAATGGCCCTTTTTTTCTGTACTTGTATCAGGGGTAATTGTGAATTCATGAAAAAGTTATTTGAAATTTCAGCGAGAAAAAATTTGCGTGTAGAGAGAATATAATTTATTACAAGGAGGTTCAATCCTAAGGTGAAAAATATTAATTTCAATTATCTTTAGCAATTATAATCATAAAAAATTGGTTTCATTGGTTTATTTAATGGTATTGTCTGAACAACTTTGGATGTATTTATAAAAGTATTTATATAGTTTAGTCTTATTTTATGAATTCAACTATGAGAAAAATGAATTCTGGCATTGAAAATAAAAGAAATACATGAATTCAGATGTATTGCACCACAATCACTCAAGACGTACATTTATAGACTCAGAAAAGCTTATTTTAAAAATACATTCATGCACTCTATATCATACTTTATTATCACCTTGGACAGGGTTTAAACTCTGCCATTCGGTCACCAATGTCAACCAAAATATTTTAACTGGAGATCAGAAATATTAAACAATGACTGGTCTAATGATGATTTTCTTGAATGGCTCTTTACTTATTATGAATCTCTTTACTTGATTACTATTATCATCATTTTAAGAGACATGCACAAGAACATATGCCAAATACTATGAAGAAAAAGTAGAAAATGCAGATTTTGAAAAATTGTCATAAAAAATATTTATAAAATTATTAGGTTGACTGATTTTTTTTTTCTTTTCTTTAGATACTACTTGATCATCCTGTCGACCAATTTCCCAAATTATATAAATCACTTAACTACTCACCAAATTATGCAAATTGGCATAATTTTATGTTAAATAGTGAAAGAATAGATAAATTAGAAAATCATTAATGAAAATACAAATAAAAGGATGAATTAAAAATCATACTGTGAAAAATCACTGTGACATAACAAAGATGGGTAACACATTTAATGTGAAGTGAATGTGATATTTAAGATCAGCCATTATTGGCATTTAAACTTCTATTTTGCTGATAGTTTTTTGGTTGACGGGATAATCAAGTAACACCAGTTACAATATAAGACAAAGTGCAGAGATATATTACAATATCAAGTGCAGGACCCTCCCCCTACCTCCTAAAGTGATATGTTATTATATGTTTAGCCCCTAAGAGAATGGTGGAAAACTTTCTGGTTTTGAAAAAAGGGGATAAATATTGCTTCTGATGAATAGGTATTGATATAAGCTATTAGATTTGACAACTTGTACAGCCCTGCTCTTGGACCAAAATTAATAGAATAAAAACAACAATTTGTTTCAACATGTCTTGACAAAAAACAAAAATGAAGATACAGTACACTCCCACAAATTATGCACAACTTGGGACTAGAGGTTGTGTGAATTTTAGAATTTTGTGGATTTTTCGTTCATGCTTTGTTTACATTTTTTAAACAGTAATTTGAATATAAATAATAATTCAATTGAGATTATAATGAATGCTTACAATATAGTAAAACAGGGCTATCCAAAGTGCCACCCTTTGTAAATTTTCTTGGCACCCTTTTGAAAGTTTCCTGTTATTAGTTTTTAGAAAAAAAAAATATTATTATTTATTTTTATTTTTTTTATTTTTTTAAATCATGAGTATTTTTATCAGAGATATTTTCAAAATCTGTAAAAGCATGTTAACTCATTCCAGATGATGGGTGCATATATGCCTTAAAAAAGGGCACATGGAATTTATTTTTGGCACCAGTAAAAAACAAAAGTAATATTTACTTTCTTTAATTACAGCTTTTTTTTTTTTTTTTTTTTTTTGTGATTGTATAAGTAAAGCTAACTTTTTTTTTTTTTTTTTTTTTTTTTTAATAAGTGGTGTGCAAACCGAATAAAATTTGTGTAAAAGCCATATGTTCTGAATGGGTTAAAAATCAAACGTATTTTGGAAATTTAATCATGCTTATTTTCTTGATTGGTAGTTATTGTTTTTAAAATGCAATTATGATGGTAAAATTTGGTAATAATTGGGAATAGCTATTTTTAAAACTTAAGAATAAACAGAAAAATAAACATTTTTCATCTTCTCCAAATCCCCCATGTTCATAAAAATTCACTTTTTCTTTCTTGACTTTTGAAATTTTTCTGTTTAATAAAACAATGATTTCCACCAATGAAAGCACTTTCAGGTAATCTCTCTGTCTAGAACCACTCATATGGATTTGGTTACTATCATGACTGTCTTTGTTTTTGTACTCTTTATAAATTCAAGTCTTCAAAATAATGAAAGCGTATTCTCACATCTTAAAAGAAATCCAGCAATATCTCTGATTTAATTTTTTAAATTTTAATTAGTGTTGTTATTATAGACATGATTAAAGTTTCTGACATCTTACCATCAGACTTCGAGTAATCGTAATCGTGTAATCGTAATCGATTATAATAGACTACAAAAACTGCGTAATCGCATTGTAATCGTAAATTTTAATTTCGAAATAATCACGGTATAATCATAATCAAAAGATTTCACTTTGATTACAATCATAATCTAATCGTAATCACAATCGCAATGCAGATAATCGCAGTGTAATCTGTATAAAAAAGCTGTATAATTGTAATCGAGCACAAAAATGCAATTACGTTCTTCGATTACACTTTTTTTTTTCCCGTTCTTCAATTCGCCATATCCAGAAAATATTTGGTCGGTGAGTTAAATATTGCACCATGGAAAGAGTAGACGTTTGGAGCTCATTAAATCGCCCCTAAAGTTAAAAGTGAGAAGAGGTCATAGGTCAGGCAGCAGTTCGGGGTGAAACAGTATACATAGTACTTTACACTGTATGTAGTCAACGCTATAGAGGGCTGCCCCTGGTATATAGTATAAAAACATAGAAATAGTCTGATTTCGTTAAAAGATACAGGTATTGGGGAAAACACTCTGGTTGTACGAGGGGTCTTGTTTCGCGGGTTATTGAGTGAAAGTGATAAAGGATAGAAAAGAAAAAAGAAAGAAAAATATTTTATTTATGGTTTTATTATGGGCACTTAGCAATTGGACAGACATCACCCTCTTTGAAATGTAGGAATGGGAAAATAAAGAAAATGGGGGAAAAAAGAAAAAAAAGATGCTTAAATTACATGTGACAATTCATCGAACAGCTTATTCGCATTTTCGATTTCTTAGTGGTTGGTTATATCTAAGTAGTTGTTTACAAGGTTCTAGGGAAAGAGATGGCTAAAAGAAATAATAAAAAACTGAAGATTATTTCACGGAATCTGTATCAGAATTTAATGAAAAAGGCGTGAAATTTTTAAAATATAAATGTAAATTGTGCTCGTCAGATGTCAGGGTCTCCATAAAAACCAAGTCCAATTTGAACACCCACCTGCAGGTAATTTTTTACTAGATATATACATATTGTATCGATTTATTTTAGAAATACTGCATAGTGATATCTTATCTTTTTCTTTAAAATTGTAGTGAAAGGAATTTTTTATATTAACTATATAGTGTTTTTAATCATAAGTATAAAGTCTGTTTATTCAAAATTTGTATTTTAATATATCTGGATAAGTTAAACATATAGATCAGTTTTCTTACAAAAGCTCTAATAATAAAAGATTGTTTTTTATTTATTATTATTTTTTAATACTTTTTTTTATGAGAATCCCCTCCAAAAAAACAGAAAGTAAGACTGGTTTGTCAATAAATATACGGGTGTAAGTAAGATTTCTTTAAGGGTGAAAGACAATGTTAATGATACCTAGTTGTTAGTAAATTTCTTTAGCTTATACACCGACAAATTCAATGACGAACCCCTGAATTTTGAAATGTAGCCACCAAATTTTTTTATCTCTGATTATTTTAAAAAGGAAAAAAAAAACTACCAAAAAAAAAAAAAAAAAAAAATCTCTCTAAATGAGTTATAAATAAATATTGGGGAAAAAAAGGTAGTTAATTTTTTTCCCAGAAAGGTTTGTTTCCTTCTCTCCCCTCCCCCAATATACTCCTACCAAAATACACTATTTTATATTATTATTATTATTATTATTTTCTTGTTAAGGTTTATGTGTCTCAAATTTGTTTTAAATATGTGGTTCAATTGGACAGAGGTATGCAAATGAAAGAAAAAAGAATGAATTGCTTTAATTCTTCCATTTCGAAAATTTTGGTAGAAGTTTATTTTATTTAATTTTTCTTCATTTTTTAAATTTTGTTTTGCTTATTTGTCTAAATGTCTTGCAACGAATGTTCTGAGGAAAATAACCTTATTTAAACTCATTTCATGTTTAAATTTTACGTAAAAAAAAAAATTTGTGAAACACATGTCCCCCCCCCCCCCCCCCCCAAATTTTAGTGTATGTGTAAGGGGAGGGGAGCCTCATTCTACGTACACTGGTATTCGTGAATTTCAAATCAGAATTTCGCATGTTACATATACCTATTCTATTAATCAAACATCCTTAGAAATGGTCTTAATTTCAAAATACATTTATAATAATGAAATCAGTTCTAAAATATTCAAAAAGAAAAACATATTATTTATATAGAAAAGAATAGCTCATTTAATATAAATGATTTATTTTTCCTTTAAAAATAAATAAATTAAAGGAAACGCATATTTTGTAAATTTGTAACTCTAGTTTGTAACATGTAGACTACGGAATTACTGTAATCGAACTGTAATCATAATCGACTAGTTCGGTAATCGTAAATGCAATAAGTTTTCCTTTTTTTCTTCCTGCAATCTTATGATGACACCTGCGTTTTTTTGTTTTTTCTTTTCAATCTTTTGATAAAATTTTCATTTTATTCACTATCTTTTGATGAAATGTGCATTTTTCTCACAATCCTTTGTGACAAAATTGGTGACTTTTTCTGAGAACAATTGATGAAATTTGATTTTTTCAGCAATTACTTGTCGAAATTCATGATATTTTTTCATGACCAAATTTCTGGACTGATGAAAAAATTTTCATAATTTTTGGAAAAAAATGCCTTAAATTTTTGGAGAAATCAGATTAGTATCATCCCAGAATTTGACAATCATGGAAAATAATGCAAAAGTTGTCAATCGATTTTGTGAAGAAAATTGTGAAATTTCTTTTTTGATCATAGGGGAAAAAAAACAATTTCAACAATATTTTGCAGTAAAAAAGTTGCAAAATGTGTCAATCGGTCATGTAAAAATATCACGAAATTTTCATGGTGTTCGTGGATGTTGATCGTAGTTTCAAAATGCAAGATTTTCTGGAAAATGTGGATATTTTTCAGAGGGGAGCTTGATATTCATGATTTACCCATGTTATTCTTTTGGGCCGGATTTCAAAATTTTGGGCACAAATCCTGCCATTTCACCTTGAAACTCAAGCCCTGATAGCAAATTTAAATTACAGGTTGCTTAGATCACATTTAAGGAAAATAAAAATTCATAAATGCAAAAATGTCAACGAACAAGTAAGAAGCATATGGGGCCATGAGCATTTTACCTCTTTTGTTAAAACCACAACATTTTATATTAAATATTGAGCACAAGATATTAATTATCAACATAATTTATCATCAAATTTTAAATATACTACAAAATTTACAAGTGTCAGATTTAAAAACTGTACAAGATGATGTTACAGAATCCCCAGTTTATAAAAATTAATGTGAAAAATCATAATTTAAAATCTTTGGTAATTTTAAAATATATACATCAATTGTTAAATTACATTTTATATATTTTCATTATTTAAAAAAAAAAAAAAAAAAAAAAAAAAATGCAGATAACAGAACAGGAAACTGAGTGTTGAATGCAATCTAGTATTAACTAGCCTATTCTCAAACAGTGTATCTTTGGATTTCTTTTTATAGTGATAAAAAACATTTTTACATGCAAATGGCTAAAGCATTTAGCAGCTGATTGTGTTTAATACTAACTTTCCAGAGATATAAACATGCATTGAAGTTATTACAGATTTTCAATTAATATGTCAACTAACAATAACAGTCAGTAAAGCTTCATCAGATGAATTTTAACATTAGATTTAAAACATGAGTTTGTTAAGCTCCTGTTAATTAAAAGCTGCTTAAAAATTCTGAAAATATGAATATTTTTTGTTGGACAAATGTGCTGGTTTCTAATAATATAATCACATAAATATATATTGCTATCCATTTTTTCTAAACTGTAAGTCGTTTAAATGTATTTGACAAAATGGCATGTTTCAACAAAGAGAGGAATATTACCAATTACCAATACACATATATTAATCTAGTGACTCTCAATTTATCACATTTCAATTCACCTTCATTTTTTATTCTTTGAAAAGATAAAATAAATAAATCACTTTTCATTTTTATACATGCACCATAACTTAAAAAACAATAACTTTTATGTCAAGATTGGAATATTTAAATCACTATTTTTTCAAGTGTAGGCTTCTTGGAAGTACTGTATATTTTTTATTATAAATTTGTAAAAAATTAAGTCAATTCACTTTTATAAACAAGATAGATAAACTAATTGGGGGAAAAAAATGATTCATTATGAATAAATATACAGACAAACATAAGCGAATACATGTTTATAAAGACAGAGAAAAAAAGTATATATCTTTTACAAATCTTTGATGTGGGTGTTTTTAGTTACTTATCAAGTGCCTCATCAGTAAATCATTTCTTACCATATGCTTGCAATTATGAGGATGCTCATGTCAATTAAACAAAATTCAACTATGATTCAGTACTTTAATTCAAAAATAAATTTTAGAATCAGCAGGCTGTAAACTGTCTTTTTAACAAAAATATCATACAACAAAGTCTATGAATAAAATGTTTAGCAATCCTGCTATTGATGGAATAACACCTCTGTAATCAATTCAAATTATGACTTCAGCAATCAGTGAAGAATTTCCTCGCAAGGAAGTTGGGAAGCTTCTGATACTAATAATCTGTCATTGAACTGGTTCCTTACACTTAACAGTTCAAAATCTGTTCAGTTACAAAATTGTTCAACCGATTTATGTCTCCTCTACTGTTATGCCATATACTGAACTAATGATGTGACATTAAGTTATATGAAATCTTTTTTATTATTATTAATCATGAATGACAGACTGTTACTATGAACTTCATTTTTTAGATATTTGTCATTTGAATTAATGGTGGCATTTTTCGAATAAGACATTTCTACAAAATTTAGACATTAAGAGGTGGTGCTTTTCTGTGTAATATATTAATAGATATGTTTTGTTGACACAAGTATAATTGAACACAATACCTCTCATAATAATCTTCTATATTAAAATGACATATTAACCATTTGAATATGTTATTCAGAAAACAAATTTCTTCAAGTTGTAATAATTTTCTGTAAATAAAGCAGTAATATTATTCTCTAATGTAATTCTTTAAAAACTATCAATATCAATTTTTATTTACTACCTTGAAAAGAAAAAAAACCTTACAGGATGAGTTTTTACAAGTTAAAAATATTTCTTATGTAGTATGAAAATTTATTTTCAGCTCTTTTTTTTTAAATATATATAAGCTCTCCTACTTTGATTTCACTCAAAAAATGACTATTTGAATAAAAGCAAGTAAATGCGTTGATAAAATAACACTTTATATGGTATTCAAATAATTTAAAAATGTTTAAAAAAGAACTTTCTACATTTTTAAAAATTATAGCCAACATGGCTCAAAATACAAAATGTTAACACAACAAAAAACTCTTTAAGAAAGAAAAAATGATAATAATAATAAAGAAAACTTGCATGACTGGAGAAAATCTGAATTTGTTATTGGAGAAAAACATACATGAAGTAAGGAAAAATGGTGTGTAAGTAAAATCATAAATTTGATTTCTTGCTTTAGATTTTCATGCAACGACATAAACATACAAATTAAAAGTTTATAGAAAGATCTCATATCATGCATAAATATACATATTGGGCGGATTATGTAGAATAGAGATTTCTGAAAATTTATTTTTGAAGTATATGATTTTATTACCAAACAAAACTTATGAATAGGGATGCACTGAATATTAGATACCTACTGAGTAATCAACCTATCTGTTAGACCAAATATCGAACGATTAGGTCTGCCAAATATTTGGTCAGACAGAATTCTTAAAAAACCCTTTTAAAAATATTTTTAAAACGTTACAACTTCTACTTTTAAGTGTCTATTAATATTCAGAATAATTAGAAATAGAATTATGTTTAAATAAAATAGAATGCTTTTAGATTATTTGCTATTTGAAAAGTATCAATCAATTATTAATGATGATCCTCATAGAAATTGATATATCATAAAAGTTTTGAATAATTTTTAATAAATAATCTGCTTCTTGCTATTTTGCAAAATGGAAAAAAAAATTCAGGGGTGATAATAAACATCATAACAATTTTTGCCCATAAAACTAGAATCCCAATCCATTTATTCAATCAAAAATACAATAGTATCTCACTTTGGGATGAACTTTTTTTTCTTTATACAATTATGAAGACATTGTAACTATATTTTCAACAGAATCACTGATTTTTTTTATGAAATAAGATGACATGATGAGAAGAGCTGGAAATTCCTCCATTCATATCTAAACAACTATCAGCTAGAAATATTAATGCAGAATCGGAATGTAACTGATAATACTTAAACAGTGTCACTGGTCAAAATTCAGCCACTTTCAATTATATCATCACATTTCATACAATCAAAATTAATATGAAGCAAACCTCACTAAAATATCTACATTATTCTTAAAGTTCTGAAAGAAAATTGAATTTCAACTTGAGTGACATCTTTTATTTTTGATGGAATAAGTGGACTGGGATGTGCGTTGCACAAAAGAATTTTTTTGTCCAGTTCTTGTCGCCTCTGAAAGTTTGTTCTAAGAATTTTGGAAGAACCTGTATGTTTAAAACCTTAGAAAATTATTGTTCATGTCAGATACTGCTCTCTGGTGAATTTAAAAACTTCCTAGCTAAATCAAAAGAAACAACAATTTTATTATCACTGAGTTGCCACAATTTAACAAGATTGTATTATTTATTTTTTTTTTTTACTTTAGTCCATTTCTAATAAATAAACAATATGATGGCATATTTTTTCTTCTAACTTCTTCAAAATTTCTCTTTAATTTTAAAATATCTGTTTTGAAATTTGAGAACATTTTATTCATTTGTTTTAATTCACAGAAGAAGGCCATGAAATTTAAAATTGTATTTATCAATACATTTTTAAAACAATCTTCTTAAATCAAATCAATTCTCAATCAAAGCTTTTCTTTTGTGTGTGTGTAAAGTTAACTTGTAAAAAAGATCTTTATTATCAAAATGGAAATTTCCAAGTTATTATATACAATTGTTTTAAAATTTAACTTATTAATATATTTAAATTCTAAAATATAAAAGTATTTGGACAGCCGAATGTTTGGTATTCAATTCATTTGTGTACTGAATATTTGATATTCAGACAAAATCACTATTCGATGCATCCCTACTTATGATTTAAAAAGCTTACAGCGATTGGTATAGAAGCAAACATTAAATTTGTGCAACTTAACAAAATGGTTACAAAAAGAAAAAATAAACTCTAAAGTGTATACTCTTTTAGGAAATTTTTTAGTTTAGTATATAATTAGAAAAAAGTAAGGTTAATTTTTCAGTTAAACTTTCTTTTAACTCACTAGTATTTATGGTTTATGAAAATGCATTTATTATTTCAAATTCGGACACAATATCACAATGTGCCACTTAGCAGTACAACTTTTTACATAAATATTTTAAAATTGGAAAAAACTTACATATTAAAACACCAGAAATTATTTTACTTTAGTTTAAAATACATAAACTGAATAGGACATAACCTTAAAATTTTAAGAACGACTTTGAATTCTCAAAATGTTACATGCACATGTTTATAATTTTGAGGTTTAAAAAATTCAAATCCTATACTAATACTATAAAGAATAAATAAAATTTTGAAAAAGAAAAAACATAGCAAATATTATTTGAGAATAAACTCTAATATAAGAAATAATTTTATAAAATTACATACAAATTAAATGTGATAGCCAATTGTTGATATTACTTTACAGTCAGTTTTTGGATATTAATGTGTCTAAGCAAATTATTTTTTGTTTTCACTACAAGCTAAATAGCAATTTAATTTATCTTTATAATTTTAAGCTGATAACTTCAATTTGCTAAATATTGAAAGAGAATACTATTGATTTGTGGAATCCTGGGTCCTAGTGACCCAGGCAATTAAAAAAAAAATGGATTCTTTCTTAAAATGGGACCTTTCTCTTAAAGAATAAGATAAATTCAGCATATTTTATACAAAATAAATATGTTTACAATTATAGTAGAACCCAAATAATTCAGATTAATTGGGACCAGACCTAATCCAGAATTATCGAAAATTCGGAGAATAAGAAAAAAATGAAATAAAATAAAACATACTTACAGAAAATCACCTTTATGTTAAACTTAATGAATATTTGCTGACAGTAAAAATGTTTACTTTGTAATAAAGTTTGTAATTTTCTGCTGTGTCAGTTTTCTATACCTTTTGCAAGCAGTACAGTCACGCTTTATAAATATAAATAATGCAGATATTGTGATATTGTAGAAGTATTTTGTCACAATAACAAGGAAACAGACCTATTGGCTAACGAAAATCTGAAAGCGATCCTTATCAGACAATGGGTCTTATAGAGACTATTTTACCTTGCTTTTTTGTAATGCTCTAAGTAAAAATTTATTGTGCAGTGATTTTTTATGACATTTCTAAACTGTTAAAAAAGAAAATTTGGAAAATTGGAATTGTCAAACTTAGTAATACATTGTTGTTTCTTTAAAAGAAAATATTATCACATAACAAAGAGTTTAAATAAAAAAGCTTAAGGTATTCCGAAAAGATTTCAGAAAAAGTTATTTTTATTCAGAATTTGACGATGAAACAAGTTAATGTCATGGAAAATAGCCAATCACTTCTAAAACTTTAAAAAAAAATATTACCAAACCGATTCAGATTATTTGGAGATCCAGATTAACGGGGTTCTACTGTATTCACAAAAAATATATATTTATTACAAGAAAAAAATTAAGCATCCTAAAAAACTCATTTTTTCCCCATTATATACACTGCTTTTTAATATCTTTTTTTTTTTTCTTAAATGATGTTCTGTAACACATACATAGCATCCCTGGTTATATTATTATCACTCAATGCACAAGCAGGTATAAGAAATATTGTATCAACTGTTTTAGAATAAAATTAATAATACAACTGACTATAAGTTTAATAATTCATTTCAGCAAAACTGCAATCAACAATCGGCCATCTTCAGAAGAAAACAAATGCATATTACAAATTTAAATAATGATAACACGACTAGATAATAGACAAAATGAGATGGCTGTAGAGTCACAGCAGAAATATTTTTTCTTTTCATCCCAAAATATGAAATTTGAGAAAAGTAAAATATCAAAATCTTTCAAAGATTTATATCTCAATGAATGATGAAATTTAATTTTGATTCAAAAATTACATTAAAAAGGCACTTGAGATTCAGAGTCCATCTATATTTAAGTAGAACCAGCAAGTGCACTTACTGCATATCAGTTGAGCTTTGGGGATCATGATACCCTGGGTCAGGCGATTGCAGGACGGACTGGGGTGTACCAGGGTAGCTGTCAAATCCATGTCCACTCCAACTAAGAAGGTAAAATAATAAGAGAATTTCCAAAAAGGATAAAAAGATTAAATTACTGTAAGTAAATAAACAATCGGATTAGTCGATAACAAGTATGACTTACCCAGGTATTTGTGTGACTAACATCGGCTTCACATACCCATTTGGACAAGGTGGTTGATTTTCTAGGTGATAGAAAAAAGATGTTTTAAAAAAATATGTACACTTTAATAATTGCACAAATACACACAAGTGATATGAGGATGTCCATAAATGATGTTATGCTTGGAGAGGGGAGGGGTTTCATGAAATTGTGACAAGGGGATGGGAAAGGATAAGAAGAAATGAGACAACACACATTTTGGTTAAAATAAAACAGGGTTCATACAGAGTTTGCTAAATGAAAAATAAGGACTCTGTAAGGGCTTCTTTAAAAGAAAAATAGGGACTTTCTAAAGTTTAAAAAGAAAAGTACACATAATTACTTACATTAAATTTTAATCGTAAATATATAACATTAGTTGGCTAGCAACTGTTTTTTAGCATCTATTTCTTTGGTCGGGGAGGAAATTTCTTCCTTTTTTCTGCTGCAGATTTTCTACAATTGTTCGATTTTTTAAATAATTGAATATCTTTAGTTGATTCAGCTTTATCAACTAATTCATTGACCTTATTTTCTAACCCCGATACTTCTTTTTCTTTATAAAACCTAAGTCATCTTCAATTAATTTCCTTTTATTTCCAGCAGAGGAAGACTGTTGCTGTTAACTATGTACACATATCCAGTGAAGACTATGATCAAACACAGATAAGACTATGATCAAACACAGATCAGTGCATTATAGAACAGATTGGCGCAATTATTTGGCGAAATAACTTCTTTGTTATTCATTTCTCTATAGCAAAGAAAAGGAAATTTTAGATGGTGAATACTGATTACAATTGCACTCCTCTCTGGGAAGGGGGGGGGGGGGTATCCGCGATCTTCAGACGGAATCTGCTATTTATCTGCGATATTTAGCAAAATCGGCGATTTATTGCGATCTTTTGTCGAAATCGGCGGTTTTTCCGCGATCTTTTGACAAAATCAGTGTTCTCCCCCCCTCTTTTTTTTATGAAATCGGCGTTTTTTTTACGATTTTTAGGTAAAATGTGCATTCTTCAAGCGATCTTTTCTCAAAAACGGCGTTTTCAGGGGTGATTCTGGGTGAATTTTTTTTCGGAAATCGGCAGGGGGGGGGGGGGGGCGGCGGTATCCGCGATCTTCAGACGAAATCAGCGACTTATCTGCGATATTTTAGCAAAATCGGCGATTTATTGCGATCTTTTGTCAAAATTGGCCGATTTCCGCGATCTTTTGACGAAATACGCGTTTTCCCGTGTTTCTTTTTAATGAAATCAGCGTTTTTTGACGATCTTTAGACAAAATTCGCATTTTTACGCGATCTATTCTCGAAAACGTCCTTTTATCCCCGCGATCTTGACGAAATCGGCGTTTTTGTCCGTGATCTTTTGATGAAATCGGCGTTTTTTTTTTTCAATGATCTTTTGACATAATATTTTTAAGTTATCTTATCGAAAACGGCTTTTTTTTCGCGATCTTTTAACGAAATCGGCTTTATATCCGCAATCTTTAGAAGAAATCGACGTTTTCCCGCGGTCTTCAGACGAAATCTGCGATATTTGGTGAAATTGCCGTTTTTTCCGCGATCCGCACAGGAAATTCCCGTTTTTCAGCGATCTTTTGACAAAGTTCGTTAACAAAAAAATTGACGAAATCGTCGTTTTTCCATGAAATATTGACGAAGTGTATGCTTTTCGGCGTCCTTTCACGAAATTTGCATATCACCGCGATTTTTTTTTTCCGCGCGCAAAAAGTTGGCAACTATGCAGAACTGATAACCCATTTTCAAATTTTCGGAAGAAGATGCCTTAAAATTTCGGACGAGAATCATCCTTAGGCGTTTTATCCCCGCGATCTTGACGAAATCGACGTGTTTTTCCGTGATCTTTTGATGAAATCGGCGTTTTTTTTTCAATGATCTTTTGACAAAATATTTTTAAGCTATTTTTTATCGAAAACGGCGTTTTTTTCCACGATCTTTTAACGAAATCGGCATTATATACGCAATCTTTAGACGAAAACGACGTTTTTCCGCGGTCTTCAGACGAAATCAGCGTTTTGTCTGCGATTTATGGCGAAATTGCCGTTTTTTCCGTGATCCGCACATGAAATTCGCATTTTTCAGCGATCTTTTGACAAAGTTCGTTGACAAAAACATCGACGAAATCGTCGTTTTCCCACGAAATATTGACGAAACGTGTGCTTTTTCGGCGATCCTTTTACGAAATTTGCATTTCTCCGCGATTGTTTTTTCCGCGCGCTAAACCGTACAAGTTGGCAACTATGTGGAACTCATTACCCAATTTCAAATTTTCGGACGGGAATCACCGCTGGAATGGTTGGCGATTTTTTTTAAAACATTTTACGGATCGCGTTAATATTAAGCTCATGTTAAAAAATAAGGACTTACAATAAAAAATAAGGACTTTAAGGATCCTTATTAAGGACTATCGAAATATAAGGAGTTTATAAGGACTTTTAAGGTCCGTGCGAACCCTGTAAAAGCATTTAAAATCAACAGACTAATTAGAGTTATTAATTGTGACAGGGTTACAACACAAATCTATGACTTCTCCAGGTTTTCTCTGACATTTTTGAAAAAATTCCCTGGTATTTATTTCTCAGCATAAATTCAGTTTATTAATGTAAAACCTTCCACAGAGGACAACTTTAATCTTGATAAATGAAAAAAAAAAAAGTATGTGCTGTAAGAATTTCTGATTTCTCATTATTTTACATATTATATTATTGTTATATAGTTTGCATAAATTTTATATAAAAATTTTAGATTGGGTGAATGAATAATTTGAAATTTGTTCATTTATGATTACCAAGGTTTTGATGGAAATTAGTACATCAGAAATTCCACAATTTTTCAGTTTTATTTGACCTGTAGGAGCCCTGTATCCCTGAAGATGAGAGCACTGTCAAAATGCCTGTGTATTCAATGGACGAGCAAATATCTTCTCATGGGAGGAATAGTCATAATAGTAAATAATTCAGAGTAATTTCTATTTTATGATTTACTATATAATTTCATAAATACTTATACTGATGTGAAAAATGAAATTCAAGGCAATTCCATTTAAGTAAAAGTAACATTGAGGCTTCAATTTAAAAATCAATCTGTTTTAACCATTTGAGCATCTTGCAAATGGGTAAAATTGTAATATAAATATTGTTTTCTCTGCATTTTGTTTTAAATGTACAGAAAATATGATTATTTCAATGCTATAAAAAAAGCCTAGTTGCAAATTTGAATGTAATCCTTTAGAGTATTAATCATTCAAAAATGCATTAAAAATTCATTAAATACATAGAATTATATTATCTTAAATAATGCATATATTGCAGTGAAACCTGGAGCTTAGTAAATGGAATATTAACTTACAAACACTTAGAGGATTAAAGTATTTTGTGTTCATAAAGCAAAGATAAATTTAAAACCAGATATACTTAATTCCATTTGAAATTCCAAAACAACTGTTTTCAGTTGCTCTTTTACATTAAAATTTTATTACTATTGATATTAATCATGCTTTTTGTTGAAAACCTTTCATACAAAATAAGCACACAAATCATTTTTATTGGTACACTCACAAATGCCATTATAAAACACATAAAAGTTTAAAAATAAACTTTGAAACATAATTTATAGTGTAGCGCTTTGTTTCTGAACTGCAAGTATATGTTTATGTAACATTGTGTGACCTGTAACAAGGAAGGAATGTGGGAGTTATAATGAAGTGTTACAATTTGTTACAAAATGGAGAAGGAGGGTGGGGATAAAAAATATTTAAAAAAAATATGACATCATTTATGAACAGCCCTAACTAAATATAAGAAATCAATTTTTAAAAATATATACAAAGTGCAGATAAAGGAATATCTTAATTTTACAGGACTATTAAAACAAAACTAGTTGGATTTCTTATCCCAAAACTTTCTTCTATCTCATACATCTTAATATTACAAAAAATTGTTCCAGATGTTAATACTGGAATATTATTTAATCAATACTACAACAACATTGATTTTTGTCTTAAATGTCTACTTCAATCAACTAACCAAAATAAAAACAAGTTAATCTCAATCATGATATTTATTAAAATCAATAGCTTTTTGTTATTTTGTTGTATATCAGCTATTTGTTAAAAGCCGACTTAGCAGAACACAAGCCACCAACGGGCAAGAAAGCTATGAAAAATAGAAAAAATTATACAAAAATCGCTATTACAATGCCCCTTTCCAACAGAAATTTTCTAAATTCAAGGAAAATCTGCGTGCCTTAGCCACAAATGCACAAAAAATTTGGTACAGTAAAATAAAGAAAATGGCACAAAAAACACTATTACAACAGCCGCTTCTAGCAAAATATTTTCAAATTCAGCAAGTCGCTGCTGTCCATAGCCAAAAACATGCACAAAAAATCCTATTCAATTCTACGCATTCACTTTTTGATGATAAAATAATGAAAATGGCACAAAAGTCGCTATTACAGTGCCCCTTCCAGCTGAGGTTTTTCAAATTCAAAGATCTTTCCCAAGCCCAAAACATACAAAAAAATTTGGTTCAATACTATGCATAATTTTATACACTTTTCGATGGTATAATAATGAAAATGGTACAGACATTTCTATTACAATACCTTATTCTGGCAGTTTAGTATGTATATATATATATATATATATATATATATATATATATATATATATCCATTCCTTCAAGGAACACCTATTAGCCATAGGAAAAACCACATACCAAAAAAATTGGTTTAATTCTGTGCATCACTTTATACACTTTTTGATGATACAACAGAGGTGACAAGTTTCAATAAAAGTTATCAGTAACCAGAGTTCAGAGTAGAGGAGGGGGATGGGCAAATTTTTGAAAGTTAATTCTTTCTTTTATTTATTTATTTATTTATTTATTTTTTCCTTTGCAATCTTTTGACAAAATTTGTTTTTCGCAATGTATAAACGAAATGTTCATATTTTTCACGATTTTTTTTTTTTTTTTGACGAAATGTGTGCGTTCTTATTCATTTTATTTTTTTATTTTAAAGAAATAAGCATGTTTTAAGCAATATTTTTTGACAAAATGAGTGCGTTTTATGTGATTTTTTGATAAAATTTGCCTTTCTGGCGCAAGCCATGGATAAAATTTGCGTTTTTTGCGCGATGTCTGGACTAATTTCATGCTGTTCCACTATCGTTTGGTGTAATTTTGCACTTTTCTGCTATCTTTTGTCTAAATTTGTGCTTTTTTTTTTCGCAATACTTTGACGAAACGAGCATATTTTACATGATCTTTTGACAAAATTTTTTGGGTGTGTTTTTTGTGTGTCCCCTGTGTTACTATTGATTTATATTGATTAACTATTAATTTTCTAGTTTATTGGCACTTAAATTGTAAGTCTTAGTTAAAAGAAAATATTTCATCTAACTTTATATTGTTTCTATGAAAATAGTAATACATGGGTGATAATTTATTTCATTTTGTCTCCTGTGTTACTAGTCCCCTGTGTTACCACGATATTAGTAACCATGTTGTTAAGGGACAAAAAACCCAAGTTTAAAAATGAAGTGTGCTGCTGATATTCAATTTCAACTCTTGAATATGTATACCACCCTCTCAAAGATATTTTTATTTCATTTTTAATAAAAAAATTTTTGAAAAAAAAAAATTCTCAAAAGGGACCTTTATTTTTGGAATGACCCACCTGTGTTTTTCCCCTGTCTCATCCCCAAGTCTAATCTACTGTTTTGAAAAGTACGGTTAAAGCCATTGCTTCACACGTAGTTTTCAATTAAATAAGTGATCCTGTCAAGCTACATCTGCTGCGATTCTGAATCACTGTAAACCACTGTTCATGGCTTTGCCGATGACTGCCGCGGTCGATGTTTGATGTCATAGTCTGCAAGTCAATGGCGCTTCACGTACGTAGTTTTTGCATGTATTTTCAGAAGTTTTTCACTTTGGATAATTGGCAACTTAGCTATCACAGAAGATATGTAGATTTTTCAAAACAGACTGTATATAACGAGGAAGCATGGATTTTGTTCTTCGCTAAGCTTGTTTAATGGAATCATAGACTGTTTGAATGCAGCTTGTCTGTTTCGCCATGCCATGAAGGCATTGAGTTTAGGCTACTGTTTAAGTATGATGCTGCTCAAATTTTAAATTTGAATTATTTATGCTTTTAAATTTTTTGTTGTTCGGTATAGTTTGGTGAAATTTCATTTGTACATTATGATTCATCATTAAACTTGTTCTTGTTAAATGCACGTCTTGTTACTAAAGTCTTCCACAAACACATTTCCTCTACTTAGATTCCACTACAATACTGAGTAATATTTGAGTGAATCTACAACAAAAATCATGATCTTTCGAGAATGATAAGAGTATTTTGCACATTCTTTCAACAAATTTCGCACATTTTTCACAATTGCGAGCAACACCACATTTTCATTTTCCAAAAGGTGTGCTAATTTTTCATTTTTCTAAGAATATGCAGCAGTATTAAAAAAATATTTCTTATCCTTATTTTGAATTATTTTTTACAATTTGTATCTTTGGCTTTATTTATACTAAGCCTAACAAGGCAATTTGTAAAATAGATTGCTTTGCAACATGTAAACTTTTGCCAGGGGTATATACTGTATCTGTTTATTGTTTTGGTTAAGGACCTAAAATCCGGAAAATTCCGAAATCCAGAACGATCACCATACCAACCAGTCCGGACTTGAGGTCCGGTACTGTATATAAATAGATCTATCACAACCCATACATATACATAATATAATAGAAATGATAAAAATTGATATTACACAAACTTGGGAAAATAAAAAACATAAAATAACATAGATTTGAGAAAAAATAAAACACAAACCTGTGTATGGAGTATAATATTTTCCAAATGCTTGATCTTTTGCAATATCTGGGTATAAATAGAGAAGATTTTTTAGATCACTGATTCGATCAGCTAAACTTCTGATAGCAAAATCTCGACTAGTAAATGGCTGAACCATCAGTACTTCAGGTCCTTCTATAAAACCCAGAAAGTAAATAATTAATATCGAATATTTTTGGCTATATAATTGCTTGCAAATATAGTAAAACCAGTAAAATCTGGAATCAACAGTGATTGGAAATACAGTAGACTCTCTCAAATCCGCACAGCTTAGGACCAGAGGTTGTGCAGATTTTAGAATTTTGCGGATTTCTAGTCATTGCTTTGTTTACATTTTTTTAAAAATAATTTGAATGCAATTAATAATGCAATGGAAATTATAATGAATGCTTACAATATAATAAAAATGTTAAAATAAGCAAGAAACTTAAATAATAAAAATCCCTGTTGGCTTGGCCTATAGGCGGAGGTAGATTTCAAAGAGTTTTCATTTCAACAACAAAAAATAAAATATTATTAACGATAAACCCAGTATAACTACTTTATTTGGCCGCTTTTGAAAATTTTTCAGTTTCTTTTTTCTGTAAGAATTGATTTTATCAAAATCCTCTTAAACGAAATTCGGCTCAAATGCCCATTTTGAAAACATTTTTTGAATATATATTCTGACTTTATTAAAAAATCGACCAATACGCACATTATATAATTCCTAAATAACAAAAAAAAAAAAAAAAAAAAAAAAAAAAAAACTGTTAATTGAATGCGATTGAGAGCAAAATTGAATTTAAAAGTGAGTCATAAAATAACCAATTCGTTATTTGAATACATCCACAATTCTTTGATAAAGATCGCTTTGGGAAATTTTGTGCGAAGTGCCAAATTAGACAGCTTTTTTAAATATATATTTAGCCTTTATCAAAAAACTGACCAATACGACCCATTACACAGTTCCTAAATAACAAATAACTGTCAAGTGAATGCGTTTTAGAGCAAAATTGAATTTAAAAATGAGTCATAAAATAACCAATTGTTATTTGAATACATCTTCAATTCTTTAATCATTGCTTTGGGAAATTTTTTTTTGCAAAGGGCCCGCTTTGACAGCTTTTTAAAAAAATATATTTAGCCATTATCAAAAAATTAATGAATATGCCCATTATATAGTTTCTAAATAACAAAAAATTGTCAATTGAATGCATTTGAGAGCAAAACTGGATTTAAAAATGAGTCATAAAATAACCAATTTGTTATTTGAATACATCCTCAATTTTATCATTATCGCTTTGGGAAATTTTGTGCGAAGTGCCATTTTGGCAGCCTTTTTAGAAATATATTCTGCCTTTTTCAAAAAACTGGCCAATTCGTCTCACTATGTAGTTCCTAAATAAGAGTACCTTTAAATTGGATGCGTTTGAGAACAAAAATGGATTTAAAAATGACTCAGAAAAAACGCAATTTGTTATACTTCCTCAATTTTACAATAACTAGGAAATTCTGTTCAAAATACCCTTTTTGGCAGTCGTTTTTGAAATCTATTCTGCCTTTATCAAAACACTGACCAATACGTCACATTATATATTTCCTAAATAAGAGGATCAGCCATTTGGATACGTTTAAAATCAAAAATGAATCAGAATATAAGCAGTTTGGATTTGAGGTTTTTTCTCCAACTCCTATTTTTGTTTAATTTATTTTTGATATAAGGGTTAGTCCTATGAAAAACTTGTTAATATAAAAGTTGTAGATATTATTGAGAAAATGTAAAATAAATTTAATTAGATTTCATTGCTTAAGAACTGAGTAAGTTATGGATTTTTTTCTTTTTCCTCCCCCTTTTTCTTTTTGATTTTTTTCATCGGTAAAAGTTGGTCCTATCAAAAACTTGTAAGTACAAAAATTTTAGATAATGTTGAGTACATTTATAAAAAATTTAGCTGGATTTGATATCTTGAGAATTGACGAAGTTATGATTTTTTTTTCTCCCAAAAACCCTGTTTTTTTTCGCCCCTTGAGCCCATTTTTAACTTTATCAAAAATCTGTCATGCATAAACTTTTAGCTCATTTTTTAGAAGTAATATAAAATTTAAACTGATTTGATATCTATTTTCATTAAGAAGTTATCGCGTTTTTTCTGTTTTCACAAAAACCCTCCCTATTTCCATCCCCTTGGTCCGATTTTGCCCATTAACGAACTCGACTGAGATTTTATGCCTCTTGATTTTATGTAAATGTTTGAAGAAGATCTGAGCATAATTATGGAAGTCATCGTGTCCAGAAGAAAGTGATATACACCGATATATAGATAGATAAACTTTTTTACTGGTGGTAGTTTTTGGGGTCTAGGAGTCATGATCGGTGTAGATCTCCAAAAATTTTTCAGAAATTCCAACATGGGAGAGAATGCAATAGGTAGTATTTCATATGAAATTTACCTATAATTTAGATAACTCTTAACATGATTAAAAAATTAAAAGCAAAGGTCAAGTTAATAATCAATAATGTACAATTATGTATTCATTGTAAAGATGAAATATGTTTTTCCTAAATTATTCAATGAAACTTGCCTCATAAAGGTACATTATTAATTCACAACAGGATAATAAAAAAACAAAGCTTTATTTCAGGTTTAGCCAGACTGAATAACTAAAAAAGCTTTATTAATACATAAATATATTTGGTAAGATTGTGATTATCAATGATATCAGAAATATTTTAATTTTTTATTAAAAATAAATTATTCTTTCTTCATGAAAAAACATGAAATCAATAACCTTAACAAAAATTGCAAATTTAAAAAATGTATGGAATTGATATAAAACTAAAAAAGTCAAATTTTGCACCTACATCTGAACTTAATGTTTCATTGTTTACATCTGTAAATTATGTGCGGATTTTAGAAGTGTGGATTTAAGGGAGTCTACTGTACTCCATTTTAGCACAAGTTTCCACCCTAAAAGGAATAGTTGTAAGATACTCCTACTATGGCCATGAAATTTTTCGGCTTATAATAGGATTTTATTCTAAACAGATTCCATTTTTGCAGATTAGCCTGTTTTAAGAAAATAATAAGACTGCACCATATACACGCACAGTTAATGGATAATGTGAATATTAGCCATGAAAATAGGTTTTTATTAAAATTTGTGTTTTTTATTAAAAAAATATATACACTGAAAATATATATATATATATATATATATATATGGGCAAAATTTAAAATAAAAATCATTTTTAAATGGAAAATATCATGCTCTATTTGCAAAAAATCAGTAGTTTTTTTTTCTTCATTTAAAAAGAGATGGTATACTACATAAGGTTTGATTTTTCAAAGTATTTTTGTAAAAAATTATGTATGATGGGTTGAAATTTTCAAGGAAAAACTTTTTACAAAGACAATACAGTAGAACATTGATTATACAGATGCTGATTAATAGGATTTTCCAATTAACAAGATTGATCAAGAATTATAATTTTTTCTCACCTTCCTAAAAAAATGAAATTCCTTTAGGTACGGTAGGATAAATTAGGCTGGATGCTATGAAAGTTAACCAATAAATAAATAATATTTAATAATTTGGAAATAATAAAGTTGCGAACAGATGCAAAGAGAGCAATCGTAAAAGCAGCTGTTTCTAGAACATAAGAAGTTTCACTTCTAATATATAAGAATCCCACACATATATAATATGTATATTTTTTCTTAGGAAAATTCCTCTTTCTTTTAAGATTATCTGAAAATGGTTAAAAAATTGCTTATTTTGTTCCCTGGTGTCCCCAGAATTACCCCCCCCCCCTTCTCTGCTGGTATTTGTTCATACAGTATATGTATATATACATATAATTTCTATAAATAACTTTGTACCAATTTTGTAGAAAATAAAATTGAAAAGAAGTTAAATTACTTCTAAAGACACCAATTGTAATATGCTAAAATGCACACTACTACAATTGGCAGTCCTAAGACTGGAAAATATGTGAAGGGAAGTTACCTAAAAAACATTGCCAAAAAGTTGTCTAATTATACAGTTATTTCATTAACCAAATTGGCTTCGGTCCCAACTTGTCCAGATAATCGGTACTTTACTGTAGTTATAAACATAATATTTAATAAGTTAACTACTATCAGACCTATAATTAACATACATTCTGTTTTTAGATATTAATCAAATTCACACAGGATAACAGAAAAAGAATCTTTTCCAAAACAACAAATAGACTTGCAAAATGTCGAGCGATTATCTGAAAGTTTTACATGAATATACATTTGAAGAAAAAAGAATGCCAAGTTGTATAACTTCTTTTAATAAATTTCATTTTTAAAAATTTTCCTCTTCTAATCCTATTCCTTTTTTTCTCAACTTCACCTGTTTTATTTCAACACAATCTTTTAAAAGCATCTCAATAGACCAGATTTACTACGTGGGGTGAAAAGTCCCGGGACTAACAATGAAAAAACATTTTTTTTGTCAAAAATTGATTTTAGTCTTCAACATAGTTTCCTTCCAGAGTGATACATTTTTTCCAACGGTCCTCTAACATTTGAATACCTTTCATATAATAGGATTTGTCAAGGCCTTCAAAATATGCATCAGTTTCGCATATGACATCTTCATTTGATGTGAATCTCTTCCCCTGGAACCATCTTTTTAAGTTAGGAAACAAATAATAGTCGCTGGGGGCCAGATCTGGAGAATATGCGGGATGAGGGAGCAATTCATAATTTAATTCATTCAATTTTGCCATTGCTTTCATTGATGTGTGTGCCAGTGCGTTGTCTTGGTGAAACAGCACTTTTTTTTTTGCCATGTGTGGCCTTTTTTTCTTTATTTCATTGTTCAAACGGTCCAATAATGCTGCATAATACTCTCCTGTGACTGTTTTACCTTTCTCAAGATAGTCAATGAATATTATGCCACGTGCATCCCAAAAAACACTGGCCAAGATCTTTCCAGCTGATTGTTGTGTTTTTGGTCTCTTTGGGCGACTTTCACCGGGTTCCAACCACTCCGCAGACTGCCGTTTTGACTCAGGGGTATAGTAATGGATCCACGTTTCATCCATTGTTACGAATCAGCAAAAAAATTCATTTGGATTACGCTTTAATAGTTCCAAAGCGCGCTCTGAGTTATCGACACATTGCTGTTTTTGGTCGATTGTCAGCAAACGCGGCACCCATCTTGCACAAAGCTTTTTCATATTTAAATGCTCATGTAAAATATTTCTTACCCGTTCTGTTGATATCTTTATAATGTCAGCTATCTCCCTTACTTTAACTTTCCGGTCATCCAAAACAATTCGGTGGACTTTTTTGATGTTTTCTGGAGTTGTTGCTTCAACTGGTCGCCCAGAACGTTCAGCATCTTCGGTGTTTGTACAACCACGTTTAAACTCACTAAACCATCGACAAATGGTTGTTTTCGATGGAGCAGATGTGCCGTAATGCTTTTCGAGCCATTCTTGGGTTTGAATAGTATTTTTCTTCATCAAAAAGCAATGTTTGGTTAAGACACGGAATTCTTTCTGATCCATTCTTTACAGAAAATCAAAAATAGCGTCACTTATAAGATCACAACTCGTAAAAAAACGGTCGACGTTTTATGAAACTCCGACACTAGTCTTTCGAAAGTTCGTACTAACTAAGCATAATATGGATATTTGTTTGATGCTGCCATCTAGTGACGAGTCCCGGGACTTTTCACCCTATGTAGTACACCTCCAACAAACATTTTGAAACATTTGAACAGGTAAAACTATATATAGAGAGAAAGATTTTTTTTTTTTTTTTGCAAAATAAAATGTGTGAAAATTTTGAAGAAATCAATAAAAAGCAGATTGTTTCATTGCAGTTTTGCCCATCTGGGATGCAATTGAATAAATATTGACAAACCAAAAATATATTCTTAAAGCTAAAACCTTCTTATAATCTATGGTGCAATCAATTTAAAAAAATACAAGATTTAACTCTTTCAAATACACCAGCATATGCATATCACTTCCTGGAAACTACATTTTGTCTGCAATAAAAATAACTAAATGTCCGTATTTTAACACTATCTTTTTAGAGCATTTCAATAAACCAAATTTACATTACTTACAAATATTTTGAAATGTTTGGATGGATAGAATTATTTTTAACAAAATAAAATGAGTGAAATTTTTTACAAAATCAAAGAAAACCAGAGTGTTCTGTCGTGGCGTCATTCGCTTTTGGTACGCATAGACTATAAAAATCAAATTACACAGAAAATAAAATACCATTCAGCATATGCTCTCAATTCAATATCTTTTTGCGATTTTTCCATTTAAAAACATAAATTCTGACAAAATGTACTTAAAGATATAAAATAATAAAGTTTTAATTTCATTTAAAAAATTATTTGGAAAACAGATGACACATTTGAAAATTGAATAATATCACAAGTTAGATCAACATTGGGTAGGTCAGTTAGTTTAAAAAAAAAAAAAAAAATTAACCTCTTTGTTGTGAATCAGTAACCCATGCAATTGTAACTCCACCAAGTTCAGAATCACTAAAACGTAGGAGAAATGTGCCACTGACTCTTTTAAGCAGCATATCTTCAGCTTGATGTCGGCTAACAAATCCTAGAATCAATCTACAGTATGCAAAATAAACATTTATTAAAAAACAATCAGATATAAAAAACAAATAATGAAGAGTAAAAAAGTTTTTAAAAAAACTTACCCATCATTCCATAAGTTTCTAAGGTGCTCACGGGTAATTTTCATTATTGCATAAAACCATTCCCAAAAGGTAAAACTACGTTCTGGCAAAGGTTCCTTGCAAAATTGAGACCATGTGATAGGAAGTGAATTGTCATGGATCTGAGCACCTAAAATAAAAAAATAACAGCTACAATGCATAAAAATTATTGCAATTTAATAAAAGCACAGATTAATAAATTTGCTGATTAGGAGCCTTACAATCAAATCGCAATCACATATTTAAATTCATTTTATCTTATCTTGGATACTAAAAATCAAGACTTAAAAAAACTATTATTTAAATGTTATTTGTGAACAAAAGAAGAGATAATAAATTGACAGACTTTAGAAACTAACACAGAAACTACATTATTAAACACAGAAAAAGCTGAATCATAAATCTAATCTTAGAAATATGTACCAATAAGTTTACTAAATATTTTTTGTAATTATAAACTAAAAAATAGCTTAGAAAAAAGTAAAGGATGGAAGTAGAAATTTCAGATGAGGGATTAGATGAATTTTTTTTTTTTTCTTTTTTAAAAGTAGAAATTTGTTGATTTAACGAATTAGTCATAGACAATCCTAATTCTGGTTTTCTATTCTAAATAATAACTTCAGTGATTTTCAAACATATATATCAGAATAAAAAACAAACTAAACTAGTAAATTCAATTAAAATTCCTGAAAAGAATATTAACTTTTAAGAGGAGAAAATTATACTTGAAATACCATAAAACCTACAAGATAAATTTTACATTTAAATAAATTTAAATCAAACACAAAATTTACAAAAGGCAAATCTAAACTTTTTTAATTAAGGAATTTTTTAAGGTGAATATAGAGGTTTAGTTTAAAATCAGGGGGCACGGCAGTGCCCCCGCCAAGTCGAGCGCGAAGCAAACACTGCCGTACCATCCTTTACTGGAACCATTTCGCCGCATTTTTAGGCCCTTATTTGAGAACCTCTGGATAAGACCAGAACGCTGAAATTTTCGTCAACCAGTAAGCTATAATCACATACTTAAAATCCAAAATTTCAAGTCTATAGGTCATTTAGTTCCGAAGTTAAGCGAAAGCAAAGTTTCGCATTTATGACACTCACTCACTCATGATCATCAGAATAGAACTAATACCTCCCATAAACTCAGAGAACTGAAATTTGGTACAGAGTTAGGGTTTTATGGCCACATAAAGGGAAAACTATAAAAACTAAGATAATCGAAGATCTGGAGTACCTGGTGACCCTGATTAGAAAACACAAGAGCCCAACCAAACTATAGAGATCGACATATCGCCTTTACAAAAAATATTCAACTTTTTGGGCTTCTTCATTTGATGTCAAAAATTGAAGGTCTGAAATATCTAATGAAGAGCCCTCAGCTGGTCTTAGCTGTATTAGCAGTGGTGCAGCCAAGGGGGTGGTTTTGGGGTTAAAACCCCTCCCAGAGCTAAGAAAGATCGCTACAATTGCCGCTTATATGAATCAAAATCATACTTAATATTTAAACGTTTTGGCGTACATCAGATTCCGCCACTTGATTGAACCAGATTTCATTTAATAAAGGGATTCAATAAAATGGAAAAAATTCTACTTAAAACTGTGAAAGTGCATATTACATTGATTAGTTAAGTAAAAATTGGTTATTTGAACTAAATCAATTTTCTGAGTTGTATTGAGCCTCAATCGGACAGAGATATACTGTCTAACCGATTGATACTTCTGCTTTCGCATCCCAATGAAGGAAGGTTAATGGAAATAGCACAGTGTTTGAGGGACTTACCAGAAGATACTGTTTGTTTAATACCGACTAGAAATATGTGTATGCAGTTAGATAATGCTAAGAGGGAGCTAAAGTAATGCTTAGGATAAACATTGATGTTAGTTTAGGTTTAGTGAATGGGTCTATAGGCGTTGTACAGATAGTGAGGTGGGACCCGGAAGATCAAACAAAGCCTAAACAATTGGTAGTAAAATTCGCTAACAATCTGATTCACGAATTATTACCTATTAAGTCAAAATTTGAGATCATACTCCGGGCATACGTGTACAGAGAACAATTCCCAATCTGTGTGGCGTATGCCCTAACAATTCACAAGAGCCAAGGTCTAAGTCTAAAAAATGTCCTCATGGACATTGGCACCTCCATATTCTCTTGTGGCCAAGCCTACGTGATGCTTTCCCGAGTAACCAATCTTCATGGAGTGCACCTCATAAATGTTGACTTCAAGAGTATAAAAGCTCAAGCTTCAGCGATCACAGAATACAACCCGCTTAAGCGTAAAAACCGCGCCGATCTTTCAGAAATTAAACCGTCTAAAAGAATAAATAATGAACGCGAATGGGCAATACGAAAAACTGTTGCTACTGCACAAGAGTCAGAACCGGAAAAAAAGAAAAGAAAGATTTGTAATAATAAAAAAAACTACTCCTAAAAAGAAAAAAAAATGTGTCAAATAAAAAAATCTAATAAAATTAATCAATATGCCCACATTTCTACAAAAAGAAGTGAAATCCCACCAAAAACATTCTGTAAAAAACTAGCCAAGTCTCGATGGAGCTGCTTGTTTATCTCTAAAAAGTAATGAAATCTAGACAAAGTCGTGCCAAGTCTAAGGTTCCTTACTGCGATTTCTTTATTATTATAGTTAATGTTGTGTGACTTGGCCGTTGAAGGGTACACAAGGGTAGAAAACCAGGTGCTCCACGACACCATTGCACCAATCTGTCATCAGAACCGCTACCCATTGACGATGACCCATTGATGTGTACCCTTCAACGGCCAAGTCACACAACATTAACTATAATAATAAAGAAATTGCAGTAAGGAACCTTAGACTTGGCACGACTTTGTCTAGATTTCATTACTTTTTAGAGATAAACAAGCAGCTCCATCAAGACTTGGCTAGTTTTTTACAGAATGTTTTTGGTGGGATACTGATTTTACTAATTGCCAAAATATCAGTCTAGGCTCACTGTGGAGATGCTAAAAGATTTTGGTTTCTGTCTGTTCTATGATAACAGAAAAAAAGAAGGGGAAAAAAATCTAATTAGCTTGATATCTTGTAGATATATTAGTGAGGTTCCCAGATTCAGCTGTATATTTGATTCATTCGTCTGAAAAATACAAATGTTTTTCTTTTACATCATAATGTTTTTCAAAAGGAATTCAGATGATTTTCAAATTTTACCATTCATTGAAAAGAAATTTGAATAATTTATTTAAATTTTAATTTATGGATACAAAAATTTCTCAATGCTGTGTAGGGCCTAACTTGAATTATTTCAATTAGTTTGAAATTTCATTAATATATTTTCGAGATTTCTTATAATAAGTATAACATTTGATTGGCTTTTATATATCTGCTTAAAATATATAGAACATTTTGTTTTATCATTTTAATATGTCACCATATGATTTCATTTTTCATGTATGTCTTTTGTCAGTTCCCTAGTAACTGTATTTCATAACAAATAAAAATATTATTAATAATGATAGTAACATTAGGTTAAAATGTTGTGTTTTACATCGTTCTGGTATGTTAAAACATTTACACTGTGGATAATATTAAAGGTTGTCACAAAAGACATTGACATAAATCAAGTTTGCTAAAATAGCCAATTGACAGTCACAACAGTTGTAGATCATTACCTTATAAATTTTAAAGTCTTCAAATATATTTACTTTTAGATAATTTTAATAATATATAAAATTCTTAAATTTATATAATAAACTACACACAATATTAATTTATCTATTAAAAAAATTGTAATATTGAGCCCCTGGTCTGCAGATTTACTAGTTTAGATCCAATATTGAAAATGAAATAAATAATAAGCAGAAAATAAAATGACCATAAGCAATTTGAACAAATGGATTATTTCTTTCCATTTAAATAATTTTTTTAATTAACCCTTTGAAGGGCAGAAGGGTATATTTTATCCCACCTAATTTAAATGAGATTCACACTAGAAACAACCTAATTTTACATTTTAACTTTTGCAGCAAAATGTTAAAAAATAGTTTTTTTTATTTTAAAATAAAATTTCTGATTTTTCCAGTAAGAATTCAATAGTACAGACATATTATTGTTTGCCCCTCAAGGGGTTAAAGAAATTTGATATGAGAATAACTACATGTGCAATTTCCAAGTAAAAATACAACAGACATTAGTAAATTAATCATTCATAGTGTAAAATTACAATTTTTTCTCTTTTTTTCTTTAATGTTAAAAAAAAATAATAATAATTAGTATTTGCAACAAATGAACAACATTCAAATCAAATTTTTTTAAAGGGGGGGGGGGGACTATTTTTTTTTTTAAATAGAATACATAATTGAACTTTAAGATTGTACAGAAACATTTATTTACATAATAATTATTTAAAATTACACTTTATTTTATTAAGAAATAGGTAATATGCTATAAATAACTATAATTTAAAAAGTAAAAATTTGTGTTTTTATTACATCCGATATTGATAAATACACAAAATCAACTCTAAATGTTAAAAAACATATACAAATAGTGTATGAACAATTAAGCTGCTTACTTCTAAAAACTTTGCAAGCTAAAAACTGTAAATTATCAGGCATTAGTTCACGGCCAGTGGCAGCTTTAAACTTTGTACTCAAAACTTCAGCCATCTCATTCCAAGGTACTTTCTCAGGTACTTGAAATGGCACCCTTCCCTATGAAAAAAATAAATAAAATTAGCTTTTGAATATAGTACTACACAAGAAACACAAACAAAAATTTAAAAATTCGATATCCCAGTTTTTTGTCTGAATTATTACTTGCATAAAATTATCAAACGTATAATGGAGATTTAGTTTCCAATATGATAATTATATTTTGTATGGCAGAATCACACAGAATTGATGGAATTCCCAATTAGGAAATTATTCCTTATCCATTCCTAAATTTAAAAATAAAAAAATCATCTCTATGTTTAAAAATTTCACAAAGATGCTAAAATCCAAAATTCGTGACTTACACCACTTAACCATGCCTCAAAACAAAGAGCTTTTGACTCATTTTGAAAGCAAGTTAAGGATGATTCCAAAATTGTCTGTTATTAAATGCCGATTTAAGACAGAGCATCTCATTTGGACATAAAAAATGATGAAAAGCATGTGTAATTAACTTTTTATCGCGAATTTATGGTAAAAAAACTTTTGATAATCTCTATTTGCTAATTTGTTTGCTGGTCAAAATTTTCCTTTCAGCAATTAATACTAATAGATAGAAACATTCTTGAATTTTTTTTGTTCAGCCCTGTAGTTTTCCAAGTGCCTTTAATACACGAAAGTATCTTTCTAAAATTTATTTCAAACAAAAATATTTCTTATTACTACCTAAATTACATTTTCAGAAATTATCATCCGAAGACAACCTTGTATCCAGTTCTTTGCGGGACCCTGTTTATCATTTTATATACATACTACAAACATTTCTTAGTTTACTAAATGCAGTTCAAAATAAAAATGCATATTTTATTTAAAAACCACCTTTAAGTAAATTACGCTCATATTCAGTAACCTTTCCGAGATCTTTTGTGTAACCCTGTATATCTAAATTTAACTATTTATACTATTACCATTTATATTCTCCATTTAATATGCATACATTTAGCGAAACTTAAAAGCACATATCATAATTCAAAATGCATTTCATCCATGCAACAGTCATCATCCATGATATACAGTACTTCGGATAGAATATATAAAATTTGAAATCTTTTGTGTGTCCCTGTAAATGCTATGCACTTCGTATTATGCATGAAATAACTTACATTAAGCCTCAGCAACATATATCAATTTGATTATACATGAAATCGTTTACCATAATTAAAATATGTCGGAAACTGTTCCTCCCTTTATTCCTATGCAATGGAATTCTTCTGTCTGACCCTGTAAATGAATAGTAAGTGCCCTTTTCACTACATACTTTACAAAATACATATTTTAGTGCACTTTGTAAATGCATATAAATTTGAATATGTTCTACAGGCTGTAACATCGTTAAATTTAATTAAAACGATTTTTCCCCATAATGCCGTAATATAAGGAAATTTTTTTACTATCCCTGTAAATAAACTAATCATGGTAGAAACTTTATTTTCAATAGGTATTCGTGCTAGGTAAACGTTAAGAACGTCCAAAAATTTCATGGAAATCGGAGTATATTTACGAAAGTTAGAAAGCGACCAGACAGACAGACAAACCGAAAGCATAAGAACTTTTCAACTTTGTTCCAAAGTGTTAAAAAATCGAGCCAAAAATATATTAATCAGTGATTTTATTTTCCACCTTTTCCCCACAAAAAATTTCTTCCATTGATAATTATGAGTTTTGAATAAAAATATTCATTTGTATGTAACTTATAACTTATTAATTAGTATAAGTAAAAAATATTTCTGATTCATTTTAAATATGACGTCATTATTTATCTCGCTCCATTAGCTACTGATATTCATACCCCTTGTATTTTTAACGACTGCTATAAAGTACCTGTTTTATTTCAACTATGACGTCACATTTTCGTGAGTGAACCATTTTATTAAAAATATAATTCTTTTTCATTCTTTTTACTTTTAATTTATGTCACCATATTTTACACAAAAATTCCCATTAACTAAACAAATATCCTTGTTAAATGTATTATAAAAAATACCCCTTTTATTTTTATTTCAAACATAACATCATATTTATTTTCTTTTAAATTATTTTATTATAGTTTTTCGCGTGAAAGTTTTCTATTAAAAATTCATTGCCGCTGAAAAATTATTCCAATTTTTTATTTTCTTGGCAACAGGAAAGGAAAATGGTTAAATTTTATCTGAAAAATGCCAATTGATTTTGTATGAAAAATAATTAAATTTTGAATTATTAAGGAAAATATTTGAATAAAATAAATAAAAATTACCCTATTATTTAATCCGGACTTCTAACTTTACGTCTGCAAAATTTCAAAGCAATCGGTTCAGTAGTTACGGCGTGAAAGTGGAACAAACAAACAAACAAACTCACTTTCCGATTTATAATATTAGTAAGGATTAAGAATGATGAATATAAAAGCAGCTTTAAAATATGTCCATGAAATTGATCAAGTTCCTAGAGGCAAAGAAAGTAGAATAGAATATTGCAAAAATGATAGAACTTTATTTCCTTTTAAAGCATGTTATTTAATCATGTTTCAATTCCTAATTATTAAAATTAATGACACTTTATCATATATAGAAACTATATACTTTTTTTCTTATATAATTACTAAACACATTACTAATACATTTTTTTTCATGAAATAGTGTCCTTTTCTGGAACTAGCATTCTCCATTTTTTTTCTTTCTAGAATGAATACTAAGTTATTAATTATAATTTTAGTAATCAAAACATAAAAATGTATATTATGCTCCTAATTACAGAGTTTGTTGTTTAATAATCACTTAATTTATTTTAAGTAAGTGCTAGCAATTTAATATTAAGTGCAGTTAAAAATTTTAATAAATGTAAATATCACTAGTATTTAACATTATTTTACTTAATTATTATAAAGTGTTAATGTGCATAATATTATTGTATATTACCAATCAAACTACCAATTTGCAGTTTTTATCATTTTTGTAATTACTAGTTAATAGTTTTAATTACATTAATTGAACTGCACAGATTATGTTAGCAATAGAAGGTTTAATTGTTCAGAAACCTAAAACTCTTGGTAGCTATTCAGTATTTAAACACTGGAAAAACATAAAAATCAGATTTTTTTTTTTTTAATCAGTTTTTTTTTTTAATACATTTTTTAAAAACCCTAGTGTTCTGCTAACCAAAGCTGCCATAAGCGTCGTTAAACAGTAATGAAGTGCAATATAACAAAAGGTATTATAAAGAGTAACTGCTGCTTGGGACATAGTCACTATTAAACAACACTAAAGACGATACAAAAATTAAGCTTCATTGAGCATAACTCAGGGTACAATCAGTAAGAGATTGTCTTATTTCTGCTTTGAAGGAAACAAGCAAAATTTTGATACAAGAAACAAGCAATCAATAACTGGTACTGCTGCATTAATATTATTTACAACAATGTTATTTCTTCTATGTCATTTTTTGCCAAATACAAATTTAAAACAAATATTTACATTATGATAAAAAGAAACACTTACAGGTTCTGCAAAAGCATTATCCCACGTTACTGTAGCCCAAGCATGAGGTTCTTGATTTCCATGAACGATTACAACAACAGGCAATGAAAGTGTCTATAAAAACAGGGAATAACAATGAACTGACTAAAAAAGTTAAAAATAAACCAGGGTTCATACTTCTTTATTAAAAGAAAAACATCAAATTTCTAAATTGAATTTCTAATATTAGAAAATATTATGTAAATGCTTTTACATTTAGAATACATATTACTGTAATATTACTATAATATAATAATACATATTACTGTAATACATAATACATAAGCTTTTTTTATGTTTGTTATGCATATTATATATGTGTGTGTGTAAGTATGAAAGAATAAAAACTTAACCCTTTTTAAAACTTAAATTTAAAATTAAATTCAAAAATTTAAAGTCCCAACTAATATTTTTTAACTTTAATTCAGAAGCTTAAACCTATTTTGCCCCTGATAACTTTCTTTCCCAGCCTAACATTTATTACTTTCAGATATCATTTTTTGACGCTCCTTAACATTAAAATTGATGATCTAAGTGCTTTTTGCATGTATTTGTGGTTAAGGCCTGATATGTTATCAACCTGGAAATTGTGCAGGCGTGGAAGACATATCAATCAAAAGCTAATCAACCAATTAAAGAAATCTTCCAGCAAGTTCATATTTGTGCCCTCTGCTAGAAAATATGATAAGTCCCAAGATATTAGCAAGAATGTGCATAAAAAAAGAGAGTTTTTCAGCATTTTGAGATGCCTGCTTAACTTACGGTCAAGTAACTCTTATAATTCAATGTCAAGGACTCGAGGGACTTCCAACCGGACTCCCAGATCCAGCTGTAACATGAAGCGGTGAAATAAATGAGTTAGATCCCTAAGAGGTTTCCAAGTCAAATTCTTATTCATGATTGATGTCACCCCAAGAGGTCATTTTTTATATATATATATACAGTGAAACTTAAGTAAAAAAAAAATTTTTTTAATATGCAATAGTGAAAACTTTTTTCCTTTTTGCGTGTACAAATTTTCAGCTAAGAAGGTTTATTTACTTGTTTCCCTGTTTTTCAAGGCAAAGTAGCTACAAAAATCCCCTGATATGTCCATGATACTTCTAGGTTTGCTGCAAATTTCCAGGTTAACATAAAAATAAATTTTCATAGATAATTTCTTTTAAAAATTAATTCTAACTATACTAGTCATTATACTTAATAAGATTTCTACTAAAAAGAAAGTTTTTGTACAGTTAACCAAAAATATATTACTGCTTGTTAGAAGTTGTAGCATTGTACAATGTAAGAATGCAGTCATATCAAAGTGACATCTAATGAAGAGTTTAATCATGGGTGTAAGTTTCAAAAGAGCGAAAATATTTAATTTCCTCCCCCCCCCCACATCCCCGAGTCTCAGTGAGCACATATGCACACACGTAACTTACGTGTATTCCATGACAAAATTTGTTTTTTCCTGATATATAGTTGAAATTTGTGACTTTTCTGCGATCTTTTACCAAAATTTGCAATTTCTTGATGAAATCCAAGTATTTGATACGATCTTTTAACAAAATGTACACATTTTCCATTATACTGTGGTAGAAATTGTGAATTTTCTGAGATCCCTTGACAAAAATCGTGCCTTTTTCGCTATCATTGACAGAAATCGCGTCTTTTTCGCAATCCTTTATAGAGTTCACCCATGAGTTTAATGAAAAATAACTGTACATCACGATAATGACAATATTTCGGTATACAGTAACTTAAACAAAAAAGCTGTTAGTTTGTATCTGCTTCTATTGAGCAAATACTACCCAGAAGTACCAAAAGCAAATACTACGCAGAATACTTTTAGAAGATGACTATGTATCAGGTTCCATTCTCCTTCACTATTTTTATTTATATTACCTATTGAACATACTGACATATAATCTGACTGAATATTAAACTTTGTAATTACATTGCAGTACTTCAACTATTCCAAGATTCATCTTCTTATTCAGAAATTCATATCCAAAGACTGTTGACACAGCTTCTAGATCCATTTAGAAACATCTTTCCACATTTTGATTATTACAGGGTAAACCTATAAATCAGATGTTTCTCAAGTTTGCACTATTTTTGAAGTTCTTTATCCAATAAGTCCATCAAGATTGTTAACTTAAACTGATTCCAATTTATTAAATCTATGTATTCAGAAGCATCTAAATTAAAGAGATGAACTTCAAAACATTGCAAAAAGTATATTTTCATCATTGCCAAACCGTGTATCAAAATATAAATGTATGACTTGATTGGTGATGCCTTTATAGTGTTTTGCAAGGTACCTGGAACATTTAATCTTTCCTACAAATGAATAGATACATTCTTGCAAAATTTGATTTTTAAGCACATATGCCATTTTTTTTTTCAAAGATGAATAGAGATATGAAGTGGTGCAAATGTAAATCTTGAGATAATGAAAATGATATCGGCTTTAGACTCCACAGGGAAAATTTCTACGATCGAGTCAAGTGAAGTAAATTTTGTTGTTTATTTTCATTTTGAAATACTAAGCATTAGAGCCTTAATTGATAATTTTATCATAATAACAGATCTTTAATAATATTGCAAACAGCTAAATATAATAAAGTTTAATTTTAATAATTTCTAAAACTGAGTTTTATAGAAATAGTATTCTGTTAACTTTAGTTTAAATATCATTTGTTTAAGAGTTAGACTTACCAGTATAAGGTACCTTATTTATTATAACTAATTTTGTAGGCTTATATTAAATCAAGAAACAGTTTCTTCCCAAATATTTTCTTTTGTCAAAATTCGATGGGTTAAAACAAACGGCACCGTTACGACAAAAAAACCACATATTAATAGAAATGGAAGATGTCAATGAAATAAGAGAATTATATTTTGGTACTGGTTTTCCAACTAAAACCATGTCTTATTACGCTGTTTCCTTCTATTGCTTGTTATCAACTTCAAGGTCAACAGAATTACCAATTGAACTATTACCTTCCAAGCTATATTTCTTCAGTTGGCAGACATTCAACAAAAGATCGCTTTTCTGCTTTAAAAAAAACTCTTCATTCTCGATATTTCTTTTTCCATTCTTGCTACATTGCACACCACTTTCTTTGTAATTTTTATGTCGATTGATCCTATTGGCATCAATCTTTTCCTCTCTTTAAACTTTGTAAAAGTTGCGTTCTTGTTCTGATATGTATGAACATGGCAATATTTTGTGCATTTACATAATGTAAAATTTTTTACTTTCAACTATTAATATTTTTCTTCAAATTTTGGCATTTCACATGACAGCTTAATCATTTTGGCAATTCATGTATTATAAACCATTGGAATTTTAGTTCTCAACCATACATAAAAAAATTCAATCAACAGTAACTTTAGATATTTCAGAAATAATGTGTTCTAGACTGAAGCTGTCTGATTTTATGTTAAATTGATCCCATAAGTAATGTTTCATAACATCTTCATAAGATGCCAAAAGACAACAATCTAATGTTAATCTTTTTGGTTCACAGAAACACAAGACTCTTTAATAAATTTCTAATTTTTGGCACATTAGCAAACATTGTCACATTTGATACTGATTGTTTATTAAAAATTAATCCATGAAACTGCTAACACACCACTCCTTTCTAACTTAGACTAACATTTAACACTCGCATCAGTCAAGTAAAACAGAAACAATGAAATACAACACCCATTATGCTGGCTTCTACCAAAATCAAATAAAGCAGGGAGCATCGTTTCAATAACATTCTAAGTGTATTAGTCTCTTTATTACAGAGAATTAACAATTCATTATTTTACTGTTGCAGAATACACATTTATTAATAAGCTTAAAGTATTTTTAATGTAATTATTGTGTTTTATTCGTTTTTCATGGAATTTCAGACGTTTTGAGGAACTAGAAAATATTTTAAAATTCAATAATATATATATATATATTTTATGGAGTTGAAAATAAAAAATTCACTATTAAAATATAAAAGTTGAAAATGTTTTTTAGATCCACTCCAATATACATACAGAGGTATGTCCAGAATTTTCTTAAAGGCGACTGTATTTGAGACATTGTGAAATTTTTCATATTTGTGAAAATTCTAAGCAAAATTTTGTGAATTTGAAATTATCAGTATATTCAGATTCTATCCTTCATAGATAAAGTTATTAGGTTCTTAAATGAGTTCATCTGTTTGAAAGGTCAGATTTTAGTTTTAAATGATTAAATTAGTGAAAAGTTCAATTTGAAGGCAGTAAAATTATGTGAAAAGCCTATATAAAACACAAAAAAACTTGTGAAGGGTCCTGTTTTGGGATTTAAATAAAAAAAATTGAAGGGTATTTTAAAATAAAAAAATTTTGTGAAAGGTACTTGAAGGACCTAAAATTTTCTTTAACACTTCCCTGATATATAGTAATAATAGTATATAATGGTTATGTACATATGTATAATACCATTAAATGTAATACAATATACATCATTTCAACATGAAAATTTATATATATATACACTATTTTCAGTATAAAAGATTAACTTTAAAGAGAACTTTTAAATATATATTATAAATTATGTATAGGTATATATGTATTTGTATAAATTTGCATAATACTAAGTCCTGAAAATTTTTCTAAGTTTAGGTGAAAAAAGCAAGTTCAGCATTACTATTCTATGTGACTTTTCAGTTCCACCTGTTTTTATATATTGAACTTGACGGGCCCTCCTGCTCATGAAGAGTCTTGATAACGCACCCGGAATTCCAACTCAAACCTAGGAGCACGAGCGGCAGTGGCGATGTTGTGCCAAGTGTGAGGCGATAGAAGAATAAACGCAGGGCCAGATTTCAGACCCCCCGCGGAAGTTCTAAGTTGACTGAGTGTAGGTAAGGAATTTTCAAGCTGAAGTCGATCCACTTCAACTCGATGAGAACCAACGTCGTTGCCTTTTCTAGGGGAGGTCGCGACCCCTTGTTGAAGTGATCTGATGGTTTGGAGTTCGCCTCTCACGGTCCGTGAGCTTCAGCAAATGTGCATATCTGATAGACGGCCAAAGGGGGGCTCTTGAGCGCCGTGGCGGCCCCGATCATTGATAGACAGCCAAAGTGGGGCTCTTGAGCGCCGTGGCGGCCCCGATCAGAGCACGGTATGATGACCAGTAATGGTCACGTACACCTACCCAATTGCTTTATATATTGAAAAGTTTTTTCTCTAACAGAATCTTATTTATGAGACATGTATGTCCATCTTACAAGGTTTCCCTTGGAAGAGATCTAAAAATTTGTTACTAAATCTTGAAAATCTAACAATAAATAACCTTATATTCTTCTTCGTGAATCTAAGAACATTCTAATAACTAATAGTACATTTCAAAATCAGAACAAAGTATTCAATCATGTGAAAATTTTTGTGCTATCTTAACTAAAAAGCATTATGAACAATGTTGCGTTTAATATGCAACTTTTCAATTGTTTTTCAAGTATAAAAACGAACTTTTAAACTTATGCTAATTTTTTAATATGAATACGAGAATACTTTTCCTATTCAGCTTTTTTATCCTTAAAATTCTTTAGCAACTCAACAATAAATTTTGTTTTAATTTTTGACGAAGAATTAAAAAAGTTCTGTAAATATAAATGAACCAATTTTGCTTGGTTGAAAGCAAATTGTGATATTAATATTTTATTAGTTGAGTCATAAAAATTCATAAATATCACAATGTAAAAGTTCATTAGTATTCTTTCTACAACCATATGAACCCTGGTAAACAGATTGAAAAAATAAATATTTAATTTGAACTAATAAAATACAAAAGCACAAGACAAGACATCACTGACATTGATGATAAATGTATAAGCCATTTACCCAAACTTGAAATACAAGTTCTCCACCTCCTACTTTAAATTGCGATTGAAATAATAATGAAAATTTTTCATCCATCACAGACTGAAAAATAAGGAAAATATTAGAATATATAAATTATGAAGTCTACAGCATACATGTGTATGTTCAACATAAAATAGAACATGTGAGAAAATATACAAGACTAGGGGACTCTGCCCCCTTTGAGCTATAATTGTCAACCCTGTCCCAACTGTAAAAATCAGTTAATTTAAAGCAGCTTTAACAAATTTGCAGAAGATTGTATTATAATTTGAAAAAAACATTTGCAATTGCAATGCAAATGGGTTTTTACTTATTTCCCTCTTACAGATAGAGTTTAAGGCCGAATCTGTTGCTGTTAATGGTTATATTTACATTTGATTAAATAATATTATTTAAACATTTCAAAATCAGCTAATGTAAAATGAACTAAGTCAATCGAGTTCAGTATTTTTTAACAATGCTATAAGGTAATGGATACAATAAGTGATTTTAAAATGTAACCTTTTTAAATCTGACTTAATTTTTACCAAACATTTCTTTTTGTAACATTCGCATGAAAATATTTTTATCATTAGAAAGGCAATATTATTTGTGCTGTCTTACATTTAGCAACAATAGTTAAAAAGATTACTACAAAATACGAAATAAATTCCTCAAATATATGCAAATACATTTTTTTTTCAGGGATGAGATTGACCAAAAAGCATTAAAGCTGAAAACTGCGCGAACGACGTTTGAGCGATGACAGGAATTTCAATCGCAACAAATACAATTGCTATTAATAAATCTAAATTACATACAATTTAGCTTTGCATAAATAAGAAAGGAATTAATAATATGAAATAGGCAGAAAGTATTTGATTACAATAATGAAAATTTAATTTACTAATATCAGGGGTGATTGTGACTCAGAATGAAAAATTCTGAAAATTAAGTGATACAAAGAAGAAAACCCTGAAAATTATCAAATGCAAAATATACCAATTTCAAAGGTCCCATTCAATCAAAATGATTTGGAGCAAAAGATTTATAAAAATGTGACAACAAAATGTTTTTAAAGCAGCAAAAAAGTTTTTGGAACAATCCAGCAATAACCCTTTTTTTCGCGATCTTTTTACGAAATTGGCCGTTTTTTCGCACTTATTTGACGAAAGTTACTGTTTTAACGCGATTTTTTTTAGTGAAATTTGAAGTTTTTTTTATGAAATTTGCCGTTTTTCCGCACTTTTATAACGAAATTTGCAGTTTATTCGCGTTTATTTGATGAAATTGGTCGTTTTATCGCGATTTTTCGACGAAATAGATAGCTTTTTCGTGATTTTTTGACGAAATAGATCGTTTTTTCGCGATATTTTTAGACGAAATTGATCATTTTTCCGAGATTTTTGTAACAAAATTGATCGTTTTTCCGCAATTTCTTTACTAATTTGATCGTTTTTCGAGGAAATTCATCGTTTTTCACAATTTTTTGAGGAAATTTAAATCTTTTTATTACGAAATTTGCGTTTTTACCCCGCGATTCTATAAAGAAATTAGTTTTTTGCGTGATTTTTTAATTAAATTCGTGGGATCTTTTTGCGTGACCTATTAACAAATTTACGTTTTTCCATGACTCTTTGACGATATTTCCGTTTTACACGTGATCTTGTGTCAAAATATCCGTTTTCTGGCGATTTTTGGACAAAAATCACATTTAACGAACATTTAACGATTTTTTCCCACGATCCTTTGTGAAATTTCCGCTTTTTTTTCGCAATCGTTCGACGAAATTGTCAATTTCTTTCTGCGAACAATCGACAAATTGATTTTTTTCGGCGACCATGTGTCGAAATTCGTGATATTTTAAAATTCGAATTTTCCACTAAATATAATAATCTCATAAACTCGAAAAAATCGATCGAAAAATCCGGAAATCCGAGGTATACACGGAACACAATCGCCCATGTTGAAGTCTTCTGTTTTAAGACAATGCCGTTATGTTTTTCAATGAGCATTCGGCGATCGCGATGAAATAAGATAACCACCGCATGCGATAAAGGACCTCTCGTAGTTGAAGTGTTGAAATAGAAGCATATTTTGACGTGGATTAAAATTATTTTACAGTTCTTTTTATATTTAAACGAATAAAAACGGAAGTCTGCACGAAATTAATTGCTGAAATCTCAGAAAGAAAAAACATAAAAAAATGATAAAAAAGCGAAAATTAAAAAAAATCTGAAAATTCGAAAAAAGCGGAAATTTAAAAATGACAAAAAAGCTGAAAACCGCGGATCCGCGGAAGAATCTCATCCCTGTTTTTTAAACTGTTTGGCTTTTAAACTACTTAATTTGCCATTTTAAATCTGAATTAATTTTATCAATTTATGACTTTTAATGAATATTAATGAATTTATTTTACAATTTTCTTTCCCTTTTAAAATCCATGTGAAAATGCAGTTTTTATGCAATAATTTTCAATAGAGAGTTAATAGTAGAGTTCAGCCGCATCTCTAATGTTAAAGTCCAAAGTTTGCCTCTTAATAACTTTGGACCCAATCATCCAATTGTGGCGAAATTGAAAAGGCGAAGTGTCCTACTCTAAACCTCAAAGTTTACAAAAAATCATACGGATCCACCAATTAGTTATGGAGATCCAGAACCCCTGTTTTGTCACTTTTTTCTCGTGAAACAGGTAAAAAAGACAAACAACCCGAACCAGGAAACATTCAAAGACTTATAATAGCTTGTAATTCGGAAGCTTTTAATTTAGGTATGTGCCTTTCGAAAGTCCTGTCAAAAAATATCCAATATTAAGAAAATGGCATCCATTTAAAATTTATATAAGATATACCTTCCATAATTTAACATTATAGAAATCTCTCCTTTTTAATTGCTAATTCAATTATTTCTTTCGAGTTGCCACCAACTAAAACTAGTCGTTGGGGGCCACCGTAATACTTACCCATCATGGATATGCATATGAAAATAAAACATGTGAAACTATTTATACAATGCATTACAATTCATAAACAAAATTTAAATATTGTTAATATACATAGTAATGCTATATTAAAGAACTGCTGATGTACCAATTTCGACAAATTATATAAAACGCCAAACTACTCAAGTAGTACCGAACTGCGTAAAAGAAACATCCTTATAACTCCAAAAATAATAATTCTATTAACTAACAATTAATTGCGTCGGATTAAGCGTCTCATTTCCAATTAAAATATATCTCTGAATTGAAATTTGAATGAAATACAGGGTCATGAAAAATCGAAGAATGTGGAAAACAGGATTACAAATATCTCGGCAACTAATAATCCGATCGACTTCGTTCTATATGCAAAATGTGTGTTATTTTATTGCCTTTTACATCCATTCCTTAAAACAAAAAAATTCAAAAATTTTTATGTACCTTTCATCAGAACGAATTTTTCGAGAGTCCGAAAAAAATAGTTCCGGATAATCGAGGTTGCTGATATTAAATAGGGTTCGTCCCATTCTTACATACTAACTACATATAAAATTTCAAGTCTCTATCTCAATTTGTTCGGGAGATACAGCGTTTACAGACAGACAGACAGACAGACGGACGGCAAATTTTTTTTTCTAAAAATATGTTTTTCGGAATCTCCACTATCTGAAACGTGTAAATCCGTCAAAAAAAATTTTTCGATTTTCAAAACGATTGCAAGACTTACCCTATACTACGTATGATGGGTAAGTAAAACAGTTCAATAATTTAAAAAAGAAATGAAAACACATGTTTTTTTTTTTTTAAGAGCAATAAAAATTCTTATTCTCCTGATAGGCTTTTGAGTTTTTGAAATTCATGTCATTCGAAACAGAAAATATATATTTTTCATAAACATACATAAATACTATAACTAAATATGTGTTAAAACAACATCTCATCTTTATTTGAGTGATTTCGACATCAAAACAGTTACTATAATACAAATATTTCAATTAAAAAGGGGTAATTTAGAAAAAAAAACTTCTATATTTACAAAAGTAACGATTTGAAAATGAAGCTATAAAAATCTGTGTATACCTATGGTCATAAGAAAATATGCATAGATACCAAGAAACTGCAATGGGATTACCATCTGGGAAGGGACAGTTCTGTTGCCAAGTTTTTCGCCAAAATTGGAGTTAACTTTGTGTTAATTCCGAAATTTCGCCAAATCAATATGTCTACTAATAATAGTTTAAGTGAATCGGTTTTAACTGCATTTCGTTCTTGTTAATTTCTCTAGAAAATTAGATTATTCGAGACAACAGCTAGGTGCTATAAGTCTTTAAAAAAAAAGGTCAAATCCAAAATCCTAGTTTAGGTTTGTTAGTTGAATGTGATTAATAAAGTTCCTGAAAGGATCTAAAAAAGCTATGAAATCATATAAAAACTGGTGGAACCAACCCAAATTTTTGTTAGCTGAAAATGTGGACTGAGCTTTACTGGTGCCTTATATTCAGAATTAAATACCATTATGCACTCCAAATGATTACTGGGGAAAGTAGTCAATAGAATATATTGTTGTGTTGTCTCAAAGCCCCACAATGCTAAAGGAATATAAACCATCAAGTAATAATTAAAGTATAACATAAATATAATCAGGTTGTTGAGAAATTGATGTAGATAAATATGTCTGAACACAAATATTTAGTATATGGTTGAATCGTATCTGTTCAAGGTTTTGAGTTTACTTGGAGCTTTGATCTTCCACTTTTGAAAACCACTGGAATGGAATTATGTCCACATGATGTACAGGGACCGTTCTCATATTTCATTACATCAGCCTGTGACAAAGTTATTATGTAAACCCAATTTTTTCAACTGGTTATAGATGATTGAAATAAAGGGCAAGTTAAAAATGCCTCTTTTTCCTTGTTAGATTTTAAGGCACCAGTAAAGATCAGTCCTCATTTTCAGCTAACAAAATTTTGGGTTATTTCATGAGCTTTACAGATCATCTGATTCCATTTCTTTTCTATGCACATTTTTAAATTGAAAATATTTCCCAATTTTTACTGTAAAATTTTTTTTAAATGGAGCTCTACTTTTCTCTCTGGTTCCACCAGTTTTTTATATGGTATTATTGCTTTTAATACCTTATTATTTAAAGTTTTTTTTTTTCCAATTTATAATACAGTCACATGTTAATAAGTTTTTAACTTGAAGGAAATATTATTCCTTGCAGTGTTCTTACAGGTGGCAACAATTGAAAATAAAACCCTTTTATTAAAAAATCTCTCAAAATACCAAGAATTTATATTTTATGGAAATAAATTCTCAAAATATGAGTCAAAATAATAAATGCAGTCTGCACACTGGGAACTTCTAATGTATATCTTCAGAAAAAAAAATAAAAAATTATTAAATTCCTACATACTGACAAACTTTGTGATTTTTGACAATTTTTTTTTTTTTTTTTTTTTTTTTACCATTTTTTGTTTGTTTTTTCATGAAACTAGCAATCTTTTGATAAAATTCACTTTGAAAATTGCATTTTTTCTGCCATCTTTTGATAAAAATTGCATTTTTTCTTTTCCACAACTTTTTATAGAGATCGCGTCTATTTCTCAGTTGCTTCACAGTAATCGCAACATTTTGGCAATCTTTTGATGGAAATAGCGTCTTTTTCATGATCCTTCCACAGAAATAATCTTTTTTCATTCCTTCGACAGAAATCCTTTGACAAAAATAGCATCTTTTTCTTGATCGTTTGACAGAAATCTTGATTTTTCTCTAAACCTTTGATGAAAATAGTGTGTGTGTGTGTGTCCCCGGCAATCTTTTAGATGAAAATTGGGTCTTTTTTGCAATTTTTTCATGGAGATCATGCCATTTTAGCAATCTTTTGACAGAGATTGCATCTTTTTTTGCAATACTTGGATAGAAACAGAGTCTTTTATGTGATCTTTTGACAGAAATAGTGTCTTTTTTTACAATCCTTCGATGAATAAAGTCTTTTCCTTGAACGTTTGACAGAAAATATGATTTTTTCAAAAATCTTATACAAATAGTGTTTTTTCTGCAATCTTTTGGTGGAAAGTTTTTTATTATTATTATTATTCTTCTTTGAGAGAAATAGCCCCTTTGGCACAATCTTTTGATGGAAATCATGGTTAATTTTTTTCAATTCTGTAACAAAAATCACATATTTTCCACAATACTTAAATGCAGAGGTGCCAAGTTTCAATAAAAGTTATCAGTAACCAGAGTTCAGAGAAGGGTGGGTGGGTGGGTGAGGGGGGGGTGGGGGGTGGGTAATTTTTTAAAAGTTAATTCTTCCTTTTTTCTGCGATCTCTTGGTGAAATCTGCGAATTTTTTGCGATGTTTGGACGAAATTTTCACATTTTTTGCGATTTTTGGACGAAATGTGTGGTTTTTTTTCGCGATCTTTTGACAAAATGTGCGTTTTTTGCAATTTTTGAATGAAATTTGTGCGTTTTTTCGCGATTTCTGAACGAAATTTGTGTAGTTTTCATGATTTTTGAATAAAATGTGTGCTTTTTCGCGATCTTTCGACGAAATATGCTCGTTTTAAGAGAATTTTTGACAAAATTTGCAGGTTTTTCGTGTTTTTTGACGAAATGAGCGTGTTTTAAGCGAATTTTTGACGAAATGAGAGCGTTTTTCGCGATTTTTTTTGACAAAATGAGTGCATTTTTCGGAATCTTTTGACGAAATGTGCACGTTTTTCGTGACATTCTGACAAAATACGCGTAATTTTACACAATCTTTTCTGTTTTTCACGAGATCCTACATCGACATTTGTGGTTTTTGAAGCGATCCTTTCATGAAATTCGCGATTTTTTTTAATCCGTAATTTCTATTCGATGCCCGTAACACCGTAACTTTTATTGCAAATCCGTAATAATTACGGACAAATTGTAATACTTGGCACCTCTGTAAATGAGATGATCATAAAGTGGAATAATTTTAATTTATGGCTGAATGTTCTAAAAGTTTCAATTCCACTTTTTAACCCACTTAAGGGAGAAGGGAGAGACAGAGAGAATTTTTCAAAAATCCTTTCTTAGTGCTTCCTTATGTCATAAGAAGTAAATTTCCCTCAATTTTCATGCTTTAAATTAGTAGTTTGGCTTATGTGTTGATTATGTGTCAGTGGGACAAGTGAGTCAGAAATAATTAGAAATTATGACAATGTCTTTAAAACATAAAACAGTGTGCTAAGATTGTTTTTGCCTGGGGGATCGCCATCAGAGTAATGCAAAAGAAATTAAAAATATGGTAATGCTTATAAGACGTCAAAAATAATTATGAATCGCTCAAAAGACAACTCACCTAACCAAAAAGTGACCGAGATCACTAGTGGTTAGCATGAGAGCTGAAAATCCTTTAAATTTTGAGTTTAAGAAATAAAATGATAAGAATTCAATATTAATTAATTTATCATTAAGATAGGATAAAATTTGTAAATGAAATGGATCTAAAAGAAATAAAAAGCAAATGCACACTCACCCACTCTTGAATGACAACAGACATGTAAATTTAGATTAAATGGTGGGTTTTTTTTTTTACATGAAAGAATACCTGATCAGGGTATTATAAAATGAAACCAAACAAATAATCTACAACTATTTTCTTACAGAAGATCGAAGATGTTAAATAATTTCTGTTTACAGCCAAAAGTCTATTATACGTTGCACCCATCGTTAAGAGTTCCGTAGAAAAGTACCAAAGTCCTGTCAGCCCATTGCAAGCACAAGGGGAAAGTTTTTTATCTTGATGTTGAACACTAAAGAAAGCTGCCAGTAAATCTTAGAACTGGAATCACAATTAATGCGATGATCTGAAAACAGTTAATTTGTATAGATAAACTTCAGTGAAATTGCAGAATAAGTTGGAACCACCATTAATGCAATGATCCGGAAACAATTAACTTGTATAGATAAATTTAAGTGAACTTGCTGAATCTTTCAGGTAATACATTTGAATTTTTTGTTGCTGACCGATGTATGACTATTTCACTGCTCTTGAAATTCAGGAACATTGTCTTCCGAATGGTGAATTGGAAAAAAAAAAAATTATTTCTTTTAATACTTTGGTAATAATAACGAAGTGGGGTCTTAGACTCTGTCACTGCCAATCTTCTTGTCAGTCTTCTTCCAAAAATTCAGACATGTAGCATCTCACTTAGGCAGAAAAAGCTGAATCGGCGTTTGTTAACGTTTTTCAACGGCACGGTTGAGTTGTTTTGTGTCACGCTCAGTCATGGAGCATATTCAGTAATTACTACTTGCAATCGCATTCACCTGTATTAAAGTTCCTTTTAAGTTACAAATATTATTTTGATTTAATTAAGTAACAAAAGCATTTTTAAAGTAATTTTCATGTTCAAAGTAATTTTTCTAAATGTATTTAATAAATTTAATGAATTTAATTGAAGAGGGAAAAAAAATGTTTAATGTAAAATGTTAATTATCGTCTGACTTATGCAAATTACATAGTCGCTTGTGATTGGCTAGTAGATTTTCGTTCCAATTTAAAGGGACAGTTTTCATGTTTTGGTGGTGTATGTAGTGTGTGAGCAGTTCGAGCAGTGTTTTAAAGATTTTTTCAATTTAACGTTCTATTTAAAGTTTTTTTGATAAGTTGGATAAATTAAACAATATTTCAAAGTTCAATAAGTTCCGCGTAACTTAAGATAAGCTATGTTTAAAAGGTTTATGAAAGTAATAACTCTGAGGTCAAGAACAAGGGTTCCATTTTGGCCAAGGTTACGAGTTTCATCTGTAAAATATTTCAATAACCAAGTGTGTTATTAAAGGTATCTTATTTCCTTAATAAATATAATGAAGAGAATTTTTGATGATTCATCATTTACTGTGAGTATTTTTCACTTATTTTATTTTCGAGAAATATAATTGATATTAAAAATTTACTTATTTATGGGAAAATTAGTTTCAAAGTACATATTACTCTGCTACATTTTTCAACTCTGCTAAACTTCTTTAGTAATAAGTAAGGGGCTCCATAACCCCGCATAATCTGCGATATTTTAGCAAAATCGGCAATTTATTGTGATCTATTGTCGAAATCGGTGGTTTTTCTGCGATCTTTTGACGAAATCGGCATTGTTCCGTGTTTTTTTTTTTTTTCTTTTTTTTATGAAATCTGTGTTTTTTTTTTACGATTTTTAGACAAAATTTGCATTTTTACGCGATCTTTTCTCAAAATAGCATTTTATCCCCACGATCTTTTGACAAAATCGGCGTTTTTTCCGTGATCTTTTGATGAAATCGGCCTTTTTTTCAAAAGTTCTTTTGACACATATTTTTAAGGATCTTTTATCGAAAACAGCGGTTTTTTCTGCGATCTTTTATCGAAATCGGAGTTATATCCACAATCTTTAGACGAAATTGACGTTTTCCCGCGGTCTTCAGACGAAATCAGTGTTTTATTCCATAAGTTACCTCCTCCCCACAGCGATTATGCGCGATCTTCAGACGAAATGAGCTATTTATCTGCGATATTTTAGCAAAATCGACAATTTATTGTGATCTTTTGTCGAAATCGGTGTTTTTTCCACAATCTTTTGAAGAAATCGGCGTTGTTCCGTGTTTTTTTATTATGAAAACAGCAGTTTTTTTTTTACGATCTTTAGACAAAATTTGCATTTTTACGCAATCTTTTCTAGAAAACGGCGCTTCATCTCCGCTATCTTTTGACGAAATCGGTTTTTTTTTTTTATTATTCTTTTGACAAAATATTTTTAGGCAATCTTTTGACGAAATCGGTGTTTTTTTCGTGATCTTTTGATGAAATCGGACCTTTTTTTCCAATATTCTTTTGACAAAATATTTTTAAGCGATCTTTTTACGAAATCTGAGTTTTTTTCCCCCGTTATCTTTTTATGAAATCTGCCTTTTTTTCCCTATATTCTTTTGACAAAATATTTTTAAGCGACCTTTTATCGAAATCAGAGTTATACCTGCAATCTTCAGACGAAATCGGCGTTTTCCCGCGTTCTTAGTCGAAATCAGCATTTTATCTGCGATATTTGGTGAAATCGTCTTTTTTTCACGATTCGCACAGGAAATCGTCAATTTTCCACAAAATATTGATGAAATGTGTGCTTTTTCGGAGATCCTTTCCTGAAATTTGCATTTCTCCGCCATTGTTTTTTCCAGGCGCAAAACCGCACAAGTTGGCAACTATACGGAACTGATAACCCAATTTCAAATTTTCGGAAGAGAATCACCCCTGCGCTCTCCTCAATCTGCCAATCAGCGATGAGGATCCAATTCTGATGACTTGCGAGCTCACAAAATCCTGAATGTTCTCTAACAGTCTCGGCTGAAGATGATTCACGCTGTGATCAAAATGGATGCTTACGTGAAGCTAGGATGTTGTTTAGAGGTAGGAAGAAATGCAAAACAAAGATGGCTACTAGTCAAAGCGAAATTCTGAAGCCCACATGATTTGAATATGCTAAAATAGAGCCAGTTTTTAAAACTGCATAACTAGCAAAGTAACTGTCTAAAATGCTGAAAAATTATGTTAAAATGATTTAGATTTAAGATAAAAGCTGAATATTATAATTTTAAGAGAAAATAATTTTTAAATAATTTTGAAAAATATTATTATTGGTAGATTACTAAAAGAAATTATCGGAAGTTATTATTATTGTGTATTTTTAATTTAGCGATTTCAAAATGATATGATGTTTACATTGATTAAATAATAAATAAACATTAGCTTTAATGGATTTATTGAGATTTATTAATGAGATTATTGTAATTTAAGATAAAATTTAAAAGAATATTTTTGACTTTTGTATAACTTTACGTTTTTAAAGTAGCCATCTGTTATTTATTTAAAAAAAAAAAATGATTATTAGAATTTTTATAAATAATATTTAAGTTAAAAATAGTTAAATTTTAATTAAAACAATTTATATGGGGATAGAAAAAGTGCATTATAGAAAGTTCTGAACTGTAAATATAATTAAGTTTTAATGAAATTTAGAGTTTGCTAAAAAAAACAATGCCTAACACAGTGTACATACAAATATGTACTAATAAAAAATTAAAAGAAATTTGGAAGCAATAATAAAAGTCTCGTCTAATTTCTGAAAGAGAAATTTATTTATTCTTACCATCAATAACAGAAGACATACAAATTACCAATAGTAAAACATGAACTCAGCAAAACACAATCTAAATTTTAATACACAGTAAAGAAGAGTTTCTTTATTAATATTTTTTTCAGATACTTAAATTTCTTATCTGTAGATCTGCACACCCAGAAGATACATAAATTTTGCAGTACAGTAACTGCTACAATGACACAAAAGGAATGAATATTTAACTTACCTCGGTGCCCTTTTTTTCAGCTCTTTTAATTTTTCGGAGTTGCTAAATGGAAAGTAAATTTGAAAAGTAAAAAATTTGAATCACAGACTTAAATTTTTTAAATGCATAAACAAACAACAATAAAAGAAGATTGAAAAAATATTTACATACCATATTCCTGAAACTAACACTGAGTTGCCTTGTTGCTTGATGGTATTCCATTGTTCCAAGGTTATTCAGTATTTCACCACTTGCCTCACTGCAAATGAAAGAAATCAAGCTACACAACTAATATAAACTAAGAGAAAAAAAAGTTGCATTTGTTTTACTTTTTAATTCATCATTTAATGAAGAAAATCTGTCACCTAACAGCATAATTTATTGCCAATACTGCATAACAAGCTTCCCAGAAAAACATTGTCTGGCTATTTCCTTAACTAAATCTCAAAAAATTCTGTGAACACGATTTGAGATTATTTTTTTTTGCAGTTATTTGACAAGTTTCGGGGTCTCTTTTCACTTTTTTTCAGCAAATTTTTTAGAAGTTATCTGTAAATTCCCTTATTTTTCTGATTTTTTTTTTAATTTCCCTGGCTATTTTAAAAAATCACTGACTTTTCAGATTTTTCATGTTGCAGGAAACCATACATAAGCATGAAATGTTTTATTGCAGTCAAATTCATCACTGCATGTCACATTAAATGTAGAATCAACCAACAAGAAAGAAAGGAGAAAATTAAATCCCCAAATTATAGCATAAAACAATAGAATTAGCCATTTAACTGAAAATTATGTCTGCTTTCATTTCATCTTTTAAAAACATATATGCTTAGAGAATTTATCCAGATTAAAATTGTATGAAACTAAAATTTTTAACACAGATATCTAATTTTGACAGGATATTTGGTTCTACAGTAAATTCTAACTTAGGATACCAAACAGAAAGTCATTCAGTTAAATAGTTTAGGAGTTATGTAGGCTAAATGTTTGGTACTCCTAACATTACACTAATTTTTTGTGCTCACTGCATTAGTGTAAACACCCTGTGGTGGTCCTAATTGTGTTTTTAAAACTTGAAAAAACTGATAAAAATAATTGACGTATGGAAGCATTTTGATGAGCAAGTTCGGCAAATTTATGTTCTAATAAACACACTATTAGCACTTACAAACTGAATAAACCTGGCTTTGCAGCTAATGTGCTATAACAAAATTAAGACTTCTTGATTAAAAAAAAAAAAAAAAAAAAAAAAATTAAAACTGTAGTTAGAGGTCTGCTGTAACTGTTGAAATAATATTGATAATAAGATAATATATAATAAGATTTTTTATTGTTTGATAATTGTTCAAAATGTAATTAAAAGCCATATTGATATTCGCAAAATGGCAAGCTTTCTTTCTTCAAAGTAATCATGCCTCTGCATTTTTTCAAATGTTAAGCGGTTCGTTACGCTAACGTACAACGAGGTTAACATTGTAGAGTTTGAGTTTTACTGCATTTTAATATTGTAATGGCCAGATCCCCAAAAAGTTGAAAAAAAAAATAATTATTTCAACGATATTATTTGTTACTATCTCAAAAAAACTTTTATTTGGCCCTGATTCACATCATTTCAGTTTTTATGTTTTCTAAACTTAAAATAATAATATATTTCTGATATTTTTCTGAATCTAAGGTCATCTCTGGTTTGAAAAAATATTAATCTTTGCTATTTAAAAAAATAAATGCATAAATAAATTTTGAAATCATTTCAAGGAAATACCAAAGACATTGTGTCCTGTCTGTGCTTTGAATATCATTTTGCATTATAAAAAAGTGAGGGGATGTGACATATTTTATATTATGTTTTATCATGAATTTTTTATCACAATTGAAACTTTCATATAGCTAAATGCCAGAAATTAAATAAAAATTCGAGGTTCATTGAAAAATCAGGAGTGCGGATATCACCTACAGTGTATGCGGCAGAAGACATTGGGGACCTAACTCTATCTTTGTTTGAATGGATTTTCATTTAAGCATGAAAAGTCATACAAATTGAAAGTTATACACTGCCAAAAAATTCATTTTAAAATATAAATTGAAAGAAACCAGACTACAGGCAGGACTCTTAATTTCGTCAAAAAATCCCCCCCCCCCCCAAAAAAAAAGACAAATTTTGTTAAAAAAAATCGCGAAATAACGACTAATTTTTGGCAAATTTCGGCAAAAGATTTGTGAAAAAATGGGTAATTTCGTCGCAAAATCCCCCCCCAAAAAAAAAAAAAAGATTTCTTCAAAAGATTGTGAAAAAATGACAAATTTCGTTCAAAAAATTGTGATAAAACGGGGATTTTCGACAAAAAATTGTGATAAAACGGAAGGTTTCCTCAAAAGACTTGCAAAAAAAAAAAACCAGCAATTTTTGTCCAAAAATCACGATAAAACAGATAATTTTATCAAAAAAATTGCAAAAAATGACAAAATTTGCCAAAAGATCGCAAAAAACGGCAGATTTCGTCCAAAAACTGGGATAAAATGGAAAATTGTCACAAAGTTTGCGAAAAACAGCATATTTCACCAAAAGATCACAAAAAACAACAACTTTCGTCAAAAAATTTGCGAAAAAACACAAAAATCGTCAAAATATCCCAAAAAAACAACAGAATTCTTCAAAAGATCATGGAAAAAAAAAAAAAAAAAAACCCTGCAACTTTAGTCAAAAAATTACGAAAAAAATGAAAATTTCATCAAAAGGGCACAAAAAAAAAAAAAAAAAAAAGTTAATTACAGAAGTGAATTTTTCTATTCTAAAAACTAATTTTCCTGCTTCAATTTTTTTTTTTTTTTTTTCTCTTAAAACAACTTTTCCTGCTTCACAATCCATTTTTGACTGCTCCAAATCATTCTGAATATGACTCCTGAAAGCACCCATTCATTAAACAAAAAGAACCCTTTACTCAACAAAAGAGTTCTTTTTTCAGTTCTTTTTCTCTTTTCAGTAAATCCGTCTTGCCCCTTTTTAAAAGAAATGCGAACAATAGTGATACTTCTTATCTTCTACACTCAAATATTCATTATTTCGTAATTAAATTTGCATCTTGCACATATATTTTTAAATAAATAAAGAAAATTTCTCTTAATAGTTTAAAAAAATTAATATTGGTTTTATTTTTTTATTTATTATTAAACCAATAATTACTGCATTTCATTTTTGCATGTAAAAATATGAATTATTAGTGGGGACCCGCTTTTATAAAAAAGGGACCCTGAATTTTAAATGTCCTGGGTCCCGGGGACCCAGGATTTTTCAAGTCCAGCGGCATCACTGTGTGTATATGCTGAACGTATTGGTCTCCCTTCCCATCTTCGGTTCATTCCAAAAAAATTTTGCTTAAAGATATAAAATCACTTAACATTTGATTTTAGGCATGTTTAAGGTTATTAGCATTTGCAATGCTGGATGGGTCAGTTACTAGAGAGCAGCTAGCATGGGAATTTAAAACTCTTTTCCCAAATCTTCATTTAGCCTCTAAGGTTATATGTAATGCTAATAAGTGCTCATATTTCAATACTTTCAATTTTAAGTTCTGAATTAAAATAAACAAATCTCAAAATCATCACAATTATTTATTGAGTGTGAGCAGTGTTCTCGCTGACATTTGACCAACGTTAGTAATTTGGCTAATTAAAAATAAAAAACATTCGCCAAATGAGAAAATTATTCGCAAAATAGATTCGCCGTGTAGCACAAAAGAAAAAAAATTTAATCCTTTAATCTATTCCCTTTTTTTCAATATGTTCTAAAATAACCCAAGTTTTTATAACTGTGACAGCGATTGTTATTAATCTATTTTCAACTATCCGCTATAAATATAAAACATATGTATTCATTAAATATGTATGCATATGTATGAAAAACAGAAAAAAAAAGAAAAAATTGAGCACTAGCAATTTGGCGAATCTAACTGCTTGTTTACTCGCCAAATGAAGAATTTAGTCGCAATTTGGCGCATTGGCGAGCGACAGCGAGAACACTGAGTGTGAGTGTACGGAGGGGATGGAAGGAAAGCCCACTACTCTAAATCTCTGAAAAAATAAGAATTTTTGGACATTAATGGTCAAATCTAGTCAAATTTTCAGCATCTGCTGCCCTTTAACAAAAATTCTGCTTCTAACATAATCATAAGCTCAGGTAGCATAGATAAAATTGGGTTCTGCTCGGAGATCTGTAATAATTAAAAAAAAAAAAAAAAAGACAAATTTTGGCCAATAGATATGTTTTGACAGAAGTGATCATTTTTAGGAGCGCTGCAAAAAGGATATTGCTTCAGTCGCCTAAAGTAAACTTTACTTCATAAGCTCTCAAAACTCAAAACATACAATGCAAAATTGTCAAAACTTTCATAAACAGCTGATTTTATCAATTAAAATTTTTCCCATAGTCAAGCTCTCCACAGCACACTCATACAAATCCTGGTTTTAAATTGTTTTTCTATTCATGGTATAAGTATGAACAGCCTGTGCCTGAAAACAAAGGCAAACTTTCAAACGAATCGGGCCAAGACAGCACAATAAAGACGATTTTTTAACAATGGGGCCATGAAAAAAATGGACTAAGAAAAAATTAAACTGTCCAGTTGAGCTGACAAAAAAATTAAACAGGTTAGCCGTTAGAAAAATTAAGAATACCTACTGCCCTGATAGAAAAATTGAAACAAAGTCGATAAAACATGAATTTTTTTTCAATGGAATATGGCTATGACTAAAGATAATAATATTGCATGAGTCAATGCTACTTTGACAACATTGATACAGAAATAAAAAATATCCAACCTACACTGTTAAAAATTTCTGTTAAAACACAGAAAAAAGTAATACTCTGTAAATTTACACTAGTTTTTGAGTTAAATTCGATTAAGTTTTTTTGTCATTATGCTATAGACATTTCCCTTATCTTCTTACATCTCATTCCCTGTAAAGAATTCCAAGTCTTTATTCAAAAGAAATGCTTATCTTAGTTAAAACACATAATTCATAATGCATACTTTTAAAATTCTTTTGCAATTTTATTAGAAATATTAAAGAAGAAAATTTAGTTTAAAAATTGTTTTTTAAAACTTTAGAAATTTACTTTAAAAATTTAGGAAAGGAAAAGCCATCTCCTTGGAGTTAATGGAGATTTTTATTGGTTAAATACGTTTGATTGAATTCCTCGGTCATGTTATAGACATTTCCCTTATCTTATCATCTGTTCCCTGTAAAGAATTCCATGTCTTTATTTAAAGAAATTTTTATCTTTGTTAAAACATGCACTGTATTTTCGGGCGTAAGCGCCGCGGCGCATACGAGTTTAAAATTATGCTTACTGCGGCGCTTCTGCCGGGGCAGCGGATACGATATTTTTTTATTTTTTTTCCCCTTGCAGAGATATTCATTACAGAGGTGATTCTGATCGGAATTTTTCTGAAAATTGTGAAAAGTCAATCATCAGGAAGAAAATGCGAAGCATAAAAAATATTGCGAATTTCGACAAATGATAGCCTTATTTCTGTCAATCATCCGCAGAAAAAGAAAGAATTTTATCAAAGGATCGGGAGAAAAATACACGACTTTTATCAAAGGTTCGTGGGAAAAGCGCGAATATGTAAAAAGAAAAAAAAATGTGTATTTCATGAAAGGATCACTTGAAAAACTACAATTTTATTATCGTTAAATCCGGTTAATCTGCCCTTCCCAATCAAACACTAGTCCCCACTAAAAGTCGCTGAAAAAAATGCTAATTTTGTCAAAGAATCACGAAAAATAACCACAAATTTATTGAAAGGATTGCAAAAAAATCGCTAAAAAAAAACACATTTCGACATAAGATTGCAGTAAAAATGCGAAATATGACAAAAAATCTCTAAAAAACACAAATTATGTCAAAAGATCGCAGAAAAACCATGAATTTCTCAAAGGATCGGCAAAAAGAATCGTCAAAAAAAAATTTTGAAAAAAAAAAAACCGCAAATATGTCGTATCTATAAATAAACGGTAAAAAAAAAAAAAAAACGAGAAAAAACATAAATTCAGGCAAAAAAAAAAAAAAAAAAAAAAAAAAAAAAACCGCAGAAAAAATGAGAAGTTAAAAAAAAAAAAAAAAGTATGAAATCTATTAAAAAATCTCAAAAAAAACGAACATTTCATCAAAGATTCATGATTCATTCATTTCATCATGATTCATAACGTTCTCAAAGACGATTGAGGACGGGATGAATCATGATGAAATGAATGATCATGAACCTTTGATGACATGTGTGTTTTTTCGAGATTTTTTTTAATAGATTCCATTCTTTTAATGCTTTTTTTTTTTTTTTTAGAAATTTCTCCTTTTCCCTGCGCTTTTTCAACAGAATTTATGTTTTATTTTTAAAAACGCAAATTTTTTCAAGTTTTGCTTCAAGTGTAAAAATTTATGATTCATTATTCATTTGAATATTCATGATTCATTCATTTGATCATGATTCATCTCTTGCTCATCCCCATAAGAACGCAAATTTTTTCAAGTATCACGAAAAAACTCTGCAAATTCGTCAAATATTGCGTTAAAACCCTGCAAATTTAGTCAAATATCGCGATAAAACCCTGCAAACCTCGTTACAAACTATAAAAAAAGTATTAAAAAATCGCGAAAAAAAGGCTGCACAAATTCAAATTTAATTTTATCATAAAAAAATATAAAATATACTAGATTTAAAATTGGATTTATAATACAAATGTTTAAAAAAAAAACGCGAAAAAACACTGAATATAATGCAATTTTTAACATTTTGATGTATTTTCGTAAGTGTGGGGCATACGGCGGCGCGGTGCTTCTGATGAATATTTGTTTTATTTTAATGCATTTCCAGAGATGCGGTGCATACACCCGAAAATACGGTAATTCAAAATGTGTACTTTTAAAATTCTTTCGCAATCTTATTAGAAATACTAAAGAAGAAAATTTAGTTTAAAAATTGTTTTTTAAAACTTTATAAATTTACTTTAAAAATTTAGGAAAGGAAAAATAATTTCCTTAGAGATAGTGAGGATTTTTATTGTTTAAATACAGCCGATTGAATTTTTCTGTCACCATGTTACAGACATTTCCCTTACCTTACATCTGTTGCCTTGTAAAGAATTCCATGTCTTTATTTAAAGAAATTTTTATCTTTGTTAAAACACATAATTCAAAATGCATACTTTTATAAAATTCTTTTACAATTTTATTAGAAATACTAAAGAAGAAAATTTAGTTTAAAAATTGTTTAAAACTTTATAAATTTACTTTAAAAATTTAGGAAAGGAAAAATCATTTCCTTGGAGTTAATGAGGATTTTTATTGGTTAAATACATTCGATTGAATTTTTCTGTCATCATATTACAGACATTTCCCTTATCTTACATCTGATGCCTTGTAAAGAATTTCATGTCTTTATTTAAAGAAATTTTTATCTTTGTTAAAACACATAATTCAAAATGCATACTTTTAAAATTCTTTTGCAATTTTATTAGAAATATTAAAAAAGGAAATTTAGTTTAAAAATTGTTTAAAACTTTATAAATTTACTTTAAAAATTTAGGAAAGGAAAAATCATTTCCTTGGAGTTAATGAGGATTTTTATTGGTTAAATACATTCAGGCCTAGAAGTGACTTTCTTCAAAAATATTATAGGAAATATAGGAATTTTTTTGAAGAAAATATAGGAATTTATAGGAAAATTTATTTATACGTAATAACACCAACACGTTTTAATACATTAACGTAGAACATTTAAAGTTCATTCCAGACTATTTCAGAAGTTTTTAACACATTTCAGGATTAAGATACTGGTTTCAGGAGTTAACCCCCCCCCCCTCCCCCAATATTCAACATTTTCTGAATCATCATCACTTGCAGAATTTGCATTAAAAAAAATTAATAATAATAATTCAAATAAAGGTAATGATTTTTTTGTAACAAATTTATATGAAAGGAGTTTCAATAGCAAAAAAAATTCAAAGATCTTAAAAAACCCTGAAATTTACAGCAAATTTTATGAAAAGTTACAGCAGAGAAGAGGGAGTGGGCGGGGGGGGGGGGGGGGGGGGGGGGGGGGGGCAAGAGAAATCCTTCCCTACATTAATTATACATTTTCCAATGGCATAGTTTTTTTTGTTTGTTTGTTTGTTTGTTTACTGTAATGCTTTGATGAAATTTGCATTTTCCCTTCAATACTTAGGGGAAAATTCTACCCTTCTTGTGATCTCTTAACATAAAAAGTTTTTTTTTTTTTCAATTCTTTTAAAAATATTTTTTTTTTCGCGATCTTTGGACAAAAAATCGTTTGTTTTCCGCGATCTATTGACGAAAATCATGTTTTTTCCGCGATCTTTGGAGGAAAACCGCGTTTTTCTCGCGATCTTTTAACAAGAATCGCGTTTTTCTCGCGATTTTTCAACGAGAATTGCGTTTTCCTCGCGATCTTTTGACGAAAATCACGTTAATAATTCGCGATCTCTTGTCGGAAATCGCGTTTTTCTCGCGATCTTTTTATAAAAAATTTATTTTTTCGCGATCTTTTGAATAAAATTGCTTTTTTTTCACTTTTTGATGAAACTTGCGTTTTTCTCGCGATCTTTTGATGAAAATAGCATTTGTTCGCGATCTTCAGACGAAAATCGCGCGTTTTTCTCGCGATCTTTGGACAAGAATTGCGTTTTTTTCGCGATCTTTGGATGAGGATCGCATTTTTCTCGCGATCTTTTGACGAAAATCGCATTATACTCGCGATCTTTTTATAAAAATCGCATTTTTCTAGCGATCTTCTGATGAAAATCGCGTTTTTTTTCTTATGAAAATAGCATTTATTTGCGATCTTTAGACGAAAATAGCATTTTTTCGAGACTTTGACTAAAATAGTATTTTTCACGCGATCTTTCGACGAAATTCCCGTTTTTCCGCGATATTTTGACGATATAAAAAAAAAATCGGAGAAGCGGAAAATGATAACAAAAAGGAAAATCGCGGATCCGCGGGAAAATCTCATGCCTGGGTGGAGGGATGAAAAATATAGGAAAAAATAGGAAATATAGGAAAAATAGGAATTTTTTTCAAATTTATAGGAATTATAGGAAATATAGGAACGCTGCGAGGCCTGTACATTCGATTGAATTTTTCTGTCATCATATTACAGACATTTCCCTTATCTTACATCTGATGCCTTGTAAAGAATTTCATGTCTTTATTTAAAGAAATTTAGGGGGGAATAAAGAAAGGGAAAAATCATCTCCTCAGAGTTAATGGGGATTTTTATCGGCAATCACTTTCCAGTTGTTTCCTTTTCAAGCCAGAAGCTTAGTAAAATTAAAAGTGAATTGCATATGCATAGTATTATTTCAAAACTGTTATTATTACAATGCTTTGCTATTATTACTATTGCATTGGCAAATGTGTTATAATATATTGGTAAAACATATTAATCGTATTGAAATATATACATAAAATGAATAACATAATGAAAATATAAAAAAAATTACTTTATAAATAACATATTTTCTGTTCATTTTTCTCTTATTTCTTGAAAAAAAAATTTTTTTTTAATATTAGGGCATTAAAAAATAGTGTACAGTTTTGAAAAATTCTCTAAAACATTATTGATGAAAAAAGAGATTTAAATTTTTACATAAGAAAAAAATCTTTTGAATTTTTTTATATATTACTTAAACTAGCAAAAAAAATTTTAATTGATTTTAAAAAATAGGTATTATGAATCAGTCTAAAATAAACTATTATAAACTGTTAACTAATTCTCTAACGAATAAATTTGAAGCAAAATCTTTGAAAAACTCAATAGATTTTTCCCTGTTGAATCATAAAAGATATACTTTGTATTCATCAGAATCAATAGCTCCTATAGCTCAGTCAAGTATCCAGGTCTCGAGTTTAAACCCCAGGACGGCTAGAAGCAAATTGTGTAAAAATTAAATGATATATCAGTTCAAATTTACTTGAAAAATTTAAATTCTTTGAAGCTCGCTGAGGTTTGAATGATTGACTAATTTTAAAAACTATTAAATTTTTATTTAAAATAAATTTACAGGATCTTCTGTATTTTTAATTATGTTAATTTACACAGTCTGCTGTAAATTTATAGAGTAACTTCTGTGTTATTTAACAGAATCTTAATTTTTCTAATCTCTGTAAGTTTTACATAAGATTTAAAATAATGGATTACCCCCAGATTCTCTGTAATTTCACTAAAAAATTTTCAACAATGTAGAGATCATCAGGTAACTACACCGTGCCCGAGCTTGGGATTATTTATTTCAGTAGGCTGAAGCCTTTTACAAGCCTAACCCCAGCTGGGCCGATGTTAAGCTGTTCTCAACTGTACTTATCAACAAGCCAAAAATGTTTTGACACATTTACAAATTCATTTTTTTAACGGAAAGATATAAAAATTGGAAGGCATGAACATGGAATCGATTTTGATTTAAACTGTTTTCCATTTTATGATAATTAAATTGCCTGACAAGTTATAAGTCATGTGATCATGCATTTTTCTCTGTTCATTAATTAATTTCTCTGCTTTTGTTTAGAAATACAATTTAAAATGCCAATTTTGACAGCTTATTCTAAAAAATCTATTGTGTTTGCAAAAAACAGAAAAATTAGTGCAATTAGATAGTTTCTGAACGATAAAACCTGCTAGTTCATGCATTTCCAAACAAACATAAATTAAAATTTATGTCACAAAGTTGCCTTTTATGATTTAAGAACATCCTTAAGAAAAATCTGAATTTTTTGTAGAAATTGAGTCGGGCCAGGCCCACTTTAATTTATTTTTGTACAGACTGGGTAGCGAACTGCAAAAATATAAACAAGTTGGCCCGAGCCTCAGAATCCTGATTTAATTTGGGGTTGTTTTATTATTGTCATAATATTTAAATGGGGTCTTTTAATTGTTATTAGTGACCGTTATTTAATGTTAATTATAATGTTAATGATTTGTTATTTAGTGATTAACATTTCTGACCCTTTCACCTACAAAAAACTTTTGAGATAGGTTGGTCCAATGATAAAAACAATTTAAAATTTACTAAGATTTTTTTATTTATTTATATTATTTTAAAATAGAATTTAAGTCATGGGCGACATGGTTATTACCGTGAGATACATAGTATCATGCACAACACTTGTGATGCATCAGTCTACCCTATTCATGTGGCCTGATTTCCACAGCAGGAATTTTTACCCTTATTTCCAAATAGTAATTTTCATCTTGGCAAAAATTCTGCAGTAAGATTGCTATTTAAAAAAACAAAATAACAGGTGAAATTTAGCCCCTGTGGTAATAAAATTGTATCACGTTTTACCACTTCTGCACTGAGATATTAATGCTGCTTGTTTTCAGCCACGTTAATTATGGCACCTTTAATTGTTTGCAACTTTTACTAGTACATGAGATGCTCCTCTATTTATTTAAGATTGGACCAGGTTATGTCTAAATCGCTTATTAGGCAACTGAAAAGTAGAATGAATAAAATACGATTTAAAAAAAAATTAATCATCTATAAGAAAGTTTGCCTTAATAAATCTACAAAACATAATTCAGATGTGAAGAAAACTTAATAAATTTCAATCTGATTAAACTAAGGATTTTTTTTTTTAAGTATTTGCTCCTCATCTGAAATCTTTGGCATCTTTACTACTTTGGCGCTTGTGTGCGCTGAACACTTTGCACACTGGGTGTGCACCTCTGAAAACGACCGCCAAAGAATCTTTTACAACCTTGTTGGAATTCGCCGATTCAAGTTATGGGAATACAGAAAGCTACATTTTTCCAGCATGTTTTTTTTAAAGAAGAGTCACAGGAAAAAGAAATAAAAAAATATTAATTTTCAGAGGAACTATTTAAAAAATGAGAATGCTTTTCACTTTAACATTAGTAAGGGGAATTTGAGATTTAACTGACAAAGCCTCTTGGTTGCAATTACTTTTTTTCCTTCATTTTGCATTATAAGAAAAGATGACTAAGATTTGAGACCTTACATGCACAGAAGAACTTGTGGGGCGATATTCTCAAAATTACAAAATTCTGTCATAAGAAAATTGCGCTTTGATTGAAACAACATGAAACTACCTAATAATAAATAAATAATGGCAACGCAACATTGTAATCTATACTAATAAAATCTGTGCACCTCTGTCTGTCTGCTTGAAGCAGATTACAGTTTGCAACGCGGGCGAGTTGGAAGTCGCGAGAGGTGTCTTTCGATTGGAAATATTCCGGGGAAGTCATTTCGGGCATTTTCGAGACCGTGGGACCAAAATTAAAAAAGTTATGAATTAAAAACCCCTTGGGAATCGGAACGAAAAATGTCCCAAATACCAAACGGCGCTCAAACGGAGCTCCAAGGCAGAACACTGCGCTACCTTGCGGTGAAGAACCTGAACTTTTCCCCTTTGGCTAAAAGAAGAAACAGCCGAAAATCGCTATTTCTACCGGCGCTAATTGCGTTTTTTTTTGCGCGCGTTTTTTCTTAAACCATCATGCAGACAGTTTTTAAAGTAGAAAAAATCTGCTTCTGATGAACTAAAAAATACAGAAAAATGTCTTAAGGGCGCGTAGTGCCCACCGTGCAAAACCAAATATTTTTAATGGGACTATGGGCGCGAAGCGACCATAGTCGATCCACAATCTTTTTTTTTTCAAGTGCACGTGGCCCACAGTGCGAAATCACATATTTTTAACGGGACCATGGCTCTTTAATTTACTTTTCTTTGTGCTTGAGGATTCGAACACCAAGACTTGCTTATTAAATGAATTTTTTTGCTTATTATATACTGCTTAATACCGAGGTTCGTTTGGAAAAAGTGGCCCAGCTAGCGGGCGTAGCTCGCTAGTATTCAATAAATAAAGTGATCTGATTACTTGAAAACTCTATTTGTAATTCCCCTAAGTTTTATGGTTATGAAGATGTATTGATAAATTAAATAGTAGGGAAAAAAATTGAATATAAAGACCAAGATAACAATTGCATACACACACATCATATATTGTGAAAGCAAGGAAAGATTTTATAAGTATGTTTTTATACATTTACCCATTATTGGAATTAAAAATCATTGTTTAGTGACAAATTCCATTTTTAAAAAAATGCTCAATAGCAATGCAAATAAGTACCAAAAAATAGATTTGATATCTACATACTCAAAATTACTTTGAACTAACTGCCCATTATGATTCTGAAGTCACAATGACCAGTTTGACTTAATTTTAAAATTGTTAATTTTGAATTTTTTAAGTCAAAATATAAATGCACTCTAGAATTTTAAATATAAAAAACTGAGCTGAGAATTTTCTTAATAATTGACTACTTAAACATAAAAATCAATATAAATTTTTATGTTGCTTCAAAATTAGAAATATCTACCTATCAATAAAAAGAAAAAAGGAAACAGAAACTATAGTGAATCACAGAAATGATTAAATACATTAAATCATTGAAGTACAGAACAGGCAAATGAAATTTTTCACAATAGTAAATTCTAAACTTTCAAAGTTATCCCTGAACAATGCTAAGTGGGTGTACTGACATATCAGAAAGGTAACAAAGAAATGGAGTTTGTTAAATACCTACCCAGGCCCAACCTTGTCATTTTTCAAGAGAGCAATAGCTTGCACCTCACTAGAAAAAAAAAAAAAAAAGCAATAAACAAACAATTTCTTTAATGTATGCAAAAGAAGTTTTGAAAAAAAGAAAAAAATGTTTATAATAGCATTATTTTGGATTTTATAAATACAAGGTAGAACCCCGTCAAATTTCGACGAAAGAAAATGTATAAGGAGGAATTGTTTCATTAATTTATAATAAACTTACAAAATTAGTTACAATACAAAATGCACCTTATACTGATAAATATAACTCTTAAACAAATTATATTTAACCTAAAGTTATCAAAATACTATTTCTATAAAACTCAGCTGTAGAAATTATTAAAATTAAACTTTAATCATACAGGTAAGCAATAAAAAATAATAAAGTTCTGTTATTATGATAAAGTTATCAATTAAGGCTCTTATGCTAGTATTCCAAAATGAAAGAAAGCAAAATTTATTCCACTTTGACTCAATTACAGAATTTTTTCCATGTGAAATCTATACCCAACATCATTTTCACCATATTAAAATTTACATAAGCAACTTTTATATCTGTATTCACCATTTCAAAAAAATTTCATTTGATCATTTTGATTCAAAACTTGAAGTCTTGATGCTATTAGCTGAAACAGATACTAAACTATTTACTACTAACTACTTAAAACTAACTACTAATTTTTTTAATCTTTTAATGGGAAATGGCAACATAAAGATGCAACAATATTTTTTTGCCTTTGCTTTTAATAAAAATGGAGTACTCTTGTTGCAGACATGTACAGGTTCAGCAAGAAAAAAGCTGAACTTTCACGGTTTCACAGACTTTTGAAGAAATTCATATTTTTTTTGGAATTTTTTGATGAAATTGTTTTTCTGCAATTTTTTAATGAAATTAGCATTTTCCCTCATCATTTGCCAAAAATTGAATTTTATTTACAGTCTTCTCAATGAAATTTGTATTTATCCATCATCTTTTAGCGAAATGTGATTTTTTTCACCCTTTTTTGACAAAATTAGCATATTTTTCGTGATCTTTCAAGAAAATTTGCATATTTCCCTCAATCTTTCAGGAAAATTCATGTATTTTCCTCAATCTTTTGTCAAAATTTGTGTATTTTTTCCTATCTTTCATTAAAATTCAGATATTTCTCCTGATCTTTCGACAAATTTTGCATATTTTTCATGATCTTCCTACAAAAATAGATTTATTTCCCATGATCTTTTGACAAAATAAGATTTATTTTCTGCAATCTTTTGACAAAAGTCAAATATTTCCCGAAATCTGTCCTCAAAGTTCCCATGTTTTTCACGATATTTCGATAAGATTCGTTTATTTTCTGTGATTTTTCAAAAAAATTCATATTTTATTGATTTTTCAACATAATTCGCTTATTTTCCTTGATTTTTCAACAAAATTTGCATATTTTCCCATGATTTTTCTACAAAATTAGAGTATTTTCCATGATTCTATGATGAAATCAGAGTATTTTTTCCGTGACAGTTTGATGAATTTAGTTTTTTTAGATCCTTTGGAGAAATTGGCGTTTTTCGCTGCAATCATTTGAAGAAATTTGCTTAATTTGTATTGTGAAATTTGTTAATTTCATTTGTTACACCCCTCCCGATCTTTCAATAAATTGTGCATATTTTTCATGATCTTCTTACAAGATAGATTTATTCCTCGAGATCTTTCTACAAAATAAGATTTATTTACCGCAATCTTTTGACAAAATATTTCCTGCAATCTGTCATCAAGTTCCTGTATTTTTCATGATATTTTGATAAAATTCACTTATTTTCTGCAATTTTTCAAAAAAATTCACATATTTCATTGATTTTTCAAAATAAATTTGCATATTTTCCTCAATTCTTCGACAAAATTTGCGTATTTTCTCCAATTTTTTGACAAAATTTGCATATTTTCCCATGAATTTTCTATAAAATTCGAGTATTTTCCATGATTCTATGATGAAATCTGAGTATGTTTTCCGTGACAGTTTGATGAATTTAGTTTTTTTAGATCCTTTGGAGACATTGGCACTTTTCCCTGCAATTATTTGAAGAAATTTGCTTAATTTGTATTCGCGATTTTGTTGATTTCATCTTTTACACATCTGTTAAGACAATTAAACTCAAAATTTTTGTAACAAACATAACTATTCTATCAATAACAGTTTTCATTATTTAAAAATTCCACACTTTCTATACATTTCTATGAAATTCATACCATGCTATTGTACTACTTTTAAAACTTTATTGAATTTTAATTTTTTTGTTTACTTTCGGATCACTTGATATGTACATAGTACGATTCAAAATTCCAACATCGCAATGATGAAGCAACATACTAATGCTAAATTTTAGTTGCTCTTAATCTTTTAGCAGACAAATTTTGAGTTCATAAAATGCCAATGCTGCAAAACATGCATAAGTTGAGATAATTTGACAAGGGTAGAAAAAAATGTAACCTATAATATGACTGAGCACTAAATCACAGAAATAAACTACAAGTTAAAGAAGCAAAATACAAAAGAAGATAAATAATTGTATGTATAATATTTAAATATTGCTTTGTTTTTTAAGTCAGAAATCATTGGATATAATCAGGCATTGAGATTGCAAAAAGTTAAAAAAAGAGGAAAAGCGCGTGAGCCGGGAAATGAGAAATTATTTTAAAATAGCGCACGTTAAAGGCAATTAAGAAAGTTATTTTATTTGCCATAATAAAAAAAAAAGGGGGGGGGGTGTCAGAGTGAATCAGTTTGTGCAAATACTACTCTAAGTAATTCTGAAATGAAAGTTTCTATTTTCACTGAAAAAATCATTCAACAAACATAGTAAGCTAATGTTTAACTTGCCACTCAACTGCAAAAAAAGTTTGTACTTCTAATGCAATGTTTTGCACAACAATCTTAGCTAGTCATCCAATTCCAATTTTAACATTTTTACTTAAAATATCATTTAAACATGGGAAGTTAAAATTGCAAATCATCTGGGAAAAAAAAATTAAAATTGCAGCTAATTTTTTTGGATTCTTTGATGAAATTTGCATTTTTCTGCAATCTTTTGATAGAATGTTTATTTTTTTCGGCATTTCTTTCACAAAATTTACGTTTTTCTCACGATCTCTTAACGAAAAACGAGTTCTTTTTGCAATCTTTGGACGAAAAACGAGTTCTTTTCGCAATCTTTGGACGAAAAACGAGTTCTTTTCGCAATCTTTGGACGAAAAATGAGTTCTTTTCGCAATCTTTGGACGAAAAATGAGTTCTTTTCGCGATCTTTGGACGAAAAACACGCTTTTCTCTCGATCTTTGGATGAAAAACATGTCTTTCTCTCGATCTTCGGACGAACAACGCGTTTTTCTCTCGATCTTCGAGGAGGAAAATCGCATTTTTCTTGCGATCTTTCAACACATCGAATCGAGAATTGAAAATCGCACAAAGCATTGAAAATCGAGTTTTTCACGATCCATTGACGAAAATAGTGTTTTTTCACGATCTTTTGATGAAATTAGTATTTTTTGCGATTTTTTGAGACACAAATAGCATTTGTTTTCGCGTCTTTTTTAACGAAAATCGTACTTTTTTCACGCGATCTTTTGATGAAATTTGTGTTTTCCGTGATCCTTTGCCGATAAAAAAATCGGAAAAGCAGAAGAATCTCATGCCTGTATAATAACCCAAGAAATGCTGAAGTTGCAAATATCATATTTTATGGAAAAAAAAAAAAACGCCACAATGCTTACAATTTTTTTTTCAAATGCAGCATTTTTTTTTTTTTTTTTTTTTTTTTTTTTTACCACTGGCGCATGTAAAATTGCGATAAAATAAAAATTCCTCAAGACTTTTCAAGTCTCTTGCTTAACAATTTTCTGGCTTTGCCTTTAATGGAAACTGTAACAGTTCCAATGATGATGCCAAGCCATACAGCATAACAAAGAAAATTTACAACACTTCCACTCTGTTATTGACGACTCAGATTTTGAAGGCTTTGAATAGAAATTAAAAAAGGCCTAAAGTAGAAAAGATCCATTCATAATAGCATGCCAAGTTGCGCGAACCACTTAAAAAAAAAACATGGAGCACCTAGGAAGAAGGATCTGTGTTCCACTCTTTGAATAGTCTAAGTAGCAACTGATGTTTCTTTAATTTAAAAATTGTATAAAAGTGTTTAAAACCTGATCTAAATACTTTAAATAAAATTTTTGACATATTTTAAGGTATTAAAAATGAGGCACCCTACGCTGCTCAGAAAATTCAGATTAAAGTTACGTCAGTGTGATCCTGTTAACATTCCTACAAGTGCAGCATTTACAATGGGTATGACAATTACGATATTTTAAAGCTTATTCTGCCAATTTTGAGAGTAAAGCATTTCTTCCATAAAATACAGTAAATGAAACAGCATTATAAATAACATTTTTATTTATTAAGTATTCTTATAAACTGTTACTTCTTAACTATTTCTGATATTCAATTCTTGTTGAGCTTCACTGATAAAATGTATTTATATAAATTTATACAAATTCATTCATACATCATTCTTTTAATACAGTATCAGTAATCAAATATTTTCTAATGATAAAATTTCTGCTTCTAATTTTTGATTATGTAGGATTAATTTATTATTTCTGCCATTTCAGGCTGATTTAGATGTGCTTTATATTCATTTTTATAAAAATTGATATACATTTTTCATTGTGTTTTCTATTGATAATCTCAAAATACTAAGATGCAGCAAAGAATCAGCACATATAGATTTTGGTTTGAGATGAAATTAAATTCCACAAGTATTTATCTGTTAATATTCTCCCTTTTTTTATTATTTATTTATTTATTTTACAATGTGTCAGTTTTTTAATAGGTCACTTTAAACAATTACTGTCTACTAAAAATAAATTTCACTTTGTAACCATGTAAATGAAGATTATTTTTTAATTTCAGACTAATTTGAGATTGCTTTATTTTCAAACCCCGTCTACTTTTTTTTTTTTTTTTTTTTTTTTTTTTTACATGATTTTAACATAATTTGATTTATGTACGCAAAGATGAAACTTTGTAATTGATTTTTCATTCATTTCCTTATGGGCTTGATTTCTACAAATTATGCACAGCTGTATGTTCTCAATGGCAATACATGTTTTCAAAATTTAATAATAAGTTATAATGGATTAATTTTAATTAAAGTTTATTTATAAATTGACAAGACAATTTTAAAATCCTAAATATTACAAATAATTTTCAATTTTTTTTTTTTAATTATAATTATCTAATACCACATGATTTAAGGATAAATATTTGTTACAACAATAAAAAAATTCTTTTTTTTTTTTTCTGTTGCCTATCTTACAAAGAAGCTGCAAAAATAAATTTTGTTAATAAATCAATACCTTACTTAACAAAAGTTTTACCTAAAAATTTCCAGTGCTTAAAAAGGATTCATTTTACGTAGGATTCTTAAAAATACTGCATAAATCATGTGACCCCACATTTTAATAAAAAGCACTAACATAAATGAGCGCAACAGAATTAAGAAAAAATAAAATTGTAATGTATGGTGTATCATAATTTGTATTTAAAATGTAATAAAATTGTATTATACCTAATAATTGTGACTTTCACTTGTGGTGGCGTCATAAAGACACTTAACTTGGAACCAACTAATAATCTTACAGTAGCTGTGAACCTCGTATTAGTTTTCATTACTTGGGGAGGTTGTTTTTCAATGATGAAGGTACTGAAAAGAACAAAATCATTGATACGTAAAATTACTAACAAACATCTTACACCACAGAGTTTTTCCTAATAAGAATTTTAATATGAAACAGGAATGCCATACAGAATATAGCAAACAAGAGGAAATAAAATGTGACATTTTACACATAAATTTTGTGATCTAGATTATACTGAATATAAAATAAATACACTTACAAATTTCTTTTGTTAAAATGTTTTATAGTATTTTCTGTAATAAATCTATAACATTTTCATAGATTATAAAGAAAATAGGCTGCTTGTCAACATCTGCAGTCCAGGATTGGCAAGGTTTTGGACACGATGGTTTAAACCATGGTAAAATCCATGGTTTAAACCATACTGTCCAAAACCCTGCTGTCCAAAACTGTCTTAAACTGTCCAAAACTATATTTTATAGTAAAATTGTATTTTTTAGAACAATGCTTAAAGATTGTGCAATTGGCAAAATGATTACAATACAAAAATATTAACAACATAATTATCCTATGTAACAATGTAATTGCATAAAAATGATACTAAATTTAATTATATGTAATAATTTTAATGTTATTCACTTAAATAATAGTAGTTAATTGAAGTACTAATAGTTATATGAAGAATGCATTCCGATTCTGTTATTGAAATTCCCAAGAGTTATTACTGAAAATAACTGTTAAATAAAAAGTCACATTCAGCATACTGATTAAATCAGCTCACTGAATTCGGAACATCTTTCAATAATGCACTAGGTATATAGTGGTTGCGGAAATTTTTTTGAACTTTAACTATATTTTGTAGCACTTGAGTTGATGTTATATCTTGTCCTAATAGATTTAAATAATGAGCATTGCATCCATATACTATTAAATCATTATCCTCTTCATACAAGAGTTCCTTTGCCTTCTCCATAACTCTAGCATTATCAGTAACAACAGCTTTTACATCACAATTGAATGTTTCTTTTGCTTTTGTAATAGCTTGTTGAAAAATACTTTTGTGAAAAGGTGCTTTTGTACCTGTTTCCACAGAATCCAAAAAATATGATTTTCCTTCACTGTGGATGCATGTTGCACTTATTGGATCGTTGTGGATATTACTCCAGCCATCTTCTACAAGAGTGACTGGTTTGCCTTCAACATTTTTCTTCGTTTGATGTATCACTTCGGTTGACACTAGATCTAAAAGTTCTCCAGCCAGTGAATAAAAAAATAACTTCTAGATTTTAAATTAAATATTTGTTTTCTTTTATTATCCAATAATCTAGAAAAGATAATTTACAATGAAACATTATTTAAAAGAAATTTCTTTGTAGCCTTTTCTTTCACAAAAATGGAAATAAAAGCATCCCCTCTCAACTACATATGTAGTATTATAAAGAATTGCTTATTATTATTGCACAAATTTAACAGTAACAGAACTTTTTATGCTGCAGAGATATTAGAAAAGTTTGAACTTTTTTTCATTTACCAAAGAATTAAATAGAATGTTAGTAAAATATATTGCGAGATATTTATTCATATGTTTAATAAGTGTGCAGTGGTGAAATGTGGAATTTTTTTTTTTTAAGGTTTTGGACACTTTAGTACAGTTTTGTACACTTTAGTACAGTTTTGGACAGTAAAACCCACGTGTCCTGTCCAAAACCAGTTTTGGGCGTCAAAACCCCAACCTTGTTGCAGTCTTATATTACATTTAAGTTTTTTCTCTCATGAATTATAGATAGATACACGACTTTTTTTTTATAGCTATAAAAATAAAACATGTTCTCTCACGCTAAATATATACATGTATGTATATATATATATATATATATATAGGCACCGTGTATTTATTTTTTAATAAAGAATTCAGAAAAATAAAGAGTTAAGAAAATTAAGATTAATAAAGAATGGTTTTAGAGTTAAAAAAAAAAAAAAAAAAAAAAAAAAAAAATTACCATGTAAAGCTTATATTCTATAGGAATAATTTTTGTAGATTTATGGTAAATTCCTTTAACAGTTCCTTTTATGTGCAAAGTCCTATTTCTTTCATTGTGGACTTTCATTGCATAAACAGTGGAATTCTCTGTTACTGTCAAAAAATAGTGGTCTACTTTTGAAGGGCAGCCAAAACGCAATTACAACTTTTAGAAAAGTATAACGATGGTGACAATTAACAATGCTGTCACTTTCACTTTTATCATATTTACATTACTTCTAAATCTAAATACTGTAACAATTTCAATTATTACATGATACAACAGAAATAACATTAACTTTAGAATAAAATTTATTTGAAAACTCACTCTCAATTTAATAACATTTTAAATTATTTTCAAGCATGAATTATTTTTCAAATGTCTTTTAACTAACTTAAAGAATAGAAACCAGAACAAAAAAAAAAAAAAAGAGAGAGAGAGTAAAAAGAAAAGCCAGTAAATCATAAGATTAGATTATAACTTTAAATTTATCACGCATTTTCAGATTCATTTTTAAAAACAAAAACATGAAACTTGCTGGCATGATTTTTGAAGAAATTTATAAGCAGACTTTTGTTTTTATTTTTTGTTCAATCAATTAGAACTTGATTTATAAACAATTTTTTTCTCAATAAGACCACATTTTTTGCTTCCAACACTGTCACTCTGAGAAATTCCATTCAAAATATCAACTGTGACATTTTTAAAAAATATATATTTTGTCTCTATTTAAAAAAAGATAATTATGGAACATTATATAGTTTCTGAATCAGAGAACCAACCAATTAGATGTGTTTGAGAGCAAAAATGAATTTAAAAATTAATCAGAAAATAAGCAGTTTGGATTTGAGTACATTCTTAATTTGTCTAAATTATTGCTTTGGGAAATAAGGTTCAAAATATCTCTTTTGACACTATGTTTTGAAATATATTCTGCCTCTATCAAAAAATTGACAATTACGGCACATTATATAATATCTGAATGAGAGAACCTGCCAAATGTATACATTTAAGAGCAAAAATGAATTTAAAAACGAGTCAGAAAAAAGGCTGTCTGATTTTGAGTACACCCTTAGTACGATATGTATATATATATATATATATTTTTTTTTTCTTCAACCACTATACATTTTTAGTTTGTTTTTGCTGTAAGAATTAATCCTACCATAAACTTGTAAAGATTTTTTTTTTTTTTTTTTTTTTTTTTTTTTAAAGGGCGGGAGCATTTAATTTTGAGGAGAAGAAAAGGAGTAAGGGTATCATATATTTAAAACCAGTAGTTTTCTACTGTTTTAAATGCTTTTCAAATAGTAATTTCAGCAAATCTCTTAAATTCTGGCTTAACTTCTTTGAGTAATATATCTACAGGTAGGTATTTTAACAAAGTTTCACTCAGAAACTGCATTGTTAAGAACAGATTTCCACTCCCTGGTGATAGAATGGGGAACAAAACAAATCAAGGGTTTAAGTTTGCAATGCATACTCAGCATGTCTGCTAAACCCTCGTATAACATATCAGAAAACCCTTGAACCACTCTTTCACATTATCTACCCTTCTCATTCAAATTTGTCTTTCCCTGGGAGATAAATTTTCTAATTCAGCTCCTAATTAAAGTACAGCAAGATTCAACCTCATTTGAAAACTTGACCGAAGGTGAAAATCTTTACCGGCTTTCAATTGATGAGGTCTATTTTTGACCCCAAGTGCTTTGGGGGCATCTCCCCATGAGGGGATTTCTATTGCGGAAAGTGGGAGGGGAGAAAGGATGAATTTTTTTCATGTGACATTGTTTAAAAGCTTTTTGCCTGTACATTACTAAGCACTCACTCCTCTCCTCTTAACTAATTCTTCCATCAGTAAAAGGCATTTTAAAATTTCAATTTTATTCATTACTACCCAATACAATTTTTCAAGATCATGACAAAAAAATTACATAACAAATCAACTATAAGCAGCTTTATCTCCATTTTCACACATTGAATGGGTATGTATTTCAGATAAAAATTTAGTTACAGATATAAAATCTTAGAAATTTAAGGTTCATTTTAAAATATTACCATAGGCCCAGGTAACACTCGGTGGATCAGCCAGTTGAAATAAATTGCTTAAGGCTGTTCTTAAATCAAAAAGGGCAATCTCATGACATAAGTTTTAATTTATTTTTGTTCAGGAATGCATGAAATAAGGATGCACCGAATAGTGATTTTGGCCGAATACCGAATGCCGAATATTCGGCCGACAGGTGAACCGAATACCGAATATTCGGCTGGCCGAATAGTAATTGCTGGGCCGAATACCGAATATTCGGCCAACCGAATAGTAACTATTCGGCCGAATACCGAATATTCGGCTTTCCAAATACTTTTTTTATTTCAAAGTTTAAAGGTACTAAAATGTTACTTTTAAAACAATTTTACATTATATTTAATAAAAGAAACTTACATTTTGATAAACAAGGGTGTTTTATAAGAAAATTTTTAAAAAATATTGATTAAAAAAATATCTGCCTTGAGTTATTTAAGAAGCACAATTATGATACTTTTTGAATTAATAAAATTTTAAATTTCATAGTTTCTTCTATGAATTAAAACATTTTAAAATTAAAGAGAAATAATGAAAACATGGATGAAGTAAAACTTTACAGTTTCTTAATTGTCCCTTTTCAATAACTCAAGGCAGATTTTTTTCAATATAATATAAAGTACAAATACTTTCAACTTAATTCTAAATAAAAGAATATCTAGTTCATAGTTCTTTTCATATGAAAGATGGCATTTTATACCCTTCCCATTATATCATGTTTTACAGAAATCAAAGCATGTAAGTTGAAAATACAGTTACGGTACCTTATTTATTGTTAATGCAACAAACGAAAACACAAGTTTGATCTAATATGTGAGATGAAATACAATATATTTATGAGTCAATAAGTTGATTATGGTTTCATGAACAAAAATTGCCTAGATAGCTATTACTATTCTCAAAAGTTTTTCTTTCTTGTTTAAGGTATTTTATTTGGGAAAAGCAAGAAACAGATTATTTACTAAACAAAATTTAGGAACTTGCATTTGCACATCATTTATTCTTAAGGTGAATCCTAATAAATCACCCTTTGAATCCTTTTCATGGTTAATTTTCTTAAGTTATAATTTATAAAAGACAAATAAATAACGTAAAAACATTCTATTTTATTTAAATATGATTTTCTTTCTAATTATTTAAAATATATTTATAAATTGACAGTTAAAAGTAGAAATTGCAAAAAGTTTTTAAAAATGTGTTTTAAAAGGTTTCATTAAATATTGAATTTGGCCGAATATTTTGATATTCGGCTAAACCGAATATTCGGCAGGCCGAATAGTTTGATATTCGGCCAAGCCGAATATTCGGCTGAACCGAATAGTTTGATATTCGGCCAAACCGAATATTCGGTAACATGGCCGAATAGGCCGAATACCGAATAGATACCGAATATTCGGTGCATCCCTAGCATGAAACTAGCAGATGTTTTTCAGAAACCATCTAATTGCACTCATATTCATGTTTTTTTTGCAAACACAAAAGATTTTTTAGAAAAAAATGTCAAAGTGGGCATTTTGAGCCAGTTTTCCACATGAAAGAAGAATAACCACTCAAACTGGGGTGAAAAGCAAGTTTGTCATGTAATTGAATTCACTTATAACTCAATAGGTAATTTATTCATCAAAGAACAAAAAATTCAGTTTGATTCCAAATCATTTCAATAGTCAGGCTTTCAGGAGGTGGGCGGATCAACCAGTTGAAAATAAATTACTTAAGGCTGTTCTTAAATCAAAAAGGGCAACTTTATGACATAAGTTTTAATTTATTTTTGTTCAGGAATGCATGAAACTAGCAGGCGCTTTTCAGAAACTATCAAGTTGCACTCATTTTCACATTTTTTCAAACACAAAAGATTTTCCATGAAATTGTGTCAAAGTGGGTTTTTTGAACAGAATTTTCACATGGAAGAAGAATAACCACTCAAACTGGGGTAAAAAACGAGTCTGTCATGTCATCAAGTTCTTTTATAACTCAATAAATAATTTATTGATCAAAAAACAAAAAAGTCAGTTTGATTCCAAATCGCTTCAATAGTCAGATATTTCGAATTTTATATCTGTTAAAAAATAAATTTGTAAATGTGTCAAAACATTTGGTGCTGGTTGAGCAGAGCAGTTAAGAAGAGCTTAAAAAAAAAAATAAAATAAATAAATAAATAAAATTTAAATAAATTACGTTAATTTAAAATAAATAAAAATACCTTGTCACAAGTGATGAAAGCAAACTGGTTATCTGAGAATTTAACATGGGAACTTTAGCCATTGTGTCACCAGGTACATTAAGATGAACTTGAGAACAAAGACTTTCAACTTGCCTTATTTGCTGTCGATTTTGCCAAATAATATCAGCCAATCCTTCACACCTAAAATTGGAATAAAATTAAATATTGGAAAATATATTTCGTCAATTATATTGGTATAATGGAGATAAAATTTCCTTGGAATAACATTTATTCCTTAATTTAAATAAAAATTTCTAAAATAAATCATTTTTAATGATGCTTCAAAGTCCATACTTTTAATTTATGTTTAAATACCCAATATTCTTTCAAGATAAGCAACGTAACATTTGTGATTATATCAAAGAAAATTTATAGAATTTCAGACTCAGATTGGCCCACCTGACCAAGGGCTAGTGTGTCCTTGTCCAGGAAATACTTTGTGCCTAAGACATTTCCACTATTTTTTTTATCTTTTTGTACTCATACATTCAGACTAATACAATAAATTTCAAGAATTCATTTAAGGAATAATCATCAATGAATAGACAGATACAAGGGAGATATTTTTTATTTAAAAATTAAAAGTAAATTGAAGCAATGTTATAAATTGAAGCCGAAATGGACATGTTTACATGTGACTGAGTTAAAAGAACATGCACCTAGCTTTAACCCTCTGACCACGTTTTCTTTCTTTTTTTTTTTTTTTTTTTTTTTTTTATAAATATAAAAAAAGATTATTCTTTTAACATGACATAATAAAAATAATTACGTTTAGGAGTATAAGCCTTGAGAGTATTATTCATAACTAAATATTTTACAACTGCATTATATTTGTAGAATTATATTAATTTAAAAAATGCTTCTATTGCAAATCAACCTTCAGCTTATTGAATTGATATATCAGTTTGTGGCAGTGAGAAGGTTAATAGTCATGATTCACCAGGATAAAATTAATTCATCACTTTGAGATTTTATTCAAATACTTTGCATATTTTCTCTCCTTTAGCTTTTAGTGCAGGAATGCCAACCTTTTAAGAAAGGGGCCTAATTTTATTTGAAGAAAAAGAATTATGCATACCAATTCCAATTTTGCCAACATTATATTAAAAAATACAAAAAAGCAGAAACATTATTTATAAGCTGATTATATGATTTTTATGCAAATAGCACATTTTTTCCTGTAAGTCTGAGTAATGGAGATGCAAATATAAAATAAAAATATAAATTTAGGTTTTTATGTTATTAAACATTTTTAAAGATTCTGCCAGATTACATATAAAATATAAATGATTAATTTTAAACGTTTAATCTTAAATTACTAAACAAGCAGCCAGTGCTCATTTATTAACATGGCTTTTGAATTTTTAGCTTTTTTACTAAGTTATCTACATTAGGATTAGTTTTTAAAGATGTTGACAAAGATTAAGTATTTCAGGTGCACATTAGTTAATCTTTTACAATATCAGGATTTTATTACGGTCATATCAGAAAACGTTTGTTCACAAACATGTTGATCCAAACTTACAAAAATATCTGACAGCCAAATCATGTAAATTAGGAAATCTGGTTACTGGTTAGCATTCCCAATATTTAATAAAATTTGGATCATTTGCAGTTGAAGTAAGTTCCTTATTTTTGCTTTTCAATATAGTATGGTGGTGTAGGTCAATAATTTTGATTTTGGATTTCAGATAGATAACAACTTCTTGTAGAGAAATTGAAATAGGATTTGTAGAAATATCCACAAATCCAGATTTTTCAGTCGATAATTTTTCATTTTGTTGGTTCTAAGCTTTGTTAGTAATGTGAATTAAAATTCATAAATTAAAAATTCAGATTTATAGAATTCACTTTAGATTTCAAGCTTATGCAACAAAAGAATTTAAGTTTCACAATAACAAGCAATAATTTTTACTGATTCTTAAAATTACCAAATAACATGCAACATAACTAAACCATTTCAAATTGTTTCAAAGGCAAAATTAAAAAATATACATTGTTATTAAGAACTGTAACAGTACTATTCCATTTTCAAATAATAACCATTAATAATTTAACTTTTTTTTTTTTATGGGAAAGAGAACTAATAAAATTAATTTTCTTAAAGGAATGACAAACTATTCTTTAACTTTACTATTATCTTAACTATCATTAAAATATTTAGAAGTATGATTTTAATCGAAAGGATTATATGCATATGGAAAAGTAGAAAGAAAAAACAACTGCAGTAAGAAACTACCATTCTTGAATTTGATCCAAATTATTTTCAAAAGGAACACCATTTCCAGCAAGCTGTTGCCCCCTCTTCCACCTGATAAGCTCTGTGTCTAAAATTCTTTTTTGAAGCTCACTCAGTTCCAGAAATGTCCTTTGATGCTTCTCCACAATTTGCTATTTTGAAAAAAAAAAAAAAAAAAAAAAAAAAAAAAGGAAAGAAAGAAAGAAAAGAAAATGTTATTTAGGAGAAGGAAGCATGCACACATCAAATTCACTGTTGAAAAACATGAACATTATAAAGAGTTATGGTTATTATAGAGATAATAACTGATACCTACTTAAAATTTATTTAAGCTGATATAAAGATTACAATCAGTTAACTAAGAAATATCAATCATTCACAATCATTCAAAAAAGCTAAACATCTTATATATTCAATAATTAATGCAAATAAATTACTATGCACAAATGAATCTTGATAACTCAAGCTGTTTTACTGAAAATTCTTTGATACCTTAAAAAACTCCCTAAGCCTTTATAAATATTTTTTTTTTTTTTTTTTTTTCCCTCCAAAGAAATTTTAAAACTTTTTTATCTTGAATTTTATAATTCTAACTGAAAGAGAAACTCTGACTGACTAAAATAAAAAAATTATGTCTAAGAATGCCAATAAAGAAATTTCTGTGAGATTCAACATTCGGCAGTTGAGTTTTTTACCCACTTTTTTTTTAACCAATGTTGTTAGTTGAAAACTTCTACAATTTTTTTTTTTTTTTTTTTTTTTTTTTTTTTTTTTTTTTTTAAGCAGAAAAAATTGTTTACTACTTTAAAACAATGAAAATCTAGGGCCAAAAACATTAACTTTACATAAAGTTATTCTATTTGAAAATAAAATTTAATATGATTTCTTTTCTAAACTATATTGCTGTAGTAACAATGCTTATTTTATAAGACTAAATGACATTCAGACTAATTTTTAAAAAAATATAGTTTTAAACCAAGCCAATAGTAATTTTTTTTCTACTTACAATGCTATATAAAAATAATAAGAAACAAAAACAAAAAATTATCACATTTTATATACTTACAGGGCTTGAAATTCAATTTTTTGAAGGAGGGGAGTCTCCCTACCAACATTTATAAATGGAGGGGAGTTTAGCTGTTTGGGAGGGAGAAAATTTTTTTTAAACTCGCTATTATTTTATGTGCTATTTAAAGAATTACCAGAATACAGACATGACAAAATATTACTGAAGCAATTTTTATCAACAATTGAGAATAATTATGCAAAATGTGTAGAAAAAAAATTGTACTGTCTAATCTTTACTGGTGGTAAATTCTTTCCCGGTGCTAACTATTTTTGTTACAGGTCTAATTATTGTTTTAATAATAATTAATAAAACTTCCAATTAATTTAATAAATTACATTAAGAGCAAGAATCTGAGAAAGTGTCACACCTAGCATTATGGGGTGATTCATGACATCTCAGATTTTTTCTAAAAAATTACCAGTTGTTACTTATTTTGTTAAAAGACCAAATCCAGAATTTTTTGATCCAAAGTTGAGTTGTTCATTTTTTATGGCCCCCCAAAGGTCATCATGTCGTGAAAAAAAATAAGCGTTTTTTTAAGACATGGATATTGCTATGACTCACAGCTCTTTGCGCATACAACTTGCCACGAAATTCTTTTTATATCTGTAATGTAAGAGGGTTGAACTTTATATAATAGATGTAAAACCCGTGGCAAGTTTTTGCCGCAAGGTCACAGAAGGTCACAAAAAGATTCATTTTTGCTGATTTTTTTCATTTTTAAGACCCTATAACAGCTTGCGCGTTCCACTTGCCATGAAAAAAGAGGGGGCATTTGAAAGCCATGCATTAGCACTTTTAAAAAATGTATATATAATTGAGGCAAGTTGTATGCGCTTTTAGTTACAGATTGCCAAAGTCTGAAAAATGTCATTTTTGATCAATATTCAAACTGTCATAATTTCTTGCGGCAACAACATTTTGAAATAATTCTTTTGCCATTGTTTTATTCTATTATTGGCCTTTTCAAAAAAGTAAACTCCATTGAGGCAAGTTGCTTTAAAAAAATTTAATGTTTTTTTAAAATATGGCCTTTTTTAATAGTCAGAGCTATTTTATTATTTGAAACAACTTGACTGGATAACAATATTTTATACATTTATTTGTCTATATAAATTGATGTTTTAATATATTGTGAGATATATATGATGCTAATGGCATTTATTTAATTTTAACCCTTTAAAGTCCGATTTTTTTTTTTCAATTTTAGAAAAAAATACTTTTACTTTAATAATATTGATACTAGCTCTAGCTATCCTAATAGATTAATTAGAGTTTAACGAATATTTCATTGTCTGAAAAATAACAAATGTTTTCTGCATATTAAATTCATATTCATGCAACAATAGGCTAAGGAAGAGTTTTTGGAGAGGGTTTAAAAATATTATATTGCAACAAGTTAGTGACATTACAACTTTCTAATACTTTTTAGCGCTTTATTACACATAATTCTTTCAGGAAAGTAACTTTTATTTTAAATTAAGAGGGAAATACATTTAAAATAAAATAATCGCAAACAATACAAAGAAAATTAAGCAAATATTTATTATTATTACTAAATGCCTTAACATTAATAAAGTCATATAATAAATGCACAGACACATAATAACATTGCTAAATGTAATTAGTAATAAACGTATTTCTTAAAAATAATAATACTCAAGACATGTATAATTAATGATACACCAGCTCAGAAAAGGTTAAAACGAAAATATTTGACATTTACAAATTACAAATTACAACTTGTAATTAAAATGCAAATATAAATACAATCAGCCAACACTGTTTGAATTTTTACAGAGTTTTATCATTATGAGAAAAGAAAATCGAAGATATAACCATTCTTTTTAAGATATCTCAAGATGTCTTTTAACCCTTATGGGATTTTTTTTTTCACTTATGGGAAAAATAAATTTTCTTTAACATTAATAGCTAGCTATACTAGTATATTAACTGAAATACCTGAATAGATTACTATAACTGTTAAAAGGTATCTTCAGATATGATACAAGAAAGTTATATTTTTGATTTTCTTTTCTCGTACTGATAAATCAATGTAAAAATATTAACAGTGTTGGCTGATTGTATTTATATTTGCATTTTAATTACAAGTTGTAATTTGTAAATGTCAAATATTTTCGTTTTAACGTTTTCAGGGCTGGTGTACTATTAATAATACTTGTCTTTTGAGTATTATTATTTTTAGGAAATACTTTTGTTACTAATTACATGTAGCAATGTTATTATGTGTCTGTGCATTTATTATATGACTTTATTAATGTTAAGGCATTTAGTAATAATAATAAATATTTGCTTATTTTTCTTTGTATTGTTTGCGATTATTTTATTTTAAATGTATTTCCCTCTTAACTTAAAATAAAAGTTACTTTCCTGAAAGAATTGTGTAATAAAGTGCTAAAAGTATTAGAAAGCTGTAATGTCACTAACTTGTTGCAATATAATATTTTTAAACCCTCTCCAAAAACTCTTCCTTAGCCTATTGTTGCATGAATATGAATTTAATAGTGCAGAAAACAACAACATTCGTTATGTTTCAGACAATGAAATATTCGTTAATCTCTAATTAATCTATTACGATAGCTAGTGTCAATATTATTAAAGTAAAAATAATTTTTTCTAAAATTGAAAAACAAAATCGGACTCGAAAGGGTTAAAATTAAATAAATGCCATCAACATCATATATACCTCACAATATATTATAACATCAATTTATACAGACAAACAAATGTATAAAATATTGTTATCCAGTCAAGTCGTTTCAAATAATAAAATAGCTCTGACTATTGAAAAAGGCCAAATTTTAAAAAAAACATTTAATTTTTTCAAAGCAACTTGCCTCAATGGAGTTTACTTTTTTGAAAAGGGCAATAATAGAATAAAACAATGGCAAAAGAATTATTTCAAAATGTTGTTGCCGCAAGAAATTATGACAGTTTGAATATTGGTCAAAAATGACATTTTTCAGACTTTGGCACTCTAACTAAAAGCGCATACAACTTGCCTCAATTATATATACATTTTTTAAAAGTGCTAATGCATGGCTTTCAACTGCCACCTTTTTTTTCATGGCAAGTGGAACGCACAAGCTGTTATAGGGTCTTAAAAATGAAAAAAAACAGCAAAAATGAATCTTTTTGTGACCTTCTGTGACCTTGCGGCAAAAACTTGCCACGGGTTTTTCATCTATTATATAAAGTTCAACCCTCTTACATTCCAGATATAAAAAGAATTTCATGGCAAGTTGTATGCACAAAGAGCTGTGAGTCATAGCAATATCCATGTCTTAAAAAAACGCTTATTTTTTTTCACGACATGATGACCTTTGGGGGGCCATAAAAAATGAACAACTCAACTTTGGAGCAAAAAATTCTGGATTTGGTCTTTTAACAAGATAAGTAACAACTGGTAATTTTTTGGAGAAAATCTGAGATGTCATGAATCATGGGTGTGACACTCTCTCAGATTCTTGCTCTTAATAATTTATACATTTATAATTAATTGTTATAACTAAAACCAATATTATTTTTCTGTATATTAAATATGCAAGATACAAATTTAATTATAAAATATTGCTTATTTCAGTGTAGAAAATAAGAAATATCACTATTGTTCGCATTTCTTTTAAAAGGGAGCAAGTCAAATTTATCGAAATAGACTTTCTTAAAAAATGAATACTTTCATTGAGTAAAGGGGTACTTTTTCATTAATGAATGGCTATTTTCAGGAATTGCATTCACTCAGAAAGATTTGGAGCTGTCAGAAACAGATTTTAGAGCAAAAAATAAATAGATAAATTGAAGCAGGAAATTCAGCTTATTGAACAGAAAAATGCACTCCTGGCAATATAATTTTTTGAGGAAGGCGGGTTCTTTTTGACATAATTTGCATTTTGCCGCTATTTTTTTTTTTTTAATAAAATCTTTTTTTTTACTATCTTTTCAGGAAATATGCCGTTTTTTTTTTTAGATTTTTTGACGAAATTTGAAGTTTTTTCGCGAATTTTCTCTGAAAATGTGCGATTTTTTTTGGGGGGGGGGGGGGATTTGTCGTTTATAGTAAATCTTTTGTCAAAATTTGACATTTTTCGCGATTTTTGGATGCAATTTGACGTTTTTTTGCGCCTTTTTTGATGAAAACTTTCGTTCTACAGGATTTTGTGACGAAATTAGCCATTCTTTTGCGAATCTTTTGACAAAATTTGTGGGAAATAAGTCGTTTATAGTGAATCTTTTGTCGTTTTTTGTGATATTTAGACGAAATTTGACGTTTTATTGCGACCTTTTTGACAACTGCCGTTTTACAGGATTCTGTGACAAAATTATTCTTTCGCGAATATTTTGACGAAATTTGCGGGAAATTAGTCTTTTTTTTCGCGGTCTTTTCACAATATTTGCCGTTTTTTGCAAACTTTTACGAAATCACGCGACCTGTGGAACGCATAATAGCTGTTTTTTATGTGCTACCTCTGATTTTTTGCGTAATTTACGCGCTATAGCGCGTCCACAACATCCCTGTTTCATAATTTTTGGAATTGAAAGCGTTTTATTTTAAAGAAAATTCGGAACTTTTTTTTGTCAGGATATATGCTCTATGGTCTCATCACTGTACATGCTTGTGGAAATAAGCTAAGTCTGGAGGAGCTCTATATAACCTGTTTTTACTTGCCTTTTATCCCTTACATAAATAAACTTTTCCGTTATTTATATTCTATAATCCAGTCTTTAAATTCATCTTACTTTTACTTACAATAGATGAGTATTTCAGCTCACGGCATCTTTGTTTTGCTTTTGGCTAATTAGCTTTCCTCATATTTAGCCGGAAACTGTTTTAGTACAAGTGATCTTTAATAGATGGCATAAGCAGTTCTATTTGATCACGGTCGTTAGTGCTACTACTACGCATGACCGGAAGTGTACTGTGAGAACCGGTTGTAGAGGGAGCTGGTGATACATGCGTAGAATCCTTTTCTGCGTGACTGTATCGTATATATACCGAGAGTTCGTTGACCTTAGGAGCAGTTGACGTTCTCCCTTCAGTCGTGAGATGTTGGAGCTTGTTTTTAAGATGCTGTTTGAAGGACTTCGTATTTCTTAATCTAGTTTGTTGATACCCGGTGGAACTTTTATATTTTATGACTTTTTAAATTAAACAAGTCGCTGGTAGACTATAGACTTTTAAAGACAGTTTCTTGGAGTTTGTCAAGTTAAGGGCTGTGGTATGTTTTAGTTTTGCTGGAATGACTCATTGGGAAAAACTTATGTAATTCAACAATAACTGATATCCCTTTTGACGTTCATATAATGTGGTCCAGCTTTAAAAGTTTTTCATCATTTGTCAAGCCTGGTGTTTTCATACGACTCCGAGGAAAGTGGATGTGGACTTGTCTTTTGAAGATATCGTGGATGATGTTTTGGTTTTGCCGTTGACGTGCTATTCTGACAGCTGAGGTATTTAAATTGGTTCTTTCAGGTTGCCATGTTTCTCACTTATAGTTTTATTTTCTTTTATTAAACACTGAATTAAAAATAAGCTTTTCAGTTTGAGCTCCGGGGTAAATATACTTTATTATTATGAAATGCCTTTTGCTTAAGTTATGTATTGTTAATACAATTAAAAGGTTTAAGTCAACTATTGTCATTGAAATGAAAGAATTAATTGAAAATGTTTAAAAGAGATTTTAATTATATTTTATATAAATCTATATTAAATTGTTGACTATACATAGACATATTTTTATCTTTGCTTTTAAATAAATACCTTTGTTTAATTTAATTTGCTGTCTTTACTTTTCCACCACTACATATTCTTTTTCAGGTTTTAATCAATAGATTTAATACTTTAATACAGTTTCTAATTTACAATAGCATTATCTTTAAATCAACCATATATGTGTTAGGCTATGTCGGAAGGTCAGCTTATGTTTAACCTTTCACTGTGCGAGTTAAACTCTGCTTATAGATTGGGTATTACTAATGTAATATCCAACATTTTTCACCTCAGAAAATAGAACGAAACTCGTCAATTGATTGCATTAAAAAAAATGTCAATCAGTCGCGGAAAAAATCGTAATTTTCAATAATCTTTCGCGGTAAAAAACTCGCAAAATGTGTCGATCAGTCGTACGACAATATCAAAAAATTCGCAAAACCGTCGTAGGAGTTGATCATAGTTTCAAAATGCAAAATTTTTGGGGCGGGAGCCTCCCGTCCACGTTATTCTTTTGGGCGGGATTTCAAAATTTAGGGCGCGAATCCCGCCATCCCGCCCTGAAATTCAAGCTCTGACTTAGTATGCAAATTATAACAGACAGCTATTAAAATAAATCTCCCCCACCCCTCTAGGCTCAGAGAGACCTTTTTTTGGAAAAAATTAAGAAGAAAATACAAATTACATGGTTAATGAAAATTAGATGAAGAATAATGAATATTTATGATAAAGGAGTACAGAAAAATACAAAAACTTAATGATATATATATGCATTAACCTACGGAGCAGAAACATGGACACTAACAAAACGGATGATACAAAAATTACAAACAGCACAGAGAAGCATGGAAAGATGTATGCTAGGCATAACTAGAAGAGACAGAAAGAGGATAACCTGGGTAAGAAATCAAACAAAAGTTTTTGACATCCTTGAAAGAATCAAGCAGTTAAAAAGGAAACAGGCTGGGCACATTGCAAGAAGACAAGACAATAGATGGAGCACAAATATACTACAGTGGTATCCCAGAGATGTAAAACGACCAAGAAAACGACCACAAGTAAGATGGAGTGACGAAATTAGAAAAGTGGCTGGTGTAAATTGGATGACGAAAGCACTAGACAGAAAACATTGGAAAAATCTGGGGGAGACCTACATCCAGCAGTGGATCGAAAACGGTTGATGATGATGATGATGATGATATAAACGTCTGTCTCTCTGAGTTTGAGTGTATGTGCGTGTGCGTTCAATGTCTAGATAAATTTATCATACATAACTGAAAATTTGGATGAGGATTATCCAAGGCATCTCTCTTATTTTTCTTGTTTTGATAATTAGCTAAGATATTAATTAAAACCTGTAAAATGAGAAATCACCACTAATGGTTGCGATTTCTAAAGAATTCTATAGAAGTAAAACTAAGCAAAAAAACATTCTGGGTTCTTATTTTACTTCACATTTTTACAAGCATGTTTAGAAATGAGGAAAAATACCCACTTAACCCTCTAAGTGTTTGGAACATAATATTCCGTTCACAAAGCTCCAGGTTTCACTGCAATATAAGCAACATTTAAGATAATATAATTCTACAGATATAATGAATTTTCAATACATTTTAGAATTATTAATACCCTCAAGGATTACATGCATATTTGTGATTAAGTTTTTTTAAAAATAATATTGACATAATATTTTCTGAGAATTTAAAACAAAATACAGAGAAAACAACATTACAATTTTACCCATTTGCAAAGCGTTCAGAGGGTTAATTAGCATTTTCCTGTTCCTAATGATATTATCTATTTAAAAAATATTAATATTTATCTTTAAAAAGAAAATTCTTAATGCCAAATTTGTGGAACTTCTACATTTTCAAAAGTGAAATATATAATTTTGTTTTTAAAAGAGAAAATACAATATTTTTTTTTTTAATGCTATTTATGTTTTCTAAAGAACTTTTGGCCGGAACTGAAGTTTAACCCTCTGGATCCAAAACTGCCTGAGACCGCCCAAGATATTTTGAGATATTTTAATTTGTATATCTTAATTCCGACCAGAAAATTAAAACAGCAATATTGGCTTTAATTAATAACAGAACATTTCGTATTTAAATAAAATTAAATTAGCCATTGAATCTACGTTGAACTACATAATTTCTAGAATGTGTTCTATCATGGAAATTAAAGAGTTAATAAATCTAAATTAAAAAATTAATTTGGCCTCCACTATAATAAAAACTGCATTTTTTTTTTTTTAATTATTTGGGAGAGAGGGAGATATCTTTACTTAAAACAATAAAATACATATGAATTTGAATGCATATGCTGCTGAGAGCAGTGGACCCGCAACATTAGGTTCGATGGGGAAAAAATTTTGCTTTAAAATATAAAATTATTCAACATGATTTTAAGTATATTTAAGGTTATTATCATTTACCTGGATGACATAAGATAGGACAATTAATCCTTAATAAATAAAGCTGTTGCAAACCGCACACATTTGTTTTTTAAGTAACGGGTATTTTCTAAGATACAAAGTACCAAGTTGTTACTTAGAAATACGACTCATTAGTCGTTATTTTGTCAATACACAGCCAAACAAAGTGAAATTAACTTCAAATGCTGCTTACTCATGTAATTCATGAATGGAGCCAGACAAATGTGGTAAAAGATGCGAAAATGTGCTTAGACTCTTTGGCATTAATTGATTCTGTATCAGTGTGTGCATTTTATTCTGTTTCTATCAGTTATTCTCAAATCTCAAACGATTTGGATTTCCTATGGTCTTGTTGATTCATTTATTTCTTTTATCATGAAAAGAAAACTGTGGACATATTTTTTTGAAATAACAAACGATAAAGGAAAATGTAATTTATATGCAAGCTCAGTATTCAGTTAAAGAGGATTCAACAATAAAAAACATTTATTGGTAAAGGGAAAAAGCCTGGCAAAATTCATATTTGACCTGGCCGCAAAAAAGGCTAATTTTCATCCTGAGATCCCCCTTCACTAAAACCAAAAATAATGGAAAAAAGAATATTTTTAAACATAAATCAAATAATTCTTAAATAATAATGTGAGTGATGTAATCTGTTTTTTGATAAGATGATTAAGTCTAACATAAAACATTTCTTTTAAATGTCCTGAAAATTTTTAAGCAATCAAATATTTACAGATTTGTTTTCAGTGCATTCTTTTTCCTATAAAAATCTTTGTACCGTATTTATGTTTTATATTTAAAAATAATTTATAATAAAAATGAATTTTTAGGTTGATTGTTAAAAAAAAAAAAATATTACAAAGTTCATTTTTTGTTGCTTGTAAAAATGTTTTTATTAGTATGTTTTTAAATTTCATATTTGAAAAAAAAAAAAAAATATTTTTTAATGTAAATCAAATTTCAGAAATAATAATGTGATTGAAGTACGAGGTTATTTGATAAGACGATCACATGAAAAATTAAACATTTTTTTAAATTATTATAGAAATTAAATATCATAGTACATAATTACTTGTAGCATAAAATTAGTAAACTAATTTGCTTGTAAAAATATTTTGTTTGTGCAATTATATTTCATACTTTTATTGTATAAATTTGGTAAACTTTTACTCTTTCTACATTGTTTTCTCCAATTATTCTTTATTTCATTAGTAATAAATTCTACAATTTAGACATTACATATAATTATACATCATATTTTAATTTTGCTTGCATTTTTTCCTTAAAATTTATAAACTTATTCAAATTTAAGTTTTAAGGTATATAATTAGATTTACTGCAGCTTTGTAGTACATATGATTGTTAATACTTGATTTCTGTAAAGTAATGAGTAATAAATACTTTCTAAGGGGTAGTGAGTTCAAAAGTAACAATTTCATAGAAGAATTTCATTTTGTTGTTATTTTTACAGCGCTATTAATATAGTATAAGTGAATTAAACAACTAAAAGCAAAAATTTCAAATTATAAAACAAAGATTAAAAAATTATTGAAGATAAAAAGATTTCTAAATTCATGAGGAATGTAATATGCTATTGAACTGCTAATTGAAATCCGAAATATTTTTCAAATTGCTATGAAAAAGGTTGTTAAAAAGATCAAAACATAGTATGATTGAATTCATCTAGTACAAGCAGAGTTAAAAGCATAAATTGAATGTTAAGAATGGCTCATATATAAAATGACGAAAGTAGAATTCCCTATTATTGAAGTTTAGTGGTTGTCGGCCGGGGGTTGGAACCACAGGAAGTGTCTGCCAATGGAGGACATGATTTCTAACATCATTCCAAAGGAAAAAATTTACGCTTTATAAAATGATGAAAGTAAGTTGGTATTTTTTACACCTTTGCTCCCTGGTCACTGCCAAAGCCACCATGATCCAAATTTCATAATTAACCATCGTTCCTATCTTTGTTGGAAGACTGCACTGAGAAAGTTTCAGCTTTTATAAAATAACGAAGGTCTGCCAGTCACAGGCTCTTAGACTATATGATAAAAATCTGAATTTTTTAGAAATCGTAGAAATTGTAACGGGCCAAAACGGGCCTGTTTTCCCTGATTTCTCTACAGGCCGGGCCAAAAATATAAAAATTTGTACGGACCGGGCCGAACTTTTGAGTTTTACAACGGGCCGAGCCCGGGCCTGGAAATTCCGACCCGTGCAGACTTCTATCCTGAATCAAGGGTAAATCATAAGCTCTGTATACTATAGGAAAATTTCATCACAATCATGTCATTACCTGAGTTTCTAAAAAAATGGAGTTAGTCGGATTGACTTCTATACGCTTCATCTATAACTCTGTTATTACATAAGTCATGTTTTAGATCATATCTTTTTTTTTTTGTTGTTGCTATTTCCCCCTAACAGCGAAAAAAAGCAATTAAAATGCGCGTTATTTTGAAAAAGTATAAATGAATGATTTCTGATAAAACTTGGAATTATTATAAAGTATATTTAATTTTAAGTATTTATAATTCTGTTACAAATAAATGAAGGTATATAAATCATCAGATAGCCAATTTTTTAAAATTTCTTGATAATGACATCATACGCACACTTAAGTTGTTTAAGACATAAATGTTCTATTCTCCAGTGGATGTAAATAACTTCATTTTATGTAAAATAAAAACGTGAATTATAAATCTTAAAACTGAAATATGTTTTGCATCCTCTATAGTTATTTTATTATTAATGAAATTATTTTTTATATTTTAATAGGAAATCTAAATGTATAAAATTGTTGTTAATAAGGAAAAATGTAAACATGTGAGAAAAAAAAAACCCACAAAAGTCGCTTAAAAAAAAAAAAAAAAAAAAAAAAAATTAGTAGTAGTATTTTAAATATGAAATTAGTTTATAAATCTAAAAATTTTAGTCTTTGATAATATTCTCCAGAAGTGATTGTAATTTGTTAAATTGTTTTTTAACTATATGGAAAATAGTTGTCTTCAGTAGAGAACTGAAAAATTTGAAGTATATCTGAATTTTTTTTTTTTTTTTTATGAGAGTCAATTGTTATTTTTAGTTAATATCTCGATTAATTAACAAAATATTACAATTCTGAGCCTCAAATGCGCTAAGAAAGGCCTTACAGTATCTTCACAAAATTTTCAGCTTTGTATATGCAATAAACTGTGTTAGTTCTAAAAACATGAACATAAAATAAGATAATGAAGACTTGCTTTTATAGAATTGATGAAAGGGCCTCTAATTTTCTAAAATTGTCTAGTTTATAAAATGGAATTTTTTTAAGTAGCAACCTAAAGGGCTCCCAATTTTTTTCTGAAGTATTTTGATGCATGAAACTTATTTTAACATAATAATTATCCATATGCAATGACTTACGATTCTTAAATGAACTAAATCAGCAACTTTTTGTCTCACAGCCTGGTCAAACAATTCCTTTTCTTGTCTTAATTTAGCTGTGACTTCTGGATTTGATGACATCTGTTGAAGTTGTGCTAAATGTAAAAAAAATATTTATATTGAGCAAATATTTTATATAGCATGGTTAAATACATTGTACCTTTGGATAAAACATAGATAATACTGAAAGGATGTGTATCTGAGAGATTATGCAACATACAACCTTATGTCTATTTCTTCTGTTTTTAAGTTTTTAGATTTTAAGAGTATAATTTATAAGTCTCCAGCCATGATGCACAGGAATAACAAAGAAATGTATCACTTTGAAAGTGGTCTTGAATCATTTACTTTCATAAAACATGGATGTGGGAAAGTGTAATAGCTAGCATTGAGGGTTGTCGAGTTTTTGCAATATGTGGAAAAAAACTTGGTTAAAACTGCCCTGGCAAAAATAAAAATAGGTTTTTGCCAAAGTGATGAAAAAAATAATGCATTTAAATTTTTCTCCAAATGAAAGAAAAATATTTCATGAAAGGAAAAAGAAACTTAATATTTAGTTAAAAAATCAATGTTCTAAATTTAATTTTGAATTTTTAAGTTACATAAGTATAATTATGCATCTTATGAAATGGCATGAATGTAAGTCTTTGTCCCTTTTTTGGTGTGTAAGAGAGAGGAAAAATAATTCTAATTCCTGAACAACACAAAACAGAGAATTTTTTCAATGTATAATTTTCCATTAATTTAATTACTATTTCTTTTATCTGTATTAGATTAATTTCATCAGATGAATAATTATAAATTAGTACCAAAAACTTAGATATTTACATATTTTTCAGACTCATTACATAAAGCAAAAGTAGAAAGTTAGATAAAACCTTTAGATAATTAAAAAATAACATTAATGTTTGACAAAATAATTTACTTAAGAGAAAAAAATTAAACGTCTGATTTTTAATTTGATTCTTTAATTCCTTATTATTGGATTGAATCCCACCTTTTTTATAAAGATTTAAATATGTAAAATTATTTAATTATATTTATTAATTAGCAAATTAAATAAATATATTAAATGATACGTTATCCAAATTTAATTGTTTATTGTACCATTATTATATTATTATGCTTATTAGATTATAAACTTTATTAGGCATTAGAAGCAATTTTTTTTTTTCTCCTCATTTTTGACTAGGTTTTTTCCAGTTTTTACCACTGTCCTAGCAAAAATATCTTTTTGCCAGCAAAATTGCTAACCCTCCTAGCATTAAAATTGAAGATTATAATAAATATGTTTTGTATAAAGTAACATATTTTTTTAAAAGTGAAAAAAAAAAAAAATACAGCATAAATAAAAAAGTTTTTCTTTGAGTTTGGGTCACAAGCTGCAATTCTGGTGGTTGCCAACAGCTATCAAATCCTTTGTTCTATGTCGGTGATGTAAACTAGATATTTAATAAGAAAGATGCACGAAAGATATAAGACAATTGTCTTACAATGGATCCCCTCACACTATGGTATTCCCAATAATGAAAAGGCCAAAAAAGGTTGTTCTGCTAATCAGGCATCATGTACCTTAACTATAAATCCACCCAAATACTTAAGACAACACATACTCCACTACTAAAAGAATGGACAAAAGAAAAATCGCAGAGAAATACCACCCTTAACCTTCCCGATTGTCATGATTTTTATATGCTTTCAGAAATCTGGAATTTTCCAAAAATTTGGTGTAGTCTCAATCTTGACAATGATTGATTTTTGAGGAGATATCATGTTTGTTTATTTAAGTTACAAGTTCTAAATACTAACTGTGTGTGCGTGCATGCATGTATATATGTAAACCATTGGTTGTAGATTTTTTTTTACTATTGAAACAGTAATACACCAATAAAAATTGAAATATACACATCATTAAATACAACATACTTTTACCATTTAAATGTAATAGAAATATGGATACGTATATCATATCTCAATAATATATGAAGTCACAAAATCACTGCATTTGAAAAGATACAGAAATGTGCAATGTACCTTGTCGTTTTGCACTTTCTTGGTACTGTATGACGAAAGCCTCTTGCCCTTGTTGCATCTGACGAACTTCTTCAGCAGTTTCCTAAGATAAAAAAAATGGCACACTGAAGCAAAAGTTTTCTGAAAATTTTGTTAAATGATAAAATACAGGTATGTTTTTCTGTTATAACAGTACAATTCAAGATCATGATGTTGTGATTTAAATCATTGTAAAAATAAAGCTTATGAAATATTAGTATTCGCTGCTCTTTTAACAAACTTTGGTTTGGAGGCTTCTCTGCATACAGTAACATATGTCTGATCGAGCAATTGCTGAATAGAGAGGATTAAAACAAATAATGAGTCTGCACTTTCGGCCATCCATAACATTATTTGATTTGTTAGAAAAACTAAAAACTGATAAATTCAAAGAAAACAAAATTCTAACTAGCATTGTTGAGATTTTGATCACAATTGCTCCAAGCAATGCTGAAGTAGAGAGAGTATGGAGCAGTGCAAAAAACACTCTGAAGGATAAAAGTTTATCTATAAAAAAAAAAAGACACGCTGCATTATCGTCTAATGGTGAAACAATCTAAAATTCGATTAAATGATTATGATCCTGATGCAGCAATAAAACTTTGGTGGGAAGACTCTGTTATGTCACGAAGACCTAACGTGAATGATAAACACTAATGTCAAAAATAACTCTTTGTATTCTTTATTTCATTGCAATTAACAGCAAAAGTAAAATACTCGAGTTTATTAATTACCTTGCCTCTTTTATTCATTGCATTAAGTATGTCTAAATATCTTCAAATACATGTTTGACTTTTATTTTGACTGCAGCAACATTTTTCTATTAGATGTAATGCCAGTTTTTTTTTTAGTTGAATGGTAAGATATTAATAAATTACAATGTTGATAGTTCAAAAAACACAATTATGTATAAAATGTGATTTTTTGGTACTTACGTATTAACACCACCGCAGCAGAAGTTGTGCTAATGTGCTAATAAAAAGCATTGTTCACACACGCATAAAACAATTATGTCAAAATTACGCAAAAAAGAGCACTAAAAATGTTTTTTTTAACAACACCATTTTTATTGCTTTTTTAGTTTAGCACTTTTGCTGCAGTGGCGTTAATACGTAAGTACCGATTTTTTTTTTACTTGCCAGTAAATAAACAAAACTGACCAGTGAAAAAAATCTGTGTACTGGCCAGTGGCCATTGGATAAAAATGTTAATTTTGACCTATAAAGATAGCCCGTCAAAATGACATGTTTCCATTTTTAAAAGGATGATAAAACATTACAACAGCTTTGGTCAATCATAGCCACTTTAGGCTTAAACAATTTTGAAAAATACAAAGATTGAACATAAGGGGAAAATCTAAAAATTCAATAGAAATCTGTATTTAAAATTATAACAAAACTATCTGGTGGATGAAGAGGGATTGTAATGAACAGATGGTAAATGCATAAATTTTAAAAGAATAAAGTAAGGTAAAATATCAATTATAAAAGAATACATTGTGAAACTACAGCCAAAAAATATTTTAAAATACTGAGAGAAAATAATAAAAATATACAAAATGTGTAAGAAATTTTCCCATTTTAGCCATTTCCAGACAAATATAAGAGGGTAGCCAAATTATTAATTGAATGGGTAAAATAATGGCATAGAATATGCAGCTAAATGAATTTCACTCACAAAATTACAGTAATTATTTCACAAAAAACATGCAAATTAACATGCATTAATTATGCAAAACATGCACTAATAATGCTATTTTAAAACATTTGTGAATTAACTATTTTATACCATTAGTTAATACTTAAAAGAAAATACTTTATAAGATGGAAAACAAATCTCAACAATAACATACATCCGACTTCTGTACTCGACATGAAAGTCTGCTTATAAGTCATTGTCAATATACAAAGACGAGATAGCACAAGGAAATTTACAACACAAGAGAAATACAACCAGGAGCTCCACACAAAGTGTGCGTGCAATAGAGCCAGCGGGAATCGAACCCACAACCTCGAGATTAGCAGAACGGCGTCTTAACCACTTGGCCACAGAGCCCCCCCCCCCCCCCCCCTGTGGTGTTAAACAGTTAATTTTACTATTAAGTAGATGATGAGGCCGTGAAAATTAAATATAGTCAATTTAAAATGTCGGTAAATCAAAAACATAATAATAAATTAGATCTCACCAAAATCCCATGAATTGACAACTAGGTAATAAAAGGATGACTTCTCTTTAAATTAAAAAAATCCACTTTATTTTTCTTCCTTTGAGCATAGGAGAGAAGAAGGACGAAATCGATGCTGGACACTGTACATTAGCACTGCGATTAAATCCACGGAAATTCTCCCTTTAACATTCGATGTGCCGAAAGTAAATTTTAGAATTGCGATGACATTAATCTAGAATATGAATAATAACATCATCATTCCGATGTTTTAAATTAAGCGCACTCCTCGGATTTTAAAGGGACAAAAACACACCGTCAAAATCCTACGTAAAACTTTTTCGTTCTCTTCCTTAAAAATTCGTTGCATTACTTTTTATATCACACAAACGGGGTCTTCAGAAGTTAAAACAAAAGAGATTTGAAACCATTAGTTAAATTAAGATGACGTAAATTAAAATGCGCGTATAAAAAAAATTAAACTAGATTATTTAAATTACGCGAAAACTGAACTGCAATCCCATTGGTTTAAAGAGGCGCATCTCTCCCTACGTATCCTCCCGGAGGCGAAGAAAAAGCTGACGCATGCGTACTACCGAGCACCTGCGCGTACTCGCACCCCGCCGCGCCAACGAAGCAAGTGAAACCGGAGCAAAGCCGAGAAAACAACACACAGGCACGAGACGCGGCGAGAGAAATCGCGACAATCGGTGCCCAGCAGAAAAACAAAACACAGGGGCGGAACGCCACAACTAAAAAATGCGATAGTTATATCACAATACCCCCACACGCCGAATAAAATTTTGGATGACCAAAAGCTGAAAAAGGGTAAAAAGATATTAAAACCTTTTTTCAACACAGGGAATACAAAATTTTGAATATCGAGGAATAAAAATTTAGCTCCATGAAATAAATGTTAAGCATATTTGAGCATATAGTGACAATCTTATGTCCCTTATACGTGCATGTACAGTGACCGAAGAAAGAAAGAAAAGAAAAAGGAATATACATCAAGTAGTACATTCATAATCCACAATGTATATAACACATTAAGTATATACTAACAATGCCAACAAAATACAATAATACTGGCATAACTTTCAATTAATCTCATAGAATTATCATATTTGAGTAAAAAGACAAAAAATGAGATGAATAAGTAATGATAATTCAAATACTTGTGGTACCATATTACATAATTCAACTTCTGGAAAAAATTGTAATTACAGATGCAACAATCATAAAAGTCTTGTGCATTTTTCCTTTGCCTAGGTCTTTAATTAAAATGAACTGGCCATATGTAAAAAAAAAAAAAAATTACTACATCATTTAAATATTCATTTCAAAATTCAAATTCAACCTAATAAAATAAAATTAATTGAATGTGATACAATTTGAATAATTGAGTCGTGCACTACCCAATCACACAAAGTATCTCACTAAAAAAATCATTTTAGTACAAAAAATGTTAATGTGTTAAAAAATATATATCCACTATTGTCACCAAACATATACGCATCTATATGTATGACATATATTACAAGTAAAAAATATATATATATATATTCAATATGAACAACAGCAAATAAAATGTAAAATTTCACACTTCAGCAATCACTCAAAAATTCTTATAATTCAATTAGTGATATTATTATTATTTTTTATTTATTTATTTATTTTTTTTTTAACTTGGCATATATACATGTATACAAAACATATGCATGATGGGGGGGGGGGGTTGGAGATTTCCAAATACACAATAACAAAAATTCCAACAACAATAAAGAATAAACAATCATGATTCATTATGTGACAATGAAATCATTCACGGCTGTAAAAAATAAATATATAAAAACTAATATAAAAATTCTAACAATATTGTATTTAAAATGCACTTTCGCTTTTCTTAAATCAAAAGTTTTAATTAAACACTGTTAAAAATTTTACTGTTTTGCTGCATCGTCATTACACAGCTTTTATAGAAAATGATTACTTTACCGTATTACACTGTTAAAAATTTGATCCATTTGTTGCAGCGTCACTCTACAGCTTTTATTGAATATCTCTTTTATGACCAATGAGAATGCTTCATATCACAGTAAAGTAACCACTTTAGAATGTCTCTTTTATGACGAATGAGAATGCTCCATAACACAGCAAAGTAATCAGTTTCTATAAAAGCGGTGGAGTGATGCTGCAGCAAATGAGTCAAATTTTTAACAGTGTGAATATTGTGTTTGAAATAGGGGAAAGATTTCAAAGCACAGTAAAATGTAGTGACGTCATTTACAGCTCAAACTGTAAATCTGACAAATGAGAAGGCTCCATTACGACTCTAGAACGTTTGCATTGGACAAAAAATTGATAGCCTTTAAAATCGGAGATAACTTTTCACAATGGAATTTGTCATTGGTCATAATAAGTGTTTTTCTTGTGGATGGGTTGATCCCGGAATTGTTATACATGGAGGGATTTTATATATATAATTATTACTTATTTATACCAGGGCTGTCCAACGCAGTGCCCCCGGGATTTTCTTGCGCCCTTTTGAAGGTTCTATTATTAGCCTTTTTAGAAGTAAAATTCCAGCATAAAAAATACTTTCTTTAAAATCTCTAATATTTGTATAAGGCATACTTTTAAAACCTGTAAATACACTGTTAAAAATCTTGTCTAAGTTTGAACAAAATTTTGGTGTTTAGTAGCTACCGCCATCAGATGGTGAAACCTCTTACCAACATTTGGAGCTTTGGTTGACGCACAGCTCCAATAGTTGGAACAATATTGCAATAGGAAGCTGCGAATGCTGGTACGAGATTTCACCATCTGATGATGAAACTACTAAGCACCAAAATTTGGTTCAAACTAGAACAAAATTTTAAATTAAAAAAATTTGAAAAACCAAAAACATATTTTAAAAATGTTGATAAATTTTTAAAATGTGTTTTTGGTTTTTCATGCATATTTTCACGATTTCTAGTTATTTAAAAGCTGTAATTATAAAGTTTAAGTTTGGTAACAATTGGAATTAGCTTTTTTTTAATACTTAAGAAATAACATAAAAGTAAACATTTTTCACCTTTTATCAGCCCTTTGAAGCCACATATGCATGAAAGTTCAGCTTTTACCTTTTTTTCTATTATCACAGCAGCCCACTGGCTGTTTTATATGAGGGATAAAGAGGCTTAAATTTTCCTTCATGACTTTTGAAGTTTTAAGTTTATTAATTTGTTTGCTTAGAAAAATTAATAAAACAGTGCAGAAGGATTTGCATCTATGAAAGCACTTCAAGACTATCACTCTGGAACAATCCACATTGGTTCACAATCATGATTGTCTTTGTTTTTGTATTTTTTACAAAACTAGTTCATGCTTTCAAAATAAATCAAAGCATATTTTCACATTAAGAAACTTAGCAATACCTCTGATTTACATGCTTATTGTTATTTTTTGTAGTATATTTGTGTCTCTTTTTGTGCTTAATTCTAATAGTCCAAGATCCCAAAGCCCCCAGACGTTACTTATTTTCTCACAAGTAAATTGCATTGGATAAAGAAGTGTTAGTACATGCCATGAGCGTAGTGATACCTGCTAGCTTGAACCGAAGGCCAATTTATAAGTACCAAGGAACAAAAGGTAGGTAAAAACACTATGAACTTTTCTTATTTTCTCAGTCTTGATTTTTATATATCATGCTCAGGGAACTATTTCAATACTTTATGTAAGCTCCCAGACCAATTGCATGGGCCAAACATCTTCCCAGACATAAAAAAGAAGCACGTTCAGCTCAACTTACCGAAGTAATCCATTTTAAGATGATAAAGCAAATAAACTGAAAAAAGAATACTGATTTTAAATAAAATTGTCTGAATTTAATCAATGTTTTTTATTGAATGTCAGTTATGAATTGGTAATACTTAAAGGGGAATTAATTTGAAATATTCCAATATTTTGAATTGAATAAATATACTAATATTTTCACTTTTCAAAATATATATTTTTTAATTAATCTTTTAAAAATTATATTAATTTTAAGATAACAAATAAGTTTAATCGACAATAAGTTCTTAATAAAAATATCATTTGCATTTTTGTATCAGAAGATATTCCATTACCAAACGATATTTTCAAATTGTGAAAGAAAAGTAATTATCCTAATATTTTGAATATGAGCTGTATATGTCATATGTGTGAGCGTATTGGTATTCAGACACTTTATGTATGTCTGGGAAGATGTTTGGCCCATGCAATTGGTCTGGGAACTTACATAAAGTATTGAAACAGTTCCCTAAGCATCATATATAAAAATCAAGACTGAGAAAATAAGAAAAGTTCGTAGTGTTTTTACCTACCTTTGGTACCTGGTACCCGTAAATTGGCCGTCGGTCCAAGCAAGCAGGTATCACTACACTCATAGCACGTACTAACACTACTTTATCCAATACATTTTACTTGTGATAAAATAAGTAACGTCTGGGGGCTCTGGGATCTTGGACTATAAAACATTTGGTTAAACAAGTTTCAGAAAATCAAAACAAACTGTGGATATAAATATTTTTGACAAACAATATTAAAAAATTATATCTAAGTCGTTAATTATTTTAAGAAAAAGAAATCCTAATACTTACTCAACTTTAAATCTTCATCACAATTTATAAATAACTGTATACATAATGATGTTACATAAATGAAAATATTTTTCTTGATGCATATTTAGGTCTAGGCGTCATGCAAATTTAAGTAAGTATTCCAACATTAATTTCTTTTACATTAAAATGCAAAATATATACTGCATTTAAAGTTTAAAATTTTAACTTTGCCTTTTTTTTAAAATCTGATTTATAATGATGATAGCAGTTTCTTAAACAATAAAATTTATAAATATTAAAAGTAAATATTTTACTGTGCTGTAAAAATGTTTAATCTTTCACAAATTAAATCTTTTTTCTAGTTTTTCACTTTAGTTATAGATTAAATAAAAAATTATGAGTTAACTTATTGACATTTTTGAAAGTTATATGTTATCTTATTGGAATTAAAGTATTTTAAATATTACAAAAAAATACATTCAGCTGTTATGATGCCAGAACACTCAAACAAAAAAATTATTTCAATTAGTCCTTAATTTTGTTTTATTTTAAAATTGAAAAAAAAAATAAATAAACAATTAGAATAAGTTTTTTTAAGTTGGTATTTCGCCGCCCAATATTCGGTCATTCAGCCAAATCACTATTCATTATATCCCTAGTTTCTCTGTTTAATAAAAGGAAAACCTGAAATCTAATTTATTTTAATAATTTGCATAGAAATAAATAATGAAAAACTTAAAAATAAAAAAACAATGAAAATTAAAAAATATATTAATACCTGTGTTTTGTGCCTTAGCTTATCTAAAGCTAGATTGATTTCTTGAGCAGGGTCAGGTGTGATCTGCATGTGACTAGTTAAACCTCTACAAAACTGTAAACAAAAAGAAAGCTCTTATCATTTATACAAAACAGAGCTGCCAATGGCGACTATATTATTTTCTCTACCACTTACAACAACTTCCAGGCGAATTATTCAACAATATTTCTCGGCAAATGACTACTTTGTTCACCAAGACGATAGTTGCCAACTTTTTGAGGCATTTTCAAATAAAATAAACATACACTTCAACCAGAAATTTTGTTTAATGAATGAAAAGACAACTACTCAATAGGAAAAAAACTTCTGATTCAAAGTATGTGTATAATAATCCCTCAATATTCACAAGTTTTGCTTATTTGCAAAATAAAAAATGAAAGCCATTTCAATTTTTGCGAAAACTTAACTTGGTTATTCCCAAATTTTGTTTCATAAAAGAATATTTTTTTCTTCTACTAAAAAACTGCTTTGTTTTATGAATCGCGTAATACTATTTGACACTTGACAGCTTCATTGTGTAGCTTATATTAAGACAAAATATAGGTCAGTAATCCCAAGAGACTCAAAACATAATGAAAATTATGCTAAAATTGAAAAAAATCCTAAAGTTTCTTAATTCAAAATTGCTCATTTTTATTGCAACTGAAAATTTTCTGAAAAAATTGCATACAAAATTTTAAAACTTCAATAACTACTTGTTAAGAAAACAAACAAATGTGATTCTTAACTGCTAAGACGCATCAAAAGAAAAAAAAAAAAAAACAGACTGCAAATTTTTTTTTACATAGAAATTAATAAACAGTTCTGTTCTTGCAAACAATCATATATCAACTAAACTTTGCACAATATGTTTATAATTTATTTACAGCATGCATTTCTTAATGTTAAATATATTTTTATGCTTCAATTACTCTTTTCCATTAAAACAAAATTTAAAAACCTAACTTCTTTTATTTCATGGGAAGATAACCTCAATATTCATGCAGATTTCAGTAAACCTAACCCTCATGAATATTAAGGAATTACTGTATATGTAAAATACTTTTTTTTTTTTTTTTTAAAGGATGGTAGGCAGCTATATAAGATACATATTGACTAGACAGATTCCTACTCCTTCTAACCACATCTAAGAAATTCTAAGTAAAAAAATTCTTAAACTAGGTGATATTCACATTATTAAATGATTATCAACCAAAGAAAGTGTTGTAAAAGCTCTTTTGCAATCTTGGATTACTATTATAAGCCATCTTGATCTTGAATATGGAAAACACAATGATAGTGCTAAAGCTAAAGTGGGGTGGTCACAAATATCTTATGTTAAAATACATTGATATTTCCCGGTTATTCTCACAATTTCTTTTATGGTAGGGGTACACAACCTTTTCGAGAGACGGGCCACTTACAAATATGCCTGGGTGGTCGAGGGCCACATCAATAACACGGAGATAATTCGATTCCGAGGTGATTTGTGGCCTATAATTGGATAAAAAATATGGTTTAAGAGCCCCTCTGGAGCCATATTGAAGTGGGGAGGGTACCCCTTTAAGTTCGCTTACCCAATCAAAATATCCAATTCAATCGGTAAGGATATATCAGCAGTTTTTATGTCTGTATGTATAACATATATAGCAAGGATTATGTACAAGATGTAATAATATTCCTAGACTTTATTCAGGAGAGTAAATTTTGTTTTATTAAAATTGCTAAAAAACAAACATAAATGGTTGGTGCCGAAAAAAATATGAACTTTATGAATGAAAGAGAGGGAAGCAGCTGATCAACAAGATTTTTCCATGACTAATCAATGAAGTTCCTGATTTTTCTGCAATTGATTAACAAAATTTGCAATTTTTCCATGCTTGATCTACCAAATTTGAGCTTTTTACGAAATTGATCGACATAATTAGTAATTTTTACGAAATTGGCGATTTTTATAAAGCTGATGGACGAAATTCATGATTTTTACAAAGCAGATCAATGAAATTTGCGATTTTTATATCACATACTCGATAAATATTGCGATTTTTCCGAGTCAGATCGACGAAATTTGAGATTTTTTTCATACCTGATCAACAAAATTCGCGATGTTTTCAAAGCCAATCGATGAAATTAACAAATTTTACAAATCTGATTGACGAAATTCGAGATTTATAATAGCATAATCAACAAAATTTGCGCCTTTTCTTTTCATGATCGACGAAATTAATGATTTTTCCGAACCTAGTCGACGAAATTTGTGAATTTTCCCAGCCTGATTGGCGAAATTCGCAATTTTTCAAAGCTTGATCGACAAAATTCGCAATTTTACCGAGCCTGATTGATGAAATTAGCGATTTTTCCTCGCATGATCGACAAAATTCGCGATTTTTCCGAGCCTGACAGACGAAATTCGCAATTTTCTCAGCATGATCGAAAAATTTTGCGATTTTTAAGAAACCAATCGAAAGAATTCATGATATTTATGAAGCCGATCGAGAAAGTTTACGATCTTTCCTCACCCGATCAACAAAATTCGCGATTTTTACGAAATCGATCGCCAAAATTCGCAATTTTTTTTCACATGATCGATAAAATTTGCATTTCTTCTGTATCAGATCAATAAAATTCTCGATTTTTTGCGCCTGGTCGTCGAAATTTGCTATTTTTACGAACCGTATTGACTAAATTTGCGATTATTATGAATCCGATTGACGAGATTCACAACTTTTACGAGACTTGTCGATAAGATTCTCGATTTTTACGATATTCCTCTGTCCGACCAATGAAATTTGCAATTTTTTGGGACCCGATCACTAAAACTCATGATTTTTCCGTGTCCGATCATCTAAATTTGGGGTTTTTTCGACGTTTAATTGACAGAATACACGTTTTTCTGCGTTTAATTCACGAAATACCCATTTTCCCACGCCCAAACAATTAAATTTGCAATTTTCAACTAACTTTAACGAAATCTGGATTTTTAAATGCGACAAAATAAAATTCACGATTTTTTTTCTCTTGGTAAATTGACAAAACTCACGATTGCCTCGCAATCGATATTCGAAATTTTCTATTTTTCTGCACATCATCGCAAAATTTGGAATTTATCCGTGCATTATCAATGAAATTTGCTATTTTATCGTCCCTGATAGACAGAATTTGCGATTTTTTTTTTTTACCGGATCAACGAAATGTGCATCTTTTTCGAGTCTGATCGACAAAATTCGCGATTTTCCCGTGTCTGATCGACAAAACTCGCGATTTTTTCGTGACCGATCGGCGAAATTTGCCATCTTTTTCCCCGAGCCTCGTGGGCCAAATCGCGATTTTTCCAAGCTTCACTGACGAAATTCGCTATTTTTCCGCAAGTCATCGATGAAATTTGCAATTTTTCCGTGCTTAGTCTATGGAATTTGCGATTCTTATGTGACTGACGAAATTATATATTTTCGCGTGGTAACTTAACGAAATTTGATTTTTTTTCTGCAACCTATGCACAAAAATTGCAACTTTTTCCAGTTTTAAATTGGCAAACTTCGCGGGCCACACGTTAACCCATCGCGGGCCAGAGGGCCACAGGTTGTGCATCCCTATTTTATGGCATTCAATACTTCAATACATACAGATATTACACATAGCAAAAGTTTATATATAAAAGGAAAAAAAAAAAAAAAAAACTTTACATGGTCTTACATAGGTAATCAGAAATAGATATTACTGCTTTTTTGAACTAATGGTGTTGTATGATATTAAGAATGCTGTTGTATCAAAATGACATCTAGTGAAGAGCTGAATGAAAAATTATTGAGAATCATAGTATGTGACAATAGACAAACTTTAAAGAAGAATAATTGGTATTTGTTCATTTTCCCATCAATCCCTTTCATTTGGAAAAAAAAAAAAAATCAAACTATACAGTTTAATATAAAAAACAAACAATCATGGATTTACATTTAATTGATGACAACAGATGAATTTTTACACCTGTTTGATATGTCACAGACAGATTTTTATTTTCTCTATAATTTTGTATGATGTTTTGCTAATTTTATTTTGTACTTTCATAATTATGTCATTAAATGATGATGTCATGATAATAAAACAGAAAAAAGTGAAAAATTTGTGATGTGTAGAGTCAAGCAATTTCAATTGACATCACAAACATTTAATTACAAGCCAAAACAATCATAACAAAATTTAAAAATCATTAGAACTAAAGATTGTCCAAACTCCAAAATAATACAAGCGTAAAATTGTACTTGATTTTAATAACAATACCAGCATGTGATGTACATTTTCAATATTTGTTTATTTTGTTAATAAGTCAGTCTAGTGTTTCTGCTGAACAATATTAGTTAACTTCTTCTTCTATGCTTTCTCTCTCATTTTGAGAAAAAATGATACAGATCTGTGATCTGCCATCTAAAAAAAATCATGCTATAATCTGTTTAAAAAAAAATGGAATTCTGCCATAAAAAAGTGTGCATTAACAAACATATGGAACTATCTACAAACTGATAAACACTGGCGATGTCATCTGAAAAACTGTGATAAAGAATATGAATTAGGAAAAAAAGCTGGTTGTATGGCTCCAGATTACCATTTGTAACTACATTATGGCTTATTTATAGCTTTTTTGATGAACTAGCGGCCCGCCCTCGCTTTGCTTCGGGTAGTCCCGTGTCACTACTGACACCGCAAATTGTTACTACCACTTCATCTCATTAAATTCAACTACTAAAACCATTACTCTCCTTTTAAGTAGTCGGGTAAAAAGTAGCCTGTATGTTAATCTAAGGTGCCAGATAACTCCATACAAAGTTTCATAAAAATCGATCCATCCGTTTTTAAGTTATAGATGGTGTAACTAACACGGCTTTGTTTTATGGATATAGATTATAGCAGCCTGCCCAGGCTTTGTACGGGTATTAAAAAAAAATTCAAGTTATAAATTTTTACACATATACTCATACTCTCTTCTTTGTGGGTGGAGTTATTAAAAAAGTGTAAACTTATAAAAGAAAATTCGGATATTAGTATTATTTTTTATTTATTTGTAATTCATACACTACATTTTTACTTATTTACTTTTTACATTTTTACCTATTTATTTTATTTTTACAACAATTACAGAATGTCTTTATACACAACGTTCACAGCTTTCTTGTCATTAGACATTACAAACATGTTTTCTCTAGAGGTTACTCTTGAAAGAGCGACATACAGTTGTCCATGTGAAAAACAGTCAGCGCTCAAATCTAAGCCTGCAACGTTGAAGGTTTGACCCTGCGATTTATTAATGGTCATTGCAAAAGATGTTTTTACCGGAAACTGTAAACGTTTAAATCGGAAGGGTAAATCCGATGGTATCAGAGGGATTCGGGGAATCAATACATCTTCTCTGGTACCACATCATGTGAGTATTGTGCACTCTATTATGAAAGTTTTCAATGATTTGGCCAGCAAACGCGTGCCATTGCAAAGTTTAGGTGGATTCAGGTTTCTTAATAAAATAACAGGACAACCTACTTTCAACATCATTTTGTTAGGAGGGAGTCCAGACGGGTTCAAAGAGTTTAGAAATTTTGTAGGAAAATGAACAGCTTCTTCCAAATTGAGAACAGTATCGACCGAGTAGTATATTTTCGTCGGCGCATCAATCTTTGAAAGATTCAAGTTATTTACCTTATCTACTTGTTCGTTAGTTGGTGACAGAATCGCTCTTTCTTTAAACCAAGATATTGTCTTATAACTTATGTTATCCATGTCAGGATAGACATTGTTGACTAACTCTTGGATGCTGTCTATCAAAACACAAAGGTTTTCAAGTTTAATCCTTCCCTCACTTTGTGTTAACTCTCCATTGCCAACTTTTAGCAGCATCTCTGAAAATAGCCTGTTCTCACGTGATGATGACGAAACCCTCATATTAGTTTTAAGCTCTAATTTATTGACATGTGGCCAAAAGTTGGATCTTTTTAGAGAAGCATTTATTTCGTCAGCACATGTTCCTCGAGTCACAACTGGTAGGATTTGACGAAAATCTCCAGAAAACAGAATCGTACATTCTTATCACATGACACAAATGCAGTCTGTTGATTGGTACGTTATTTCACGTTAAGGCCCCTGTCCTCGCTCAAAGAGATGCTCGCGAGCTAATGCTATTCCTATGAGGAAGCATTTTCTAATAACTCTTTTGCATTTTGACATTTTTGAATAATTTTTTTTGCATTGGATATCTGAGGGGTATGCTGATTGTTCACCTTTTTTACTTTTTCGATTTTGGTTGCAGATATATTTTTTAAAAAGCACTTTCAGTTTCAAAACCGTTTTAAAAGTTAAACTAACTTTGTAAAAAATATCTGCAACCAAAATCGAAAAAGTAAAAAAGGTGTGCAGTCGGCACGCATCTCAGTTATACAATGCAAAAAAAATTATTCAAAAATGTCAAAATGCGAAAGAGTTATTAGAAAAATGCTTCCCCATAGGAATAGCATTAGCTCACGAGCGTTTCCTCGAGCGAGGACAGGGGCCTTAAACGCCAGACAAAATTTGCTTTAAAACTTCCTACTACACCTAATAAATTAAAAAAATTACCCAGGTAAATAAATAGATGAATAAAATACCCTGTTTTTAAAAATCCTAACAGGCATGGAATATAAAATAATAATAATTAAAAGACGGTATTTCGAATGTTGTTGTTTAATGCAGTTGGATTTAAGAGGAGTCGTTCCCATGGAAACAATATTTTTCTCTATTATTGCGCTGACACCAACAAAATCAAAATTATATGGATTGAATTCAAAATCAAGAAATAAAAGCAAAAGTGCATTTTCTAACGAGACCCATTCCATACCCTAAATCTCCTTAATTAGCATGAGTACTAATTGACGTCAGTTTCCACCTCGACAGAGCACCTAGCACTCTCAGCGCCATCTATTGGTTGTAATTTCAACTAAAATCCAGAATCACAGGAAAAAACTTTTGACCTTTTAGATAACTCTCCTGCAAGAATTTTTTAAATATCTGTAAAAGTGTGCAAGTTATTGATTTTTTAAATCGTTCAGTCCTTTTCAGGACACCCAGTAAATACATAATTTTAAAAAATAAAATGTACATTAAATACTTCCAATTAATTTGATTACATAATCAAAATCAATCCAAACAAAAATTATCAAAGTAGAAATTTAGTTCAATAATCCAGTTTATTTACCCCGAGTAGTACACAGCAGCACATAACCAGTTTTGAACATCTTTCTGTCCGTAATCGATTACGAAACATGTCTAATCTTTAATATTATCTTAAACTGTACACTAAATTTGGTTATAAATAAATTTCTTCATAATATAATATTGATGCATATTTTGAATAACAAATTAAAATTTAATAAATAATATTACAAAAGATAAGTTTTCCAAGAATCTAAGGTTTTGTTTAATATTCAAAATTAATATGTTTCTTCAAAATTTTAAATTTATTTTTTCTACAACACATTAATAAACATTTTCTTTATTAAAATCAAATAAATTTTACTTATTAAATATAAATATAGGTAGACATATGTCTAAATAAATATTTTTATTTACAAATAGTAATATAGGTTTATCAAATGTAAATATAGGTTTTTGACACAACAGTTTAAACCATGGTTAAAACCGTCAAAAACTTGCCAACATTGTGTAAAACTTTTAAAAGAGATATATAGAAGCATTTTAAGTTCAACTATTTTCAAAAAGGAGATTAAAATGTTGAAAAGAATGCCCTTGTATTGAAGCAACTTCAAAGCCAATAGAAAACGAGTGCAGAACAATTACATAGATTTGATGAACTTTTTTGTCAATCACTACTGGGAAATGACAGTCTCCTTTTATTTCTCTTTCTAACCTAGACCCACATGCAATTACTTAAAAGACTTGCCCATTCATCAACAATCGGCTTTTAACTATCTCATGTACAAGTTGATTTCAATTTTCTTATCGTCCACATCCCATTTTGTTTAAAATTCTTTGACTTATGCACAAGTTGTATATGGTAAATTCTCATACTTACAGGTCGACTAGTCACTCTGTGCATAATAACATATATTATTGAATCCAAGTACATACAAAAATAATTTAAATTGTACTTTTAAAAACTTAAACTTACATTTTCTGCTTGTTGAACAATTCTCATTTCTGTGTGTAAACAATGCTTGATTATCCGTACAAGATGTTGCGGGTTGTTTAAATATTTATGCTATAAAACAAATATTTTATTAATTAAATAAGTTTCATAATTGGTTAAACATAACATTCCTTAATAAAAGAAAAAAGTACAACAAATATGCATACCCTAAAATCACTAGCTGCTTCACTAAGCTTCAGGCGCATTAAAAAGTTATCACCAGCAGTTACTTTACTTTCCAATTCTTGAATTAAGTTACTGACAATTTGTGCGGCATAAATATCATGTTGGGGATTATCTGGATCTAACTCATTCCTTAAAAAAAAAAAAATAAAATACATAGATTGTTTTTACATTTTATACAATGTTGAAATTCATAGCACTAACAATAGTTTGTATCACACATAGTTTAATTTTTTTAATTATTAATTTATTCTCTAATGCAGAGGCTCCCAAGGTGTGCTCCGCGGAGCCCTTGGGGCTCCGCCAAGACTTTTCAGGGGCTCTGTGGCGTTCCAGGAAAGTAAACAAAATATGACAGAAATTAGAATATTGTAAGGGAAAGATTTTCAAAAGTATATAGGAATTTTTGTGTGTATAAATATACAAAAGGCGTGTATAAATAGAGAGAAGTGTGTGTTTTGTGCGTCAAACATTAATACAGCTACCACAGGGATGAAAAAATTTAAATGTATGTTTTTAAAATTGTACAAAAATTTGCACTATACATACATCCACTTTCTTTATAATATTTTTGGTTTGAACTACACTTTATTTTATGTTTCTGCATTTAATGTGTTTTAAAAATTCTATTCAAAATAAGCTACAAGAAATAGTATTCTGAATCGAATACGAAACGTAAATAGAAAGAGCAAAGGTGCGCCAGTGTTATTATCTTTGCTTGTATATTTTGTATTTTTTATTTTTGGAATTTTAATTTATTTAAATAGTTTATTTTATTTTTTATTAAATTTTAGTCTTTAAACATGCAACCAAAACGAATCGCCTCTCAGCTTCTTTTGCTTCCATTTAAAAATACATTTAAGCAGATCATCGTTTTAGTGTTTAAATGGGTGGGGCAAATCTGTAATCTGTGTTTTTAGTTGCAGCATCTTTCACTTTTTTTTATACGAAGTATTTAGCTATTAATTATAGTTTAAAATAAAATTTCTGTCACCACTCAGGGATGGGAACTGCAAAAAAGCAAAAAGACTGAAAATACGCGTGAACGAAAAATTGCACCATATTGCATTCACACGCGTGAATGAAAAATTGCACCACAAGTAAGGGGGTACTTTTTGTTTAATGAAAAAGTGTTATCAGAATTCAGAAGTTACATTCACTGAGAAAGATTTCGAACAATCAAAAAAGATTGTGAAGCAGGAAAATCTGTTTTTGGAGCAGCAAAAAGAATAATTTGGAAGCAGGAAAGTTAGTTTTTGGAACAGAAAAATTCTATCCACCATTCATTAACTTTCTTTTCTTGCCCCTTTGACGAAAATTGCGTTTTAAAGCGATTTTTCGACAAAATTTGCCGTTTTTTCACGATCTTTTGGCGAAATTTGCCGTTTTTTCGCGATCTTTTGACGAAATGTGCCGGTTTTTCGCGATATTTTGATGAAAGTTGTAGTTTTTCGCGAATCTTTTGACAAAATTTGACGTTTTATCGCAATTTTTGGACGAAATTTGTCGTTTTTTCGCGATTTTTTGAGCAAATTGCCTTTTTTTGGGATTTTGTAACAAAATTAGCCATTTTTTCGCGAATCTTTTGACGAAATTGGAGGGAAAATTTTCGTTATTTAACGATTTTTTTAGTGAAATTTCCTTTTTTGCGATTCGTTGACGAAATGTACCGTTTTTTCGCGAACTTTTGACAAAATGTTCTGTTTTTTTGCAATCTTTTAAAGAAAATTACCGTTTTTTTTGATAAAATTTACCGTTTTTCACGAATGTTTCGACAAAATGTTCCGTTTTATCACGATTTTTGGACAAAACTTATTTTTTCGAGGAAATCCGACTTTTTTTCGGGTTTTGTAACAAAATTAGCCATTTTTTCGCGAATTTTTTTACGAAATTAGCGGGAAATTATTCGTTATTTTGCGATTTTTTGACGAAATTTGCCTTTTTTGCGATTCTTCGACGAAAATTATGCGTCCAGCGGGACGCGTAAGCTCTATTTTTTAGCGTTCCGTTACCGGTTTTTTGTGTATTTTACGCGCTATAGCGTGTCCGCGGCATCCTTGTTACATATTTCTGAAATCCGTGGAAAAAAGCGGAATTTTTGGGGTGAAAAATCTGGAATTTATCAAAATAACAAAAAAGCGGAAATCCGAGAAATTTTTTAAAATAACAAAAAAGCGGAAATCCGCCAAAAAGCAGAAAATTCCCATCCCTGACCACTGTTTTTACCTCAAAATAGATAAACACTTAAAAACTACACATGTTAAAATAACTGCAACCCCTTAAATTAGATAAATGTTTTTTTATGCAGAATAATCCGATTTGTTTCAAATTTTGTAAACAGGTTCATTCTGATAAGGCGAATTTCTGAATTGTTTTGGGGGTATAACAGTTAAGCATAAAAAGGGAATGGGAAATAATCCCTCTTAAATTAAACAAATGATCTTTTATGCAGAATTGTCCGATTTGCTTCGAATTTCTGATATAGGTTCATTATGATTAGGTGTATCCGTGATTAGTTTTGAGGGTTCAATCACAATGTACAAAATTGAAAATGGGGGGTTAATCCCCCATCTTTTATTTCTTTTTCAAGAAGCATTATTTTTTGCAAAAATAAAGCTGCAATATACAATTAGAATGAATAGCTCTGAGTTCAATGCCAGCAGTTTAACTGGGCTATATTTCTTTTTATTTTCTTCGTAATTAAAATCTTTCAAAACTGACGAATTTTTAACTATAATTTTTACTGTATTTAGAGGACATATCCCAATTATACAAGGAAGATATTTTAATACAAAAATGTAGTTTTTAGTCCTTATTTTTAATTTTTTGTATTCAATAATAGCAAAATTCACTGTAAAAAAATTGTAAATTTACGGTACTTTACCGTGAATTATCTAGTAAATTTACGGAAAATGTCACTTTGTTCACAAAAACGGACAACTTCCGTAATTTTTTGTGTTTTAAGGGCAATATCCCTTAATCTATTGGCAAAATCCCTTGGTATAGGAATAATCTACGCTTTTTTTTACGGCCATTGTCTGGAATCTCTGCTGCAGTAAAATTATTGCAGAAATTTTTTACTGTGTTAAATAAAACTGTTAACAGGTTAAAAATCAGAAAATTTGATTCCAATTTTTTTAGTATGAATTCAGACTTTCTGTAAGGGCCAAACTATGAACCTTTGCCCTATGTTGGAAACTACTGGTCCAATCTCTTAACAGATTATTTTTCTCTGCTCGATAGGCATAAAAAACATTAATTTGCAAACCATAGAATTCCTTATTAATAAAGGGCTCCCCCTTAGAGATTCCTTTCAAAAAGGGCTCCGCAAGCCCAAAAGTTTGGGAACCACTGCTCTAATGCAATGATTCCCAACTTAACCTATAATAGGTTGCAGCAAATGTCTTTGTGGATCTGGGAACAGCTGAGGCTTGTCACAAAAATTTGTCGTTTATTTCATCTATTTAAAAAAATACAGTTGATAATATCTCAAGGCGAATTTTTAATTTTCTTTTGCGTGAATATACGAGCAAAATATCCAGGCATATCTAAATCACCTTTGAATTTTTTGATAGGGCTCAGCATGAGGTACTTGTGTAACTGTATACTCGATGTAACTTGATGTACCGTGGACAAGCTTTTTCTACTTTGCTATATTTTGTAAAATAAATACAGAAATAAACTGCATGTAAAAAATGACTTAAGGTTAAAATTAACCAGTTTTAACCCTGATATAGATCCCCTCATCGGTAAACACTAATGTCAGAAATCTCACTGATATAAAGTTATGTTTTGATAATATATAAACATATTTAATTATTTTTGTAGTTTGTGCATTGTTTTAATTATTATTCCACTTACACGTATGGGAAATACTAATTCTTTTTTGTTGTTGTTGGCAGTGTATCCTTTGTAGAAAAATGTTTTTTATTTTTTCTCATAGCATAGAATAATTGATAGCTTTGAGGTCATACAATAATTTTTGTATGCATATATCAGGTTGGTCGAAAAAAATTATTTATTTATAGTTGAGTCATATACCAATAAAAGTTGGGAATCGCTGTTCAAATATTTCACCAGACTATACAATCTATTATGAAAACAAATCGCAGTAACAATTTAATAAATTATTTAACAAATAGGAATAGTCGCAAAATAAGCACTAAGTAAAATTGTATCAATGCAATAAGTAGTAAGAGCTTAGTTAAGATCATAAAAAGGAAAAATTAAAAGCAACAATGATAGTATAATCAGAAAAAAATGCATTCCATTGTTTTGAAAGTATTAATTCTTTCAGTTTGTCATTTGGTCAGTCCATGCTCTTACCCACATAAATATACTTGAATTATCATGTAATTGCTATATGTTATTAAGGTTTACTATAGAATGAAAAATAAAAATTGAATGTGTAGCATTAATAGATTGTTCATGGGGACACATGGGGTCAAAAGAATTCTGCTAACTTATGGTATATGTGAAAACATCATTTGAAATATATTTTAATGATGTTATACTATTTCAAACATATTGAAACTAACATCACTGAGATTCACCACAATAAGCTTACTCTAGCGTGATAAGCACAGTATTCATTGTTCATTTACAAGAACACACACAAAAAACAAATCTGTTACAGTACTGTTATGAATAGCAGTTACAACTGTGTTTTCAGTTGTAATACAAGTTCTTAAATTCGACAAATTTTTTGTATTTTATTTCTATTAACTTCTTATAGATTTCTATTTTATAAAAGAAAGTTCACTTCTTTATATCAAAAGAAAATGCTCAAGGAGAATTTTTAACAGTGTTATGCATTTTCTACATGAACTAAATTTTAGCATACATTACATACACACATTACATACATTTAGCATACAACTAGGGATGCAACGGATATCCGGCCAATATCCGATATCCAGCTGATTTTTCAATATCCGAAATATCATCGGATATCCGACTTCTCTATCGGATATCCGGCAGAATGCAACAAACCAAATATATATTAATAACAGTAATCGTTTGATCCCAAACAATGCAAAAAACTTTTGTTTATAATGCAAAAGATGAAATATTATTATAAGTTCCCTATCGATGAATAAAAGGTAATTCTCAAAAGTTTAAAGAATTGCCAGCTTTCCAACTACAATAGACTCCCTTAAATCCACGTCCCTAAAATCTGCAAACGTCAGAAATCCGCGCATTTTTTTCAGATGTAAACAATGAAATTAAAGATGGCGCTGAAGTCAGCAGCTATTGCAATACAAATAATTCTTTAACTATATATATTTTGAAATCCTTTTCAGCTTCTCCCTTTTTTTAAATGTTAATTAAAATTCAATGTGCTATTCAAATCAATGTCCTTCAATTTAAATTCTGCAGTGTTAAACAATATTTTTTAGACGTACACTGATCGATATTTAATCGAATTAATCATTATCGTATCATAGTTTCAGAGTAATATAACTTTCAATGACCGTTTGGTAGAGTTTGCAATTCGCATGGCAGGATAATTTTTGCTATATAAAATTATTATTTCAATAGTTCTATAACTATTTTCGTATCCCTGCTAGTTAGGAAACGAATTTGAGATTTACATCCGGTTTACAGGGATGGGAACTGCAAAAAAGCAAAAAGACTGAAAATATGCGTGAACGAAAAATTGCACCACATTGTATTCACATGCACGAATAAAAAATTGCACCACATTTCGATCAAACGTGCGAATGAAAAATTGCACCACATTTTGTCTATGAAAGATAATTCAAAGAACAAAAGCAGGCCTTGATTTCCAAGCAAATGAAGACAAGCACACCAGCCTGTATATTACATTACAGGAGTGGCAATATCTAAATTACAAATTCTCATTTTCTCCTTCCCCCCCTTATCACAAAAAATTTATATCTATTCCCAATACCATAAATGCTGCCCTCTCCAACCCTCCCCTCCCACTACTTCAATAAAGCTAAGGCAGCTTTTCTATTCTTAAAATAACTAGTTTTGGACCTTATGGAAAAAATTCATAAGACATACCCTGGAATAAAGATTAATTACTCATGAAATAACAAACAAAGAGAATTGGATAAAAAATTCTAAAATTACTATTTTAATTTATATTCCACTTACAACTTTTGCTTTTGGTTAGCAAACAAATCTTTGATTGACACACATTTATACTTTTTCACACTTTTTATTTTCAGAACAGATTTTTTATAGCCACAATTCCTTTTGTCGCATTTTGTTTTCAGAACTGATTTTTCATTCCTACAAATTTCCTTATCTTGGAATTTTGACTCTTTTTTGTTTCTTGGGAACTTGCTTCTTCATTCACAGATCTTTTTAAAGAAGTTCCTGGCCCTTAAATTGAATGAACAGTATTTTCTGCTTTAAATTCAGTAGATTTTAGAGTTGACATGCAGTTATCTTCAGTTCTGACTTCCTTTGGAACTTGTTTCTTTATTCACAGATCTTTTTAAAGCAGTTTCTGGCACCTGAATTGGGTGAACAGTATTTTCTTCTTCAGATTTTACAGTTGACATGCAATTTTGTTCACTGTTTTGTACATTTTTAGTTGATTCTGAACTTTTGTTTGATACACAATTTATTTTGCAGTTTTTAATTTTGAAATTAGATTTTTTATTTTTGTAGCTATCTTTCTCTGTTACATTAACTTTCTTCTCTTGCCCCTTTGACAAAAATTGCGTTTTAAAGCGATTTTTTCACGAAATTTGCCGTTTTTTCGCGATCTTTTGACGAAATGTGCCATTTTTTCGCGATCTTTTGACGAAATGTGCCGTTTTATCACGATTTTTGGACGATAATTGCCGTTTTTCGCGAATTTTTTTGACAAAATTTGCCGTTTTATCGCGATTTTTGGACGAAATTTGTCATTTTTTCGCGATTTTTGGACGAAATTTGTCATTTTTTCGCGATTTTTGGACGAAATTTGTCATTTTTCGCGATTTTTGGAGGAAATCAGCCCCTTTTTTTTTCGAGATTTTGTAACAAAATTAACCATTTTTTCGCGAATCTTTTGACGAAATTTGCCGGAAATTATTCGGTATTTCACGATTTTTTAATGAAATTCGCCTTTTTGCGATTCGTGGACGAAATGTGCCGTTTTTTCGCGATCTTTTGACGAAATGTTCTGGTTTTTCGCGATCTTTAGAAGAAAGTTACCGTTTTATCACATTTTTTCGTTAAAATTTACCGTTTCTCGCGAATATTTCAACAAATTTTGCCGTTTTAACACGATTTTTGGACGAAATTGTCATTTTTTCGCGATTTTTTGAGGAAATTGACTTTTTTTCGGGATTTTGTAACAAAATTAGTCATTTTTTTATGAACTTTTTGACGGAATTTGCCGGGAATTATTCGTTATTTCGCGATTTTTTAACGAAAGTTGACATTTTTTCGGATTCTTTGACGAAAATTACACGTTCCGCGGGACGCGTAAGCTCAATTTTTTTGCGTCCTGTCGCCGATTTTTTGCGTATTTTCCGCGCTATAACGCGTCCGCGGCGTCCCTGTTACATACTTCTGAAATTCGCGGAAAAAGCGGAATTTTTTTGCGGAAAAATCTGAAACTTATCAAAATAACAAAAAAGCGGAAATCCGCGAAATTTCGGGAAAAAAGCGGAATTTCTTAAAATAACAAAAAAGCGGAAATCCGCCAAAAAGCGGAAAATTCCCATCCCTGGGTTTACTAATTACGATGTTCAATATTTAATCGAAATAATCATTATCGTATCGTAGTTGCAGTGTAATTTTTGCTGTATAAAATGAATATTTTTTAACTAGTGAAGCTTTTTTGCTTATTAACAAAAGCAAATATTTTTCTAAAATTTTATTTTAATTAATGTTTTTTGTAATAATAACTTGTTTTTTAATTATTTATTTCTTTAAATATTTTACTAAATTATTTTAATGTTACAATTTATTATATGAGTTGAATACAATGCTTAACTACCAATCAAATTAATGTTTATAAAATGTAAACAAATCAATGACCAGAAATCCGCAAAATTCTAAAATCCGCACAACCCGTGGTCCCAAGCTTTGCGGATTTGAGGGAGTCTACTGTATTTATATTTAAACTCTGTAACAAATTTAAAAGTTTACATTTACATCTTTTAGAAAATTGTATCTACTTTCATATTGTAAAGCAAAATTTGAAGTCAAAATAGCAAATGAAGCTTTTGTGCAAAAATGTAAAAAGATAAAAAAACCAACATTGAGAAATGCACAAATAATGCATGAAAAGAATAGAAAACAGCCGTTTCGAATCTACTATCGAGATTCTTCATCAGTATAAGACTCAGCGTGCTAGAAAAAGCTAAGCTGAGCAAAGCGACAGGGAAGCACAGTCTTATATGCCTATTACGGGAGCGAATGGTAATAGATTTGAAACAGCTGTTTGCTACCTTTCATGCATTTCTAAATGTTGGTTTTCTATCTTCATAAAATTTTAAGTTGTTTATTAAACTGTGATTTTACTAATTTTCTTTCTTTCTTTTAATTTAAACAATGGGTTAATTGGTTTTTAAGTTACACAACTAAACAAACCTATTTTTAATTTCTTCTATCTTTCAAAGAAGAAATTATTGTAATAAATTTTTTTTTGACGAATTTGCGTGTTTTTTAAGGATCAAATATCCCCCAAAAACATGTTTATTCAGAACATCTGTCTGTCCCAGTGTCGCCATCATACTATCAATTTCTGGGAATGACTGTCTGGTCTTCCTTCAATTTAAAAATAGTTTGCCTAAAGATAGTACTGTAATAATGATTTTTGTAAAATTATTTTGATTTTTCATAATCCTTACAGAGAATTGGTGGTTCGTGCAGTGATGTGAACTTCGTATCTTTCTAAAACTGGCTATTCGCAAACAACTGATGTATAGCAGAACAGAAAAGAATATTGATTTTAATAAATATCATGATCGAGATTAACTCATTCTTAATCTAATTAACTGACTACAGCAAAAATTCTAGATGAAAATAAAAGTTGGTATAGTACTGAACTAACAATATTGAAGTAGTATTAATACAGTTGACTCTGTCTACAACGAAATTCTATCCAGCGAATTTCTCTATTTAACGAATTTTTTGTAGGAACGGTCAATTTTTTTCACGATTACATTAAATCTGAAATGTGTAAATCCGTCAAACAAATTTTTCGAGAGTCCGAAAAAATAGTTCCGGATAATCGAGGTTGCTGATATTAAATAGGGTTCGTCCCATTCTTACATACTAACTACATACAAAATTTCAAGTCTCTATCTCAATTCGTTCAGGAGATAGAGCGTTTACAGACAGACAGACAGACAGACGGACAGACGGCAAAATTTTTTTTCTAAAAATATGTTTTTCGGAATCTCCACTATCTAAAACGTGTAAATCCGCCAAAAAAAATTTTTCGATTTTCAAAACGATTGCAAGACTTACTCTATACTACGTATGATGGGTAAGTAAAATAGATATGATATATATAAGGCTTGATTCTTTTCGTTTGTTTTAATTAAAATAGACATTTTGGATAATTATCTTGAGTTGTTGATTTAAATTATTTTAATGGAATTTTGTCATGCTGGTATAAATCTAAATATTTAAATGGCATGTAAAAAATATTTTTTTTTTTCTTTAATTTCTTCCTTCTCATATAGTTTAACACCCCTGCATTTACAAATGTTATGAGGAAAATTCTCTCTGCCTGGGAAAACCTGAATTTCAAGCCCTGATAGTCAAAGATATATAGTTTCTGTAAATTATATTCCAATACGTTTAAAAGTTGCAATGGTGTGTGAAACATGTTTGCAATTTATTATTTGAGATGGCATTGCATAAAGAAATGAACGTATTCACCATAACTAAAAACATATTCAGTACCGGATATCCGAATATGGCAGGCAAATCGAATACTGGATATCTGGTATCCGATATCCGGCAAAATCAGTATCCGGTGCATCCCTACATACAACTAAATTTTAGTATATATACAAATCTGTACAAGATATACAAAGAAATTATTAAATATTTTTATAATAAAATATAATAAAAATTTAAAAATATAATTAAATATTTTTAAACTAGCAAAAGCCATGCTTTGTTTGGATTCGCGAAGCATTATTTTATAAAGCATACATTTGAAAGTAACAAAATTTTTTAATATTTTTGCATCTTTATTAAACAAAAACGTTATTTTATGTTTTGGCGCAGTTTAATTCTACAAATGTAAGTCAGCCAAATAACTTTCAATTTCCCAAGAATTTTTTATTTATGATGTAAGACTGGCATAAAAAATATTTTTAATAATAATACACACACAAATAAGAACGTAACATTACTTTAGATACAAATGATAAAGTAAAAAATGGTTGAAGTCCATTTGTCATTTCTGAATCGGCCAACTCTGCTGTAGTACATTTATAAAGAGCTTGAATCAAGGCAAAAAGTTCCCGCAATTCTTTTAATTTTTCATTTATATAACAAATTTAACAATTAATTGTATTTGTTTACAATTCTTTTGTTGCCACTTTACAAAAAAAAAAAAAAAAAAAAAAAAAAAAAAAAAAAAAAAAAAACAATTTTTTTATAAAATGTTTAAGTGTCATCTGTGCAAACGATTTTGCTGAATAATGAAAACATATTTTATTTATTAAATTAATCATGATTCTATCTATAATCACTTACTCCATGATTTATATTTTTTTTTCTGAAAATATACACGTTTCATTTTTTATTTATTTGCTAAAATGCATCCGTATTGGAAATGCATGTAAAATAAATTAATTAAAATAATATTTTTTTAACATTTTACTGTAAAAAAAATTATATTCTGCAAATCTACAGATCATATTTTATTTTTGTGTTTAATTTGAAGTCAAAATATTGAATAGTTTTTTTTGTAAAGTGTACGACAAAGTGTAATTAGAGTGGCCTAGTAGAGGATTCGCTTCGCTCATCCTAATTATTGATAGCAACCTCTAAAATTGGATTTTTAAATATGTTGAGTTTTCCAAATTATTCTTTTACCTTATTAAACAGTAAAGTTTTGTTACATCATTCTGAATATGTTGAAAATATTTCCTTATCTATGCTTGATGCACAATTTATCTTTCTTGATTAAACCATCAAATAAATTCTGACAATTCAGGAGACAGACAAAATAATAAGCAAAAGCAAACAAGTAATTTTACAATAAAAATAAAATCAACATAAAAAAAGGGCATATTTTAACTAAGTGAATGGACTAAAGAAGCCTCCCAGCAGGGATTACTTTGTTCAAAAAATTTAAAAATAAAATACAAAGTGGTCTGCAATGAGTTGCGGCACAATAGAAACCTGCATCGGCCGGGCTGTACTCGGGCCTTATTTTTTTCCCTGGAATATCGGGTCGGGCCTAACGTATTTTCTCTGCATGAAGCCGAGACAAATTTAATTCTTCCTAGTCTTCACAGACCAAAATAATCAGATCTTGTTGAATCATCCCATATGAAAATCCTTTTCTCGACGTGACCAAGTCTGTTCACAAATCAATAAAATTTGGTTTGGTCCAAAAATTTTTGTAAAAATAGAATAGTGATTTTAGAATAGTGATTTTTTAGAATAATGACGACTTAAAAGTATACTTTTAAGTCGTTATTATTCTAAAATCAAACATCAGAATTTATTCTTTTTAAAGAATCCTAGATTACCAAGCCTTTTAAAATAGAGTTAAATACATGAAAAAAAAAAAAAAAAAAAAAAAAAAAACATGATTATCACGGAATTTTCTTTTAAACTGAAAACTGCAAATTTCTTTTAAATTGTTCATCCATGCAAAATGAATACAATAATACACGAGAAAAAAATATATTAAACATTTACATCTGCTATGAAGTATAGGTGAAAACTGGGAAATTCGATTAGTAGCCAGTAACCAGTAGACCCAGTTTCATTAGTGGCCACTTTTTAAAAATAGGTCAAAATGGCTTTTTTATTTATTTATTTAGCTAGTAAGTTACAAAGTTACACATATTTGGTTGAAAATAAAACTGTCATTCCACTGAATGAAAAAATATAAATAGGTGATCAATACTGCAGATAAAATTATAAGTGATGAACTATATTTAAATATATATTAATGTATTGTATAAAACAAACAAGGAAATTGTATTTTCAAATTTTAAATTCAAAAATAATTTCGCATCTTTCTGGGATATTTTATTCTTACTTAAAATTGGTGGTAATTATTAAGTTTGGCAAGTGTACAGATAAATATAAATATTCTTTACTTTAGCTGAGATTTCAAAACTCCGGATGTCTTATTAAGGTAAAGTCAGACAGTGCCAATGTGTTGGTGAGGTGGAGGAAGTCTGCTTGGTAGCAGTAAAGTCAGATGCTAAATTTGCAGTATTACTCGCTTAACCCTTTCCGGCACACTACTCTTTAAAGTTGGAATTTAAAGAAAAAAAAAAATTAGGCAATCTATTTCGGCCTAGAGGAGTACACAGGTATTGTTTTGTAAAGATTGCACTAACCATTTTAATTATACAGCTGTTGCCGAAGTGAAGCTCCCATAAGTAAAGCATTGATAAGCACAGTGAGAAGAGCATTGCTGTGAAGCGCGTATCATAGTAAAACATTTTACCTCTTATTTAAAAACAGAGTTTGATCTCTGTGGTGCTGCCATCTACAACTCATAAGAAAGATTTAAAGTAGCCATTAGAGTAGTTTTTGAAATATTCACAGAGTTTTTGTATCTCTAAACAGGGAGAACTTTAGGTGTTGCCAACCCGGCAACACTGCGCGTTGAGGGGTTAAGTAGCGAGTGCTAATTTAGTCCTATATTTTTAAAGTAATTGGCTATAAAAATAATGTTTCAATCTTTCTTGACACCTACATAAACTTTATTCATAAATTAAAAAAAAAAAAATTGTATCAGCCAACTATTACTGGTACAATTAGTACAATTAATGAGCATATGGTAAAAGTGAAAGATTTAAGATACAACAATGTCCTTAAAATCTCCTTACATCCAAAGGTAAAATTGGTATAACTTATTTGAAATGCATGTGGAATTAAAATTTATGACTATATTTTGTAGGAAAAAAACTATTTCTTGAAAACGTAATCCAAATAAAGAGTTCATGGTAAAAAGCCAAAATACAGAAAATACAACAAAGTTGCTAAATATGCTTGCATCCGATAGAAAGAAAGAATTAACCAATTCACTAATTAGATGCAAACAAAGTAGAGATGCATATATTCATGAAAAAATGTGTATTTCACAAAGCAAATTAATAAGATTTTTCAATTGCCGAGTGGCGACTAGTGTGGCAATCGATGGCAGATTTTGAATTTTAAGAATTAACCAATTCACTAATTAAATGCAAACAAAGTAGATATGCATATATCCATGAAAAAAGTTCTATTTCACAAAGCAAATAAGATTTTTTAATCGCCGAGTGGTGACTAGGGTTGTAATCGATGGCCGATTTTAAATTGCCACTTTTAACTCTTTAATCGTCACATGGCGAGTGGAGACGGTTAATTTACACATATACTATGAAGGTAACTTATTTTTTTCTTTCCAAAGCGATTCAGTCTTAGAAGATTTTACTTTTACCATACCATTTTTTAGATTTTTGTCTCCATTACATGGAATATGGATTAATAATACTAATGATAACTGAAATATTTACATACAACAAACATAGGTTCATTAAAAGCATAAATATCGCAGCCTACGGCACTTCTGCACAAATGGAGATCATAAACATGAAAAAAAAAAAAAGACTAAGATAAGTTTTTTTGATCTGAACTCTTTTGCAAAAACAAAGATCAATGTTCTGTAGAAGTTTTAACTTTTTTCTGGGTCGGGCTGAGTTTGGGTCAAAATTTTAACTTTCAGGCCAGTCCAAATTTTTTTTTCTATGGATCAGGCCAAACCTGAAAATTTCGGCCCATGCAGACCCTTATGCTGAAGTATATTCAAGAACAATAGAACTTCCATGTGTCAGAGATGTGATGTCTGCATCATGGCCCCGGAGGGTCATAATATTTAACATTTATTTGATGTCGATTGTTGTATCTCTTTTTGTGCATATTTCTTTCTTTTTTTCATGCTAAGAATAATATGCTAAGAATAATAATGCTTTTTTTATCCTGTCTGAGTGGTCATTAGTATTGCCTACACAAACTGCAGCTCCAAATGCTCTGAACACTAGTAATGGAATTTTCTTTGGCTTATCTAATTGTAAAATTATTAGCAATTAAACATGGCGAAATCAACTGTAAAAAATTTGTGATTTCAAGAAGATTTAGAGCATTGATTTACGCTGGATATCTAACAATACTGGTCATCAATGCTGTGCAAGAAAAACATTCAGGCCATGCATTGCTATAAGATTTCTCATCGTATAAATATACTACATCTCTCTCGAAACTTTGTAATTGCTGTGCTAGAACACTCTATATATCAAAACTAGCGGCCTTCGCTTGTTACGCTGGTCAGTTTAAGCGGACAGATGGGCATTAAATAGTTTAATAGTTATTAATTACATGCATTGAATAGTTTAACTATTAGCATTGAATAGTTTAACACTATTAAAATGCATACCAAACAATGTCTCAATATATAAGTATGCAATTGAATACTTTTGTGTGGCAATGTAAATCAATAAGAAATATTATTTGCACCACAGATTGTACAGAATGTATATTATACTATATACTTCATAGATGCATATCAACTTTATTATGTTCAAAAGAGTGTAAGACCATTAAAATGCACTTGAAACTTTTTTCCCCTTTGACCATAATGTATCCCAGGGCTGTCCAACGCGGCGCCCGCAGGCGCCATGGCGCCCTTTTGAAGATTGCGCATTATTAGCATTTTTTTAAGAATAAAAATCCTTTATATTTGCTTGAGATATTTCTAAAGCCTTCTCAGATGTATTTTAGTATCAAAAATTAATGTTGTTTTGCTGGCCCATCATCTGTTTTAAAGATGGGAAAGGGCTTATTTCCTACCTCAGAATTTTGAAATTTTGAGTAATTGTCTTTTATCTATAAAATTATTGCGGAATTATTCCCATTATTTTCCAGGCTTTCTTTAGAACCTCTCATAGATTGATCACTATATCATGCCTGTTTCGGTTTCTGTACTTTTCATACCATCAAATTTACACCTTCAAAATAAATCTATATCTTTGCGTCCCCAAAAAATCTAACAATATCGCTAGTTACCATTTTATTTTAATTTGTGATTTTTATCTTATCGAATAAGTGAGATTTAGTTTTCTGCCTTCTTACAATGTAAAATGTTTTGAATCACCTGTCAGAGAAAAACGTATAATTTGAAATTTACAACGATTTATAATTATTTTGAATTATAAAATGAGATTTTTACACGGTAGTATTTCAGATCCATAGGGGCCTTATGTCTCCCATAGCCAAATACATTTGCATATATGTATAGGTACTAGTACCCTTATATAATTTTGTTGCGTGTTTTGACCCATGTTAATAATGGCGCCCTTCACTGTCTGCCAAAAGTTGAGATGCGCCCCTGCTTAGTAAAAGGTTGGACAGGCCTGATGTATCGGAATCCTTTTGATTGTCTCTGTAAATGAACTATACATACGATTTTCATAAAATTTGAAATGACTCGACAAAATTACCTAATAATTATATATTTTAAGTTTCAAATGATTTGGTTGTGTAGTTTTTGAGTTGTTATATGCAGACAGGATGACAGGCAAATGGACAACTCGGGATCCCAGGGTTTTTCCCCTTCAATTCAAAACAAGTCCGACGTTTCTCCATTTCCGGGATACAAAAAGATAGCATCACATACATACATACAAACGGTCGGATTTTAATAATGTAGATTAGAACATTTGTCAAAGTTATAGCTGAATAGAATTATACCATTCAAATTTTATAAACTTAAATCTTCATTTTTTAAAAATTTTAATGCGTGATTATAACTTACCAGTTTTGATCTTCAATCCATTGTGCAAGAGCACAACGAACGTCAATTGGAAAATTCTCCCCGTACGCTAAGCCAACTTGCTGTAATGCTTCACCATGAAGTTGCTGCACTCGGGCCCAGAGAGCCATCTGTAAAAATAAAATTTTTATATTTTTTAATATGTCTCATTATAACAACTAGCAAGGGTAACCGAGCTAAGCTCGATCAAAATTAACTTGTTTTCAACTCGATATAGTATTTTCACGGTATCATTCACTCTGTGTCTGTATTATTACTGTAAAACATGTTATTTATAATAGTATTCTTTACAAAAACAATCAATAAGAAAACTATGTATGCACATGTTCATAAATTTTACTTTATTTTAAAATTTACAATGAAAGGACATCAACCCAAATCACTTTTTTAGCTAGACTCTGATTGGTTTAACCATGTATGTCGAATCCTATTAAGAATGTATAAAAAATTTCTTCACATTCTGAAGGACAATATTTTTTGCCAGATATAGCCAAATTTGGAGACTTTTTTAAATTGGCACCAAATACGTGTTTTGGCTTTCATAATCTTAATAGGTGGTTTTTTGGCCAAATGTCGCCAATATTTTGTCAAGTATCTCCAACTTATTGGCTGTTGCCATATTCTCATGATCCTGACCCGTATTACCCAAAAGGACCCACTAATCAAATTTAATCAAACATGTGACTTAGCTCAATGGTCTTCAGATAATCAAAAACAGTAGAATATAAAATTGAATCAAAATTGTTGAAGCAATGAAGCAAAATGACCAACTAATATAGTTTTGTTTAACATGCGACTCAGCCCAATAGTCTTCTCGTGACATAAAATGTTTGATTATAAAGATTAGGAAAAATTGATTAAGTTGTCCTTATATAATTAGAATGACCCTAACCCATTACGACCCAAAATAACACACTAATCGAATTTTCGCAAGCATGCATCCTAGCACAGTGGTTTCCTCTTACTCGAAAACAATTTAATACAAAGCATATTCAAAATGGTGAGAGCCATTTTCTACATAAAATTAGCATGACCCATCATGACTCTTACAATCTAAATTTCTCGAACATGTGACCTAGCTCATTAGTTTTTGCGTGCTGAAAAAAGTTAGATACAACATTTAGATAAAATAGATTGAGCCGTTTTTTAAATACAATTAGTTTGATCCTGACTCATTAATCAAATTTTCTCAAACATCTGACCTAACCCAGTGATTTCCTTGTGTCCAAAAACGATAGGATACAAAATTTAGTCAAAATTGCATGAGACATTGTCTAGATAAATTTAGAATGACCCAAAAGTGACCCACTAACCGAAATTTTTCGAACATGTGATCTAGCCTAATGATTCTCCCGTGCCAAAAATATGTTGCATAAAATCAACAAGGAAAATTCAACAATATTGAAGTCAGACGTTTTTTCGTTGGCAGGACATTGTTATGTGCCGGGAATGAATGTGGGGGGAGGGGGAGGAGGACTGAATTTGTAAACTAAACAAATTTTCAAATTATCAGTGTAATTACATATAAAAGTTCTCGACGAACGCTCCCCCCTCCCTGACTCTTTTGATTCAACACTGAATATATATAATGAGAAGAATCAATTTAGAGAAAGATTGTTTAATCTTTCAGATGCTGCAGATATCCCTGTTGGATCCAGTGTTGATAGAAAAAAAAAAAATCACAAAAGGAAAGACAAATACATGAAGCACAAATGAAATACAGAGGAAGCAATTCCTTAAGTGCTGAAATTACGGCTCTGGAAACTCCCTATCAGTTTTTGCCTTTTTTTTTTAACCCTAAACTTTTGAATCTTATTTCAGAAGAGAGACACAGATACAGCATAGGAAAAGATTCTTCTCAACTTTTACAAGTTTCCACTATGGATATTACTGGAGTGAAGTTTTAGGTAATTAAAGAAACAATGTCCGTCAGTGAATTTTTAAAAAATCCAACAATTTTCACTTTTTAATGACAATACTAAAGGAATTCTTAAAGGCATGAAGGATGAAGGGCCATGAGACTTTTTGAATTAAAATCTTTAATAGAGCATATCAGGGTAGTGGGACATATATACCACCTGATTTGAATCAAGATTCGCAACAGAAGCTTTTAATTAAATTTTATATTTCTAACTTTGGAAAGAAAAAGCTTTCAAAATTGATTTCTTTATTTTTTTTATTTATTTATTTATTTATTTATTTTTTTATTTTTTTTTTTTTTTTCGAATACCCCAGTGTGAATTTAACATTATAGAAAAACAATTGCTTATCCCTCAAAGGGTTAAATACTTGCAATAAAATTTTAATACGTATTACATATAGGTGAAAACTGGAAAATTTGATTAGTAGCCAGTGGCCGGTAGACCCAGTTTCATTAGTGGCCACTTTTTAAAAATAGGTCAAAATGGCTTTTTTTTTATTTATTTATTTAGTAGCTAGTGAGTTACAAAGTTACACATATTTGGTTAAAATAAAACTGTCATTCCACTGAATGGAAAAATATGAATTGGTGATTAATACTGCAGATAAAAATTATAAGTGATAAACTATATTTAAATATATATTAATACATTGTATAAAACAAACAAGGAAATTGTATTTTTAAGTTTTAAATTTAAAAATAATTTCACATCTTTCTTGGATATTTTATTCTTACTTAAAATTGGTGGTAATTATTAAATTTGGCGAGTGTACAGATAAATATATTCTTTGCTTTGGCTGAGATTTCAAAACTCTGGATGTCTTATTAAAGCAAAATCAGAGAGTTCCAATTTGTTGGTGAGGTGGAGGAAGTCTGCTTGGTAGCAATAAAGTCAGATGCTAAATTTGCAGTATTACTCGCGTAAGTGGCGGGTGCTAATTTTGGTCCTATATTTTTTAAGTAATTGGCTATAATGTTTCAACATTTCTTGACACTTACATAAACTTTAATCATAAATTTAAAAAAAATTGTACCAGCCAATTACTACTGGTAATTATTACTGGTACAATTAGTGAGCATATGGCAAAAGTGAAAGATTTAAGATACAGCAATGTCCTTAACATTTCCTTGCATCCAGAGGTAAAAATGGTATAATTTATTTGAAATGCATGTGGAATTAAAATTGATGACTTTATTTTGTAGGAAAAAAATTATTTCTTGAAAACATAATCCAAATAAAGAGTTCATAGTAAAAAGCTAAAATATAGAAAATACAACAAAGTTGCTAAATAACCTTGCATACGATAGAAAGAAAGAATTAACCAATTCACTAATTAGATGCAAACAAAGAAGAGATGCATATATTCATGAAAAAAGCTGTATTTCACAAAGCAAATTAATAAGACTTTTTAATCGCCGAGTGGTGACTAGGATGGCGATCGATGGCCGATTTTTAATTTAAAAAATTAACCAATTCACTAATCAGATGCAAACAAAGTAGAGATGAATGTATCCATGAAAAAAATCTGTATTTCACAAAGCAAATTAAAAAGATTTTTCAATCGCCGAGTGGCGTCTAGGGTGGTGATCAATGGCCGATTTTTAATTTAAAGAATTAACCAATTCACTAATTAAATGCAAACAAAGTAGACATGCATATATCCATGAAAAAAGTTGTATTTCACAAAGCAAATTAATAAGATTTCTTAATCGCCGAGTGGCGATCGATGGCTGATTTTTAATCGCCACTTTACAACTTTAATTGCCACGTGGCGAGTGGTGACCGTTAATTTACACCTATAGTATTACACTAGTTTTGTATGTGTAATAGACCAGTATTGTGAGCTTAATGCTACATTTGCCACAAAAATGAAAATATCTCACTGTGTGCTTTGGGACACATATGGCACATACCACAAAAATCCATATTAAAACTAGTTGGATGTGTCAATCCCAAAACTTTCTTCTATCTCATAAGTACATTTTAATATAAAAAAAAAAAATGTGGTGACCCCAAAGTTACCCACTATCGAATTTCCTCGAACATTTGACCTAGCCTAATGAGATTCTGGTATCCGTAAAGCCTAAAATGCAAAATTTAATTAATATTCTGAGAAAATGAGCTTGGTAGTGCCTCATGTTGCGTAATTTATACTAAAACCTAATAAGCATCTATTTATGTCAAGACCTAACAGAATCTGAAATTTGATGGAATTTCGTCCACTAGTTCTTGAGATATAGTTATAACAAAAAAATTGCAAAACGTAGCACAGCAACACCATATCTTGGAAAATTTATGCCAAAACGTAAAAAAGCATCTAATTATGTTATGGTGTAAAAGAATCTGAAGTTTGATGAAATTCTGTGCATTAGTTTTTGAGATATAGTTAGTTTTAAAAAAAAACATGTAAAATATAGCACATCAGCACCATCAGTTGAAGGATTTATAAAAAAAACGTAATCATCGTGTAATTATGTTATATGTCATTTTGTAACGAAATCTGAAGTTTGATGAAATTCTGTGCGTTGGTTGTTGAGATATAGCTATTGGAAAATTCGTGCAAAATGCAGCATAGCTGCACCACTTGTTGCAAGGTTAATACCAAAATGTAATCAGCGTCTAATTATATTACATATTCTAGTGTAACAGAATCTAAAATTTGATAAAGTTCTCTGCATTAGTTCTTGAGATATAGCTATCGCAAAAATCGTGCAAAATGTAGCATAGCAGCGCCACCTATAGGGCAGTTCACACCAAAACCTTATCAGCAGCTATGTATCTCAAGGTATCGCAGAATCTGAAGTTTGGTGAAATTCTGTGCGATAGTTGTTGAGATATAGCTATCATGAAAATCTTGAAAAACGTGGCATAGCAGCGCCACCTGCAGGCCAATTTACACCAAAACTTAATCAGCGTCTATGTATATCAAGGGATCACAGAATCTGAAGTTTGGTGAAATTCTGTGCATTAGTTCTTGAGATATAGCAATCTTGAAAATCATGAAAAACGTAGTATAGCAGCGCCACCTGCAGGCCAATTTTCACCAAAAACCAATAGGCACTAATTCATATCAAGGTCTAACTGAATATAAAATTTTATTAAATTTCGAGCATTAGTTCTTGAGATAGAGCGCCCACAAATTTTTTGTCACATACAGACAGACAGACACACAGACAGACAGACAGACGGACAGACATTTTCTAAAAATAGTCAAAACGTGTTCAGGATCTTCTAAAACGTATAAATCCGTCGAAAACCGGAAGTCGAAAATTTTCATGAATCCAATACTTTCTTCTTGTAAAAGATAGAAAAAAGTAAAAATATATACAAAGTCAGAATTTTTTTATTATTTTTCCTGCATTTGTGTCTACCTAAAGCAATCAAAATAATTTTTTCATATAGGTGAAAACTGGGAAATTCGATTAGTAGCCAGTGGCCAGTAGACCCAGTTTCATTAGTGGCCACTTTTTAAAAGTTAGTAGCCACTTTTAAAAAATAAGTCAAAATGGCTTTTTTTTTATTTATTTAGCAGCTAGTGAGTTACAAAGTTACACATATTTGGTTAAAAATAAAACTGTCATTCCAACGAATGGAAAAAATATGAATTGGCGATTAATACTGCAGATAAAATCATAAGTGATAAACTCTATTTAAATATACATTAATGCATTGTATAAAATAAACAAGAAAATTGTATTTTTAAATTTAAAAATAATTTCACATCTTTCTTGGATATTTTATTCTTACTTAAAATTGGTGGTAATTATTAAGTTTGGCGGAGTGTACAGATAAATATAAATATTCTTTTGCTTTGGCTGAGATTTCAAAACTCTGGATATCTTATTAAGGCAAAATCAGAGAGTGCCAATGTGCTGGTGAGGTGGAGGAATTCTGCTTGGTAGCAGTAAAGTCAGGTGCTAAATTTGCAGTATTACTCGCCTAAGTGGCGAGTGCTAATTTTGTCCTATATTTTTAAAGTAATTGGCTATAATGTTTCAATCTTTCTTGACACTTACATAAACTTTAATCATAAATTAAAAAAAAGTTGTACCAGCCAACTATTACTGGTACAATTAGTGAGCATATGACAAAAGTGAAAAATTTAAGATACAGCAATGTCCTTAAAATCTCCTTGCATCCAGAGGTAAAAATGGTATAATTTATTTGAAATGCACGTGGAATTAAAATTGATGACTATATTTTGTAGGAAAAAAATTATTTCCTGAAAACATAATCCAAATAATGAGTTCATAGTAAAAAGCCAAAATGTAGAAAATACAACAAAGTTTCTAAATATGCTTGCATCAGATTGAAAGAAAGAATTAACCAATTCACAAGTTAGATGCAAACAAAGTAAAGATGCATATATTCATTAAAAAAAACTGTATTTCACAAAGCAAATTAATAAGATTTTTTAATCGCCGAGTGGCGACTAGGGTGGCGATCGATGGCCGATTTTTAATTTAAAGAATTAACTAATTCACTAATAAGAAGCAAACAAAGTAGAGATGAACATATTCATGAAAAAATCTGTATTTCACAAAGCAAATTTAATTAATAAAATTTTTCAATCGCCGAATGGCGACTAGGGTGGCGATCGATGGCCGATTTTTAATTTAAAGTCATAACCAATTCACTAATTAGATGCAAACAATATAGACATGCATATATCCATGAAAAAATCTGTATTTCACAAAGCAAATTAAGAAGATATTTTAATCGCCGAGTGGCGACTAGGGTGGCGATCGATAGCCAATTTTTAATTTAAAGAATTAACCAATTCACTAATTGGATGCAAACAAAGTAGAGATGAATATGTTCATGAAAAAATTGTATTTCACAAAGCAAATTAATTAATAAAATTTTTTAATCGCCGAGTGGCGACTAGGGTGGCGATCGATGGCCGATTTTCAATCGCCACATTTACAACTTTAATCGCCACGTGGCGAGTGGCGACCGTTAATTTACACCTATATTTTTTCATACAGAAAAGAAAAATCGTGCAGTGAAGGGTTAAATGGTTGTCGACAAAAAGCGAATATTTTCAAATGACTGCAGAAAAAAATGATTTTTTTTTTTCCAAAGGGCCGCTGAAAAAACAGGAACTTTATCAAAGGGCCACAGGAAAAAAGCTGTTTTTTGTGATCTTTTGACGACATTTATCGTTTTTCGCAATTTCTTGATGAAATGTCTTTTTTTCGAGATTCTTTGTACAAATTCATCATCTTTTGTGATCCCTGAACGAAATTTGCACCGTTTCACGATTCTCTGGCAAAATTTACATTTACTGCACAATCCTATAGAAAAATTGCCGATTTTTTTTTCATTAATTTACAAAAATGATTTCTTTTTCAGATTTTTTCAAAATTCGCCAAAATTTTTGTCAAAAAAAGTTTTATGCAAGATTTTAGTGTTACGACTGTTTTTTTTAATTTTCGGAAATGACTGCCTTTATTTTTCTTAATTTTGAGGAAAATCAGACAAAATCACAGAGGTGATCCTAATCCTGAGAAATTTTTTTTTAATTTACAGCAAAAAATCTGAAATGTTATAACTAGAGGTCTGCACGGGCCGGGCAGATTTTCAATAATGGCATTCGGGCCGGGCTCGGGCCTTACTTCTAGAGACTCGGGCAGGGCCACAATTTTTTTGCTGGAGTATTGGGCCGGGTCTAACTTTTTTTTTCCATACGAAGCCGAGACTGATTCCATTCTTCCTAGTTTTCATGGACCAAAATAATCAGTTTCTATTGAATCTTCCTATATGAAAATCCTTTTCTCGACTTTTTATAAATCAGTAATATTTGGCTTTGTCCAAAAATTTCTGCAAAAATAGCATATACTTTTAAGCCGTCATTATTCTTCAATTAAACATTAGAATTTATTCCTTTTAAAGAATCGTAGATTACTAGGCGTTTTAAAATAGAATTAAACACACACACACAAAAAAAAAGAAAAAAAAAACCATGATTATGACGGAATTTTTTTTAAACTGAAAATTGAAAGTTTTTTTTTAAATGTTCATCCATGCAAAATGAACACAACAATACTGGAGAGAAAATATATTAAACATTTACATCTGTTAAGAAGGGAATGCATTTTTTTTTCATTGCAAAGCAATTTCGTCTTTGGAAATTTTACCATATACCGCTTTTTCGATTTTTTGTCTCCTTACAGGGAATATGGATTAATAATACTAATGATAACTGAAACATTTACATACAACAAACGAAGATTCATTTAAAAGCATAAATATCGCAGCCTACGGCATTTCTGCATAAATGGAGATTATAAACATGAAAAAAAAAAGACTAATATAATTTTTTTTGGTCAGAACTTTTCCCATAAGATTAAAGATCAATGTTCTGTAGAAATTCACTCAAGCCGGGCCGGGTTCGGGCCGAATTTTAAACTTTTTTCCGAACCAGGCCGAGCTCGGGCCGAAATTTTAACTTTCGGGTCAGGCCAATAATTCTTTCGTTTGGGCCGGGCCGGCCCGAAATTTTAACCTTCGGGCCGGGCCCGGGCCTGGAAATTTCGGCCCGTGCAGACCTCTAGTTATAACGGAGGTGGGAGAAAAGGGTGGCGATTCCATTACTCGATAAAAATCGTAATCGTAAAAAAGCGCATTCGATAAAGTCATCGATTAATTTCGAGAATCTACAATCGAGATGTTTTTACAATCGATTATTAAAATCTTTGTTATTACATGTTTAAAAAGCAAAATTTAATAAATAGCTACATGGAAACTGAAAACAAATGAATTTAAAAAACAACAACAAACCAAAAGGATGTTATAATGGAGCCGCAAAAGTAGAAAAGTCATGTAACGGCATTCCTTGGTTTCAATAAGTTGTAAAGTCGCGAGTAGCAAAATGGCCAAAGAAAAAATAATCAAAAGCACTCCTAGTGAAAGAACATGAACTAAAAGGATATTAAAAGTGATCAAAATCTTTTATTGATTTTTGTACGTATACTGAGATGCGATCTACAATTCTCCCATTATTAGAAGACTCTCTATTGAAATTCATTAAACTGACCACTCGGGGGGAGGGGGGGGGGCAAAGTAGTGCAAGAGCAATGAAAATGCATAATATAAGTAAATGGTCATTAGGCTTTCCAACAATACTTGGCATGATGGGTGTGGGTTAAATTTATTAAAGGGTTTCCCGCGGCGGGCAAAGTGGGGCGGGATGAGCGCGGTAGGTATATAAAATAAAATCGTATTTACAGAGCTTTCTAATGATATATCACGAAAGAGGAGTCAACAAAAGATATAAAAACACTACCCTTAGAATTCCAACTATTGCAACACCCGGAATACAGCCTGTCCTCACAGTTTGTGAATTTTTCATACATTATAAATTATATATTGGAAGTCTCTATAAAAAAAAAAATCAGATCTGAATTCACAAAAACGAAATGATTTCAAAAAAGTTTGAAAAGCGCTTCTGTAAGGAGGCCAAATTGAGGAAAAGAGAAGAAAGATTCATAATATGAAAGAGTGGTTTGAAAACTTCCGTTGATTTATCATATGACCAGTCCATAAAAAGCTTCATATTTACTCCTCACTATTCCACTATTTTTTTCTACCCTGAATAATCCGGAAATCACACAGCCTCGCTTTTAAATGTTTATATTTAATAAAATATTTTTACCAAAGGGCTCCATCAAAAAGTCACATTTAAAATGAAATTTATTTTCAAAATAGCTACGATTTAAAAAATTCACCCTCATTGCTCCCCTCCCCCCTGCGGAAATTCAACCCCAGGAGGAGAAACGTTCATAATGTGAAAGAGTGATTCGAAAAACATTCCAAAAATCAATCACATGAAGGATCCAAAAAAACTTTGGAATTTACACCTCACCCGCAGGTTTAATTTTTCTTAACAGAATACACCCGGAAATCACGCATCCCCTACTTTAAAATGTTTATAATTAGTAATTTTTATCAGAAGGTTCCATCAAGAAACCACTTTTAAAATGATAGTTATTCTCGAAATAGCTACAATTAAAAAAATTCACTACCCGTCGCCCCCTCCCCATCCTGAAATTAAACTGCAGGAAGAGAAAGGTCCATAATATGAAAGAGTATTCCGAAACCTTTCCTATGACATATCACATAACGGATCCAAAAAAAGTTCGAAATTTACTCCTCACCCATGGCCGTAATGTTACTTTTTCTTCCCAGAATGCACCAGGAAATTACGCAGTCCTCATTTTAAACTTTTGTATTTATGAAATAATATTTACCGGAGCGCTCCTCTGAAAAACACAGCTTCCCCTCCCCCTCCTGAAATTCAACTCCAGGAGGAGAAATATTCGTAAAATGAAATAGAGGTTCGAAAAAATTCCGATGATATATATATAACATGACGGGTCCAAAAAAGAGGTTGAAATTTACATGTCACCTGTGGGTTCACTCATTTTTCCCAGAACACACCTAAAAATGACGTACCCCCCCCCCCACTTTAAAATCTTTATATTTAATAAGTTATATTTACCGAAGAGTTCCATAAAAGAAACCTCCACATCTAAAATGATATTTATTGCCGAAATAGACACGGTTTAAAAAATTCACCCTCTTATCGGTTTCTCCCCCCCCCCCTCCCCTTCCTCCTGAAATTCAACTCCAGGCGGAGAAAGATTCGTAAAATGAAGTGCCAAAACATTCCGATGATGTACATATAACATGATGGGTTTAAAAAAAAAAAAAAAAAAAAAGTTTTTAAATTTACATGCCACTTGTGGGTTCACATATTTTTCCTAGACTACACCTAAAAATGATGCAGCCCGCACTTTAAAATCTTTATATTTAATAAATAATATTTACCGGAGAGTTCCATAAAAAAATCCACACCAAAAATAACATTTATTGTCGAAATAGCTAAGATTTAAAAAATTCGTCCCCTCATCGCTCCCCTCCCCTCCTCCTGTCCTTTAAAATTCAACTCCAAAAGTAGAAAGATTCATAATATGAAAGAATGATTAAAAGAGCTTTCGAATATGCCCCTCATTTCAACAAATTTCATCGTGATAAAGTCAGGCATAACGAGAAAATCATTTCATCGCGATGAAAATTAACCTCGATTGAAATAGGTTTATCGAAGGACTTTCAACTTCCAGCTTGATAAAAGCGACACTCCGAGAATCTTGTGGTTTGCTAATGAATGCCTTTTTCGATAAGGATGATTTTCGTTCTCGCTGAGAATAGAGATGACGAGCTTTATCGAGGTGTTTTGTCGATGAAGCTTTGTGAAATGAAAGTTTTATCGAAAAACGAAGTACAGAAAGAAGCATATGACAAGAGAATATGACAATAACTTGTGAAATGAAGACCTAATTTTCAAAGTTTCTGGTATTTTAGTCTTACCATGCTGTCACGTACGTGGTACCCCCCAATAAATATTATTAAAAAAAAAAAAAAAAAAAAATCAAAGAGGGGGTTGGAGAGGGGACGAACATATTTTTAAAACAGTAGCGATTTCTACAATACTTATCAATTTAAGTGTGGTTTTTTTTCATCGAATCATTTGGTAATTATTTATCAATCGTAAAAAAAATTAAATGTCTGCTGCAGGAAATTGGGAGCGAAAGGGTTGGACTGACGGGGGTCAGGGGAAAGGGACAATTTTCACTTTTTAAGCCCGTCATATTGTATATCATCTTGAAGATCTCGAATTACTCTTTCATATTATGATGCTTTCCTACCCCCCCCCTTCCGAATTTGGTTCCCACGGCGGGAGGGGGGGGGGCGGGTGGCATTTTTCAAAGCTTTGTGTTTTTATCATTTTAGATCGAATTTTTTAATTGAAAACGTCCTTAGGCGTATTGGAAATTTTTTTGAGATGGAAAAAAACCATTGAACTAGCCACATTGTTACTGTAACCTAGGCACATTGTTTTAAAGTTCCCTCTTTGAGGACCTCTTCCAAAAGTGAGGGGCGTCACCCGCCCCCCCTCCCCCAACATACACTTTAAAATATTGCTCATTTTTTTCTCTACCAATTTTAACTTAAAAGTTTAAGCTATATGGCACAAGTGGGGGTATTGACCCCCCCCCCCCCCTGTAGTTATTCACCAACATAATTTTGCTCATTTCTTCACTTCATTTCAATTTTTAAAAGGCTATAACTTTGTTTGTATGGGAGCTACAGCAGCGAATAAAACTATAGCATAGCTAACTTTTCGTCGCCGCTCTTTTTGCAGTTTTACGGTTTTCCCCATAACACCGCATTTTTCATTTTTTGATGTAATATGTTCATTTAAAGCTTATGCTTCATACATTACCAATTTAGCATAAAAAAGTTTCTCCCGTCATTCTGGGTCACGTTACGGACCAATAAGGGGTTGAAATTTAAATTTCTCAAAATTCTTCGAAGTTTTCTCTAAATCGGCATCTGGAAAACATTGTGCCAATGTGGTGCGTGTATGACATCTGCATCATATGAATATTGTTCACCACTGCTGGGACTCTGGCCTCCTCTCGCATGTAGGCATTATTTTACCGCGGTTACTTGGTCCTTGTATTTCCTGCACAATAAAATATTTCCTGACGATTAAAAAAATACACACATAATTGTTCAAGTTTTGACTTCTGTCGGCAGTTCCAAATTTTTTTTTTTTTTCGGATTTTGCAATAAATAATATTTATAATATACATGGAATTTAGAAAATAAGGAAGTTCTTGTTTGGCATGTGACCACTTACTGATCTTATGCACCCGATACTTGGGTTACTATACCGCGGTTACTTGGTCCTTGTATTTCCTGCACAATAAAATATTTCCTGACGATTAAAAAAATACACACATAATTGTTCAAGTTTTGACTTCTGCCGGCAGTTCCAAAATTTTTTTTTTTTTTCGGATTTTGCAATAAATAATATTTATAATATACATGGAATTTAGAAAATAAGGAAGTTGTTGTTTGGCATGTGACCACTTACTGATCTTATGCACCCGATGTTATATATTTCCCCTCCCCCACTACGTTACCTTGGGGGGGGGGGGGGCAGATTTCAAAATTTAACGTTCGATTCGAGCTTACGTTCGGTTGTTCGTTCAATTCGAAAAAAAATTTTCTTTCTTTTTCTTTGTTTACAAGATTTTGCTGTGCGTGCACACCGCGTTTGGTATACGATGCCATATACAATGAGGACCCAGTTCGAGATTTCATATTAAAAGATTGCGTATAAATTGGATACACCAATGAAAGGAGGGGCTCACTAGCGAGTGAATCCGTCGTGTCTTTATTAACACCGACTCATTCACCTGTAGTAGACTCTTGATAAAATTGAATCCTGTATGGTATAAAAGCAATTGCAAACTGGAGTCATCGAGAAAATTTTTACACAATCGAAAGTTTTCGAGACGTTCATACAATCGAGAAAAACTTCTCATTATTGCCCATCACTAGATTCCATTCCCATTACAAACTATGTGTTTTATTTTTTGTTTTTCTTTTTTCGCTTCTCTTTTTTACTTACCCATCATACGTAGTATAGGGTAAGTCTTGCAATCGTTTTGAAAATCGAAAAAAATTTTTTGACGGATTTACACGTTTTAGATAGTGGAGATTCCGAAAAACATATTTTTAGAAAAAAAATTTTGCCGTCCGTCTGTCTGTCTGTCTGTAAACGCTCTATCTCCCGAACAAATTGAGATAGAGACTTGAAATTTTGTATGTAGTTAGTATGTAAGAATGGAACGAACCCTATTTAATGTCAGCAACCTCGATTATCCGGAACTAATTTTTTCGGACTCTCGAAAAATTCGTTCTGATGAAAGGTATATAAAGATTTTCGAATTTTTTTGTTCTAAGGAATGGACGTAAAAGGCAATAAAATAACACAGATTTTGCATATAGAACGAAGTCGATCGGATTATTAGTTGCCGAGATATTAGTAATCTTGTTTTCCACATTCTTCGATTTTTCATGACCCTGTATTTCATTCAAATTTCAATTCAGAAGTATATTTTAATTGGAAATGAGACGCTTAATCCGATGCAGTTAATTGTTAGTTAATAGAATTATTATTTTTGGAGTTATAAGGATGTTTCTTTTACGCAGTTCGGTATTACTTGAGTAGTTTGGCATTTTATATACCGTAATTTCGGGTGTATAAGCCGCGGATCAACCAATTCTTTTTGGACCCAGAAATCTTATTTAGTGATAGAAGACAAATATTTACGACGATTTAACTAGTTATGTTTCTTTCTCAACAAATTCTGGGCCGAAAAAGAATTGTTTGATCTGCGGCTTATACACCCGAAGTTACGGTAATTTGTCGAAATTGGTACATCAGCAGTTCTTTAATATAGCATTACTATGTATATTAACAATATTTAAATTTTGTTTATGAATTGCGATGCATTGTATAAGTAGTTTCACATGTTTTTTTTCATATACATATCCATAATGGGTAAGTATTACGGTGGCCCCCAACGACTAGTTTAATTTTGCATTTTTGTTTTTTCATGTTCAAACATGACAAAATTAGTGATTTTTCATGATCTTTTGACGAAATTTGATATTTTTTTAATCTATTAACAAAATTTGCTATTTTTTAGATATCTTTTCATAATTTTTTTTTTTTATTCTTTGGCGAAATTTCTCCTTTTCCATGATTTTTTGAACCATTAGATTCTATTAGTACGATTAGATCAAAAGTACCCTGAAGAATGTAAAAACTGCCCTTTTAAGAACAGTAGCGTCTTGCCCCTTTTTTAACTCAGGGGAAACTCTGATAAATTAATAACAGTTTCGGCTTAAAATCCCTTTTTGAAATATTTTTCTGGCTACGTCCTTGGTGGGGGGGGGGGGGGGGGTCACATCATTTAAGAATTTTTTTTTATTAAAGGCTTTTTTCATATCCAAAACAGCTATTTTTCTGATATTTTGGGGAATTAGTTATTTATAAATACATAAATATAAAAATTTGCATTAATATTCATAAAAATATAAAATTTACACAGTTTATTAGATATTAAGAAAATGAAGTTTCCCATTTTCTTATAAAAACAATCAATTAAAAATTCAGCATTTTAAAATAATAAAGGACTGGACAGTTACAAAAATACTGTTAACAAGGAAGCAATTGGCTATCGCAACCTGAAATTTACTTCAATCCCCCACATTTTATGGAGATTTCCCAAAAGATTATTTGCCTTTACCGAGAAATGGAAAACACTAATTAATCACATTTGTTCTGAATAAGCACACTTGCAGATGTCTTGAATCTGAAATTGAAAATGACTTCTTGGATGTGTCAGAAAGTATCTGCTTTGTATTTAAGTGCTTTAAAGAGTTAGAAAGATTCACATTGTTGAACAAGGGGTGAATTTTAAAGAATTTAATGTATATTCCATTTCTAAAACATGCTTTAGAAATTTTTCATTGTTCAGGGGGAGTGGTGTGTGTCATGACCCTTGTGAAATCCGCCACGGAACATTGAAATTTGTGCATTATAATGTTGTAGTTTTTAACTTATGCAATGAAATTCGCACAAAGCAGGGTTGGAAAAAAACAGGTTTTTTTTGAAAAAAATCAAAAAAACTTTTTTTTGGTTTAAATCGGGTTTTTTTAAAACATCCTTTTTTATTACATATACATGCATATTTATTGATAAAAATAGACATTGTTGAATTATAAGTAGTATAAATGCATTTGAAAATAATTTAAATTAAATAATTATAGTTAATTATGTAAAAAATTGAAAAAAATCATATTTTAATTTAAATAGTTATTAGTAAAGACTTATGTTCAAACAATAAGCTACTCTACACAGTGAAACATTGGTACTTTGAAAATCTTTATAAATAATCTTTTTATTACTTATAAGAAACATTTGATGTAGTTTTTGAATATAATATTCTTTTCTACAATTAAAAAAATAATAAATTTGAGATTGTTCTGGGGGGGGGGGGGGGGGGGAGGGTTGAGAGACAATTTGAAATCAACATTTATTGTCATTAGAATTAGTAGATAACTGAGGGGGGGAAATGATTTGTTATTATTAAAATACTATAAGTAGCACCCAATTTTTGAATACTCATTCAACTTCATATTTTGATTTTAATTCTTAAAGATAATCTCCCCAATAGAAAAAAAAAAAAAAAAAAAATTCTTTTATAGTTTCACTAAAATCTTAAACATCATCCAGTTATAGCTCCATATTCAAAAGCATTGTGTATGTTATGATAGATTGCTTTAAATAATCTGCATTTTTTAAATGAAAATATTTTATACTAAATACAGAATACCTATTTTTAATCCATTTTATCTTTGATCAATTCACATATTCTAAGATTTTTCTTTAGAGTAATGGAATATGGTCATCAATGCATACTCAATTTCATCCATGGGTTATTCTCTACAATACTGCAAATTTGACCAAACAGTCTGACTTGAATGTTACATAGGTAAATTTTCATAAAAATTGGATAAATTGCTAGTAATTGGTCAATTGTTGAAGATTTTAATAGCAGCAGAAATCGTTATAAAATTTTAAACAAAAGTACATATTCCCCATTCACTTTATCATTAACTCATAACAATAAATGTGAGGGAATGATAAAATTAAGATGTTTTTACTAATTGTCATAAAAAATGCAAAATTATGGAAAAAACCGAGCTGATTTCTTAAAGAAGAACACATAATATATAATGTACGATAAAATTAAAAATTTTGAAAATTGCTAAAAATTTAACATTCTGTGTGAGGGAATGACTGCTAATAAAAATACTCCCTGATTTTCTGATTGAAAAAAATTTCTAGAAAATTAACAAAAACTTATACCACCAATTTATGTTGCTGGACTGACAAGTACTCAAATTAGCTTCCTCTCTGTGAAGAATGCTAGACTGCTGCTCATCTTTAGTGATAGGATATTTGTGATAATAGTGTGAGGGAATGATGATCTAACATGGGGAGACATAATTGATTGAGTAGACTACATAATTATATTAAAAAATAATATTTTTATTATTTTTTGTAAGGTACCAATTAAGAACTTTATTTTGCTTAGGGTGTTTTTAATTATTTTTATTTCTAAATGGAAAAAATCAGGCAGTGAAGTACGGTAGTATGGGTAGGGGAGAGGTGAGGGAATGACATTTGCATGATACATCTTACATTTTTAAATATTAAATTTGTTTATTTTTAAATTTTACGCCCTGCCCCTAATAAACAAACTTTAGACCTTCTAATAAAAGTATAAATAAATAAAAATAAAATGAAATTTAGAGCATTTTTATGGCTGGAAAACACTTTTTGCACTAATGCAGAGAATAACCCCTATACATTAAAAAAACCCCTAGAATCACTATATTTAATACTTTTTGCTGAAATAAAGTGTTAAATGTAGAAAATATTTATATCCAATAATTTGTAAGTCTTAAATTGTAAATAAAAATGAGAAAATATCATTAGATTTTTTTTGAAAAAAACCAATTGGTTTAAACCGTGCCAACCCTGGCACAAAGTGTTACAATTTTACACTGAACATTATCTGTACCCATTTCAGATGTAAAGTGAATTGCTAGATATAGTTTTATACGAAAAGAAAGTGTCTAGGCTGTAAAAGAAATGAGATATTTGCATTAATTTCAAAGAGACAGGAAAAAAAAAAATCTTAGTTAATATCCTCTTTTGAATTCACTTTTATTGGTCAAAGATGACAATATACCTCAAACCATACCTATAGGATTTTGAATATTTGGCTTAGATGCAGTATCTTCCCGCGAGCCGCCATTTTGTTTCCCAGTATTTCTATAGTATTATCCGAATTTGGAAATTATTACACTTTCCCAGAATCAGATGACAGTGATGTAATTGAAAAATTGGATGAAATTAAAATCCTTGAAGAACCAAGTCTTAACAATAAATGACATTACCAATTCACACTTTAATAATAGAAAAAGACAGCTAACCTATCAAAGGATGTGAAAAATATTTGAAAATAATAAAATGTCACTGATATTCATTAAATTATTATTTGTTTTATTATAAACACTTTACCCCACCCCTTGGGATAAAATGGTCATGGGAAACATGTTTGAAAAAAAGTAATATAAAGGTGTTAATGAAAGTATTTCAGAAATGGACATGGATGTACTTTAGATTAATGTAATATAAAGTAACACCAAAAACTTTAGGAAACATTACAGAAATTCTTATGTTTGTATACTATGAAAGTTAGAAAAACTTGTCTTAATGACCAGTTTGCCCCCCACTTACTCTATGAGTTTTAAAAATAAAGTAAATTTATACTTACTGGACATTTCCAAAGACTTTAATCAAATCAACGATTTCCAATCTAAAATAATCAAAAGAAAATAAAAATATAGAATATAGCATCATTGTCAAAATTGAATAACAATGGATGCAGAAGAAAAGTGTATAAAGCTATTGATATTTATGTAAATGATAACAATAAAATACAACTGACCAAAGCATAAAGCAGATAATAAGACAAGAATTATTTTTAATCGTACTTAATCATTAAATATTTAATTAAAATCGAAATGAAAGGGTTAATCATATGTGACAGCTCTCGGTGTAAACAACATTACGTAATTTCGGAAAATAAAAAGCTTACAACTAACGTAAAACTAACATAACTAAAATAATATTGATAACCTACGATTGTCCAGTGTGATGAAAATCTGTTCAAAAGTGAGCACTGAAACATTTAATCGTGATCAAAACACAATATAAAAATTTTTTATACACTATAACATGCACCATCACTTCACCAAAGCGTACAAAACATTAACAGAAAACTGCTAAAGAAGATTTATTGTTTAAATTATTAAAAATTATTTATAATAACAGAATTTGGAGCAATAATTTTAAAAAATACCGTTCATTAAAGTAAGAATTAAAAAATTAACTTACCTGCTAATATTTCCAAGAATTGGCAAGAAATACCAAGGCCAAGGCCTTATTTATGACGTCATTAACTGTTTAGACTACGAAAATCGAATGCTTCCAAAAAAAAATTCGACTTTTAACAAATTCTTGTGAAAACTCAACTCTCAACTCATAACTCTAGCACTCGCTCTAGCATAACCCATAAATTATTTAAATTACTTTTATTTAAGGCATCATCTCAATCATAAGCAAAAAAATCCAGAAGGCATACGGCGTACGCGTATACCCACCAATATATCCCTGCTATTATTTTTTATTTTTTAACTTTGCCTTGCAAGCAGTATACCCGCAACTCGCAGTGGACATCACATGTGACGACATTCACTTTATCCAAGAGAATCGTATTTTAATTGGTTCTTCGTTGTTATCGTGGAATATTTACATGGTGGGTCAAAGGCGCTAAATAAATCCTTTTCAGCATGAATGCCGATTTGTTTATGATTTTGAATGACTCGTGTTATGTGTGGTATAATATATAAACTTGGCTATAGAAGATCCTTTGCTGTTGTCAAAAGTTTTTCTGAGAGAAATTTATTAGTAAGGTTTTATTATTTACTTTTAAGCGTTAATTAGAAAATTGCTTTGAATATATTTTAACATAACATATGTTGTATTGTTGAATAATTTGCCTTTTATTCATGTGTTGTTTTATTATAAAAATGTTGATTTGAATTTAGCTTTTATTTAAAAACTAAATTATATGTATGTGTTTTTATATGTGTCGTTTTATTATAAAATTGTTGATCTGATTTTAGTTTTTATTTAAAAACTAAATTATATGTATATCATAGGCGTAACCAGCCTTTTGAACAGGGGGTGCCCAAATTTTTTAACCTGAACATGTTGGGTACAAACAATATCTTATGTAGTAAAACCTAATAAAACGAAACCCCATAAAACCTATCAAATTTCCGTTTTAGACAGGTTTTTATTTGCAGATAAGATAGAATTGTGTGGTAATTCTTTTAAAAAGGACCCAAAAGCAATTTTTCATTTTTGAAGAAGGATGAGAAGTTGCTCAAAACTATACATAATGGCTGAGAAAAATATATATAAACATAGATAAAACATGATAGATATAAAACAAGATATCCGTAAACATACATCTGTAATTATCACAAATTTTCATTTCAAATAACAATGAAATACTAAAATAAAGAAACGCGACTTTGGTTCCTTCATCATTTTGATCAAAGTAGCATTAAAATAACTTTAGTACGCAATTTAAAGTGGAAAAGAGTTTTTTCAATATTTTCTACACATGAATAAATAAAATTTTCTGGTTAAAAAAAGAGCCCGTACGAATGTCAAAAAATGGCCATAAAAAAAGAAATTTAATGAACGAACCAACCAACCTTCATATTAATTTGAATTTTGGGTAGCATTATTTCTCATTTTCAAAGGCAGCAGATTTGTACAACCCAGGGTTCGGCGAAGTGGGCCCAGTCCGAAAAAACCCGCCCAGGTTTTTTCGGGCGGGCCCATTTGAAAAAACCCACCAAAAAACCCATTTGTGGGTTTTTTCAAATTTTCTTGTGTTTCACAACTGTTTCATTATTTAATCTAAGATATGAGAATGGAAAGATAAATGCCAATTTAAATATATTTCAAACCAACCATATTTAAAAGAATTTCTAAGTACTATTGATAAAATGATCATAAAATAAATTAGCTTGTAAATAAAGAAGATTTTCATGCCTATATATTTTAAAATGCTTCCAAGTGCTTTAAATCTTAATGTATACCTAAAGATGATGCTTGAAATGCGATTCCTATCATGATTGCTTGTATTGTTATAGCTTTTAAGATTAATTGCAACATATGGGTTATTCTCTGCAATAGTGCAAAAAGTGGTTCCCAGCCATATAAATGCTCTAAATTTCATTTTATTTTTATTTATTTATACTTTTATTAGAAGGTCTAAAGTTTGTTTATTAGGGGCAGGGCGTAAAATTTAAAAATAAACAAATTTAATATTTAAAAATGTAAGATATATCATGCAAATATCATTCCCTCACCTCTCCCCTACCCATACTACCATACTTTACTGCCTGATTTTTTCCATTCAGAAATAAAAATAATTAAAAACACCCTAAGCAAAATAAAGTTCTTAAATGGTACCTTACAAAAAATAATAAAAATATTTTTTTTTACTGTAATTATGTAGTCTACTCAATCAATTATAAGTCTCCCCATGTTAGACCATCATTCCCTCACACCTTGCTATTATCCCAAATATCCTATCACTAAAGATGAGCAGCAGTCTAGCATTCTTTACAGAGAGGAAGCTAATTTGAGTACTTGTCAGTCCAGCAACATAAATTGGTGGGATAAGTTTTTGTTAATTTTCTAGAAATTTTTTTCAATCAGAAAATCGGGGAGTATTTTTATTAGCAGTCATTCCCTCACGCAGAATGCTAAATTTTTAGAAATTTTCAAAATTTTTAATTTTATCATACATTATATATTATGTGTTCTTCTTTAAGGAATCAGTTCGGTTTTTTCCACAATTTTGCATTTTTCATGACAATTAGTAAAAACATCTTAATTTCATCATTCCCTCACTCGTCATTCCCTCACATTTATTGTTATCAGTTAATGATAAGTGAATGGGGAATATGCACTTTTGTTTAAAATTTTATAACGATTTCTGCTGCTATTAAAATCTTCAACAATTGACCAATTACTAACAATTTATCCAATTTTTATGAAAATTTACCTATGTAACATTCAAGTCAGACTGCTTGGTCAAATTTGCAGTATTGTAGAGAATAACCCATATATTATCCTGCTTCAATGTTCAATGAAAGTTTATACAGTAATTTTCAACACAAAAATGGTGACAGATTATAACGAAAAAAAAAAGAGCCAAAAAATTTTGGTATAGTACTTTAATAATAATTTCATTGTTAAAATTATTACTAATAATTAATTTTTGTAAAAAGAAAATTATAATGTTTATTATTGTTATTGATTTATAAATTTTTTGTAATCAATTAGTTATTTTAAATTGTATTTAGTAGTAAGTACCTTGTTTTCAAACATTCGGAACCATATTAACTTAAATAACCCTGATAATATCCAAAAAACCCTGATAAAATATAATCTAAAATGTATCCGGATACTTTACATGACGGCTTACAGATGGCATACAAAACTAAACTAGTAAAACTCTATTTCCATTTACGATCTAACTTTATAAATATGACTGACATTGACTTTTAGATAATCCAATTTAATACTATTGCAATATAATGTTGCTTAAATTGTAATATATATGTGTGTATGAATTCTATTTTTTTCTTCACAAAAATAAAAATATTTACATAAATGTTGCTGCTTTAAATTGATTTCTATTGATGTAAATGAAAGGAATTGCATAAATTAGTCTGCTTAACTTAAGATTTATATAAAGAAATTCAATTGTACTTGGTTTAATATATTATTCTTCCAGTAATCTAGTTCCATGAGATACAAAATAATCTTTTTACATCTATATATATTTTTTCTTTTTATGTTTTTTTTTATTGTTAATCTATACTTAATGCAAAATTATACCTTTGTTTCACTGATAAATGAAAAACTTAGGTACTGTGCACATGAAAATTAGAAATTTGGAGAGTTCTCTAAAAATTTTCAATAAAACCCGAAAAAACCCGGGTTTTAGACTACTGGGCCCAGTGGGTTGGGCTTTTTAAAAAAAACCCGGGTTTTTTCAAACCCTGGTACAACCCCTCACTAGAGATGAGATCGGGCTCATTTTTAGAGACCTGGGACCGCCCGAGCCCGAAAAATTTATCGTCACCAGAGCCCGAGCCTGATACCAAAAATATATGAAACAAAATTGTATAGTATATAAAATTTGTTTCAAAAGTGATACCTCATTTTAAAAAATCTCTTACATGAATGTAATTTTTAAATGAAAATTGAAATCCAGTCTTATCAAAATCCGTGTAAAATAAAAATATACTTCATACTTAAAAGGATTCTCATATTTTTTCCTCCTTTAACAGATAAATTTGATGGCCACGTTTGTGTTTAATGAATAAATGCATGAAATTTGTAGAAATTACTATTTGTAAGCTGGCGAATCGAACAACGTTCTCCAATTTTCATTAAGAAGTGTACATCTTTCCTTATAATCGATTTCTTTCTCATAACAGTCTTCTGTGATTGACAGGTGCATGAAAATCAACATAAATTAAAAAAATCGACATTGTTGCTTTAAAGGTCCGATGTTTATATCGAAAAAGAGAAAACACTGATCAATTGCTTTCTATCAGAATAACATGTTAATCATATTTACTGGCGGAGGAAAGTGCCTTAAAAAAAGAACAGTATCCCCAGAACGCAGAGTTCATGATGACAAATACGTATAATAATCACTAAAGTTATTTTCATATGAAAAACGAGTATAATTTGTTCACAATCGAAGATTAAATAACTGCAAACCTCCAGCTAATTCTCGTCTACTAAAAAGCAGAAGAAAATATTACATTAGCGTCATATAACTAAATAATAAATAAATGAACGATTCCATAAAAAAATATCTTCTTCTAAAGAAAAGCCAACTAAAAGCAAGTTCATTGTTGTGTTTGTTTTGATTGGCTGCGTATAAATACATCGTCGCCACAAATTCAGCAGACATAAATCTGTAATTATCACAAATTTTCATTTGAAACAGCAATGAAATTCTAAAATAAATAATGAAGCATTCAATTCCCCCGTCATTTTGATAAAAAAGAATTAAAATGAGTTGAAAAGGAATAAGTAGGCAATTTTAAGTGAAAAAAGTTCTTTCAATCTTTTCTACACTGAATAAATGAAATTTTCTGGCTTCAGAAAAAAATGAGCCCGGGCCCGAAGACTCGAATAAAAATAGAGCCCGAGCTCGTGTCAGGCCCAGACCCGGGCTTTCGGGTTCGGGCTGAGCCCGTCTCATCTCTACCCCTTATCTCCTCTGTTCTCCAAGCTAATCACATTGTGGAATTATCGTTTCACATCTGTATTTCCTTTTATTTATTTTTTTTTCTTGCTCTTATCTAGACTTTAGATTACAAAAGCAAAGATATAAATAGTTTCTATCCTTGTCGAGAATTTACGCTAATTTTTTATGGAATTCCAAAAACATGCATAAAAAAGAACGGCGTTTAAAAAAAAAAAAAAAAAAAAAAAAAAAAAAAAAAAAAAAACTTTTTTAAACAAAAGACATCAAATTGGAATTATAAAACCAACTTTTTGACTTAATGTGATTAATGCAGATTCTAGTAAATATTCTACTTTTAAAAAAGATGAACAAAATCATTTTCTTAAAAATAATAAAAAGAATCTGGGTCTCTTCTTTTATCACATTTCAAAACATAGACTGTTAGTTTTGATTAACTAATTGAACTAACTTTGCTTTCATTTTTCTTTTTTAGCTCACAGGCTATCATAGCCTGAGAGCTTATGTGCCCGTCCGCTCTGTATGTACGTTCGTATGTTCGTTCGTGCGTAACGCGATAACTCATGATAAAAATATCGGATCCACTTGAAATTTTGTATATAGATATATACTGATAAGGCGCTTCCCTGATTAGTTTTTTGGAGTTCATTCGATATGTATAAGAGCGGGAACGGGGGGCTCATGCCCCTCCCCTTAATTGATATAAACAAGATTTTCATGCAGAATTAACAGTTTTCCTTCAAAATTTAGATATAGGATCATTCTGATGAGGCGATTCCGTGACTGTCATTAGGTGTTCTTTGAATAAGTATAAACAGTGGGAACAGGGGGCTCATGCCCCCCCCCCCCCTTAATTGATATAAACGGGATTTTCATGCAGAATTAGCAGTTTTCGTTAAAAATTTAGATATAGGATCATTCTGATGAAGTGATTCCATGACTGTTATTAGGTGTTCATTGAATAAGTATAAACAGGGGGAACAGGGGGCTTGTGCCCTCCCCCCCTTAATTGATATAAACGGGATTTTCATGCAGAATCAACAGTTTTCGTTCAAAATTTAGATATAGGATCATTCTGATGAGGCGATACCGTGGCTGTTATTAAGTGTTCATAGAATAAGTATAAACAGGGGGAACGGGGGGCTCATGTCCCTCCCCTTAATTGATATAAACAGGATTTTCATGCAGAATTAACAGTTTTCGTTCAAAATTTAGATATAGGATCATTCCGATGAGGCGAGTCCGTGGCTGTTATTAGGTGTTCATTGAATAAGTATAAACAGGTGGAACGGGGGTTCTAATGCCCCTCCCCTTAACTTGTATAAATGGATTTTTCAATCAGAATTGTCAGATTTCGTTCAAATGTGTGAATAGTTTTGGAAGTTTAATGGTTAAGTATAAAAGAGGAGAATAACTCCTCTTAAATTATATAAATGCTAAATGGGTTTTTTTTTATTAAGAATTATCCGATTTGCTCTGAATTTTGGATATAGGTTTTTAAATATGATAAAGCATGTACTTAATAGTTTAGGAGGTTCAATGATTAAGAATAAAAAAGGAGAAAGGGGAGAGCTGTTTCCCCTTCGTAATTTTTTTTTTCGAACGGAATTAACGAAAATACAAGGCTGTAATGTACAATTAGTATGCGTAGCCTGTGAGCTCAATGCCATCAGTTTAACTGGGCAGTATTCTTTTTTATTTCTTTTATAAATTTTCATTTTTTAAAATAATCAATCTTGGATCTTGCAGCTGCTTGGGGGTGCCAGAGCACCCCCCCCCCTGGCTACGTGCATGTATATGTTCTTATATGTAAGTGTGTAGATATACATGAATGAGTATGCAGATATATAATATGCGTCTTTATAATACTGGCTTATATATATATATATATGCAATACCGCGGTAGAATTGACAAAAGAAAAATTACTGGTTCCAAGGACCAGTAAACATGCAAGTTTAGTGGTTGGCAGACATTACATTATCATTGGCCCGCTACATAAAATTCTATTAAGCACATTTAAGCCATTGAGTAACACTCTCCCCCCCCCCCCCTTCCCCTCCTACTAGAATGTAAACAAAATTTCCTTTGCAGTTACCTAAAGTTTTCGAAATAATAAAATGTAAAATCATAATTTGCAAAAAGTGTGCAATATATAAGTATAAAATTAAGTATACAGTACATAAACGAAAACTATAAAGTTATTAATTATGCATTTTATTTCCAATCATTTATTTCAACTAGTTGTAAAAGTTAATACAATTTTTTTTTTTTTTTTTTTTTTTTTTTTTTGCAATTTATATTTATTTATTTATTTTATTTTTTTTTTTTTCAAATAAAAAAAAATTTGTGGTTTGTGTTTGATTTGATGGAATGGCAAAATAGAAAAAAGTTACTGGTCCAGCAGAGCACTAAATTTATTGGCCCAATTGAGTTTTTGGTGATCTCGGACCAGTGGGCAACCAAGGATTTCAAACGCTGCTATACATGTATGTATATATAAAATCATGTCAATTTGGCAAGTTTTGAAAACCATGCCTTGGCGAAAGAGGTTCTCTAAGATCACACCAAAAAGTCAATTAGGGGTCATTCAAGTATTATATAAGTATTAATGAGAGTAGGTGGTACTACTAGGTTATCCCGTCTACCAAAAAATTATCGCCAAACCATAAGATTAAATGCCAATAATGGTCACATTCAATGACATTAAATACGATTCACGAGTTTTAAATGTCATTAAGTGATTTTTATTTCGACTTTTTATTAATATTTTTATTAATATTCTACTAATTATTTGTTTTTGCATTATTTAAAATAAAAATTATGTCAATATGTATAATTTGGCTATTAGTTTGGCGATTTGTATAATTTGGCAAAATTGGTCGATGGAATAACAGAGTAGTACCGAGTAGGTTGGATCCAATGTCTGCTTATTTTGCTGACATGGGAGAGGAGAGGGTCATGAGAATTTTTACATAAGCTTTAGGCCAAAAAAAAAAAATTAACTACAAAAAGCAAAAAAACATTGTTTCGATGAGTATTCTGTGGATTTTGAACAACTTGAGAAAAAAGATATTGATTAAACAAGGAACATTCTAGCTGGTGACTACAGATAAAAAAAATAATAATAAATAGTGCAGAAACATGGATTCAAAGATCATGTACACTAGAGTAGAAATGTGAACGCTGAATACATAATACAGTAGACTCCCTCAAATCCACACAGCTTGGAACCAGAGGCTGTGCAGATTTTAGAATTTTACGGATTTCTGGTTATTGCTTTGTTTACATTTATTAAACAGTAATTTGAATGCAATTAATAGTGCAATCGGAACTATAATGAATGCTTACAATATAATAAAATATTAAAATAAGTAATAAACTAAAATAATAAAAATTTAGATAATTTTTAAAATGTTTAAAGTACTAATAGCAAAGGTCAAGTTAATATTCATTATAAAGATTAAATGTATTTTTCCAAAATTATTCAACAAAACTTGCCTCATAAATTACATTACTAATTCACATATCAAAATCATAAAATAAGGGATAAGCTGCTTTTGCGTTCGGCAAGAATTAATGGGGAAAAAAATCTCACGAAGCTTGGCGATAAACCCCCCAATTCTGGTAACCCTGTCAAAATTGTGCCAAAACCCTTATTTTGGCAACCCTAGGAGCAGATTTCGTGGAGGCAAGAGGGAGGGGGGGGGAGTTTTTCTCTTCGCGGAGGCAAAAGGGAGGTTTGAGGTGAGGGAGAAAGGGAGGTTTTTCTCTTTGCTTCTGTTTCAAACATCGAGCTGCGCGTTTCTTTTTTTTTTTCCTTTTCTTTTTTACTTTTGCACAATTGAGGTATTGAAATTCAAACTTTTGAACAATCTAACAGTGCTTTACCGTTTTAGAATGTGTCTCTTATCCATTGATTCTGAGTTACAACTCCAAGTAAAAGATGATCCATTTAGGATATATTAGGACATTATCCTTTGCCCAGTAGGGTGGTTCACAAACCTATGGAAAAAAATAAACTTTCTCGTACAGACAAGAACACCCCCCCATTTTTTTACAGCTGCCCATATTATTATTCTGGCAAAGTTTTAATCTCCTACTGCAAATAAAAGATGGTGCTCAATGAACTGTCAACTTTTGACTTTTGGTGATATTTAAGCATTTGTAATTGAATTTATTAAAAGTTGAAATAAAAGCCAATTTTTTAAAATATCTTTTATTTATATATTTACATGATTAGTAAAGCCTATCAAAATAGTTCATATTGCTAGTTTTTTATATTTACATTTTTGAAACAATATTAACAATTGATTTCTCATGAGAGTGAGAAAGAAAGTTCTTATGAAAGATGTAGTGAAAGTCCTATTTTCTTCAATAACTTGCAAAAGACACTGCCTATCCTAATCATTTGTTAAAAATTTGTTGAATTCTTGAATCAGCTGTACACCTTCCTCAGCAGTATCAATCACCATCCTTAGTTCTTTTTAAATAGTTTCTGCAATTTTTGTAATTGATAATATCCTTCCTTTTTTCCAATGAAAGTTGTAGAAAATTGTCACTACTATTTAACCCGCGAGGACGCGCGCAGGGCCTAAAAGACCCGTAGTGCGTATGATTTTCACAGATGCAACCACTATTATTTTTAAAGTAATCCCTAATTTATTTTATCGCAAAATTTGTAAGAATCGTCTCCGTTTAAATAAAGTGACTGTTATAATTTGATTTTATTGGTGACAAAGTTAAAACAATCATACTTTATGTAAGCGCGCGTTCTCCCGGGTTAAATGAGAAAAGAGTTCAACATTATTTCTTGTTGCTAAATCTTCAATGATTGAATCTTATTTCAATAACTTTGATTGTCGTCTTACATTTCATGAACATTTATAATTGTTCATTCCTGTAATAATTTTTGCCTTTTTCTTTTTTTGGTACTGTGTCTGAAAATAAGGCAAGAACAACCAATTCTGAAACGTACCACATTTGACTTTATAAGACTTTCCTTTTCTTTGTTCCTACTCCAATTTGAGAATCATTAATCGTATATTTTCTAAGATCTTTTTATAATTTCAAGATAACTGTAAGATCTTCATATGCAAGTGAAGCTTTTATCCAATCTTTGCTGAAGAGAGAAGCATTGACTTGCACAAATTGTTGGAGCTGCATCCTCCTCTCTTAGATGGAAAACTGGTTGATTCCAGAAGAGAAAGATATTGAAAGTGAAAGGAGTTTAGCCATCCATCGAGCATGATGAATAGCACCTGGTGCACTCCAGTGGATTTTCTCAGGTGGATTTCCTAAAGTATCAGGTATCAACTCGGTAGCCTCTTTATAATCATCTCTGATGATCATAGAATAGATTTATCTACAGGTAAAAGAAAGGCAATAGTTGAATCTTTAAAATCTTTAGTGAATTCTTTCAATTCTATCCCCAAAAATTTGTTTGTTCAATTCCTTGCCAAACATTCTTAATTCTGTTAAAGAGTGGGATTTCTGGAGAACTGGACAGTCCCAAGACACAAGCTAAAAACCTTTGTCAACATTAAGTTCATGACATGGTGCCTGTAGGCTAGCCACAATAATTCACGACCAATTTGTTTTATTCAAACGAATGCATGTTCTTTTTACATAATCAGTGTTTACACTCATAGTATCAAAACATTCATTTTGAATGTTTATTCCCTTTAGTGTAATAGTTAAAAATAGAATTGACTATATTTTCTGCTGTTCAACCACGACTGAAACTGACTAAACTTACTAAACTTACGCAGATCAAGGAGTTTTTCAATAAAAGCTCCTAAAACTGATCAACATTTCTTAATCCAAAGCATTCAGATAAAATTTTGCCATTTTAATGGAGGATAATCTAGTTTGAAATCATGAATTGCTGCCTCAACATATTCTTTTAAAGCTTTTTTTTTTTTTTTTTTACAAGTTTTTATTTTGATCGTTGTATAGTACTTCTTGAAGAAAGAAGCGTACAAGGATCATGCCCCAGAGCTGATATAATTGGAACAATCAAAAGCAAATCTTCACAATCAGATGTCTTGTTACAATATAAAGCACTAGTAACATGAGATGTGCACAGTTGTATTTTAGACAAATTTTGTTTCGTTTTAGGATTGTGAATAAGTTTTTTCTTTATATTGGGGAAAAAATATCATAAACATCTAATTGGGAAGTAAACTCTGAGTTTTCCGAATCAGTCACAGAATAAACAGCTGTGGATGAAGTGTCCATACCTGTGACTTTTTCTTTTTTATCATTCTTCCTGGTTTTTTTCCTTTTTAAGATTTCTCTTTTTTTTTAATAATTTCTCTATGTTCATTAGCCAAACACATTTTGTGTCTATCTCATTGATCTATAAAAATATAACATTCTTTTATTTTTATTAGAAACAGCTTGTAGCTTATAGAACTTTTTCAATATCCCTTGCTTAGAAATTGGCGGCTTCTTATGTCAGAAGTGTTGAAGTGATGCCAGATGCATTATATAGAAAAACTGTTGCCAAATATTAAAATTAAACTTTATATTATCTACTAGGAATTATCAAAACTTAAAACAGTCAGTTTTTGTTTAAAAATTGTGCATTTTAAACATATATTCCCATGTTATTCTAAAACTATAAAATTGCGTAAAATTACCAAAAAGTGTCAAAATGAAGGGTCTTTGAGCACCATCTTCCTATAAGTGTAAACAGCTATAATTTTAGGAGTGAGATACTATGAGTAAATGTAAAAAAAAGTAGGGGGTGTCTTGGTATTTATCTCAAAAAAAGTTTTTTTGAACCACCCTATTGCCCAGTGGGCATTTTTTTAAATTTTTTGTTTGGGTGCATGGCTTTTTTTTATTATTTTTTTGGATAATTCATTTTTGACTCTCAATAAAATGACCTGTCGAAACTGAAAATCGGACATAAAGATGATTAATCGGCAACGACATTCGTTTTTCAGTAAAGAAATTGTTTTCTTTGGAATTTAAATTATTTGGCTCGTTTTATTTATATGTAAATATTTTGTTGTAACCCGTTTTCTGATCTTTAAGTATTTGAAAATTTCAAGAAATCTACAAAATGCAAGTACTATTTTTGTCATTATTTTTATTTTATTTTCTGTTTATTCGTGCAAAGAAATCTTTTTCAAAATGATGGCAATTTTGAATCAGCAATTTTTGAAATTTTTACATCACCCTGTATATAGATTTTTTTAAATTTTCTTTGTAATTTAAATTATTTTGCTCGTTTTATTTATATGTATTTTTTTTTCTTTTGTAACCCTCTATTTGTTCTTTTACAACTAAAAATAAATCTACAAAATGCAAGTATTATTATTATTTTTTTTTTTAATTTTGAACTTATTCGTGCTAAAAAGTCCTTTTCAAAATGATCGCAATTCTGAATCTGCAATGAAATTCATTTTTAAATATGGCGATCACTTAAATTTTTTCTCCTGAAAAAAAGGGGGGTTCAGGGGGGGCGGAGCCCCCTGATTAAGTGTAAATTATTCATTTTTTTTTTTTTTTTCATATTTACAAAATGCATTTTTTCAGGAGTTTTGAAAGTGATCGCTGTATTTGAAAACGGGTTTCTCACGCATTTTCAGTTTGGTGATCATTTTCAGAAACGGCTGTTTGGCACGAAAAAAGTCACCAAGTTTATGGTGCCGAACGCTAAAACAGCTGTTCCAAAATAAGGATTTTTTTTTCCAAGTTTAGCCAGGCTTAATAACCAAAAAATCTTGATTAATGCATAAATATATTTGGTAAGAAGATTGTGATTAACAGTGATATCAGAAATATCTTGATTTTTTTCCAAAAAAAATTATTCTTCCTTCATGAAAAAAACCAAGAATAGAGTATTATTAAGAAAATTACAAATTAAAAACTATATGGAATTGATACAAAACTAAAAAAACAAATTTTGTCCTAATATCTGAACTGAAAGTTTCATTGTTTACATCCATAAAATATGTGCAGACTGCAGATTTTAGAGAATTACGGATTTCTGGTTTGCGGATTTTAGGGAGTCTACTGTATTTCCATAATTCTTCTTATGTGCCTAAATAAATTAAAGCTGTTGTATTTCTTAAAGATTTTCTTTTTTTTTTGTTGTTGTTCAAGTGTTATTAATAATAATAAAAACTATTTTGTATTTTATGAATTTTTTAATGCAATTAATAACAATATATTAAATGAATCTTGTTTTCCCTCGATATCACAACTCTTATATATCTACTTCTGTAAATTAGATGGATTAATAATGTAAACTTATCACTAACTGTAATGTTTTATGGCAAATAATTTTGGTGTTAGATATAGGTGTAAATTAACGGTTGCCACTCGCCAAGTGGTGATTAAAGTTGTAAAAGTGTCAATTAAAAATCAGCCATTAATTGCTCCCCTAGTCGACACTCAGCGATTAAAAAGTCTTTTTAATCTAATTTTCTTTGTGAAATACAGCTTTTTTCATGGATGTATGCATCTACTTTGTTTACATCTAATAAGTGAATTGGTTAATTCTTTTTTTCTATCGGATGCAAGCTGATTTAGCAACTTTGTTGCATTTTCTATATTTTGGCTTTTTACATAAACTCTTTATTTGGATTATGTTTTCAAGAAATAGTTTTTTTCCTACAAAATATAGTCATAAATTTTAATTTTACATGCATTTCAAATAAATTATACCATTTTTACCTTTGGATGCCAGGGGATTTTAAGGACATTGCTGTATCTTATATCTTTAATTCTTGCCGTATGCTCACTAATTGTACCGTACCAGTAATAGTTGGCTAGTACTTTTTTTTTTTTTTTTTTTTTGTATTTATGATTAAACTTTATGTAGGTGTAAAGAAAGATTGAAACATTATAACCAATTACTTTTAAAATATAGGACAAAATTAGCCGTCGGGCAAGTAATACCGCAAATTTAGCACCTAACTTTACTCCACCAAGCAGACTTCCTCCACCTCACCAACACATTGGTACTCTCTGATTGCCTTAATAAGACATCTGGAGTTTTGAAATCTCAGCCAAAGCAAAGAATATATTTATCTGTAAATTTGAGAAACTTAATAATTACCAATTGCCAATCTTGATGATATGATATCCTACTAAGTTTTAGGTAAAAATAAAATATCCAAGAAAGATGTGAAATTATTTTTAAATTTAAAATATTTAAAAGTACTATTTCCTTGTTTGTTTTATACAATGCATTAATGTAGGGGTGCGCAACCTTTTCAAGCGAAGGGCCACTTACATGTATGTCTAAGTGGTCGAGGGCCACATCACTAACATAAGGAGAATTCATTTTCGAGGAGGTGATTTGTGCCTTTAATCGGATAAAAAATATGTTTTCAGGGGATTGGGGTGGATACCCTTTTAAGTTCGCCTATTCAATCAAAACATCTAATTCAGTTTGTAAGGATATGTAAGCAATTTTTACGTTTGTATATGTAACAGATATAGCAAGGATTATTTTCATTACGTAATAATATTCCTTGAATTTGTCCAGGAGAGTAAATTTTGTTTTATTAAAAGATCTAAAAACAAGCATAAGTGGCTGATGCCAAAAAAATGTGAATTTTTTAAAGCCGATAGACAAAATTCATGACATTTACGAAACAACACATCGACGAAATTCACGATTTTTACGAAACAGTCGATTGATGAAATTCACGACTTTTACGAAGCAACTGATCGCCGAAATTCGCGATTTCTACAAAGCATCTGATTGCCAAAATTCGCGATTTCTACAAAACAGCCAATAGATGAAATTCGCAATATTCACAAAGCAGACGATCGACGAAATTCGCGATTTTTACGAAGCAGCCGATCGACAAAATTCGCGATATTCATAAAGCAGCCGATCGACGAAATTCGCAATTTTTGTAAAGCTTATTGACGAAATTCGCGATTTTTACACAGTTTATTGACGAAATTTGCAATTTTTACAAACCTTATGGACGAAATTCGCGATTTTTATGAAGCCAAACGCCGAAATTCATGATTTTCACGAAGCTGATCGTCGAAATTCGTGAATTTTACGTAGCATATTGACGAAATTCATGAATTTTATGAAGCTGATTGACGAAATTCGTGATTTTAACAAAGTTTATCGAAGAAATTTGCGATTTTTACAAACTTCATCGACGAAATTCGCGATTCTTACAATCTCATCGACGAAATTCCCTTAATTCCCGATTCTTCTTCGCATGATTGACAAAATTCGCAATTTTGCTGCACCCGATAACAAGATTCCGTTCTGAACAACAAAATTTGCTATTTTTCGGAACCTGATCAATAAAACTTTCGATTTTCCCGTTTCCAATCGACAAAATTTCCATTTCTTCCACCTTTATTTGACGAAATACTCTTTTTACCGCACCCAATCAACGAAATTCATGATTTTAACTAACTTTGACAAATTTTTTTTTTTTTTTTTTTTTTTTTTTTTTTTTTTTTTTTACGTGGCAAAATGAAATTCGCGTCTTTTTCTTTTAATGAACGTACAAAACTCTCAATTGCTTCGCAGTCGATCAACAAAACTCTCAATTTTTCTGCGCATAATCGCAAAATTTGTGATTTTTCCGTGCCTTTTTTCGTCCTTGATTGACAAAATTCTCGATATTTTTGATACCCGACCAAGAGAATTCGCATTTTTTTCACACGATAAACTGAGAAAATATTCGATTATTCTGCAGCCGATGAATTTAATTTGCTATTTTTCGTGCATCATCAACAAATATGAAGATTTTTTTCTTGCGCAATCAACAAAATGTGCGATTTTTTATGTCCAACCTACAAATTTTGCAATTTTTTCACACTGATCAACAAAAATCGCAATAATTCTTTGCCTAGTTTTTTCCCAATCTCATGGGCGAAATTCGCGATTTTTCCATACCTGATGAACAAAATTTGCTATTTTCCATAGCCTCATCGACAAATTTTGCCATTTTTCTGCACTTGATTAATGAAATCCGAGATTTTTTCCGTTCCCGATCTATGAAATTTGTGATTCTTAAGTGACTGACGAAATTTTATATTTTTTCGCGGTAAATTGATGAAATTTAAGATTTTTTTTTTGTGACTTATGCTCAAAAATTTCAATTTTTTCCAGTTGTAAATTGACGAAGTTCACGAGCCACACGCTAATCCATCGCGGGCCACAGGTTGTGCATCCCTACATTAATGTATATTTTAATATAATTTATCACTTATAGTTTTATTTGCAGTATTAATTACTTGCTCACATTTTTCCATTCAGTGGAATACCAATTTTATTTCTAATCAAATATTTGTAACTTTGTTACTCACTTGACGCTAAATAAAGAAAAAAAAAATATTTTGACCTATATTTAAAAAGTGGCCACTAATGAAACTGATTGGCAGAATGTGCTCAACACTGCGATGGGCATCACAGACTTTTAAGGACCCCTGCAGACTCGTCGATGCCACAGTCACACTGCAGCACGTAAATTATACAAAGAATTTTGTCGGCAGAAACAAGGGTACTACTAGGTCATCCCGTCGACCAAAAAATTATCGCCAAACTATAAGATTAAATGCCAATAATGAATGATCGTTAATGTTATATTCAATGACATTAAATACAATTCATGCATTTAAAATGTCATTAAGTGATTTTTATTTCGACTTTTTATTAATATTTTTATTAATATTCTACTAATTATTTGTTTTTTTTTTTGTTATTTAAAATAAAAATTATGTCAATATGTATAATTTGGCCATTAGTTTGGCAATTTGTATAACTTGGCGAAATTGGTCAACGGGATGACAGAGTAGTACTGCAACAAGTGGCAGAAAGTGGTTTTAACCGGCAACAACTGGCATAAATTCATTTCAAGACATAATCTGAGACTTTTTTAGTAGTATTCAATTACTTATACATTTTATTCATGATAAATAACAAATAATAATTTGGATAAAACATAAAGTAAAAAACATGATTGTTCTATTGCAGCTGCTCATAAAATTTACTTAGCTTTATTTAATGATGGAAATACAGAGGTGCCAAGTATTACGATTTGGCCGTAATTATTATGGATTTGCAACAAAAGTTACGGTGTTACGGGCATCGAATAGAAATTACGGATAAAAAAAATTGCGAATTTCATCAAAGGATCGGTTGAAAAAACGCAAATTTCGATGTAGGATCTCGCAAAAAACAGAAAAGATTGTGTAAAATTACGCGTATTTCATCAAAATGTAGCGAAAAACGTGCAAATTTCGTCAAAAAATCGTGTAAAATGCACTTATTTCGTCAAAAAATTATGGAAAATGCGCTCATTTTGTCAAAAAAACGCGAAAAACCCGCAAATTTTATCAAAAATTAATTTAAAATGAGCACATTTCGTCAAAAGATCGCGAAAAAGCGCACATTTCGGCGAAAAAGCGCACATTTCGACGAAAAATCTCGAAAAACGCGCACATTTCGTCCAAAAATCGCGAAAAACGTACGCATTTCGTCCAAAAAACGCGAAAAATGTGAAAATTTCGTCCAAACATTGCAAAAAATTCACAAATTTCCCCTACAGATTGCTAACAAACGTGCAAATTTCACCAAGAGATCGCAGAAAAGAGGAAGAATTAACTTTTGAAAATTTGCCCCCCCCCCCCCCCCCATCCCCCCTCTGAACTCTGGTTACTGATAACTTTTATTGAAACTTGGCACCTCTGAAAATATCATTTAAACTCACAAATGCAAAATTCAAATCCATTTAATGCAGTGTTAGCTTTTATGCTAGCTAATTTTTTAACTAAATTTTTTATATATTAAATACATGTGTAAATTATTAATCATTGCAGGTTAAAGTTCTTATTAGTATTACTTCTTAGTTTCTGACAGTTTTTGCCATTTGGTGCACAAAAAATAGCTCTTATGCATCCAGTGGGATGCGTAATTTTGTAAAAAATATCAAATAATAGGCCTAAAATTTCGTCCAAAGATTGCAAGAAGAAGCGCAAATATCATAAAAACATCATGATACAACGGCAATTTTTTTTTTTTTTTTTAATGCAAAAAAATTACAATTTTTTTAAAAAAATCTCAAAAAACGACAAATTTAGTCAAAAAAGAGTCTGAATTTCTTCAAAGGGCCGCAGGAAGAAACTACAATTTCATTATAACATTGCTAAACACAGCTAATTTTGTTAAAACCACTTAAAAGCGATAAATTTCATCAAAAGATCTTGTTTACTATAGATTTTATCAAAATATTGTGAAAAATGCCAAATTTTGCCAAAAAATCTCCCAAAAAATGACAAGTTTCATCAAAAAATCATGAAACACAGCAAATTTCATCTAAAAAATATTGCAAAAAACAAGGTTTCATCAAGATTGCAAAAACGGCAAATTTTGTCAAAAAATCCTGCAAAAAACAGCAGATTTTGTCAAAAGATTGTTAAAAAATTGCAACTTTTGTGAAAAATTCCCCCCCAAAAAATGACAGTTTTCGATAGAAAATCGCAAAATAATTGAGATTTTCTCAGAAAATCGCAAAAAAAAAAAAAAAAAAAAAAGCACATTTCGTCAAAGGATCGCGATAAAACAGCAAATTTCATCAAAAGACTGCGAAAAAACGACAAATTTCGTCAAGAGATTGCAAGAAAACAGTCAATTACTTCAAACAATTGTGAAAAACAGCCAGAAGCATTCATTATCTGAGTTATCACTCCATTTTATGCCATTTGAACGATTTTTCTTTTCTTTTCATTTATTCAATAAATTTTAAGTGAATTATGTTTTAGTTGATTTGGCTTACTTATAATAATGAATATATGTATATCTTCTTTTTATTAATTTCCACTTCTTTTTTTTTTAGGTTTAATTTAATATATTTCAGAATGGAAAGAAAAAGAGGAGTGAAAGAAGACAATGCTCATGATACTGACATGAATTCTGATAAAAATGATCTTGAAATCTCATTTTCTGAGAGAAAGAAAATGAAAAATGATCGAATGAGCATCTTAATTTTGTTCATTTTGTATATTCTTCAAGGTATACCACTTGGACTTGCTGGAAGTATTCCAATGATTCTGCAAAACAAAAATGTTAGTTATAAAGAGCAAGCAGTATTTAGTCTAGTTAGTTGGCCTTTTAGTGTCAAATTATTATGGGCACCAATTGTTGACTCTATGTATTGGAAATTTTTAGGACGTCGTAAAACATGGTTGATTCCTACACAGTATTTATTAGGACTCTTTATGATTATTTTATCATTATGTGTTTCATCATTATTAGGGGACTCTCATAATTCACCTAATGTATATTTATTAACTATTGCTTTCTTTTTAATGAATTTTCTTGCTGCAACTCAAGATATTGCCGTAGATGGATGGGCTTTGACTATGCTTTCCAGGTTATTGCTATTTTCATATTTCAGTATTGTCATTAAATGTTGTTAGATCTACATTGGGCATCTTGGTACTTTTATTTTATAAGGATCTTGGCAGGAGAAAGAAAGAATTTACACATTTTCTGGCAACTTATTTACTGTTTCATGCACATGAGTAATTTGTACAAAAATTATACAATTTAATATTATGCACTAGGGTGGGCCGAAAAAAACTTTTTTTTTTATTTTCGATGATGGCGGGTGTGGAAAAGTGGCCACTGGTGGCACTCAGTTCATACAAAAAATTTGAGATTTTTTGGACATTTCCTTACCCTGCCGCAAACGGCTTGAAATTTTGCAAAAATGCTCATTTTTGAACTTTTTTCAAAAAAAATTAAAAAATGTTAAATTAAATTTATTTTGGTTGTATTTACTTGAAAAGGCATATTTAATGTACCAAATATTTAAATAAGATCTGATTATGCATTATTTAATATCTATGTGTATTATAATTTAGAATATTTTTATAGCTTTTTCTCGTATAACAGGCAAAAGTTGCATTTGTTTGAATCAATCATTAGTTTCTCTCTTATTTATGTCCCTTGGTCTTTATATTTTTTTCTATGTGTCAAAGGTTACATATTTAGGCAACGGACAGCAGTATACTTCAAAAAACAAATCTGGAAGGTGAGAAGAGGGTGAAGCAGGACTCTAAGCGAGTGCAATGACACATAATACTGAGGAAGAGAAGGATGAAATAGATGAGAGCCAAAATGCGATAAAGGATTCTTAGTATTTCTCCATGCTCAGTTGCCTACGACATTTGTTGAGTGTGAACGTGAAATCTTTTTATAGTTAGATACAGTGCTTTTTGGATCATTTAATGTTCGATTATAATGTTTTGTGTGTTTTATTACGACGAGCTTAGAAATGGCTAGTATGAAGGACTACACTGTAAAAAATATGACCCTTTTGCTGCATTGTCACTCCACAGTTTTTATAGGATATGTCCTTTTTGACATTGAGAATGCTCCATAATAGGGTGAAGTAATCCTTTTCTATAAAAGCAATGGAGTGACGATGCAGCAAAAGGGTCATATTTTTTACAGTGTATGGTAATATAAAGACATGCAAAGTGGGAAAAGTAGCCTTTTGGAGGAATCATGCATATTGAAAATATTGCAATTGCCAACTTATGCTGATCATGCGCCACTACTACTGGTTACTTCACCATGTAGAAGTTGTGATAGCAGGGGATACAAATTTCGTCATCGATAAAAACAAAGTCAGAAGAGAGAAATAGAAACTTGGAAAGAAGATTCAGGTAGAAGAAACTTTTGAAAGAAGGAAAATTAAAAGCATATTTTTGATGGTAGAAGATAAAAGTATATTCAGAGAAAAAAAAAGAACAAGCGGCACCGTCGAGAGAAAGGAAAAGAACACATCACCGTGTTGTTTGAACATGGTTAGGAATACTTGGGTCACTTGATACCTCATTCCGTTCACAGAAAAGAAATAACAAAATCACTGTATAATCTTCCAAGTCACCACAAGTTAGACTTTTCTGAACTGACAGCACTTAGATGTGATGGCACTACTGTTAATACAGGAAAACGCAATGGTGTCATTGCCTGTCTTGAAAAAAAAAACTAGGAAGAGAACTGCAACATTTGATATGTATACTTCATATGAATGATATTCCACTTCGACATCTACTCTGTAAACTTGATGGTGAAACCACAGGGCCTAAAACCTTTGCCAAACCAATCGGTGCTAGATTAATGGAATGTGAAAAATCTATGAGACACTTTGTTCGAGCCTATTGCTGTTTCATGGATATCAGAAATGGAAAATACTGAAGATCTAAGTACCGATCAAAAGTGCTTATTTGATATTTATGCAGCAGTTTCAACCAGAGTATGTCCTCGAGAAATGGAAAACAGATAACCTGGACCAACTGTGAAATCGAGATGGATCACAACTGCTTGCAGAAATTTACTCATGCGTTAGTGGTTTAAACCCTGATAAAGCGTTAAAATATCTCGCTCAGGTACGTGACATGAGTTTATGTGTCTGTGTAGTTTTCTCTAAAGAAAAGGCTGGGTTATGTGGACGGACCTAGACATATGTGCAGATAGTTAAACTTTCAGCGTTTTTACCAGATGACCAAAAAGTGACAGTGCATTCAGTTATCCAAACAAATGGATACTATGGCCATCCTGAGAATTTATTGATAGTAACGGCAACCGATGATAGACAACATACTAGAAGAATTGCATGGAAAGAAAAAAGTATGCCGCAATTTAAATAAAATAAAAACCAACATAGTGCGAGAGTTTCAAGTTCCAAAGCTAAACTTTAAAGCAACGGAACACTATGAGTACATCGAGTGGGTCGCCGCCGAAATCAGCGAGCCTCTTAACAAAAACCTTTTCACTAGAAAAAAGTAGAGAAAACGTAAATTCAGGATCCATGTTGGATTAATCAATAGTCTGCTTTCCAAGTCACTCCCAGGCTGTGGAAAGAGTCATTAAAATTGTGACAGAAGCTGCATCAAAGGTATGCGGGAGTAAAGGAAAACATATCTTCATTAGAGCAAAACTGCCAGCATAGAAAAAGATACCAAAGTTCATTTCTAAAAAAGACTTTGTAGTGTAAATGCAATTCAGTGCATTTTGATTATAGCATTCTGTGGGTAGGAGGGCGGGTAGAACTCGGCGTGCAGCTACCTCCTTGTGGTGAGTTCTGGGTTGTTTCGCATTGGTACCGAACGCAAAACAAACTAAAAACTGTACATTTTTAAAGAACATAGCATTAAAATAATGCATAGTTAGAGGTTTTTTAAACATTTGACTCATTAAATATATCTTTTCAATTAAATACAACCAAAATAAACTTAATTTAACATTTTTAAATTTTTTGCTAAAAAGTTCAAAAATCAGCATTTTTTCTAAACTTCAAGCCATTTGCGGCAAGGTAAGGAATTGCCCAAAAAATCTCAAATTTTTTGTGTGAATTGAGTGCTACCAGTGGCCACTTTTTCGCACCCGCCATCATTGAAAAAAAAAAAATAAATATAAAAAAATAAAAAAAAAAAATTCGGCCCACCCTATTATGCATTTATATCCAGAGAACTCATTCATTTATTATTATATAAATATATATGTGTATTGTGTGTTATATATATATATATATATATATATATATATATATATATATATATATATGTGTGTGTGTGTGTGTGTGTTGTGTTCTAATTAGAAGCAATGCTTTTAATACATACATAAAAAAATATAATAGTTCATCAGGTTTCTTTTCAAAGCTATTTATATAATTTGGGAATAATCTCACTTTTTACCAGAGTTAGATAAAAACCAAGTTTTTTCGAAAAAAAAAATGGTTTCTTTGGTTTAAACCAGGGTTTTTTTTTTTTTTTTTGAAACATCCTTTTTTTATTACACTTACATATAAATTATTGATCAAAATCATGGACATAGCTTTAGGGGGGGGGGGGGCCTCCCCTCCTAATATGTTCATGTAGTAGGGCGCCAAAGCAGGTTCAAGGGCACCGTCAGGCGCCCGGAAAAAAACGCTTTGTTAGTAGTAATAAGTAATTATAAAATAACTTAATTTGAAATGTAAAATTACGAAACAAATTACTATTCACTTACAAAACATGAAAAGGACACTTAATTTTAGACTTGTTACTACCTCTATTCCCTCACTCCTATCCCGAAGAAAATTTATGCATCCAAAATTTAAAAAAATTCAAAAACAGGCTTGTAATGAATTCCAGGATAGATGTACAGTTATTTCCTTCTTATAGTAGTTGTTGGTCACCCTTAGAAATAGATAAAAAGGGAAAAGAAGTGTGAAAACGCCTGCAGTGCGTTTGAATGGTTCTATAATATACTTTAGTAGTAGGGTGCCACAGAAGGTTTAGAGGTGCAGTCAGTCACCGAAAAAAGAGGGTTTCAAAAAGGACGCCATGGAAGGTTTAAAGGCGCCGTTAAGCACCTAAAATTTTTATTATTAGTGTGGCAATCTTAGATTATTTTTTACACACACACACACAAAAGCAGTAACATGATTTGGAATTAATATTATTGTAAATTTAAAAGAAAATAAATTATGGTTTCAAAAAAATGTAGGCAATCCATTACATTTGAGACATTTTCAGATTACTACTAGGCGCTATTCCCAGTGCAAAAACAAGAGCACATTCTGGAAATGGACATTGTTCAATCACTACATGTAATGTGATTTTTCGGAGAAAAGCTCTCCCCTTATTCCAATTCAAAGTTGGTAGTCCTTGACAGGGTCATCTGACCTTAACTATTTTAACTCCCCTCTTATGTCCTTCCTTGTGTGAGGTTAGATAATTTCCGGGCGTCACCTACATACATCTTTATTGTCCAGTGTCTAATGTTGTCAGATTGTACTGAAGCTAATAACACGAGTTTTCAAAACTAGCGATTTTTTTCGTTCAATTTTTAAAATAAAAATAAAAAGCTGTCTTTCGTAGTCGTCCAGAGAGAGGAAATTCAGTCATGAATGATGACTGAAATAAAACATAAAAATAAAAAACCAGGAACAAAAGAGAAAAAGAAGTTATGAAGCGGAGAAATGATGCAAATTTATGAAAAAGTGGATGAAAAACAATAATGTAGTCGAAGGTAAAAAATGTACATATTTTCCTTTAATTAAGCATGTTCTTAAAGTACAATGTTTATATTTTGGACGCAATTATGAATTCATTTATTTCAATATTATAGGAAAAAAATCGAATAGCACTCTCAGTTTTCCGGTAAATTTAAGTTTTAATGATTTTTATTATTTATTTCCTAAACAGATAGCTATTTTTTAATTAATGGTGATTTCTGAAACTTTTACATTATTAATAATCGACCAAGTTTTAACCCAGGACTGGGCAGGAATGAAGCTTTCCCCAAAATTAAAAGAAATATATGTTTAAGGGTGTTCTTAACTGATCCGCTCAACAAGCGAAAAACATTTTGACACATTTATAAATTCATTTTCTAACAGAAAATTATAAAATTTTAATGCCTGACTATGAAAGCGATTTCGAATTGAACTTATTTTTCCATTTTATGATAATTAAATTACTTATCGAGTTATAAGCTATTCCTATGACGCAATCACCCGTTTTTTCTCCTCCTTTTCGACCGGTTTTTCTGCTTTTGTCGGGAAATATGCTCAAAAGTGTCAACTTTGAAAGCTTGTTATGAAAAATCTATTGTGTTTTTTAAAAAACAAAAGAATGAGTGCAATTAGACAGTTTCTGAATAACAACACCTACTATTTTCATGCATTTCCGAACAAAAATAAATTAATGCATGTGTCACAAAGTTGCCCTTTTTGATTTAAGAACACCCTTAAGGGTGTACTCGAAAACATGCTTTTCTACCTTCAACACCTCGAAATTCTCTGATAGAATTCCAGACTCATTTTTAAAAATAGAAAAATGAAACTTGCTGGAGTAATTTTCTAAGAGATGTACAAGGTGCCGTATGATCTTATTTTTCGCTCCATTTATTAGAATTTGATTGATAAACAATCATTGCTTCAGTATGGTTCTTTTTTTCGTCTCCGTTTTCTTCAGGTCTTCCGCTTCGGAAAATTCGGTTCACAACGCCCACTTTGACAGCATTTTTCACACTATTTTCTGCCTTTATCAAAATATCGAGATTTACGGCACCTTGTATAGTTTCTGAATAAGAGAATTTGTCAGTCTGATGAATTTGAGAGCAAAAATGAATTCAAAATTAAATGCGAAAATAAACAGTTTGGATCGGAATACACCCTTACTTACAAATGTTTTTCAAAAAAGCAATCAAACATAGTAAGATGCAATCGAATGGAATCAAACAAATATTCAGTTTTACATGATTTATTATTATTATTATTATTTAGGTTTTTGGTATCCACATATTGCATTTTCACAGATTTTATTTTATAAAACACTGTATTTAAAATTGTACCATTATAGTTAAAATGCATTGTTTATGATCAAGTGGTGCTGATTTCATTCTTGCAAGAATTACTGATCATGTGGTTAAAAAAAAAAAAAAAAGTTTTTCAAAAATATTTTCAATTGATCAGTAGATTTTTTTTTTTTTTTTTTTTGGGGGGGGGGGCTTTTTTTTTGTTTTATAATATGATTCCTAAATATAATTTTGTTATGTTTTATCAATTGTACACACACATTTCAAGTTATTGTCACTCTTCTGATGGGTCTTTTTTCTGCCTTGCGGTGGACATTACAGCTTAAATTTGATTTATCTGAAAAATAACAGTTTTCATTTAACTCTATAAGCATCACAATGTACCGACGTCCAAAGTGAACTCTTCTATCTGAAATTCCAAAATATATGTATATATGTCTTCATTTTAAATCCAGATTGAAATATTCTATGCATCTGAGTTTTTTGCGGCGCTAATTGCTATTGTGATAAATTACTTTTGACGAAATTTAATGATATCCGGTATTCAGCATACTATTGCTAAATTGAACATGTTGCTTAAGGGGTTAAAAAAGTTTTTGTTCAAGTGATTGGATAAAGGGATTTGGAAATAATTGATTTTTGCTTTTAAAGTAGTTATTGTCAAAAGAGAGAATTAAATTTATTTTGAACGACTATCTTTCAATGTTAAAAAGTGACAGGAATAAAAGTATTCGTTAATGTACTGTATAATTAACAGAATAATCGTGCAACCGATTTGAAAAATGCACATTAAAAAAAAAAAAAAAAAAAACTACTTTAAAGTTTTGTATTATAATTGCAATATGATACAGATTATTTTTTACTTATCTGTATTTACTGGGGAACTAAGATTATAAAAGGGAAAACATGTTATTCCATTTTACAGAAACTTGAATATTCAGTATATTTGGAATATAGATCACCGTTACTTCCTCAAAAAAGGGTCGAATGTTCATCCAGAGATTTAACATTCCTTTTTTACATAGTTCCTTTTTTACTATCATTCCCATCATATTGGTGGGAGTGATAGTAGTGAATCCGATCTCGGAGGATCTCACCAGAAAAAATTGAGGGCTAAATTCAATTATATTGACCAGTAAGTTTCGGGCAGAAGCTGCAGCTTTGAAACCACTGTAACTCAATTGTAATTAACTTTATGTTCTGTATTTTTATTTTTCTTCCAAATACAATTGTTCTTATCATGTCAGGAAAATGAATTTAAGGATCCAGGATTCGGATTCTCTTCAAACATTCTACATTGCCTTTTTAGACCTTGAAAAAACAAGAACTGGGAGAAATATTTTATCAGCAGGCCTCGGAGCGAGTCGCTAAACTCGCTTTTCTCGCTATTTTTTTGCATTTGTCTCTTTTAGTCTATATTTTTCAGATTTAGTCTCTTTTTTCACTTTTTTTTTTTTTTTTTTTTTTTTGTTTCTTACCCATCGATCGATCGCAGGAAAAAGATCGTAACTTTTCTCATTTGATAGCGGGAAGAACATCGCGAAATTCAACAATTTGTCGTGAGGAAATATCGGAAAACTTGACAGTTTGTAGCAGGAAAATCTCGAAATTTGTTAACTGTTCGCGGGTAAAAATCGCAAAATTTTTCAGTCGGAAACCGACGGAAAATCATGGATTATGTTAATCTGTCTTAGGATGAAACCATGAAATTCCGTGGAACTATAGTGAAACTTAGTCGCGGAAAAAAATATACCAAATTTCCCGGGAGCAGAATCGGCGAACGCTGCGACGCACGTCGCAGACTCTTGGGAAGGTCCACAGGCTATTTTTCAACTGTTAAAAATTTAGCAAAAATTAAAAAAATTTGGTCTTAAATCAAAAAATTCGGACATAAAATGTATCGCGAATTTCAACAAACAGTCTTCGAAAAGAAATCTATTTCGCCATAGATCGCGAAAAACACGCGACTTACATCAAAAGATCGCGAAAAAACGACAAATTTCCTCAAAAAAATCATTCAAAACATAGTGAAAAAACCGGCAAGTTTCTTCAAAACATCATGAAACAGCTAGTTTCTTCAAAAGATCACGAAAAATCGGCAGTTTTCGTCAAAAAATCACGGAAAAAATGGCAAATTTTCTCAATAAATTGCGAAAAACTGCAAATTTCGTTAAAAACTCGAAAAAAATGGCGAATTTCTTCAAAAGATCACGAAAAAAGTCAGTTTTCAACAAAAGAATCACGAAAAAAATTGCAAATTTCGATCGTGAAAAAGGTAAATTTCTTCAAAAGAATGCGAAAAAACGGCAGTTTTGTAAAATGATCACGAAACAACAGCGAATTTCTCCGAAAAATCGCGAAAAAATGGCAAATTTTATCAAAAAATCACGGAAAAACGTAACATTTCTTCCTAAAGTTAGCAAAAAAAGACAAACGTCTTCAAGAGATCGCGAAAAAACGGCAATTTTCTCCAAGAGATCGCGAAAAAACGGCTAATTTCTTCAAGAGATCGCAAGAAAACGGCAGTTTTAGTCAATAAATCGCGAAAAAAAATGCAAATTTCGTCAAAAGATTGTGAAAAACCCCGCAAATTTTGTCAAAGAGGAGCCCCCCCCCCCCCCCCCTCTTTAGGACAATGTTTGAGGCATTAAAAATTCTGAGAACAAAGGCAACTTCTTTTTTAAAGTATGTGTATTTTTCTTTTATGTCTATCACAAATACTTGGAAGGTTTGATTGCAAATAATGTAATGCGAGGGATTGGTCTGCAGACTGTTTAAGTTTTTATTATGTGTTGCAGACTGCAGAAAAAAATTCTGCTGCATGGCCAAATTTGTCTCTCTTTTGCAGGGGAAAAAATTCTAAATTTCGTCACGCTATCGTGGAAAAATGGTTACGAAATCAGTATATCGTTCGTGGGCAAGAATCGCAAAACCTTTCTGTCGGACACTGAAAAGAAAGTGAATTTGGTCAATCTGTGTCAAGATAAAAAAGCGAAATTCAATAATCATTCGAGGGGTAAAAATCATAAACTTCGTCATTCGGTCGCGGGAAGAATATCACGATTTTGTCATATTCGCGAGAAAAAAAGCGTATAATCCGTCAATCAGTGGCAAAATCATTGCAAAATTTGTCAGTCGATCTTGTGAAAAACAATTGAGAAATTCGTCAGAGGATTGCAGGAAGGAATCTCAAAATTCTTATTTCGGTCGTTACCCGGGAGCAGAATCGGCGCAACGCTGCGACGCACGTCGCAGACAATTGGGAAGGTCTGCAGACTATTTTTCAACTGTTACAAATTTAGCAAAAATAAAAAACTTTCGGTCCTAAATCCAAAAATTCGGACAGAAAATATATCGCGAATTTCGATAAATAGTCTTCGAAAAAAAATCAATTTCGTCATAGATTGCCAAAAACACGCGAATTTCGTCAAAAAATCCCGAGAAAACGGCAAATTTCTTCATAAGATCACAAAAAACGGCAGTTTTCGTCAAAAAATCACGAAGAAACGGCAAATTTCTTCAAAAAATCACGAAAAAACGGCAAATTTCTTCAAAAGATCGCAAAAAAAGCGGCAGTTTTCGTGAAAACATCGCGAGAAAACGGCAGTTTTCGTAAAAAGATCACTAAAAACAACAGATTTCATCAAAAAATCACGAAAAAACGGAACATTTCTTCAAAAGATAATGAAATAAAACGGCAAATTTCTTCAAAAGATCGCAAAAAAACTGGCAATTTTCGTTAAAAAATCACAGAAAAACTGCAATTTTTTTCACAAAATCACGAAAAAACGGCAAATTTCTTCAAAAGGTCGCAAAAAACAGCAAATTTCTTCAAGAGATCGCGAAAAAACGGCAACTTTCGTCAAAATATCAAGATAAATCGGCAAATTTCTTCAAAAGATCGCGAAAAAAACGGCAAATTTTTTCAAAAGGTTAATTTCGTCAAATGGTCGTGGAAGGAAATGTAGTATGCCAGTTAATTGTGTCCTAAAATATCCAAAAAAGTTTGTGTGAAATATTACTTGGCACCAGTACAACCCCTGATTTTACTTTTTTCACCAACACCATTTGATAAATTTCGCCATTCTTTTCCTGAGATAATTTGACAAACTTCACTGTTTTATACTTTTAACTGATTTTCGCACATTTTAATGTAACCCATTGACAGGCATCCTTGATTTTTTTTTTATGGCTTTATTCTACGAAATTTGTTATTTTTCTGGCGACTACTTGATAAATTTCACTATTTATTTCCGTGACCTTCGACAATATTAGCAATTATTTCTATGATTGCTCTTGGAATTTCGCAATCATTTAGTGAATTTTGTGATTCATCCCTCTCTTCAAGATCCATTTGATGAATTTTACGATGTTTAACACAAGTTCCATTTGACTAATATCGTGATTTTTTTTCAAGGCCATCTGATAATTTTCGTGATTTTTTTTTTTTATCCTAAGAACATTTGACTAATTTCAAGAATTTTTTTCCCCAGATCATGCGACAAATTTTGTGATTTGTTTTTTGAGACAATTTGATGAATTTCACTATATTTCTTGGAATTTCATGATTTTGTCCCCTTGGTCATTTGGTGAATTTCTGATTTTCTTTCATGATGAATTGTTGCGATTTGAGATTTTTTCTGCAACCAATCAACAATATTTGCAATTATTTCAAAACCGACTGAAATGCAATGAAAATGTATTCCGCAGATTGTGTTAAATCTTATAGTGCTTGTCTGTATACCAAAAACATTTAAGTGAAGAGAAAAAAATATTTTTTATTTGGTCTCCTTTTAGTCTCTTTTTTTAAATTTTGGTCTCTTTTAGTCTCTTTTTCTTGCGATTTAGTCTCTTTTCTCTCTTTTTTAAGAGTGACTCAGCGGTCCTAGGCCTGTATCAGCACATGTACATGCACGCTTGAAATGGAAATTTAATCATGGATGCATCACTTATATCACCTAAATAGATGCCATTACCATGAATAAATAACTAAAGATAAAAAGTAGCATAACTACCCCCCCCCCTCTCCTAAAATTGTGCAAGTAATTCAAGGGCGGCAAAACATTAAAAGGCGCCAAATTTTGGTTCTCCCCCCCCCCCCCAATAAAAATTTCAAGCTATGCCCCTGATCAAAATATACATTGTTTGATACATAAATAGTATAACTTCATTTGAAAGTAATTTAAATTAAATAATTAGTTTATTTATGTAGAAAATTGAAAAAAAAATCATATTTTAATTTAAACAGTGTATTAGTAAATAGTCTTATGTACAAAGAATAAGTTGCTATACGCAGTGAAACAGTGATAGCCTGAAAATCTTCATAAAAAATTTTTTGTTTACTGATAATACACATTTGGTGTAGTTTGATGAATATAATATTATTTTTTCAAAGTTATTAAAAAAATAAATTTCAAATACTTCTTGAGGTTTTGTTTTTTGAATGATAATTAAAAGTAAACATTTTTAGTCATTAGACTCAGCAGATAATAGGGAAAAAATACACAAGTGCAGTTAAAATGCTACAACTAGTACTAAATTTTTTAATTCTCTCTTATTCAACTTCATATTTTTATTTTAATTCTTAAAGATAATCTCCTCAGTCAAGAAAATTTTCTTTTGCAGCTTAACCAAAATCTTAAAGATTATGTTGTTTGCAGTTCTGTGGCTCTATATTTAAAATCGCCATATATGTTATGACAGACTGTTTTAAATAATCTGCATTTTTCTAAAATTAAAATATTTTATACTAAATAATTAATTATTTTAAACCTACTTTATCTTTGAAAAATTCACATGTTTTAAAAAATTTTTTTAGAGCAGTAGATATGTTCATCAACATTAGTAATTTCCATCCTATGAAATAACCATGCTCTAGACCCATTATATCTAATGCTTATTGCTGAAATAAAGTGTTAAAAATAGACATTATTTATATCCAATAATTTCAAACTTTTAAATTATGTAGAAAAAAGAAAAAATGTCAGTAGATTTCTTAAAAAAAAAAAAAAAAAAAAAAAAAAAAAAAAAAAAAAAAAAAAAATTGGTTTAAACCATGCCAACCCTGCTTTTTACAGCCTGAACTGTGCCATTTTCTTTTTAAAAACAAAGTATCCAAGTTTTTTTCAGTTTTTGATTTTGACCATGCTAATACATGATTGATACCACTAGTGGTTCACTCGTACATTTAACATTGTGTTTGCCGTACAATTAAAAGTATGAAAACATGGAAAATTGAGTGCAGGAAAACATAATGTTTACTAAGTCTACGAGTCAACCACTAGTGGTATCAATTTTTGGCTTATGCACTACTTCACTTCTGCAGACATGGATGATTGGATTCCCCTATGACTACTCTTCCATAAAATAAAGGAATTTTTCTTGGCTCGATGACTTAGGGTTTTGTGCGGTCGGCTCTTGGAATATTTATTGTATTTCCAAAAAAAACAAAAGGAGCAATCTTTGTTTTAGCAATCTTTGATGATAAGTCACCAAGTGATCAAGATAAGTTATTAAACTACATGACATTATATAATAGTAAAAAATTATGTATGTTATATAGTTTTTGATCAAGTTTTAGTCATTATGTGACATATATTTATGTAATGCGCATAAGCCATACATGATGTATTTATAAAATATAGCATATTTTACATATATATAATATTTAAAAAGGTCTTGGCATATAATTTATTGAGTATATGTAATTTTGGCAACAATTTTGACAAAATCTTAATTTCTATATTGGTTTAATCATATTTGCAGGGTAATTATTATATATTGCATTATAACAAAAAAAAATGTAAAAAAGAGTATTGAATTTATAGTTTTTAGTACTTTTTCTTCTTATAATTTTATTATTTTTAAGTTTTCATGATAGTTATTCATGGAATAAACTAAAAAAAAGAGGGGGGGGTGAATGAACTATATTGATTGGTTTTTTGATAAAAAGAAAAGAGAGAAATTATTCATTGAAATGTTAATATTATTGAAAGTAATAGCTCAACACAACTTTTCTTTTAATGTATAGACTAAAAGTAAAAATAACACTTTTAATAAGTAAAAATGAATTGGAATTTTGTAACATGGCCAGCTTAAAATGTTGCATTATTAGGTGTGCTCATAATTATGTAACTACATAGAACTTATAGTTGTCGTTCAATCCGTCCATCTGTCTGTCTGCATATAACAATTCAAAAACTACCCAACCTAATCGTTTGAAATTTTAAATATATAATTATTAGATAATTTTGTCCTGTCATTTCAACTTTTATGAAAATCGAATGCATAGTTCAAATACAACAGTGGTGTAGTCATAAAGATAACAGAAAGTATTCGCTGTAAGCAGAGGGGATACACCCAAAGCAGAGAGTATGTCCTAGAGTGTATATACTATAAGCTTTCTTAAAAAACAGAGGGTATACAGTGTTCCTTAAAAAATCCAGAAGGTACACAGTACCCCCTTATACCCTCCACTACATCCCTGATTACAGGGACGATCAAAAGGATTCCAATACATTACAGTCAAAAAGGAAAAAAGTTTCAAGTGCATTTTAATCATCTTATACTCTTTCGAACATAATAAAATTGATATGCATATATGAAGTATGTACTGTAATATGCATTTCGTGCAATTTGTAGTGCAAATGTTTGGTATTGATTTTCACATAACATTTACAAAAATATTCCATTACATAATATTACATTGAGAAATTGTTTGGTGCACTTTTTAATTGTATTAAACTATTTAACATTTTATGAAATTGATGTACATTGTTGAGGATTACTACAAGTTCTTCCATGTATAATAGAAAACAGATATTATTTACAGGGACAGACAAAAAATTTTGGCTGTTATACTGTATCTGAAATACCGTTTACTATAACACCAAGATCTGAATATTTTTAGGTGTGTTTGTAATTATATAAATACTAGCAGTTACCCGTGACTTCGTTCACATAACATTTAAAGAAGAAATAATTGATCAATCAAGCAAAAAATTTCGATGATAAAAAGCATGTGTAATTAACTTTTTATCGCGAATTTATGGTAAAAAAACTTCTGATAATCTTTAGTTGCTAATTTGTTTGCTGGTCAAAATTTTCCTTTCAGCGATTAATACTAATAGATAGAAACATTCTTGAATTCTTTTGTTCAGCCCTGTAGTTTTCCAAGTGCCTTTAATACACGAAAGTATCTTTCTAAAATTTATTTCAAACAAAAATATTTCTTATTACTACCTAAATTACATTTTCAGAAATTATCATCCGAAGACAACCTTGTATCCAGTTCTTTGCGGGACCCTGTTTATCATTTTATATATATACTACAAACATTTCTTAGTTTACTAAATGCAGTTCAAAATAAAAATGCATATTTTATTTAAAAACCACCTTTAAGTAAATTACGCTCATATTCAGTAACCTTTCCGAGATCTTTTGTGTAACCCTGTATATCTAAATTTAACTATTTATACTATTACCATTTATACTCTCCATTTAATATGCATACATTTAGTGAAACTTAAAAGCACATATCAGAATTCAAAATGCATTTCATCCATGCAACAGTCATCATCCATGATATACAGTACTTCGGATAGAATATATAATATTTGAAATCTTTTGTGTGTCCCTGTAAATGCTATGCACATCGTATTATGCATGAAATAACTTACATTAAGCCTCAGCAACATATATCAATTTGATTATACATGAAATCGTTTACCATAATTAAAATATGTCGGAAACTGTTCCTCCCTTTATTCCTATGCAATGAAATTCTTCTGCCTGACCCTGTAAATGCTGTACGCTGTACTTACCCCTGTAAGTGCCCTTTTCACTACATACTTTACAAAATGCATATTTTAGTGCACTTTGTAAATGCATATAAATTTGAATATGTTCTACAGGCTGTAACATCGTTAAATTTAATTAAAACAATTTTTACCATAATGCCGTAATATAAGGAAATTTTTTGACTATCCCTGTAAATAAACTAATCATGGTAGAAACTTTATTTTCAATAGGTATTCGTGCTAGGTAAACGTTAATAATGTCCAAAAATTTCATGGAAATCGGAGTATATTTACGAAAGTTGGAAAGCGACCAGACAGACAGACAAACCGAAAGCATAATAACTTTTCAACTTTGTTCGAAAGTGTTAAAAAATCTAGCCAAAAATATATTAATCAGGGATTTTATTTTCCACTTTTCCCCACAAAAAATTTCTTCCATTGATAATTATGAGTTTTGAATAAAAATATTCATTTGTATGTAACTTATGACTTATTAATTAGTATAAGTAAAAAATATTTCTGATTCATTTTAAATATGGCGTCATTATTTATCTCGCTCCATTAGTTACTGATATTCATACCCCTTGTATTTTTAACGACTGCTATAAAGTACCTGTTTTATTTCAACTATGACGTCACATTTTCATGAGTGAACCATTTTATTAAAAATATAATTCTTTTTCATTCTTTTTACTTTTAATTTATGTCACCATATTTTACACAAAAATTCCCATTAACTAAACAAATATCCTTGTTAAATGTATTATAAAAAATACACCTTTTATTTTTATTTCAAACATGACGTCATATTTATTTTCTTTTAAATTATTTTATTATAGTTTTTCGCATGGAAGTTTTCTATTAAAAATTCATTGCCGCTGAAAAATTATTGTTCCAATTTTTTATTTTCTTGGCAACAGGAAAGGAAAATGGTTAAATTTTATCTGAAAAATGCCTATTGATTTTGTATGAAAAATAATTAAATTTTGAATTATTAAGGAAAATATTTGAATAAAATAAATAAAAATTACCCTATTATTTAATCCGGACTTCTAACTTTACGTCTGCAAAATTTCAAAGCAATCGGTTCAGTAGTTACGGCGTGAAAGCGGAACAAACAAACTCACTTTCCGATTTATAATATTAGTAAGGATGTAACACCTATAATCTCTCTCTCTCTCTATCTATCTATATATATATATATATGTATATATACAATTTTTTAAATTATTAATTAAACTATTCTGTAATTCATGAATTAGAGAAAAGCAAGAATTAAACTGAAAACTAAATTAATTCAAGGAAAAAAAAAGTTGTTTTCTGTTAAAAGAAACACATATTAAAAAAAATAATAATAAATGATAGAAAAAGTTGTTGTTACTGAATTTCTACAAAATTGTAACTAGAAATTTCATTGTTTGCTTCTAAAATATGAAGACGTGAGTTCCAAAGTTTACCTTTTCCAAAAAATCCAACTTTGGGAAATCACAAAAAGCCTCTGACTGCATCCATTAGTTTTCTTTGTAAACTAATATTTTACAATGCTAGAAATCCACTAAGATCTTTATATGTGTGTATATGTTTGTGGTTTTTTTTTGGATGCAAGTTCAGCCATAGAATGGATTGATTGAAGACTCTTAATTTTGGATAAGGCGAGTTTTGAGAGGTCACATCCTCATATGTATTACAGATTATAGATATGCATATTAAAAGAAGTTGGCTGCATATCTGGAACAAAGTATTCAATGTAGAATTAAATGGAGATTTGTTGTTTTAAATTGCTTTATGATTATCTATTTTAGAATTAGTTTACATATTGTTTCAGGCAGAATGTTGGGTATGCTTCAACTTGTAATTCTGTAGGTCAGACAGCTGGATATTTTCTTGGTAATGTAGTATTTTTAGCTTTGGAATCTGCTGATTTTTGTAATAAGTATTTGAGATCTGTCCCTCACACAGAAGGTCTAGTAACGCTTTCTAGTAAGTATTTCTTTTTTTATGGATTTGTATCATAATTTTTATGTATTTGTTTAATTTTAGCTAAAATCTTTTGTGCTCAAAAGTTTAAAGATTTCCTAGTGGAGACCAAATTTTGGTCAAAAACAAAACTCGCTCAAAACTTTGAACTATCATGCAAGAAATATTCTTAATTAGTTATTCACAAACACACATGCATGCCTACAGGCCAAATGTCCTAGCCATATATTAATTTTTACCTTTATTATTTTTAATAATTATTAATAAGTGTGTAATCCCTCTCTGATACTTTTGTCAGATATTTCCTACTTTTCTATTTATTTTAAAGTTTTTTATACTTTATTGCTGTTGTTTACAAGCAGTTAGGCTCTTAGATTATTTTAAAAAGCACATCTCTAATATCTCCATCTCAAAATTTTCTCTCAAAATTTTCTATTTATTTTAAAGTTGTTCCATGTTTTGTTTTTTAACTAATGAATTTAATGTTTTGTTTGATTTTTTGTTCTTTTTTTCTATTTTAGGTTTTCTTAAGTTTTGGGGCATAGTCTTTTTTATTACTACATCACTGATTTTAATATTTAAAAGTGAGAAAGAAGAAAGAACACCTGATATACATGGGATTAAACAAACATATTTAATGTTATATTCTATACTACATCTTCGAAATGTATGGCTTCTTGTTAGTTTACTATTGACTTGCAAGGTAATTTTTTTTTTCTTATCTGGATTCTTGTATATTGCTATATTCTTTACATTTTTAATAATATTTAAGACCTTTTATTTTCATCCTCGATGATTTTCCCTACCTTGTTTTAGCATGTTTTCTTTATAGATTATTTACTTAATTTTTTATGCTGATTATAATTTTGAAATTGACATTATAATGTAAAATTTTATGAACCAAAGCTTGAAATTTTCAATTACTTTAGTTTGCATATATCAAAACTTGATAGCTTGATTATAAATACTAAATGTGCTAATACATAGGAAAATTATAACTATTATATCAAAAAATGGGAAATGTTATGCAAATGTCGCATATCTATATCGAAGCTAGAGCATGTATGTCTTAAAAAAAATCCAAAATTAAATAATAATCACTTAACATATTTATAACCTACATCATGAACGTAAAATCTCAAGCATACTCTTAATCTAATACACATTCTTTCAGGGTGGAAAAATGTAGAATATTTTAATGCTTTTAGCACTGCTACTTACTTACTAGGGATGGGCATTATTTATCATATTAGGATAAATAACAGTGGAACCTAATATTGCATTACTATGTTACTGAAAAGTCCCTGTTAAATAAATAACACATGGTTCTTAATGACAGCATCTTCCTTCACTTGTTTTAATCAAGATTTCATTTTTTGTACCTCTAAAATAAGAATAATATTCATTAAAAACATCCTTAATCGTTTCTTTTGAGATGTTTGCCCAAAAATGTTGAATTCAGACACTTTTCTCAGGAGGAATTTCTGTGCTCTGGAAGAGGAATAGAGGAACATTATAGAGTTCTGGGAGGTGGGGGAGAAGCATTGCTTTTTCTGACCATTGAAAAGCCAAAATCTCAAATCTTCTGAGGAAAAATCTCATTGCTCACCATCGGTCCCCCCCCCCCCTGGACCATCCCCTGAATTCAACACTAGCACTCAGCATGACCCTATCTTCACCCTTAGTTATGACCTTCTCTCTTAGGTATGTGATGCTAATTTTTTTGCAGTTCATCAATCACTATGACTAGTAGTGAAAACATGCATGAATAGTAATAACTTCGCTAATTAAAAAACTTTTTCTGCTTTGTGCTTGATGATAGGTCACCATCATAACACACTTTCTCCTATTTTGATAGCACAAAATACTACAGCACAATATCTAGAGCACATAACACAGAAATTTTTAGATCAGGAAAATATTTGAAAAATTATTAGAAACCTCATGCTTGAAATGTTTTCCTTGATAATCAATATATAAATGTATTATATATAACACATAGATTAATGCTATTAATTTAACACAACCTAACTGATTTGTAAAGTTATCATGTGAATAGAATATTTCCAACTGAACGAAAAACTGCCCAGGCCGGGAATCGAACCAGGATACTTGGCTTACAAGGCCAATGCTTTACCTGTTAAGCTAACTGGGCGATAGCCGGCTGGAAACTTTTGCTCAGATAACCTTATTGGTCATAACATCTGGTCTGTCATTTTAGACAGCTCGGAAGAATAAACTGCAGGTAATGGAACTCCATATAACAATGGATACGTAGATATACTATTAATTTAATACTATCTAACTGATTGGTAAAGTTATCATACGAATAGAATATTTCCAACTTTTCATTCAGTTGGATATATGATAGAAAATATGATATAAATATGAGATAGATTGTAAATATGATAGAAAACAGGGTAAAATAGATTATTTATTATTTCTATTTATGTTGATCTCTCTATATAACAAAAAATATAAAACAAAACCTCCAGTGCAAGCTATACTCCTCAAAATTTCCCAACAAATAAATCAACATACAACTATATCTTACTATAAAGATGAATTCGGAGAAATATTTCCTACGTTTTTCCTTTTACTGTGCATACGTTAAGAGGAAGCACTTACACCCAGGTCCAAGTCTTCACTACACATGCGTAAAAAGCAATTTTTATTCAAATAATTTTATTTAATTAGAATTATGACCACAAAACCTAATTTTGATACCTTTGTAGATTACAAGCATGATTTCAGGCCAAAATAACACAAATTGATGCAGTATTATTCTCTCGCAGACTGCCAAAATAATCAACCTTCATTTTAAATGTATAGATATTGCTGTTTTGTTTCTTTGGGTATGTTTGTAATTATGTAAATACATAGCACCTATTTTTGTCATTTAATGCACCCGTCTGTCTGCATATAACAATGCAAAAACAACTCAACCGAATCGTTTGAAATTTAAAATATATAATTATTACATAATTTTGTTAGGTCATTTCAAATTTTAGGAAAATCGTATGCATATTTCAATTACAGTATTCAATCAAAAGTAATTCAATACATTGCGGTCAATGGGGAAGGGGGAGAATTTTTCAAGTGCATTTTAATGGTGTTACACTCTTTCGAACATAATAAAATTACTAGATGGTACCCGTCAAGATTTGGTGGTAAACTTCTGGAAAGTTTCATGAGAAAAATGTTTGATTTTTTTTTCAAATTAGTTACTTTTAAAGTAAATTTAAAAAACTTGATGTGGATCTATATTACCTATGTGATTCCTACATATTCAAAGCCTTAGATTTGACAATGCTGTTAGCTTAACCTACTCAATCAATGAAGGTAAAGGATTTTAAATTTGTAGTTTTAATTATACTTGCTTTTTAGCAGATATTTTACTCATATTATTATTTACTCATATATTTATTTTTGTAACAAATAATAATATTTAGTAGTTTCTAAAACTTTTAAACTACTTTTAGACGTTTTCATTAATTTTATACAAACTATTAACCTGTCAGTAGTCGCGTGTTGGTCTTTTCGCCGCCCGTATAACTTATCTTCTCCTAATTTATATCACAATACAAATACAACGGAGATCTACCATGTAGCTGACTTTGAAACTTTCTTGATCACTTTAGTGAAGTAACAGGACACCTCTGTTTTTCTTTCAGGCACATTTTTTAGAAACAAACTTGAAATTGACGAAAAAGTCTACGTAAAAATTACTAATGTGTTTACTTCAGTTTTACTTTTTCCAATTACTCCAGATCTCATGAATAAAATGCATAATTCAAGAAAATTGCAAATTTATATCTTTGTTGTAATGTTATTTTCGTATATTAGGTGAAAAATATTTCTTACTTTACATATTTGGTATGCGAGGGGGCCAGCAGGGAAAAGACCGAGCGCGACTAATGACGTTGTGAAAAAAGTCGCGACTACTCGCGGGTTAATTTCCACACTTTTGTCATGTGCATGGAAGCTTAGAAAAAGTAATCCATTTGTAAATTGTAATGTACATGAATAATATACATTATGTACAATCTGTGAAGTAAAGAATGTTTGTTATTGATTCACAGGGCCATACAAAAGTATTCCATTACATAATGGTATAGGGAGAACATTGTTTGGCGCATATTGTAATTGTATTAAGCTATTTAACATTTTATGAAATGGATATATGTTGCTGAGGATTACTACAAGTTATTTCCTGTATAATAGAAAACAGATGTTTTTACAAGGACGCACAAAAGATTTCGACCACTATACTTTATCCAAAATACTGTATACTATTACATCAAGATCTGGATATTTTTAGGTGTGTTTGTAGTTATATGAATATGTAGTATCTATAGTTGCTGTTAAGTTTGTCCATTCTTCTGTCTGTCTACATATAACAGAGCAAAAACTACCCAACCAAATCGCTTCAAATTTTAAATATATTATTGTTGCATAATTTAATTGAGTCATTTTAAATTTTATGTAAATCGGATGTATAGTTTAATTATAGAGACAATCAGAAGTATTTCATAACATTACGGTTAATAGGAAAAATAACTTAAAGTACATTTTAATAATTTTACATTTTTTCGAATATAATAGAATTGACATTAATCTTTGAATTACATACTAAAATATACATTCTGTGTAATCTGTGATTCAAAGAATATTTATTATTAATTTACAGGGCCCCATAAAAGTAATCCACAACATACTATACAGAGAAACATTGTTTGGAGAGTGTTTTAATTATATTAAATTATTTCACATATTATGAAATTGATGTATGTTGCTGAGGTTTAATACAAGTTACTTCTAATACAACAAAAAGCAGACAGTATTTACAAGAACACACAAAAGTTTTTCATGGCTATACTGTATACTATAACAGAAAGATCTGAATATTTTTAATACTTCATATTTGTCTGAATGCACCTCATTTGCTAGGCTTTACATGCAATTTTCAACTTGTTTTTGTTTTGCACTATTTGATTATTTCATCAACCAATTTCACCAATTTACACAAATCTCCAAACTATTCGCCAAATTATACAAATGGGAGAATGTTGCAACTCTAAAATTTCAAGATAGGAAAATTAAGGAATTTATACTTAAATCTAGTTGGATGTGCCAATCCCAAAACTTTTTATTCCATATGTGCATCTTAATATTTCAAAAAGTAGTTACACATATTAAAACTTCAATATTAATAGTTCAGTACTGTACCAACTTTGACTTTCATCTTTTATTTCTGTGTTAATCAATTAATTGGAGTAAAGAAAACTTAATGTAGATCATGATATTTATTAAATTCAATATTTTTTCCTTATTCTGTTGTTATCAGCAGTTTGCAAATAGCCAGATTAACAGGATGTGAACTCCTGTCTCAGTACAAGCCGTTGGACAACAGAACTAAAAAAAATTGAGAAAATGATTCAAACTTCGCTATCACAGCACTCTTTTCCCTTGGAATATTTCCATATTCAATGAAGATCTGAATGCTATAGGCAAAAACATGCACAAAGTGTTTGGTTCAATTTTATGCATAACTTTATACACTTTTCAATGGACAATAATGAAAATTGCACAAACATTGCTATTATAGCATCCCCTTATGACAGATTTTTTTTTTTTTTTTTTTTTTTTTTTTTCTTCAAATTCAGAGAGAATCTATTTGTCATAGTGAAACACTTTCTCAAAAAAATTTCTTTCAATTCTATGCATAACTTCCTACATTTTTTGATGGTGCAATAAAAATAGCACAGGCATAACTATTACAGCACCTCCTTCTGGGAGTTTTTTCAAATTCAGGGAGAACCTATTAGCCATAACCTAACACCTAGACAAAAATTTGGTTTAATTCTATGCATAACTTCATATACTTTTTGATGGTACAATATTGAAAATGGCACAAAAACCACTATTACAGTGCCTCCTTCTGGCAGAATATTTCAGAATTGAAGGAGGGCTTACTTGCTATAGCTAAAAACATACACAAAATATTTGGTTCAATTCTATGCATATCTTCATACACTTTTTGATGATACAATGGTGACACATGAACATATGGATGCACAGACAGAAATTTTGTAAAAACATGTTTTTTGGAATCTCTAATTCCTGAAACATGTGAATTTGTCGAAAAAAAATTTCAGTTACAATACTTTCTTCTATTAAATGGAAGAAAGTAAAAAATCACAAAAGAATAGGGTTAATTTAATGATGATGTTCACTTATGACATATTAATGCAGGGTGGATACAGATTCTGGAAATCATGGAATCAGGGGAAAATTAGGGAAGTTTAGCAATCTGGAAAAATCAGGGAAATATCGGGGAACTTTATAAAAAAGACTCAAAAATCAGGGAAATTTTTCTCTATCCGAAAATATTTCTATTTTCACCTTACCAACAACATTGATTCGTTGCCAAACAGGCTACATTAAACCAATAAGATGCGATTGTGCCATAAACCCAAATTTTCAAATGTTAGTTCATTCGCGATCTTTTGACGAAATTTGTCAATTTTAGCAATCTTTTGACAAAATTTGCACTTTTTTGCGATTTCTTGACAAAATGTATATTTTTTCACAAGTTTTTGACAGAATTTGCATGACTTTTTTTTTACAGAATCTGTACATTTTTCCAGTTTTATGCATTTTGTGCATTTTTTTTTTTTTTTTTTTTTTTTTTTTAGACATGATTTGTGCGTTTTTTGTGATATTAAGATGAAATTTGCTTGTTTTTCATGATTTTAGGCAAAATTCTTGCTTTTACATGGAACCTTTCATAAAATTTGCATTTTTTTTATGCAAAACTTGGATGAAATTTGTATTTTTTACACGATTTTCAAGTCTAATTTCGTACTTTTCTGCAATCTTTTGACTAAATTTACGCTTTTTTTTGCGTGTGTGTATGCAAAATTTTGAAGAAATGAGCATTTTATGTTGTTTTTTGACAAAATTTTGTGTTTTTTCTGCTATCCTATGTCGCAATTTGTGTTATTTCAAACAATCCTTTGACAAAATTAGCAATTTTTTTATCCGATGCCCCTAGCGCCAGTGGTGCAGAAAATGCTTTTACACTCAATATTTCCCCTAATCCATATACAAATTTCACCAAACTTTTACGATATGATTTTGTATTACATTAGGTATAGATCTTTTTTTTTTTTTTTTTTCTTTCAAAACTTCTCAACATATGCGCAAATATATACAGTACATATTATTCTGAGATCAATTTTGTACAGCTCACCATACGGACCTATTTGTAATGAAAATTTTTCTCTCTTGAGTACTTATGTAAATTCATGATTAAAATCAAAATCAATTGTATATTTCTGTGCAAAATTTCCCCAAATGGTTAACATTTCCCTCAATCCTAGATCGCTGGATTGGACATATTCTGCATCCCTGTGTAACGCCTTAACTTTTGTTGTGCATCAGTAATAATTATGCATAAATTGTAATACTTGACACCTATGCTAATTAAATACTGTGCAATTTTTGTTGATTCCTCTCAAAAGAGATATTTGCAAGCTGGATAAGGATATTATACAAGAAAGCAGCATATGTTAAAAAACCACCATGTGTTTTCTTTAATTTGCACATTTTTTTTTGTGTTTGTTGTTGTTTTTTTGCACATTTTGTATGTTTTTTGCGATCTTTAGATGAGATTTGCGTGCTTTTTGCGATCTTTAGATGAAATTTGCACTTTTTTCACGATTATTAGGCTAAATTCTTGCTTTTACGTGAACCTTTTATGAAATTTCTATTTTTTACATGATCTTTAGGTCTAATTTCACACTTTTCCGCAATCTTTTGACAAAATTTTGTGTTTTTTCACAATTCTATGTTGAAATTTGTGTTATTTTAAGCGAACTTTTGGTGAAATTAGCAATTTTTTTATCTGATGCCTGTAATGCCTTAACTTTTGTTGCGTATCAGTAATAATTATGGATAAATTGTAATACTTGGCACCTCTGCTAATTAAATACTGAGCAATTTTTGTTTTTTCCTCTTAAAAGAGATATTTGCAAGCTGGATAAATGTGTTATACAAGCAAGCAGCATGCGTTAAAAAAATACCATGTATGTTCTTTAATAATAAAAATCAGGAAAATCTGATACAAATAATCAGGGAATCGGGGAAAAATCAGGGAACTTTTTTTCATCATTTCTGTAGCCACCCTGTAATGTCTCAAATAAAAAATATGATTCATTTAGGTGAGTAAAAGAATACTAACAGTTTATATATTTAAATGTAGAATTATTATATTGAACTGTAAAACAGATATTTTTAAAATATTGCATTTTGGAATAAAATATCAGTATTTTAAATCTAATAACCAAATTTATTAAGAGACACAATGAATATCAATAATATCAGAAAACTTTAAAGAGACTAATGCTCTTTTTGTCAAAAACCTACTCTGATATAACTTTGAAATGTATATAAATATTAGATATAGGAAGAAAAGTAAAATTAAGAGTTCATTCCATGCCAAATCACCCAAAATAAAATATTCAATGTGCTCTTATCTCTCATATTTTTTATATATATATTCATAAGATCTTCCTTATTTGCATTTCCAGCAGAAGTTTTAAAAGATATTTTGGGCGATGAAACTCATTTTACTAGAATATCTGTCTTATTTATGGGCAGGAAGTAATGATTTTCCTTTGTTCCAGGCACAGTTTTAGCATTAGCATATCGTTCTTCTAAAAAATCATGGTACATATTGATATCACTTGAAGCGGTATAGAATGTTTTGATTCCTTTTAAGTTTTCAGAAGAAAATTTATATAAGTCTTCAGGACTTAAAATAAAATTATCAGTAGTTCTTTGATGGCTTGCTGTTGTAGCCAATCGCTTAACCTTGCCACTGACGCCGGCATTTTTACCATGGCTGGTTGCGAAAAAATTCCATTCAGCTGTTATTCCATTATTCTCTTTTTGGTAACATAAATTTATAAAGTTTTTATAATTTTTGTATTGAGCTCCACTTCCATCACTGAAGTAAATGGCATGAGTCACTTTAGGTATTTCCCTAAAAATATGTTGTATGGTTGTTTTTTGTAGGGCAAAAAACATGTTTTAGACAGTCAGATATGAAACACATCGACATTTAAGTTCTTCTTTATTCTTGAAATAAACAAACGTTGCTTGAATATGAACGTTGCTTGAATATTTTACTAATTAAAGCCTTATACTGCATCTTGTAAAATACAAGTATAGTTTCCATTAAAATCAACTAGAACTAAGCATTGATCCTCAGTTACATTTTGTTTCTCTTCTTTTAACTGTGTGTTTTGGGCTTTAGCTATAAAGTGATGATGTGTTAAAGCATACTGTTTTTCAATCTATTATGCATTTTTCACATCTTCCAACATAGTCCAAAAGGGTTTATAAATTTGTTTATCTGTCAGTCTGGCCATCTATCTGTCCACCTGAAATCTAACTTGTGTTAATATACTAGTTGGATTGCTTTTTAATTGATAATGTTTTTGAGATTTACTATTCCATATCTGGTATGTAAAATTCATAGTTTACTTACAAAGATATTCAAAGTACATTATGGTTTAATGAGAAATGCCATAATTATATAAATACATGTCTTCTATTGTTTTTGCCTGGTCTGTCCTCATATAAAAATGTAAAAGCTACCCAACCAAAGGGTTTAACATTTAATATATAATTTAATCAATGCATAGGTTTATTGAATCATGTTAAATTTTATGAAAGTCAAATCAAAACCTACAAAGATATTAATAAAAGTTTTTATCCTATTAAATCCTATTCTACATAATTAGTTTAGTGATATCCCATGATAGGTAATGATTCTAGATTGCCATCATGGTTACTTTTTTGAAATGGAATCCTATTATTTACATATTACTGAATTTAATATATAGTATCATAATAAATTTTCCATAAGAATGCAACAGCTATGGTAATAAGATCCGAATATTTATGAAATTTATAGTATGGATGCACCTCACTTGACACATTTGACGTATAATTTCCGACTTGTATAAATTGGTGTTGTTTCAACAAGTATTAACAGTTAAATTACTATCATATATATTAAAATGTTATTTTATGTTTTAAATATTCTTCAATGTTAATCCAATGAGACCTCATCTGTTAAAATTTATATTTTATTATGAACTTCATGTTTCTTATTCAAAGTAATTTTGTTTGGAGCATACAGGGCAATGAATTAATAGTTATTTTATACAGTGGTCAAACAATTAATAGCTTGATATTGGTTTATTTATATGTTACCCAAATATCAAATTGTTTTACCTTGTTTTAAATTTCAACATTTTTTTTAAGCATGTTACAAGGAAGGTCTCCATACTGGGCATACGCAGAATTTTTTGAAAAAAATACTGATTAAACTACTCATGTGTGTAATAAAGGATTAGTCAAATTTAGCGGCAGAATTACAGAAGAAACTCAGTAAAAGAATAAAATACTTTCAAGTATTTTGCGCAAAAAGATGAAAGTGTCATGCGATTTGGCGAGCAGCATTTTCCCTCGCCAAAAGCAAAAGATTTTAGTGCACCTGAAAATTACTAGTCAATTAAATTTTAGAATATGTGTAAATAGTATTTAATGAATTTAGATTTGAACAATGACACATACATGCATTTTATATTGCATATTTCTATTGCTTTTGCTACAGTTATTTAATTTTATCACTTTAAAAATAATTTCTTATATAAAAAATACTTTCATATTGAAAAGTATTTTTTCATATATTTAAGCCTATGACAAAATAAAGGCCAGATGAAGAATGCTGCAGTCATGCATTTCAATATCAGAGAAGTTTTTGTTTCCATAGCAACAAAATTGAATCTACAGATCTCAATTAAGTTAGAGTTAATTTTGAGATTGAAAACAATTTTAATTAATTTAAATTTTAATTCATAAAATTTCACATAAATAGTTAATTTTCATTCTAAATACATTATGACAAAAATATAGTTAAAACAAACTAAAACTGACAAAATTAACATTATATAAATGAAATTTCTTTAAACAAGTTCAAGATGAAGCATTTTTACCTTAAAAAGAATTTGATATAAAAAAGTATTTTTTGAAATCTTATTTTGTTGCCAACCGATGATAAATCACCAAATAAGAGAAATGTTCATTATTTTTTTACAAACATTCTATCAGGATTCTGCCAAAATTTTTTTACAAACATATATATAAGCATGAGAAGAACATTCTGTAATTTTTTCAGAATTTTCTGAGTATGCCCGTATGGAGACCTTCCTTGTTAGTAGCAGCTGATTAGTCATAATTGCTGTTAAATATCAGAGAACAATAAACTTGCAGAATTTAACAACCACAAAAAAATCTTTTTTTAAAAATTGAAAACAAATGTTGAGATAAAGCTAAAGTTAAAATTTTAAGTATGTGTTTGATAGTACTTGCCCGTTGTTGCAAATTTATACTGGCACTTTTAAAAACCAAAAAATTCCATTTGAAAGCTCCAATTTTATATATATATAATATTTTGTGAATATTATAGCACAATTAGAAAGAATAAATATTTAGCTTTAATTTGATATCAAAATCGTTTACGCTGTTTAAAAAACAACAGAGCAACAGCATTCTATGCAATTTGATGTCAATATAATGATGGGAAGAATCACACAAAATGTGCAAATTTCAAATATTTTTCCAGAAGTCAAATTTTTAGATAAAATTACTGTGGCCATATCTCTTAAGTATAATGAACATCCTTAAGAAACACTTTCATTTAACAGAAAAACTTGCTAATTAAACTTAGCAGAGTATAGGAAACATAGCAGCAGTTATATCGATAAATGTTCGAAATACAGTAGACTCCCTCAAATCTGCAAACCAGAAATCTGCACTCTCTAAAATACGCACATTATATTATGGATGTAAACAATGAAACTTTCAATTCAAATATTGGGACAATATTTGATTTTTTTTATTTTGCATCCATTCCATATATTTTTTATTTTGTAATTTTTTTTAATAATACTCTATTCATGTTTTTTTCATGAAGGAAGAATAAATTTTTTTGGAAAAAAAATTAAAGATATTTCAGATATCACTGGTCATCACAATCTTTTTATCAAATATATCTATGCATTAATCAAGATTTTTTGGTTATTAAGCCTGGCTAAACTTAAAAAAAAAAAAATAATTATTTTATGATTTTGATGTGAATTAGTAATGTACTTTTATGAGGCATGTTTTATTGAATAGATTTGTAAAAATACATCTAATCTTTATAATGAATATTTAATCATACACTATTGAATTCTAATTTGACTTTTGCTATTAGTACTTTTATCATTTTATAAACTATCTAAATTTTTATTATTTTAGTTTATTACTTATTTTAATATTTTATTATATTGTAAGCATCCATTATAGTTCCGATTGCGCTATAAATTGCACTCAAATTATTGTTTTAAAAATGTAAACAAAGCAATGACCAGAAATCCGCAAAATTCTAAAATCCGCACAACCTCTGGTCCCAAGCTGTGCGGATTTGAGGGAGTCTACTGTAGTTATTTGTTTTACATTATTTTTACTTTAGTTATGTAAGAGAATTTTTACGATTGATGTGTTATTGTAAAGTTTGCAATTGAATCCCCATTTTCCCAAATCTGGTCCACATCCACAGTTTAATTACTCTATTTACAACAACTATTTGTTATGACTGTTGTTTAGTAGGCTGGTTTTTGTTCAGCATTGTACTTCCAATTTTGACATTCAATTCTAGTAAAATGTCAGAATCACTATGATAGAAAAAATTACTTTGGTATGCTATAAATTTCATTTTATGTCATAAATATTTATCAATATCATTAAAAATTCACATTTCTAATTCTTTTTTTTTTTCAATGTAGATTTTGTTACACCTACCTTAGCTAACCACTGGTCCCATTTTATATATATTAAATACTATAAAATTATTTGTATACATTTTTTTTTTTTTTTTTTTTTTTTTTTTTTTTTTTTGTAACTATTGTTTTACTTCATATTCAATTTGTTTTGGCATATGCATTTTAAAAAATTTTATTTATTTATTATTTAGATTGCATTTGCTGCTACTGATTCTGTTACTGGACTGAAACTTATAGAAGCAGGTGTACATAAGGAGCATATTGCCTTAATGGCTATTCCATTAGTTCCTTTACAAATTTTGCTACCTCTTGTTATTAGCAAATATACAGCTGGTCCAAAGCCCTTACATGTATTTTTAATGGCATATCCATTTAGGTATGAAATATCCATTTTATTTTACTTTAAAGCTATTCTTACCAACAACTTTAAGTGTTTTATTTGTCTCTAAAACAATAAAATTTAATTTTAACTTACTAAATTATTTAAAGCCTAAAAAACAATTTTAAAAAGTACTTGTTTCAAGATATTTTAAACAGATCATTCCTTTTTTTTTAAACTTAATTGCATTCTGTGATTGATTTCAGATAAGTGGAGAGGAAAAAAGATTTGTAATTAAAGTTTATTTAAATAGTGAAAGGAAATGAAAAATGTTCAGTTAATTTCTCCTCTTGATATTTTTTGCCTTCAGTATTCTATAACTTAATAAAATATAGAATATAAAAGTCATTATTTTTCAGTTTTTATGAGGTTTTATTTAACTTACTTTGCATGCTTGTTATATTGCAATCCTGCAATGTTAATTTCACTCACTACCAATTAAGCTATTAAAGTAAAATTCCGCACATTTATAGATCTTGCATAACAACACAACAGTACATTTTTTATTTAATTTTGGCCAATTCCATACTTTAAAATACCCCCAAAATATTTGCCTAGATCTTATATTTTCTAAAGGCTGTGAGTAAAATGGTTCCCTATTATTATGCAAAGTATTATAAAATTTCTAAAGATAAATATTAAGTAGTTCCTACCTTGTGTGCCACCTTCTTTACAGAGACTTTATATTATCTCCATCTACTCTACAATAACACAATTGAGGATATTCATATTGATTCTGCTGAAAAATAACATGAATGTTATGAAATAAGAACAAAAACATATGGAGAATCATGAAGGAAAATTATGTTATACAGGAATTCTTTGCAGTAAAAACTTGCTTTTAATTCTTCTAAATTCTTCTTAAAATACACTTTTTAGTATTTACAAATGGTTATAATAAATTTTAAGTGTTTTTTTATATAATTACAGAGTTGAAAACTAATTTCCATTGGTAAACAAAACATATTAAGTACTGTGCTGTTGATAAAAAGTTTTTTCTGAAAATAAAAGGTCCGCATAAAAGTTATGATGTAATGTAGAATGTTCAGAAATTCACTTGCTTTCTTTAAAACAGTTTTTTGGTGCTTCCATCTATCGATACACTTTGGAAGCAAATGTCTTTTTCTCTCTTGTAGTGTCTCCATCTGATTAAAGATTCTGGTAACAACTCTACACTACTACTCCAATATCCCCCACTTTTGTTTTCAAACTGAGGTTTCACAAGGGCTTTTGTCAGTATGTCTGCAATCATTTGCTTGGAGGGGCACTAATTCAGTGACATAGTTCTATTCTCAATCAAGGTTTTCACATTAGGACATTTTACACTCATATGTTTACTTCAAGATAAGTGTTTTTTTTTTTTTTGTTTTTTTTTTTTTTTTTTCGAAATCTTTATGCATTAGAAATTGTTCTTACACTTAATTGTTCTGACAATGTTTATAGCAGATCTAAGTCAGTTAAAAATATGAGTAGCCACTCATATGTGTCACTCCATTTCTTGACAAGTACTTGAAAAAGAAATATATTCTGCCTCTGTGGATGATAACACTACACTTCTCTGTTTTCTACAGGACTATGAAATAAGGTTGTTTCTTAATTTAAACAAAAAACCTGTTGTTGATTTCCTATCAACTTTATTGGATGCCCAATCTGCATCATAGTATGCTATTAATGTGGGGGCTTTATTTTTATCGAATATCAGTCAAAGATACTTCTCTGAAATTCTCATTTCTTCTTCCTAATATATTTTCACAGGCTGATATGTTTGGTCTAGTGATAGTTGAAATGTATGAGTGCCCTCCCTGCCTGTTGATAAAGGGCATTATTAGCTCATTAGTTTGTTACTAGGATCCAAGTTAAATTTCCTAACAATTTCGCCAATTTTGTTTTTCTGGTCTAACCTTAGGCTTCCATCTTCTGTATGCTTGATATTTATTCCTAAATATTGCAACAGTGCATATTATTTAAAAGTTGTTCTAAATGTAATATGTGATTTTTTTTTTTTTTAACAAACTCATACATCAAAATAACTGTTAATACTTAACATATAATTAATTTTATGAAATTTACATTCAATCTTATCAAAATACAAATTAATTTTCTCCTGCAACAAGCAAATCTGCATTAATAAACATTAATAAAGTGCATTTCATGAATAAATGAATGAAATTCATAGAAATTATGACTTGTATGACAAGGAATTGAACATTTTTCTATTTCCTATAAAAGGCATACATCTTTTGTAATTCTCTTGTTCTTAAAAATCAGCTTAAATAAAAAAAAAAAAAAAATTAATATGGCTATATGAACAATCAAATGGTTATTATAAAAAAAAAAAAAAAAAAAAAAAAAACAGATCTTGATTGCTTTCCATCAATAATAACAGTATGTATGCCAATTTTATCTACATACAAGTGGAAGTGATTTTATCAATGTAAAGAGCAGAGCCACAAAATGAGTAGAATTTAAGAAGAAAAACAGATAAAATTAATAATGTTATTTTCATAATAAATTGCGATTAGCACTCACAGATAACAGAAGACTAAAAGATTTGCAAACCTTAAGCTAATGCTGATTGACTTAAAAGAAAATATTCATTTCAGGTTCAATCACTAAAAAAATGATAAATTAACATTCAAATTAAAAAATATCCTAATGATGTCATATTCTGAATGTAGCCATAACAGGTTGACTCTAGCCGCCAATGCCAAACTTAAGTCTGAAAATATCAAATGTTTACTTAGTGCTTTTCTGCTACTACAAAAAGAAAGAAAAGATTTTTTTTTCCATCATTCTGATCAAAAAAGCATACAAGTTACTTGAAGTGGAACAATAAATAATTTCTAAAAAAGTTTTTTTTTGTTTTTTGTTTTTTTTTTTTTTTTTTTTTTTTTTTTTACTAAACGAGAATAAACAAAATTGCCAATATCTGAAAGAATGAACCTGAGCATGAACCATGAAGGCTGATATAAAAACTGAGGGCTCATCCGGTCTCATTTTTAATGACTAGATCTAGATGTGATGAAGTATTATACAATTTTTTTAATGTGAATTATGGAAAAATATTTGAGAACTTTTTATACAATTAATAAGAAATACAGAAGATAATGACTTAGGACTAACTATCAGGCATTACAGCTGCAAAGATGGAAAAATTTTGTATGATCATCTTTCATGAACATGTTGAATAAGTTGTGGAATTCTGAAAACATTTTTAAAAAAATAAAAAAAAAAATGAATTTAACTGCATGTAATATTTTTTTTTATAAATAATGGACAGTAAGGCTGTAAATAGGTAAAAAATTTATTTGTATATCTTTCATAAACATGTTTAAAAAGTAGACAAAATTCTAAGAATATTTCAAAAAAGAAAAACTAAATTAATTTACCAGTGTGCAATAAATTTTAAGATTTTATCAGTCCAGGTATGTTAGTGCTTATTGTTATGTGTAAAATATAAATAAAATGTAACATACAAATAAAGTGTATTTTACCAATAAAATATAATGCACAAATAAAATGTATTTGTAACATTATCTCATGCCTTTCAAGTTGATCTCATTTGAATTCATAAAATTTTTAGATTAATATTTGGTATTGTGTTTGCCCTTCTGGTTTGGTGGACTCATCATGTAAAAGATCCATTAGATGGCAGTTTTCCTACTTACTACTATTTCACAATCCTAATTAGTTATGGTCTTCATCAGGTAAATAACTCATATTTAATATCATTTGTAAAGCATTATTTAAAATAATAATGTACTATTATTGTTTGCTTTAAATTTAAATATGCACTTCTAACACTCATCACCTCCCAGCCACTTTTTTTAGGAATAAATTAGTTTGGGTAATGCATATGAAATTTTAATATGTTGAATGACTTTTTTCAATGTTATATGACTGCTGCAAGCAAGCACCTGTACTTGTTAAATTCACATTTAATATGTCAGGGTAATTTCTTATACAAGATATTATGTCTCAGGCAATTTAGTCTGTTTTCACTACATATATTTGCATATAACATTATCTTTAAAGCATAACATATGCAATTTGTCAGGCCAAAATTCTGTAACACATTCCACATTATGTTTATACTTGAATGTATTTAAACAAGTATTTATCCTTTTTTTTAATGTTAGTCTTTTCTGTTTTCTGTCAAACAAGAGTAATGTTTCTATAATTATTATGTCTGATTAAAGAGATGTATAGTTCTAAACTTTAAACTATAAGAACTATGTAAACCATAAGGACAGCAAAAAATATTACATTTTTTTTTAAATATAAATTTCAAAACAAATTAAACTTTTTTTCTTTATGATACATATCATCAAGCTGAAAAGCTAACAAAAAAGCCAACAAAATTCAACAGTCAGTTTTTATAATGAAAATAAAGTAATTGTTTAAAACAGCATTATTTTTGCTTGTCTAAAAACTTTAAGGACATCATAATAAATTCACTACAGCAACAGAAGTAACAAATATTTAATATATTATGCACACACCTATGATTTTAATTATTGCAAATATTCCATCATTCCTTGACATCATTAATTTTTGCCGCTGTCCGGGATTGTTTTTGTTCTGTTCATCTTCAATCATAAATCTGAGTTCTAATGCTGAGGGAAAATGCCTTCCATTTTTATAAATTTGTTTTGCTAGATCTCCCCATAAGTTATCAATAGGATTTGAATCTAGAATTCTGAGTGGCCATTGCAAAACTTCAATATTTTTCTAATGAAACTAAAGTTTTGTCTCATGGCTTATGTACACAGGCACATTATATTGCTGTTATGTCTGTTTTCCTGCAAAAAGTGTTGCAACAAATGAAAGATGGTCAAAAAGGGTTTGTAAATGTGTCTTTGCATTAAATCTACTTGAAAGATATACAAGTGACACCATGTTGTTTAAGGAAAAGCTGTCCCATGTTGCAATGAATCTGCGACCTTACTGATGTTTTAATAATTTTTTTTTTTTTTTTTTTTTCCTTAAATCAGCCCAATAATATTTCCAGCCATCAGGACAATTTAAGTTTCTTTTCTTTTCATCGGAGAAAATTACCCGCAGCCATTTGTTGTACCAAGTCATCACTTGTGTTACAAACTGTAAACGCTGGGCTTTGCAGTCAAAAGTAATGAGGTAGGGGGAAGAGTACACAATTTTGCTGTGTATTAGAAATTCCCACATCGATTAATTGTATTACAGAATATTTTCTTGCACATTTTGAGTCCAATCTTTTGTAAAATTTCTTTATTCAATCATTTTCCAGTTGATGCTACACTTAAAACTTTCCTTCCATCACTGGATGGCAAAGCTTTTGGTCTGCCTACCAATGGGTTTTTTTCTTTTTTTTTTTTCCCCCATATTTGCTTTTTACAGGGATGAGATTCTTCCGCGGATCCGCGGTTTTCAGCTTTTTTGTTATTTTCAAATTTTCTGATTTACCAAAAAAATACAAACGCGCAATTTCGTCAAAAAATCGCGAAATAACGGCAAATTTCCTTAAAAGATCGCCAAAAAACGACTAATTTCCGGCCAATTTTGTCAAAAGATTCGCAAAAGGATGGTTAATTTCGTCACAAAACACTGAAAAAACGGCAGATTTTGTCAAAAATCGCGATAAAACGACAATTTTTGTCCAAAAATCGCGATAAAACTGCGAATTTCGCCAAATGTTTTGCGAAAAATCACAACTTTTGTCAAAAAATCAGGATAAATCAGTAGATATCGTCAAACGATCGCAATAAACCGGTTGATTTCGTCAAACGATCGCGAAAAAATGGCAGATTTCGTCAAAATATTTGCACAAAATGGCAAATTTTTGAAAAAACTTTTGCCTAGAAGATTCCAACAAATGACAGATTTCATGAAAAGATAGTGATAAAACTACAAATTTCATCAAAGGGACTCCATCAAAAACTAACCCAAAAATTAATTTTCAAAATTATTTTTTTGCCACTCCAAATAGAGACTTTCCTGCTCCAAAATCCATTTTTGACACCTCTAAATCTTTCTGAATGAATGTGAAAGCACCCATTCATTGAACAAAAAATACCCTTATATTCAACAAAAGTATCTTTTTTTTCAACAAAAATGTTTTTTTCAATAAATCTGTCTTGCCCTTTTAAAAAAGAAATGCAAACAATAGTGATACAAGTTATCTTCTACACTCAAATAAGCATTAATTTATAATTAAATTTGTATCTTGCACATTTTTTTTTTTTAAATAAATAAAATTTTTCTCAATAGTTTTAAAAAATAACATAGATTTTAATTATTCATTAATTATTGTTAATAACAAAAATTATTGCATTTCAGTCTTCTTTTCCAAATGAACAAGTTCAATTTTTGCATCTAAAAATTACTTATCTGTGAGGACCCACTTTTGTAAAAAAGAGACTCTGAATTTATGTTCTGGCTCCTGGAGACCCAGGATTTTTAAAGTCCAGTGGCATCACTAGATATCTTTAATGTGTAATATCCAAAAAAAAAGCAGGAGAAAGAAATTTACCTTGTGCAAGAGCAAAGCTAAAAAACAAAGAAAATTTCTATTTTCTTTTCCCTAATACTTAACCAAAAGTGTCTTACTGTTAGAAAATTTCAATAAAAAAAATATTCATGCCAATAACAGGGTTTTATTAATGTACTTCATCTTGATAAACTAAATTTTCATTAGAGTAAGTATAAATAATTTCTGCAATTCATGTTAATGATTTCCTTTTAATTTAATTTACCAAAAGCTAAATTGTGTTATATATTAATACAATTATATTTGTTGCGATTGACATTCCTGTCATTGCTCAAAAGTCGTTCACGCAGTTTTCAGCTTTTTTGGTTTTTGGTCAATCTCATCCCTGTTTTTAACATAAAAAAATTTTTGATGATGGTATTAGATTTCCTATACTTTTTTAAAACAGACCTACTACTCATTCCTGTAGAATGCAAAAAATTCAACAGCACTTTTTTAATATTCAGTCAGTTTTTAGCTCACAAGCTATCATATCCTGAGAGCTTATGTGCCTGCCTGTTCTGTATGTACATTCGTTCATGTGTAACGCTATAACTCATGATAAAAATATCCCATTCACTTGAAATTTTGTATATAGGTATATCCTGATAAGGTGCTTCCCTGATTAGTTTTTGGAGTTCATTCGATATGTATAAGAGGGGCTTATGCCCTCCCCTTAATTGATATGAGTGGGTTTTTCATGTAGAAATATTAGTTTTTTTTTTTTTTCAAAATTTACACATAGGATCATTCTGGTGAAGCGTTTCCATGATTGGTATTAGGTGTTCATTGGATAAATATAAACAGGGGAAATGGGGGTTCTAATGCCCCTCCCCTTAATTTGTATAAATTTTTTTTCATGTAGAATTGTCAGATTTCGTTCAAATCTCTGAATAGTTTTGGAAGTTTAATGGTTAAGTGTATAAAAGAGAAGGATAACTCTTCTTAAATTATATATATGAGTTTTTATTAAGAATTTTCTGATTTGCTCTAAATTTTGGATATGGATTTTTTATATGATAAAGCATGTCCCTGATCAGTTTAGAGGGTTCAATGATTAAGTATAGAAAGGGGGAAGCTGATCCCCTCTCCTTAATATTTTTTTCGAACGGAATTAACCCTTGAAAATATAAGGCTGTAATGTACAATTAGTATGCGTAGCCTATGAGCTCAATGCCATCAGTTTAACTGGGCAACATTCTTTTTATTCTTTTTCTTTCTTTTCTTTTTTTTTTTTTTTTTTTTTTTTTTTTTTGACATTATAACAAAATTAACTAGCTACAAAGCCCAGTGTTTACAGTTTATAGCACAAGTGATGACTTGGTAGAGGTCTGCACGGGCCCGGGCCGGGCCGGCAGAATCAGAATAGTTTTCTCAACGGGCCGGGCCGACAAACAAAATAAACGTGCTGGGCTGGGCCAGCAAAAAAATTGAACGGGCCGATAAAAAAATTTTCGGGCCTGCCGGCCCGTTCTCAAGATTTAAGCAGAAACGATAAAATATGATCTATTATCAACGCAAATGGTTTTAACGAGAATAAATATAAATGTGCGTCACGAGTCATACTAGTTTGACAGCATCAATATAAAAATGTAACTTGTACAGTGTGAGATCGGCATCGGACAGTTAAATTGTGTGTAACCCGTTTTAATATTTTTTTAGCTGACTCATACCGGGCCGAGATCAAGCTTGCATCTTTTTCTACATATAGACTTGCCGGACAGGAACAAGACTTAATTGTTCTCAAGATCTGTAAGGCAGACAACATGATTTGTAAAATTATTAACAGCGATAAAGAACTTATGTTAGATTAATCTTTGGATATATATACTTCCTGATGGTTTTTAAATTAATTTCTCAATAACGTTAAAGTTTGATGGTTTTTAAATTAATTTCTCAATAACGCGAAAGTTTGACACATTTTCAGATTAATTTTTAATTGTAAAAACAAAAAAGTGATAAGCCTGACTACTGAAGGCATTTGGAATCGAATAGCATTTTTCATTTTTGATGAATAAAATACTTGCATAAATTTGTTCAGATACAATAATTTCTCAAATGGTTGCAGGTTTTTCTCCCTTCCCATGCTATTGCTTCCGGAAATTCTATTGAAAATGCTGACTATAACAATAATTTATTTCCTTTCAGTATTCTTAAATTGCTTGTATCAAAAAACGGTTAATGCCTCTTGATTATATAGTTTCTGAATAAAGATACCTGCTGTGCGTTTCTGAGAAAAAAATGAATTTAGAAATGTATCAGAAAGGCGTATATTTGAGTTAACGAATGAATTTGGATTTAAAATCTTTAATAAAATGATATAGAAATATTTTTTATAAATCTTCTTTTATTAAACCAGCTACAAAAGTTCTGATGTTTTTAACTTTCTTTCTTTTTTCTTTTATTCTAAGCCATATTAATTTTTTGATGAATCTTTATTTGATTGTTGAAAGCCTAGGAATCTTAGTAATCATTAATGTTGCTAATGTGTATTTCCTGTAAAATCTTTATGTATAAAAATCTTCTGTGCGTGTGTATGTAATTAAACTCCTCCTAAACGACTGGACCGATTTTGATGAAATTTTGTGTGTGCATTCCAGTAGATTCGAGAATGGTTTAGATTCAGATTTCGTCGAAATTGGCCCCACCAGTGGCCGAGAGGTTGGGACCTCTCAACTGGTAGACGGCAGGTGCTGGGTTCGAACCCAATCGCGGCTGTCGGCCTAACCGTTCGGAGTTTTCGTGGTTTTCTTCGAACCTTGCGTAAATACGGGTTAGGTTCCCTTAGAAAGACCCCCACGAAGGGCACTCCCCCCTCCCTGGTCCTATATTCCTAGCGCAGATAATCGGACGTCAAAAATCAACCAACCAACCATCGTCGAAATTGATTCAGTACTTTTTTAGTAATTAGGCAAAAACTAATAGTTAGTGATTTTTCGCTAATTAAAAGTGCTACATATATTAAAGAAAGTCAGGATTTTGTATTAATCATAGCACAAAAAAATCTACCGAACCAAAAATCTTGAAAGTTGGGGTAAAAATACTTCCTATAACATCGAGTGCTGCTAAAAATGGATTTCTGAAAATTCCACCCCAAAGATGAGTAGAAAAAACAACGAACTTTTAAAAAATTCCATAAAAATCGGCTTTTGTAGTTATTTTTCAACTGATAACATATTTTAGTGCATTCTCTCATTCTGAATCGAATGGTACTAAGCAAATTCGGTTAAGTCCAGTAGTTCCTGAGATAATTCACATTTTCCTAATTTGGCGATGTCTTTGGCGCAAAAACCTCAAATTTTCAATGCTTATCTTTACATATAAAAATCTTCTGTGCATGTGTGTATCACTGAACTCCTCCTAAACGACTGGACCGATTTTAATGAAATTTTGTGTGTGTGTTCCAGTGGATTTGAGAATGGTTTAGATTCACATTTCATCGAATTTAATTCAGTACTTTTTTTGTAATTAAGGAAAAACTAATAGTTAGTGATTTTTCGCTAATTAAAAGTGTTGAATAAGTTTGATGAATGGATTGCGGACGGAATGTCGGAGCGGTCTAAGGCGCCAGATTTAAGCTCAGCTTCTTGAAGAAAGAGATCACGTGTTCGAACCCCACTACTGACAAACGTATATACTTTACAATAATATTTCCTGTATTATAATTTTGATTAACCGACTTCAGACAATCGTTAACTTTTAACTAAAAAGAGAAAAATAAACTTTTCTATCAAAAATTGAACCGACTTCAAAAACTAATGAAGAGTAAAAAATAATTTCCTTACATAATTGTAATAAGAAATTAAATTAAGAGCGTAGTTTTTATTCTGCGTATTACCATATTTACGTACGTTTATTTGATTTTCTGGAGTCGGTGCCAAGAAGGACAACGTCTGTCGGTGACAGGACAGCGTCTGTCGGGTGCGCTAGTATACTGTAAAATCATTCCATAGATATGTATGCAGTATTCTTTAAAAAAATCTTAATTATGTGAAAAAAATCTGATTTTTTTAGAAATTGTAACGGGCCAAAACGGGCCGGGCCGGGCCTGTTTTTACCGATTTCTGTACGGGCCGGGTCGGGCCAAAATTTTTTTCCTACGGGCTGGGCCGGGCCTGGAAATTCCGGCCCGTGCAGACCTCTATGACTTGGTACGACAAATCTCTGCAGGTTATTTTCCTCCATGGAAAAAAAAAAAATTTTTAAATAGTCCTGATGGTTGGAAATATCACTGAGATAATTTGAGAAAGGAAAAAGAGATTTTCTCAAAACATCAGTTAGCTTATGAATTCATTGCAACAAGGAGCTGAAAGTTTCTGAACACAAGTTCAATGACGTGGGGTCATTTGTATATCTTTCAAGAAAATTTTATTCAAAGACATATATACAAACTCTTTGTGGCTGTTTCATTTGTTTCAACACTTCTAGCAGGAAAAAAATGGATATAACAGCAAGATAATGCACCTATCCACACAAGTCATGAGACATAATTTTAAATCCTTAAGAAAAATATTGAAGTTTTGCAATGGCCACTAAGAAGTCCTGACCTAAATCTTATTGATAACTTATGGGAAAATCTAGCAAGACAATTTTGTAAAAATATTGAGCATTTTTCCTCAGCATCAGAACTCGGATCTAAGATTGAAAATGAATAGTATAAAATAAGTCTAACTGTGCCAAAAATTAATGATGTCAAGGAATGATGAAATATTTGCAGTCATTAAACTCATAGCTGTGTGCATAATATATTAAATATTTGCTTCTTCGGTTACTGTATTGTGTTTACTTTACCGTCCTTAAAGTTTTTACACAGGCAAAAATATTGGGGATTTTTTTACCTTATTTTCATAATAAAATACTCACAGTTGAATTTGGTTGACTTTTTTTTATTAGCTTTTCAGCTTGATGATGCATATTATAATAAAAAAAAATTTATTTGTTTTGAAAAGTTAATATTTTTTGCCATCCTTATAGTTTTTACACGCACTGTAGTGCAAAATTCAAATCTCTTTAAATTCATTTGTCTCATCTTATTTAACAAACTGAAAGCCAGTATCCAAAATTTATCTTGTCTCTTACCATAATTTCGGGTGTATAAGCCGCAGATCAAACAATTCTTTTTGGACCCACAAATCTTATGTAGTGATTGAAGACAAATATTTACGGTGATCTAACTAGTTGTATTTGTTTCTTAAAAAATTCTGGGTCAAAAAAGAATTGTTTGATCTGCCGCTTATGCACCCAAAATTACGGTAATTTATTTATTATTATTATTATTCAATAAGGATCTTAAAAACTGATAATTACTTGAAACTCTTACTTTTAATTTTGAAAACCTTGCCTATCTAAATATTCTTTCTAATTTAGAGAAGTAAGATTGTGCTCAAAATTGCCATAATTCATTATTCCTAAAGTGCTTAAACTTTCCTTAAAGCTCATTTAATGCATAAAAGTCTGACTAAAGCAGTAATTAAATTATAGTAAGAGAAATAATTGTGCTCAGGGAAATAATTTTTTTAATCTGTTATTTACTAAGTGAATTATATTATAAAGAAAACGTACTATTTTTTATTTTATTATTATTTATTGCAGATTACCGTTTACAGCATATTTGTTTCGTTGATGGCATTTTTCGCTCAGATCAGTGATTCATGCATTGGTGGAACTTACATGACATTATTGAATACTATCTGTAACTTAGGGGGTGTTTGGCCTTCTACTTTGGCTTTGTGGTTTGTTGATAATTTGACTACAAGAAGTTGTGAAAATGCTTCCCAATTTAGCTGTGATACTAAGGAATTAGCTGCAGTAAGTTAAAGTTTTGGTCCATGTAACATTTTAAATTGAGGCTAATCAAATTGCTCTTATTTTTATTAATATAATCATAATTTTTTCTCTCATAAGAAGGTAAAGAAATCTGTAATAGACATGTTTTTTTAGCCCCCCCCCCCCCTTTCTAGGTTGATATAGGATTTAAAATATAACATAACCTCACACTAATAAAGTGTATTTCTCAAAAGAAAAAGATCTTTATACTGTTTAATCATTTTAAATTTTTTTTTGACTAAGTGCTATTAATAAAAAATAAGTGTTTTTTTTTCCAATGGCTTACATTTTAGTAAGCCATTGGAAAAAAGTAATTTAAAGTAATTTAAGTAATTTAAATGAAATATTTATTTATATGCTTTTAAAGGAGCTCTTAAAAATCTGTTAATATTTTATAGTATTATCAAAGTTATTTACTTTTTGAAAGAAGATGGAAAATAAATATGATAATTTAAACAGATGTTTTTGTTTATGGAGAAATCTTGAATAAATGTCCTATAGTGAATTAAATTTTAATGCTAATTAAGTTACTAATGTTGTTTTTTATTAAATTATACAAGACAAATATTTGCTGTCATACCTTTGCTTTTTCAAAAATTGCATAAAGAACATATTCCAAGTATAATAAAACTCTTACATATAACCAATATATGAGAGAACATCTAATATTGGGTTGGGGAAAAAGTAATTTTGTTTTTTCTAGGGATGCACCGAATAGTGATTTTGGCCGAATACCGAATGCCGAATATTCGGCCGATAGGTGAACCGAATACCAAATATTCGGCTTTTGAAATTCTTTTTATATTTTTAATTTAAAGTTATTAAAATGTTACTTTTTAAAACAGTTTTACATAATATTTAATAAAAGAAACTTACATTTTGATAAACAAGAGATTTATATAAGAACATTTAGTATTGAAAAAAATCTGCCTTGAGTTATTTAAGAAGCACAATTATGAAACTTTAATTAATAAAATTTTCTATGAATCAAAACAAACATTTTAAAATCAAATAATGAAAAAATGGTCAAAGAAAAATTTTACAGTCTGATAATTGTCCTTTTTAAATAACTCAAGGCAAATTTTTTTCAATATAAAGTACAAATACTTTCAACTTAATTCTGAATAAAGGAATATCTAGCTCATAATTCTTTTCATATGCATGATGGCATTTTAAACCCTTCCCATCATGTCATATTTTACAGAAATCAAATCATGTGAGTTGAAAATATGTTATCTTATTTATTGTTAATGTAATAAACGAACACATAAGTTTTGACCTAGAGTGAGATGAAATAAAATGTACTTATGACTCAATAAGTTGATTGTGATTATGGTTTCATGAACAAAAATTGTCTGCCTTGATAGCTATTACTAATCTCAAAAGTTTTTTTTTTTTTTTTTTAAGGACTTATTTGGAAGAAAGCAAGAAACAGATTATTTACTAAATAAAATTTAGAAACTTGTATCAGCACATAATTTATTCCTAAGGAGAATCCTAATAAATCACCATTTTAATCCTTCTCATGGTTAATTTTAAGTAATACTTTACAAACAGCAAACAAATAATGTAAAAACATTCTATTTTATTTAAAAATGATTTTGTTTCTAATTGTTTTAAATATAAATTAAAAAATTGACAGTTAAAAGTAGAAATAGTGAAAAGTTTTTATTAAGTATTGAATTCGGCTGAATACTTTGATATTCGGCCATACCGAATATTCGGCAGGCCGAATAGTTTCATATTCGGCTCAACCGAATAGTTTAATATTCGGCCTAACCGAATATTCGGTAACATGGCCGAATACCGAATAGATACCGAATATTCGGTGCATCCCTAGTTTTTTCTCAATAGATAGCTTTAAAGCTGCATATCTCGAGTAATACTTACTCAATTAAGCCATATTATGCAGCATTTGAAAGGTAACAATCTCTAGAAAATTCTAGATATAAATGTAGCGTCATCTGTTTAATCAGTGAAAAGTTATTGTATTTTAAAAATAGAGATTCCTGAAGATCATTTTTGTTCACATTTTACTTTTTTACTTCAAAAAATGGAAAAATGCGGCGAAGGCTCATCGAAAATTATGTGGCGTTTATGGTGATCAGTTCTAAGTAAATGCCAAAGTCAGAATTGGTTTGCTCGTTTTCATTCTCGAAATTTCAATGTTAAAGATGAACCTTTCTTTGCCCAGCCAATCGTTGAAAAATTCGATGAAATTAAAAAAAAAAATCGAGGTAGACTGACATATTTCTTCCCGCGACATTGCTATGAAACTAAACATCGACCATAAAACACTTTTGAACCATTTACATAAAATTGGATACTAAAAGAAATCCGTACTTGGCTTCCTTATGAACTTACAGTGAAAAATTTAATGGACAGAGTTTCCATTTGTGAATTGCTATTGAAATGGAATGAAATCGTGCCATTTTTTAAACAAATGATTACGGGTGATAAAAAGTGAATTATGTACGACAACAATGTGCGAAAAAGATTGCGGTCGAAGCTTCACAAACGGTGGCAAAGCCCAGATTGATGCCAAGGAAGGTGATGCTGATTGTTTCCTTGGAATGGAAAGGAATTGTCCTTCATGAGCTGCTCGAACATATCCAAACTATTAATTCAACTATCTACTGTGAACAACTAATGCAACGGAAGCAAACGATTAAAAAAGCCCGTCCAAAACTGATCAATAGGAAAGGCATTGTCTTTCATCACGTCAGCGTTAAACTACACACATCTTTAGTCATTCAGCAAAAACTGAGAGAGCTTGGCTGGGAGGTTTTGATGCACCCACCGTATAGTCCGGACCTGGAACCGATCGATTACCATTTGTTCCACCGTCTGAGGATTTCTCTTAATGGTGTTAAACTGGCTTCAAAAGAGACTTGTGAAAATCACTTTGTTCAGTTTTTTGCCAAGAACTCTCAGAAGTTCTACAGTGACGGAATTATGGTTTTACCATAAAAATGGCAAAAGGTTATCGAATAAAACGGCACTTACATTATTGATCAGTTTTTTTAATTTATATAAAAAAATTCAGTTTGAAAAATATGAAAAAAAGCTACATTACTTTTTCCCCAACCCAATAAAATAAGTTTGGTCAACTAATAATGTTTCAAATCAGCTTCTTTTATTATATCTACCTGTAACCACAGGGCTTGAAATTCAATTTTCTACAGGAGGGAAGACTCCCTCCCAACATTTATAGATGGAGGGGAGTTTAGCTGTTTGGGAGGGAGAAACAAAATCTTTAAAACCTACTGTTATTTTATGTGCTATTTAAAGAATTACACAAATACAGACATGACAAAATACCACAGAAGCAATTTTTATCAACAACTCAGAATAATTATGCCAAATGCATTTTTTATTTTTAAAAAGTCAAGATTTTATGTAGTCTGTTTAGTTTTCAAAGGGATAAATTCCCTAATTACTTTTGTTTCACGTCTAATGTTCTCTGCTTTTGGTTCGGGTTGATTTTAGGTTGAGTGAAGCAAATTGCGTTCAGGTTGATTTTAGGTTGAGTGAAGCAAATTGGATTCGGGTTAATCTATTTGTTTTAAAGTTAGTTCAGTATCTATTATTTCAGATTAAAAATTATACCTATAACAATGAACAGATATGTTTGTGTGTGTGTGTGTGTGTGTGTGTGTTATTTTCCAGACAGCTACATTTTCTGAAGAAATTGACATATTTTTTGTGATTCTATGATGAAATTTGCATTTATTCGGCAACCCTCTGACGAAATTCACATCTTTTTTGCGATTCTTCAATGAAATTTGAGTTTTTTTAACAGCCTTTTGACTAAATTAGCATTTATTAACGACCCTTTGACAAATTCACATTTTTTTGTTGAAATATGCATGCTTTAAATAATTCTGTGACAATTCGTATTATTAAGCAATCTTTTGACGAATTTTGCATTCATTAAGCGATCCAAAGGCATTCTGTTCTGTATTTTCCAAAAATCATAGGTTTTCAATAAAAAAAAAAAAAAAATTGTCATCAATCTGGAAATTTAGACAAAAAACATACCACGAATTTCGACAAATCGTCACCCCAAAAAATCAATTTTGAAAATCATTTGCATAAAAATCATAAATATTGTAAGTGATGGCCATTTAAAATGGGCCGAGCAGAGTATTTGCAGTGGTTTTGTGGAAGGCTTAATTAACAACAACAGTTTTTCATGACCAAAACTTTTATTACTGACTAGGATGACATATTTACAGATGTAAACAAAACTACGACATTACTTTGTCGTAAACTCAAAGGAACTAAAATAATGATGAATAAAGTTACATGATTAACTGCTTAAGCAACATTTGAAAAGAAAAATAGAGAGAGAGAGCAACAAGCCATCGTAATACAAACTATTTATATGAAATTCTGAAGGACTTGTTTTGCATATATCTGTTGCCATTGTAGACACAAACTCTCTTCAGCAATACATCAAGATTTATCTGTAACACATATCCGAGACGCTATTGGCCACGCGGTATGACGTCAAAAACCTCTGCCGTTCACGGCAAGTGATACAATTGCTAAAATCACTGTTACTCGGCTGTTACGCAGTAACATTACTCAGTAGAAGCAGATCGAAAAAACCAGCTCTCTGATATGGTAAACACACATGCTCGGGAGATGACGAAAAACCATACATGCATCTATCTAAGTAATACATTTTATTTCTACTTTAAACTTGTTTTCTTTTAAACATTTAATGCTTATTAAACTTAAGAAACTTATAGATGCGCAACAAACGGCCTCCTTTTTCGTCACCTCCAGAGCGTTACAAAAATTCTGAAAAAGGTTATAAAAATGCAAAAAAAATTACAAATATCAAAAATTTCAAAAACTTCAAAAATTCAGAACTTCAAAAGTTCAGTAAAATTAAATTACATTTTAATATTCAAAAACAACAGTCTGGTCAATGTCAGGTCATATAAGACTTTATTGGCAAGGCATTGACCAGAGTGATTACATTGTAAGAAAAATTATAACCCCCCCTTAAAACTTTAAATATCAAAAATCCTTTTACAAAATTTCAACAACTGCTCTCTAATTTGGGGTTTTGTGAAACTGTCAGCCAAGTTAAATTTGCTAGCAACATATTTAAGTTTAAAGACCTGATCATATACTAAATTTCTAAGAAAATGATATTTTATATGGATATGTTTTGTTTTCTGATTTTCAAAAGGAGAATTCAAAAAGGCTATCGCTGCTTGGTTATCACAGAATAGTGTGCAATCTTTCAAGTTTAAATTTAGAACCTCATTTTGTAAAACATTTTTGACCCAGATTAATTCTTTAGCAGCTTCAGTTAAACTGACGTATTCGGCCTCCATAGTTGAAAGACTTATATATTTCTGTTTAAAAGTCTTCCACGAAATGGGCGTTTCATCTAGAAACAAAATATAGCCACCTATGGAAACTCGATCGTCTCTGTTTGCAGCAAAGTCTGAGTCTGAATAGCATGAAAGATTTAACTCACTAACTCTGGATAACTCAAGTTTATAATGTTTAGTATATTTAAGATAACCTAACAATTTTAATAAACTATTCCAATGAGAAATTCCAGGATTTGATTGAAATTGGGACAACAAATTAACTGCATACATGATATCTGGTCTAGTCCTTCCAGCTATAAAAGATAAACAGCCTATAAGATTTCTGTAAGGAAGCTTAGACATCATTTCAATATCTTCCTTAGTGGAAGGTGAATCTTGCTTCGACAAAACTAAGCCCTTGGGCATAGGTAAAGTACTAACAGGAAATTTAAATTCTGAAAACATTTCACAAACTTTTTCAATGTATGAAGTTTGGTGTATAAAAAGACGATTTCCTATTTCTTCAAACTCTATACCCAATAGTTTTTTAGTTGACTCCAAGGTTTTTAAATTAAAATGTTTTTGCAGTAATTCTATCCCAAAATCCAAATCATCTTTAGTTTTACCAAAAAGAACTATGTCGTCAACATAAAGTAAAAGAACCAATCTTGTCTGAAACATGTATACACAATTGCACCAATCGAGTTTTTGAAAATCAAGTTTGGATAAAACATCATCCATCTCGAAAAACCATTGTCTGCCACTCTGGTGGAGACCATAAATAGCTTTATTTAACTTACAAATTTTATCTTTATCCTTAACAAAACCCTCAGGTTGGTTCATGTATACAGTCTCATCCAGATTAGCATAAAGGTAAGCATTGTTGACATCTACCTGGACATTTCTCCATTTAAACAGACATGAAAATATGACAAAGAACAACCTAATTATTGTAAAACTGATAACCGGACTAAAAACTTCTTCGTAATTTTCCCCCTTTATTTGATTAAACCCCTTCGCTACCAATCTCGCCTTGTACCTTACAATTTCATTTTTCTCGTTTCTTTTAACGGTAAATACCCAGCGGTTTCCCAAAACTTTAGCATCTTTTGGTGGTGTCACAAGATCCCATACTTTTTGTTCATACATGACGTCGATTTCATGGTTCATTGCGTCCCTCCAATTTGATGCTTCTGGGCTTTTAATGGCTTGATTGTAACTTTGAGGAATTTTGATTTCAGTTAAATTTGCTTCATTTACATTTAAATTTAAAACTTTACCAGATTCTTTATTTTTAGAGCTGAAATCAAATAAATGTTTATCACATTCTATTTTATTTTCTTTACAATATTTTATTAATTCATTAAAAGACCTAATTCTAGTATTGGTTCCTTCTATGCCATAGTAAATATCTGTTTGATTTCCAGTTTTTCGGGGTACTGCTTTACGGGTCCATGGAATTGATGCACAAGGTTTTAAAATATCCTGCTCCGAAACTTCTGGATCTTTTACTTTAACAGCCTCACTCCCCAATTGAGATGTATTCTCAGGTTCATAAAAAATATCTGTCTTCTGGAAGATCAAAAATTGAAAAATTAAATTTTTGTTCTTTAAATTTTGAAACTACATCAACCCCCCTTTTTGTTTCATCAAATCTTACATTAATGGTTTCTACAATTTTATTTTCATCAATTAACCAGATTCTATAGCCCTTTGTTGATTGAGCATACCCGCACATGATCCCCAGTTTAGCTGGCATATCAAGCTTCCTTCTAATCTGTTTGGGCACTCCAACGTACGCTAAACATCCGAATTTCTTTAAATGAGAAACCGAGGGTTTTTTACCAGAATACATCTCAAAAGGGGTGATTGTCTGTTTGTGACATACTCTATTCCATACATAAGAAAAACACATTAAGGCTTCCGCCCAAAATTTTTGAGATAAGCCACTAGAATTGAGAAGAGTCTTTACACCATCCAAAGCAGTTAAATTAAAACGCTCCGCAACCCCATTCATTTCAGGACTGTACGGGTTCGTCTTTTCATGAAAAATACCCTTCTTTTCTAAAAAAGAATCAAATTCTCTGTTACAAAATTCTAAACCACCATCAATTCTGATTGAAATTATTTTCTTATTTAGATACCTTTCGGCCCTACTTTGAAATTTAAAAAAAGTTTGAAAGACATCAGATTTATTCTTGATGGGGTATACTGTAACAAAACGAGAAAAATCATCTATGATGGTGAAAAAATAACGACTCCCCCCATGCGACGTTACCTGTAAAGGGCCACAGAGATCCATATGTAAAAGTTTGAGAGCAGTTTTTGATTTAATTTTACCTATAGCTTTAAATGATGTTCTTTTAGATTTAGCGAGTTTACAGGAGATACAATCCTCGGCTAACTTCGACAATAAAGGCAAACCTATAACACTTTCATTTTTAGAAGTGTTAATTAAATATTCATTGTTTACATGACAGAACCTTTCATTCCACAGTTCATTTAAGTTTAATTTTTCAACTTGATTTGCAGAAATATTAGCCGAGTTGCTTTCTCCTTTACATTTGTAGCTAAAAGGTTTTAAAAAGTACAAGTCATTTTTTCTAACAGCATAAAACAAAAAATTCCATTCCTTGTCATAAACAATTACCCTACCCTTACTGCCTACAAAGTTTACACCCAATTTTTCAAGCTTGCTGCCAGACAACAAATTTCTATGTAAATTAGGATTATACAAAACATTTTTAAGGATAATTTGATTGAAGCTGCCATCTTTACATTTTACAAAAAAATTTACTGTACCCCTTCCCTGAACAGGGCTTTCCTTTTCTCCTACAGCAAGTGACATCTGCATATTTGACACAGGCTCAAAATCTAAAAATAAATTTTTGTCATTACAAAAATGAGCAGTCGCTGCGGTATCAAAAACCCAGCTATTACTTTTACAAAAATCAGATGTATTTGCTTCAAAAGTGTTTGGAGAAATTTCAATTAAACTTGCTTCGTGTTCAGAGAAGGTGCATTTGCATTATTATACTTTAATTCAACATTACTAGATTCTGAAAATTTACTTTTATATTGAGAATTTTTAGACTTAAGTTTACAATTTGAAATTAAATGACCATAAGATTTACAAAAATAACAAGGACCTATTGATTTATTCTGTTTAAAATTTTTAGCTTTAGAAAATTTACTTGAATTTACATTATCAGAATTAAAAGATTTACTTTGATTACTTAAATTTACATTACTGTTGTCAGACTTTAAAAATTTACTTTGATTTACATTACAATTAGCAAACTTTGAAAATTTACCTGATTTACATTTCACTTCTCCAGAAAAAGCAGCATTCTGAAAGTCTCTTGTGGCTAGCTTCAATCTGTTCTCCTCTAGCAGCAGTTCGGCTTCTATCTTATCTGGGACAAATTCTTTATCTGGCCACCTGTAGATTGCCTGCACCGTTGATTGAAATTCTTCTGGAAGACTTCTTATCATCTGATAACCAACATAGAGTGGTTGCAGATCATGACCAACTTCATGAAGCCGCTCGGAAAAGTCGGAATGTTCCAAATTCGATAGAAAGGGGGGTTCAAGCGATTTTGAGCAGATTGTACCATATTCTTGGAATATCGTACGACAAAGTATCGTTACAAGTATTGTTAGCTCGACATAAAATTTCAATTGATTCCATGATTTTAATCTTCTGATAATTTGATATTTTCTTTAGTAATTTAGCTTTTTTGAAATCTATTATAACTTCTTGTTCCTGGTATAGTTTAGAGAGAGCGGTATTGCATCGATTAAGTCTGATATCTGCAATGTGTTCTGACAAACGCTTCTTAGATTTCCTGGTTGTCATTGCTTGTTTCACTTTACACAAAAACAGTCCAAGATTTTCGCCTTGCACATATCTCAGGCTAAAAAAATCGTCTAAATGTTGAATAACTCGAGCTCGGGTGGTTCGTTCAAAATGATCCTTTAGAATCTTCCATGCAACAGCGCCATTTGTATTACCGGCGATCAGGGGCTTGAACTCTGGGCTCAGGGTCTGATAAATTATAGTGTATGCACGGGCTTTTCGCAAACTCAGGTCATTTCTTTCCCTCCAAGTCAGTTGTTCAGTCACAGGAACTGTTGTCGCCTCATCCTCTTTTCCCGGAACTTTGCTTTCCTTTGATGGTTCTATACTTTCACCAGCTTCTGCATCCGGACCTTCTATAAACTGCCACGCCCCATAATGGAGCAAAAGGACTCGTACTTCAACTTTCCAACTCTCCCAATTTGAAGAGGTCAAAAGGGTGACGTTTGTCAACTCCATTTCCAAATCTTGGCCTCCTTCACAGCAATCGGGGAAACTTTCAAAAAATCGGAAAAGTCCAAAAAGAAAACAGTCCTTGCAAATTTATCACTGGTAAAAAAAAATCACATCAAAACAGGGCAGAGGGCAAAACTTGAAAACTCCATAAAAAATTTCCAGGATCGGAAAAACATCGGCACGGTGTCACTTGTCAACAAAACATCGTTGAATAAAACATCGACGAAAAAATCTTCACTTCCACAAGGGCTCTGGGCCCATAACCCTGATGGCCATTTAAAATGGGCCGAGTAGAGTATTTGCAGTGGTTTTGTGGAAGGCTTAATTAACAACAACAGTTTTTCATGACCAAAACTTTTATTATTGACTAGGATGACATATTTACAGATGTAAACAAAACTACGACATTACTTTGTCGTAAACTCAAAGGAACTAAAATAAAGATGAATAAAGTTACATGATTATGTGCTTAAGCAACATTTGAAAAGAAAAATAGAGAGAGAGCAACAAGCCATCGCAATACAAACTATTTATATGAAATTCTGAAGGACTTGTTTTGCATATATCTGTTGCCACTGTAGACACAAACTCTCTTCAGCAATACATCAAGATTTATCTGCAACACATATCCGAGACGTTATTGGCCACGCGGTATGACGTCAAAAACCTCTGCCGTTCACGGCAAGTGATACGATCGCTAAAATCACTGTTACTCAGCTGTTACGCAGTAACATTACTCAGTAGAAGCAGATCAGAAAAACCAGCTCTCTGATATGGTAAACAAACATGCTCGGGAGATGACGAAAAACCATACATGCATCTATCTAAGTAATACATTTTATTTCTACTTTAAACTTGTTTTCTTTTAAACATTTAATGCTTATTAAACTTAAGAAACTTATAGATGCGCAACAGTAAGAGGTCTGCGGGGAAAACACGAATTTCGTTAGAAAATTATGAAAAAACTCAAATTTCGTCTGAAGATCGTGAAAAAATATCGTGAATTTCGTGAAACAATAGTGAAAGAAAAATGCAAATTTCGGGTAGGGATCACAGAAGAAAAAAAAATATCATCCAAAAACTTGCGAAAAAACACATCGCAAAAAAATCCAAAATTTCATCTAAGGACCGCAAAAAATCCGCGAATTTTGTCAAAAAATTTGCAAATTTCATCAAAAGATTGTGAAAAATCCCCAAATTTCGTCGAAAAAAAATGTGAAAAATTCGTAATTTTATCAAAAAATCTGAAAAGTCCGATAATTTTGTCTAAAGATCACGAAAAAAAAAAATGCAAACTTCGTCAAAGGACCGCGGAAAAAACAGAATCAAAAGTAAATCCCCCCCCCCCCCTTTTCACATAATCTGCTGTAACTTTTGAGAAAATGTGCTGCAAATTTCAAAAAAGTTATAAGATTAAAATGATATATCACATATGTCGAATCCTTTAATTCATCTTATTTATACATAAAACCAAAATAAAATACTCAGATTACTTAAAGGTGTTTTTTATTAACAAAACCTAGTACTTTCGAGCATGTCATGCTCATCATCAGGGTTAAAACAACAAAAGAGTAGAAGTCAAAGGCTGAGTTCTTTTATACGAAGTGGACTGATCCAAAGACAACCTAAAAGGGGGGGGGGGGGAGAAGTCAGAATGTTCCAAATTCGATAGAAAGGGGGGTTCAAGTGATTTTGAGCAGATTGTACCATATTCTTGGAATATCGTACGACAAAGTATCGTTACAAGTATTGTTAGCTCGACATAAAATTTCAATTGATTCCATGATTTTAATCTTCTGATAATTTGATATTTTCTTTAGTAATTTAGCTTTTTTGAAATCTATTATAACTTCTTGTTCCTGGTACAGTTTAGAGAGAGCGGTATTGCATCGATTAAGTCTGATATCTGCAATGTGTTCTGACAAACGCTTCTTAGATTTCCTGGTTGTCATTCCAATGTAATCTGTTCTCTTTTTGTTCTCCATTATTGTGGCTGGGATTAAATATACACCTGCTGAATCTTCCATGGGGATAGGATCGATGCTATTCTGAAGTCTTGTGCTTAATTTATTAGGGGGGGGGAGCAATTAAATGTAGATTGTATTTCTTTAATTTAAACTTTAGACATTCAAAGAGACCAGGAAAAAATTGAAATTTGTGCAACTTTGTTTCGTTATAATTAAATTTGCTATTACTGCTGCCGTATTGAGCTTGGTAAATAAGTTTATTTATAAACTTAAGTGGGAAACCGTTATCATTTGCTATATTTCTGATTGTGTCTAATTCCTGATTAATATATTTCTTACTGCAGATATTGAAAGCTCCGGTCTATATAGAATCTGTATGCTGCAGCTTTATAATTACTGGCCGAGACTAGACCGCGCTTTCAATATCTGCAGTAAGAAATATATTAATCAGGAATTAGACACAATCAGAAATATAGCAAATGATAACGGTTTCCCACTCAAGTTTATAAATAAACTTATTTACCAAGCTCAATACAACAGCAGTAATAGTAAATTTAATTATAACGAAACAAAGTTGCACAAATTTCAATATTTTCCTGGTCTCTTTGAATGTCTAAAGTTTAAATTAAAGAAATACAATCTACATTTAATTGCTTCCTCCCCCCCTAATAAATTAAGCTCTAGACTTCACAATAGCATAGATCCTATCCCCATGGAAGATTCAGCAGGTGTATATTTAATCCCAGCCACAATAATGGAGAACAAAAAGAAAACAGATTACATTGGAATGACAACCAGGAAATTTAAGAAGCGTTATTCAGAACACATTGCAGATATCAGGCTTAATCGATGCAATACCGCTCTCTCTAAACTGTACCAGGAACAAGAAGTTATAATAGATTTCTAAAAAGCTAAATTACTAACGAAAATATCAAATTATCAGAAGATTAAAATCATGGAATCAATTGAAATTTTATGTCGAGCTAACAATACTTGTAACGATACTTTGTCGTACGATATTTCAAGAATATGATAAATCTGCTCAAAATCCCTTGAACCCCCCTTTCTATCGAATTTGGAACATTCCGACTTCTCCCCCCCTTTTTTACATTGTCTTTGGATCAGTCCACTTCGTATAAAAGAACTCAGCCTTTGACTTCTACTCTTTTGTTGTTTTAACCCTAATGATGAGCATGACATGCTCGAAAGTACTAGGTTTTGTTAATAAAAAACACCTTTAAGTAATCTGAGTATTTTATTTTGGTTTTATGTTTTATTTATATTCAAAAAAGTTTTTACTCAGAATCACCCCTGAAGAACCCTTTGATAAATTTGGCGCTTTCCCGTGATCCTTTAAAGAAATTAGCGTTTTTATGATCATTTAATGAAATTTAAATTTATTTCGAGATTCTTTCTTGACATTCACGTTTTTTTAAGCGGCATTTTGATAAATTTGGGTTCATAAGCAGGCACGTGCGAAGAGAAAACTGCACTCGGAGCAAAGTTTCAATTTAGTTATCTTTTTCTTCTTACCAGCCAAAAATGATGTTGGTATTAGAAAATCAGCGCCCACAAGTTTCTGCGCCCGGTTCGACCGCCCCTTTGCCCTGCCCCCTTTCACACGACACTATTTATATGGCGATCCTTTCACAAAATTCACATTTATTCTGCGATGCTTTCATGAAATTCACATTTATTCCACCATGCTTTCACAAAATTCGCTTTTATTCCGCAATCATTTCACGAAATTCATGCTTATTCCACTATTTATTTATTTTTTTAAGAAACTAGTGTTTTATCAAAATCTTTTAAAAAAAGTCGTTTTTTTTTTTTTTTTTTTTTTTCGCGATTTTTTGAGAAAATTGGTGTTTTTATTGCGATAATCTGACAAAATTTTCTTTGAACGATTGATGAAATTGATTATGAAAATATGCAATTCAACTCGGTTCAAAAGTTATTAAAAATTGGTAATTAGCCCGGAAATTCAGACATAACTATCCAAATTTCGGGGTTTATAAATGATGTTTCATAACTTTTAGAATCAAATGCGTTAATTTTTTTGGAAAATTTGAAACAGAATTACTCCAACCTCGCGACGGCAAATCACACGAAAAAAAAAATTGCAAAATTTGACGATTAGTTGTGGAAAAATAGCATGAATTCCAGAGATTTTTCGCAGCAAAACACTCATAAAATATGTCATTCATTCTCACAAAATTTAAAAAAAAAAAAAAAAGTGGAAGTTAATCGTAGTTTCAAAATGCAAAATTTTTCGTAAAATTCGTGATTTTTTTGGATGGGAGTGTCCCGTCTAAGATGTTTTTTTTGGATGGGATTTCAAAATTTCGGGCATGAATCCCACCATCCCGCTCTGAAATTCAAGCCCTGAACCAGAAATAACTCAGAATGTATTAATAATCTAATTTCCCACAGAAGCCGTTCACAACAAAAAAAAGCTTTTCTTCTATTGCCTGTCGTCACTCAGATTTAAAAAAAAAAAAAACTTTTTTGCTATACCTAAAGCATGTCACCACTAGTCAATTTTTCTACTGTGAAATACATCTTAGATTCTAAAATCTGATGAAAAACCAATACAGTAGACTTCCACAAATCCACACAGCCTGGGACCAGAAGTTGTGCAGATTTTAGAATTTTGCGGATTTCTGGTCATTGCTTTGTTTATATATATTTTTTTTAAGTAATTTTAATGTAAATAATAATGAAATCAAAAGTATAATGAATGCTTACAATGTACTAAAATATTAAAATAAATAATAAACTAAAATAATAAAAAATTAGATAATTTTTAAAATGATTAAAATACTTGTTAGTAATCAATAATGTACAATTAAATATTATTATAAAGATGAAGTGTGTTTTTCCTAAATTATTCAATAAAACTTGCCTCGTAAAGGTACATTTCTAATTCACATCAGGATCATAAAATAATGAAGCTTTATTTCAGGTTTGGTAAGATTGTGATTACCAATGATATCAGCAATATCTTGATTTTTTCAGGAAAAAATTAGTCTTTCTTCTTGAAAAAATATTAATTCAATAACCTTAACAAAAATTACAAATTAAAAAATAAATGGAATTTATATAAAACTAAAAAAGTCAAATTTTGAACATGATTCTGAACTGAATGTTTCATTGTTTACATCTGTAAATTATGTGTGGATTTTAGAGAGTTGTGGATTGTAGGAGTGCAGATTTGAGGGAATCTACTGTATTTTAAAGTTTTTTTATGACCCTTAATATCTAAAATGTTTTTCATATTTTGATTTGTGAAACGAATGTGTGCTTGTAAAAATGTGAAAAAAAATAGAATATTTTCCTCCCCCCCCCCCCTTTCGTTCTTTTCTGCTACCAAATCTTGGAATGCTTCCAGAGCAGAGCTTGAAATTCAATTTTTCAAAGGAGGGGAGTCTCCCTACCAACATTTATAAATGGAGGGGAGTTGGGCTGTTTGGGAGGGAGAAAAAAAATGTTTAAAACCTGCCATTATTTTATGTGCTATTTAAAGAATACAGACATAAAAAAATATCACTGAAGCAATTTTTATCAACAATTCAGAATAATTATGCAAAATGTGTAAAAAAAAAAACTTTTATATTGTCTTGCTTTTACTGGCGGCAAATTCCCTCCCGGTGCTAATTATTTTTGTCGCAGGTCTAATTATTGTTTTAATAATAATTAATAAAACTTCTAATTAATTTAATAAATTTATATTTATAATTAATTGTTATAACCAATATTATTTTTCTGTATATTAAATGTGCAAGATACAAATTTAATCATAAAATAATATTTATTTGAGTGTAGAAAATAAGAAGTATCACTATTGTTTGCATTTCTTTAAAAAAGGGGCAAGTCAAATTCATCGAAAGAGACTTTCTTAAAAAATGAATACAGTAGACTCCCTCAAATCCGCACAGCGTGGGACCAGAGGTTTTGCGGATTTTAGAATTTTGCAGATTTCTGGTCATTGCTTTGTTTACAATTTTTAAACAGTAATTTGAATGTAATAAATAATGCAATCAAAAGTCTAATGAATTCTTACAATATACTAAAATATTAAAATAAGTAATAAACTAAAAGAATAAAAATGTAGATAATTTTTAAAATGATTAAAATACTAAAAGCTAAGGTCAAGTTAATAATCATTAATGTACAATTAAATATTCATTATAAATATGAAATGTGTTTTTCCTAAATTACTCAATGAAACTTGCCTCATAAAAGTACATTACTAATTCACATCAAGATCATGAAATAATGAAGCTTTATTTCAGGTTTAGCCAGACTTAATAACTAAAAAAGCTTGATTATAATATATAGGTATATGTGGTAAGATTGTGATTACCAATGATATCAGCAATATCTTTATTTTTTCAGAAATAAATTATTCTTTCTATATGAAAAAACATCAATTCAATAACCTTAACAAAAATTACAAATTAAAAAAGTAAGGAATTGATATAAACCTAAAAAAGTGAAATTTTGCTCCTACATCTGAACTAACTGTTTCATTGTTTACATCTATAAAATATGTGCGGATTTTAGAGAGTTGTGGATTTTAGGAGTGCGGATTTGAGGGAGTCTACTGTACTTTGTTGAGTAAAGGGATACTTTTTGTTTAATGAATGGCAGCTTTCAGAAATTGCGCTCACTCAGAAAGATTTGGAGCTGTCAGAATTTCCGAGCAGCAAAGAAAAAAATATATTGAAGCAGGAAAATTAGTTTGTTGAACAGAAAAATGAACTCCCCGTAATATTATTTTTGAGGGGAGGAAGGGAAGAGAGGTTCCCTTTGACGAAAGTTGCATTTTTTCGCTATCTTTTGATGAAATCTGTCATTTTTTATGATCTTTTCACGAAATCTGCCGTTTTTTCGGGATTTCTTGACAAAGTCTGCCGGTTTTTTTCGTGAATTTTCTGAGGAAATTTGCCATTTTTTGCGATTTTTTTACGAAAATTGCCGTTTTTCGTGATATTTTGAGGAAATTTGTCGTTTATAGTGAATCATTTGTCGTTTTTCGAGATTTTTGGACGAAATCTGACGTTTTTTCGTGAATTTTCTGAAGAAATTAGCCGTTTTTTCGCGATCTTTTAATGAAATCTGATGTTTTATTGCGATTTTTTTTTACAAAAGTTGCCTTTTTTTCGTGATGTTTTGGGGAAATTTGTCGTTTATAGTGAATCTTATGTCGAAATTTGACATTTTTTCGTGAATTTTCTGAGGAAATTTGCCGGTTTTTCGCCATTTTTTTTATGAAATCTGATGTTTTTTCGCGATTTTTTTTTACGAAAATTGCCGTTTGTCGCGATTTTTGGACGAAATTTGACGTTTTTTCGCGACCTTTTTGACGAAAACTGCCGTTTTACAGAATTCTTTCACGAAATTAGGCATTCTTTCGAGAATCTTTTGCCGAAATTTGCCGGAAATTAGTCGTCTTTTTGCAATCTTTTAACAATATTTGCCGTTTTTAGCAAACTTTTATGAAATCACGCATCTTGCGAAACGTGTAATAGCGGTTTCTTTTGTGTGTCGTCTCCGATCTTTTGCGTAAGTTATGCGCAGTAGCGCGTCCGCGGCATCACTGTTTCATAATTTTTGGAATTGAATGCGTTATTGTTTTTTTGTGGGGGGGGCGGGGGGGAGGGGAAATTCCGAACAGAATCACCTCTATTTTGTCGCGGAAAATAGAACGAAACTCGTCAATCGATTGCAGGAAAAAAATTGCGAAATTTGTCAATCAGTCGGAAAAAATCGTGATTTTCAATGATTTTTCGCTGTAAAAAAACTCGCAAAATGTGTCGATTACTCGCACGAAAAGATCATAAAATTCGCAAAACGATCGTGGGAGTTGATCATAGTTTCAAAATGCAAAATTGTTTCGGCGGGAGCCTCCCATCCACGTTATTCTTTTGGGCAGGATTTCAAAATTTTGGGCGCGAATCCCGCCATCCTGCCCTGAAATTCAAGTCCTGGCTTCAGAAATCTCAGTGATTGACTGTGTATGCCTGTTTAAGATGTTGATTATGGTTTTTAATTAATATCTTGGCTAATTTTAAAAAAATAAATTTGAACCCTCATGTGTATTCGGCCCTCTTCATTACCCTCATCCAAGTTTTCAGATCTCTACATGTGTTAGATTTTCCTATCCATTGCCAATATGCAATAAGACAGACAAATATATTTCTTTTATTTGTATAAATACATGTAACTTTAAAAATCCGGCATTAAAATCACCTTTTCTTTTACATTTCCAACTTATGGGAGAACAAAAAGTTGCAAGATGAAAATGTGTATTTTTCTTTTCTGAACTTTTGGAAGATTTTTTTAAAAATTTTACAGATAATAAGAAGGTTTTTTTGAAAATCAGATAATGATTCTTCTAAAATAAAGTTTTAAATTTGTCTACAGCAGAAAAAGTGGGCTTGATGAAAAGGTTAGATAGGCTTTTTGAAAATGTTGTGGGCTGATTATGGAATCAGATCACTGATAGTTTGACAATAAAAAACAGAAGCTAAATATACTGCAATTTTATACAAAAGATGATGGCTCCAAGAACTAAAAAGCCGCTAGAAAAAATTTCACATTTTATTAGGGGTTTTTTCTTCTTTTCTTTTCTAATATAGAAAATTTCAATTCAAGATAATTTTGTTTTCTTCTCTTCTCACATTATTATCACTTGGCTATCACTTGGCTTTGAATCAAATTTGAGCTAATGGCACTCACTATTAAGAATATCGAAAGTGCTTTTAATGTATTTTCAAAAATCTGGCTTAGTCTCAATCTTAACAGCACTTTTTTTTTTTTTTAGTTATACTGTGTTTAATTGACATATTTAGACAAAGTGTACTTTATGGTGAACATATCTTAAATAATAGAATCAAACCATACATTACTTTAGTTTAAATAATATTATATTTTTTGTTTTATCTATACTAATATTATACAGAGGAAAGATTTGATTGTTTGTTTGAATTGAATACGCTCCGAAACTACTTGACGGATTTGAAAATTTCTTTTACCGTTGGAAAACTACACTATTTCCGGTGAACATAGGCTATATTATATTTTCAAAAAAATTAGGGATCCTTACTAAAATGCCAAAAATGTAACCCAAGGTTTAGAAAAATGACCTTAAAAAATCCTTACATCACGTGCACTGCAAATACTATTAATTATAATTAGGGATGGGACGAATATTCGGCCACTATTCGGTATTCGGCCTGTTCGGCCCTTTGGCCGAATACCTGTAGCCGAATATTTAGAAATATCTTGCCGAATATTGCTAAAATCTCGCTGAATAGTGAAAGATATCTTGCTAAATTAAATTTAGGATTTAAAGAATTTTATTTCTTGCAATTTTTTTTTCTCTAATCCAAATTGCTACTTCATTCATGAAGTCCTTCTCACTGTTACTTACAAAATATACAGTTATTCAGATACTAAAAAATACACAGCTTTTCTGTATTTTCCATAAAAGTTAGTGATATTTTAGAAATTGCTGCCCAAGTTGGAGATTTAATTGTGCAGGAAAAGTCTTCATTAGAGAATGATATATTACAATTCAAGATATAAAAACACTTATAGAAAAAAAAGAAAGAAAGAAAAACACAGCCTTATTCTAAAACACTTGAATATTTATTAATGTCTGCAAATTCCATGCACATATAAGGCTCTTATGAAATTCATAACCTATTTTCTATAAAGAAAGAAAAAAATTCATTCACTAGGTGTACTAACAAAGATTTATTTTCAAAATTAAACATCAAATATCACTATTCCAAATATAACGGTACATCTGAAAACAGAACTGGTGTCAAACTAGACGCTTATTAGATGACACAATTTGCTTTATGAAGATGGTTTTATAAATATTTAAACATAAATTCTAAATACTGAACAAAATAATTTTTTTATTCTATAGTTTTCACTTTTAAGTAATTATTTCCATAATTATTGACTTAAATATGTAACATTATTATGTATATATTTTTAATTTGCATCTTTCTTCATTCGTGTTGTTATCAATTTCTGTTTATCCTTTTAATGCTTGTTGAAAAAGGTGAATATTTTATGCACCAATTCAAATATCAAAGATTTTGTTGACATATGTATTCTACTTTAAGCATAACCTTTTGCTTTAACATAATTTGTAATTTAAAGTTTGGCAGCTGATTTCAGAACAGTCTTGTTCTTATAAATTTACTTTTAAAGGTTATTTCAGAAAATATCTTCTTGTGAGTTCTGAGAGAAATTAAGAATATTATTGATTTTGGATGAAAGAAAGGGTAAAAGTATCATTTGATAGTAAAAGGGAAGTACATTCTTCATATTTTAATGGAAATATCTTCCCATCCTAACTTACTGAAAATCAATTTGATGCACATTAGGATAAAAGAATATAATGCAATTTCATAATTTTTTTGTGTTAAAATAAGTTTTTCAAATTTAAAAATACATTTAAAAGCACATTTAAGAGTAACAATTATTAATGAATTCCTATTTTTTAAGTTATGTATAGTTAAAATTTATTTTTTTTTATTAAAAAAAAAAGTTGGTATTCAGCCTAAAATTTGGCCGAATATTCGGCTATTCGGCCAAATCACTATTCGTCCCATCACTAATTATAACCTATATATATATAACAAAGTCATGTTAATTACACCATTTATAACTCAAGAGCAGATGGATTGATATTTATGAAATTTTGTATGGAGGTATCTGACATTTTAGATTGACAAATAGGCTACTTTTTACTCGACTACCTAAAAGAAGGGTAATGTTTTTAGTAGTTGAATTTAATGGGATGAAATGGTAGTGACAATTTGTGGTGTCAGTAGTGGCACGGGACTGGGCGACTTGCTCTACCCGAAGCAAAGCGAGGGTAGGCTGCTAGTTTTCCATAAAATAAAAATACCAATTGTTAATTTTTGCACTACAGATGTATTTTGTCATTATTATGTGCCAGTGTTTTTCTTTATGCATTTTTGTTGTGAACAGTTGAAAAGGTCTGTATTTTACATAAAAAATAACCCTTTTTAACTGTGTTTAGTTAAGAGGCTATTTCAGTCATGTCAAAATGCATGTTTGCTAATGTAAATCCAACAAGTGAAAAATTTTTAAATATCTCATTTGAATTTGAATATATATATAGATAATTCATTAATTTATTTTTAATTAGAACACTTTCATTTTCATAAACGGTGTTGAAAGTGAAAGCATCCTCATGAGAAAAACCTGGAAACAAAATCAAAAAATGATCTTTGTACCTCAGATTAACCTCAGCTATCCAATGCAAAAAATAAATAAATAAAAATAAATAAATAAATACAAGTAAAAAATATTCAAATGCAAATGAGATACCTTTAAAAATTTCTCCCATTGAATTTTCATTAGTAATTTTTTTTTTTTTTTTTTTTTTTTTTTTTAATGGCTGAAGTAGCCCTTTAAGAATTTGCCCTTATTTTTTTCTTTTGAATTACGAAGTTTTGTAATTATATCAATGCATGACTCTTATAATTGTGTGATCCATCCATCTGACTGCATATAAAAGTGTGAAAACTATCCAAGTAAATAGCTTAAAATTTAAAATGTATCATTGCTGCATACTTTTGTCTAGTCATTTCATTTTTTATGAAAATCGTATTCATAGTTTAATTACAGGGACAATCAAAAGCATTCTTTACATTATGGTCAATTAGAAAAAATAGTTTCGAATGCACTTTAATATTTTTTACACTTTATTGAACATAATAAAATTGATATGCATCAAACATGTACAGTAAAATTTACATTCTGTGCAATATGCTGTGCAAAGAACATTTGTTAATACAGGATCACACAAAAGTATTCCATTTCATAATGGTAAAGTTGAAATATTATTTTGGACATATTTTAATTATACAAACTACTTCACATTTTATGAAATTGATATATGTTGCTGAAGTTTACTACAACTTATTTCCTGTATAATAGATAGCACATAGTTTTTACTTGGACATACAAAAGATTTTGGATACTGAACTGTATCCAGTGAATTGAATGATAGTGATGATTGCTGAAAGTTCATTTTTAGTTGTCATATATGTTTTTAACTAAACTTTTGCATATTACATTATGTGTGTAAATGCTATAAATCAAATACAGAGTTAAACAAAAGAATAATAGCATCTAGCAAGCATTTCTGAATGCTCATTTTAAAGGATTAATGTTCTAAGAATATCTTTCTATGAGTATGTTGAAATGCTTTTAAACTCTCTCTCTCTAGAGGACTTGGAAGAAGTTTTTCATCTTCTGCATTCATCCACTCTAAGTTGAGTTGATTGAAGCATCCTATTGCTAAAAAACTTTGTTTTATATTATGCTGCATTGTAGTGGGGGTGGGAGGGGGTTGAGGATTTTAATGAATTTTTTAAATACACTAATTATTGTAAATTAAAAGCACTGTCTTTTATTGAAATGAGTTTAATCGTACAATCAAAAGTTTTAATAATTAAAAAATATGTTGGATTGGAATGTATAGCATTTAATAGATTTTGTGTATAATATATAAAAATTTTTTATTTAAGCCTATAGTTAAAGATCTTTTGGCAGGTGTAGTGTATGATCTTAGGCAAAAAACTGATGTAATTATAACTTTAGTACATATAATTAATTTAAAATTTTGTAGGTTTGATGGAATTAATTTAATTAAGGTTATAGGAAGAAGACATTGTTTTTTACAAAGCTGAAAGTTATATGATCAATTCTTAAAAAATACAGTTTCTTCTACTTGAAAGTAACCTATTTCTTTTGTCTGTTTTTTTTTTTTTTTTTTTTTTTTTTTTCATGGTTTTTTCTATTATGGAAGAAACTTGCCAATTCTGCTATGGTCCTCTATAGGCAATGTTTCACAAAGTTTTTTTTTTTTCCCCAAATTTTCTTGGCATGTCAGGGTTTTGCAGTTAATAAATTTGCAGTTAAAAAAAAAAACTCTCACAATACTTGATTTTATAAAGAAGTACTGAAAATGTTAAAGATTTAACTTTTGGTAGCAGATATTAAAAAAAAAAAAAAATATCTATTAACTCAAAATAATATTTTTTCACTGTCAAACCTCAAAATTTTCAGATAATTTTCAGACTCATTTTTAAAGGTGAAAATATAAAACTTGCTGATGTGATTTTTGAAGAGATATAAATGAGGCTGTGTATTTTCATTTTTTGCTCAACTAATTAGAACTTGATTTATAAACAATTATTTCCTGAGTATAGATATTTTTTTTCGTTTCCAGCTCTTCCGCTTCAGGTAATGTGTTCAAAATGCCATTTTTGACAGTGTTTTTTTGCAGTAGATTCTGCTTTTATTAAAACATTGACAAGCATTGCACATTGTATATTTTCTGAGTAAGAGAATCTGTCTATTTGATGCTTTTTAGAACAAAAAATTAATTAAAAAGTAAAGATGAATCAGAAAATTATTAGTTTGGATTCAAATGCATCCTTTAGGAGTTTTCCTTAAGAGAGATCCTTTAATTTTCTTATGATAAATATAAATTTCAATAAAACTTTTTTTTCTACATACTATACCATGAAATTTTTGGGGAAAATCATAAGTTCTATTTTACAGAAATGTGAAGAAGCTGGTCACAAATGCATAACATTCATTGATGGTTACTACATTGAAACAGCTGTTTGTGTGATAATTGGTTTCCTGTGGTTAAGATGGGGAAGAAGTGCCGTTAGACGTTTACAAAGTTTACCATTATCTGCTTGGAAATGTCCTAGGTCAGTAACTTTTATTGAACTTATTTTTTAATTTAATATGTATGCATGCATGCAAGTTTAACAAAATGAGTTTTTTTTTTTTTTTTTCTTTTTTAACCTCTGATTTATTTTACTTTTCCGTGGTATGTTTCTAAAAGAACTAATGTCAATTTTCTTAATAAAAATGGGAAATACTAAAATAAAATAGACCAGAACTCGTAATAAGGTACCATAAATTAAACTTGAATACAGTAAAACCCCTGTTATCTGAAAAAGATGGGACTGAAGCATTTTTAGTTAACTGGGGTACCATAGGAATTTTCAGATAACCGAAGTTCCATAGGAATTTTCAAATAAATGGGTGACTTATGGTGAAAACTTGTTTGATGAAAAACTGCGATTGTGATTTAAAACATCGTTGTAATAAAATTGTTGTTGTATCGTATTCAACCCACCCTGAATGACAAACCAAAATTACGAGTCACTCCAACTACAAGATTATAACTTATTGGTTAAAATCTAAGATCAGTGCCTATAGTGACATAGTAGACGTTCTCTTTTTAAACTAACAAGGGGACGGCAAGGGTGTGTGGTATCCAAATCAAAGTAAGTTTTTTTGTGTAAATAGTACTCAGTAAGAGAACTCGTGCAACCAAGGCGTAGCGCGCAATATTTAGTAGTTATTGAGAAAAAATGTGTGGTTATTTTATGTGTGGTGTTTTATGTGTGGTTATTTTAAATATATGTTTTTTGTTATTTGCATGATATATGATATACCATTATTTTAGCAAAATGGTGACCAGCGAAGATTTTCTTGGCTCCTCATGAAATGTAATCATTAGGTTTACTTTTTTAATACTCGGGTTCGTATTGTTCTGGTGACGAATCATCATATACTCTCAAAAATCACTTTTTCACATTCTTTATTAATATGTATTAATTCTTCATTTTGGAAAAATTCCTTTTCATTTAATATTTCCAAAGTCTTATCATGCAATTCTTTGCCAATTAACATTGCATCTTCAAGTATAACAAATGAAGCGTTTGATGCAATTAAATTATTTTCGGTAAGGAAACCTTCATAATATATTACTGCATTTTTCAATAACAATTTTGACTTATCACTGCACAAAGATGATTCAGAAATAGGATCTGTATGTAAAGAGGAACCAGGAAAATCTTCTCTGTTTGCCATTTTCCTAAAAAATTATGGTATATTGTATATCACTCAAATAACAAAATACTTCCGTTCAAAGTAAACACACCTAAAAAAATAAAGTAAAAAAAAAATTTCTTAATAACTACTAAGTATTGTGCGGTACGACTTGGTCATATGAGTTCTCTTACTGAATACTATTTACACAAAAAAACTTACTTTGATTTGGATACCCCTACCCTTGCCGTCTTCTTGTAAGACTCCTATAATAGGAGTCCTATTTTAAACATGCAAAGAGAGAATTTTCTGCGCCAAGGAAAGAGATGTGCATGCAACACAGAGCCGCAGAAAGCAAATACAAATAGTAGATTTTATAAGTAAGGGATGAAAAAATATGTGCGCCAGTAACAAAACGAAATATATATATATATATGGGGTCATATATTGTAATACGATTAATGGTTTTATATATATATAAATACTTTTATAAATACATCCAAAGTTATTCAGACAATACCATTAAATAAACCAATGAAACCAGTATTTTTATATATTATATATATATATATATAACACTATTTCTTCCAGAAGCCAGTGCCCAATATAATCTTTCAAAGTTTTGATTTTTACATATTTTGCTTCCAATTTTTAAATCTAATATATATTTAAACAACTCTTCACTGTATTAAAAATTATTCAGAATTGTTTTAAGATAAAATTTACAAATAAAACAGTAATCAAAAATCAAAATATGTTGAATGATGTCAACATTGGTAAAAATAATGTTGAAAATAAATTTTTTCACATTTAAAAAAAACTTAGGAGAATTTTCTTTCAGTTAAGCGGAGAAGTCTTTCAGTTAAGCTAATTTTCATATGAGTTCAGGGGTTCGAATAAACAGGGCTCTACTGTATTTATTCTTCAATATTGATGCATTGAAAAGTATGTTTGAAAAGTATGTTTGTCAAAAAAGTAAGCAATTTCATAGATAATGTATTATTTTGGGGATGCACAACCTGTGGCCTATGATAGTTTAATGTGTAACCTGTGAATTTCATTAATTTATAATTGGAAAAAATTACAATTCTTCTCATAGGTTACAAGAAAAAATTGTGAATTTCGTCAATATGCCAAGGGAAAATTTTGTCAGTCAGTTAAAAATCGTAAATTTCATTGATTGGCTGCAGGAAAATCAAGAATTTTGTTATCGGGAGCAGAAAAATAACAAATTTTGCATTGAGGCTTAGAAAAATCACACATTTCATTGATGGGACATGGGAAAATCATGAATTTTGTCGATCAGGCATAGAAAAAATTGTCAAACGGGCTCAAACAAATCATCAATTTCATTGGTCGGGCTAAAAATTGCAAACTGCTGTAGAAAAATCATCAATTTCACATCATGATGTAAAAATTGCAAATTTGGACAGTCAATTTAGAATCGTAAATTTCGTCAATTGGGTGCAGAAAAACACAAATTTTCTCAGTTAGAAGTGGAAAAATCTCAAATTTAGTTGATCAGCTGTGGAAAAATCACTTGTTTTGTCTGTTTATCATGAATTTTGTCAATTTGTCTCAGGTAAAATTGTAAACTTCATGAGAGTCAACTAATAGAATCACCAATTATGTCGATCGAGAGTGGAAAAATCACAAACTTCATCCATGAGAAAATCACATGTTTCATCTGTTTATCAAGAGTTCCATCAATTTGCTGTGAATAAAATTGCAAACTGTGTGAGATTCATCTAATAATCATGAATTACATTGATCAGGTGTGGAAAAATCACATGTTTCGTTATAGACATGAAAAGATTGTCAGAATTGTTGATGATATGTGGAAAAGTTGCTAACTATGTTGATCAGATGTGGAAAAATCTCGAGTTTGGTCAGTCGCAAGAAAAAATCAATAATTTTGTAAATTTGCCACACAGACAGTTAAAAATCGAAAATTTCATCATTTAGGTGCATAAAAATCATGAATTTTATTGATTAAGATTGGAAAATTGTAAATTTTGTCAATCAATCATGAAAAAAATCACAAATTTCACCAATTAGGCATTAGAAAACTTTTGAAGCTAAGGTCAGTTATCTATTTTTAAAAACTATGTGTTGTGGTGCACACTTTTTTTATAAAAGAACTAAATTGTTAGTCAATTTTTGTTGTTTTTTCTTTTGTTTATACATAAAAAACAAAAATTGCTATTGCAAATAGGTATTTGCCTCTATTGATTAAAACAACTTCATATACATCATCGAATTATGTATAAAAACTTAATTAAAATCTAGCTGCTTCTCTAAACATTTCATACTACTCTCATGTTCCAAACTAAGAGAATTTTAAAATTTGGTTGATCATCTCCAGGATTACTTTACAGATTTAATGAAAGTATGTACATAGGTTGATATAATGCAACAACATCAATCACAATGTGCATGCATGATTGTGCATGAGAATCGTTAGTATCAGAAGGTATAAAACATAGCTTAAAATATTGAACCAAAAAATGGGGTAATAGGTGTATGGTGCCTTCTTATACTTATTCAGCTCTCAGAATGTGTATTCATACTGAAAATTAGGCAGTTTATGGGTTCCTCTAGCATTAAGCCTCATTCCTTTAGCAATGCTGTTTTCAGGCCCTGAGTGTTTGAAAATTAGTCCAATTTTCCTTTCCAGAGCGTCCCAGACCGCTCTCATTTATGTATGGAGATAACACTGGTCCGATAAGCAAATATCCTTACTTTCAAGAAAATTGTTGTAGATGAGCTCTATCTTTAAGTCCATTAATTCTCCAAGCATCTTGAAGGCTTTCGTGCATTTTCATAAAAATGCCTATAAAAATAACCTTAATTTAAATTTTCTTTCACTGTATGTTTCTAAAATACACTTCATGTCCCTTTACTTAAAATACATTTTGAAATACAATTCTGCTTAAAATATTTTTTTCTATAACAGATTTAAGTTGTTTTTGTGAAACAGGAAAATATGACCAAACTGCTCAGGGAGTAAAAATGAAATCAAGATCAAATGCATCTCTGAAAATATGAACAAAGGGTACTAAGATATCATCCTTAACTTCATATCAGTCAAAGAACCTTTTTCAAACAAAGGGAGAGGTGTGTGCCCATCCAGCATGGTGGTTTTGTTGGGTCTGTTCTAGGATTCAGTTATGTCTAAGTGCAACATTCTGGTGTGTGCTGGGTGTGTAAGGCCATAATTTAAGATCACAAGTTATAAAACTCTAACAAATTTATTAATTCCATAACAAAGTAAAAAATGGTTAGTAAAAGAACTAGAACAATTTTCTAGTTTCAAACTCTGCATGGCATGGCTGGAAACATGGCAAAATAAGGTGGCTAAAATCATTACTGTTCCTGACAGCATAACAATCCCATTAAACATCAATTTGTAACAGCCAAGTTAGAGCTATATTAAAGACTGCCAAGTGCGTTTTCACTGCACTCACTTCCCACCTCCCTACAAAATCTCCAGACTTAAATACAAAAAGAAAAGAGGTTAAAATACACAGTTAAAGATTAATATGCAAATTTAATCAGCAAGAGAGAAGCAGCAAAACCAATTAACTGCAGGTTAACTGACATGAAAAGATTTTCATACCACTCGCTCATCCAACCATGAATCCAACCAGCCATTTCTACAAGGTCAACATAGCAAGCTGTGATGTTGCTTGACAGGCCTCGTTAAAATACACACTTTGTACTACTGCAAATAAAGTCCAGTTTCATTTCAGTAAGTAATTAACATTCAAAAACAATATAGTGACACTTTAAATGCATATTAAGTGTTATTGGTTGAGCAGAGAAACTGGGAAAATATATAAATACTTTTATATTAATAAACTTAATTGAGACTTTATATATTTTAAACTTATGCCAACAGGTTTACCATTGTAATTTTCTGCTTCCAGTTCTCCATGCTTTCATACCTTTGGATGCAGGAAAACACAATAGCTAACCTATGAGTCAACCATTAAAACTGCTCAAATTCTTAATTTTTCAATTTAAATATGCAACAAGCCAAAATTTGAAGCAATGGTCACTTACTTAGTTTTGATAGCACTCCATCAAATTTTTTATTATGCCGTCAAAAAGCATATTTTTATTTACTCTTGAGTCTCTCTTTATTTTAGATTTAGGGAAAGTTTTAGGAATTACTAGAACCAAAATTTAAAAAATAAAACCAAACTGAACCATGGGTTGGATTCAGTGTGCTTAAATTAAGTTAAAAAATCCGATGATGGACTTCATTTACTTCCATGGCATACATCATCTTGTTGATGCTCTCTCTCTCTCTCTCTTTTTTTTTTTTTTTTTTTTTTTTTTAATTTATATTGAAAATGTGATGTTAAACATTTGAAAAATACACTGGCTTTTTTTTATGTGAAAATATTGTTTTTATTGAAAATTTTTAATACAATAGTACTTTAAAAAAATACATGAAATAAAAAAAAATCAGTTGTCAATGTGAATTTCTAACTCTAATTTTTCTGATATAATAGGTAAAAATTTTAGAACCAGACAAAGGCTGTTGAAGCCTGCAAATACAAGATCTTTTTTGGACCAAGTTGAAATTTTGAAATTATAAATTTGTGTAATTGTTATGCTAATTTGAAGATTTTAAATAAGTTGATTTTTCTTTTATTTAGCTTGTATGGTGTGTTGTGTCGTCATAAAAATACAACACAACATGGTGCTATGGTGATGAAAGTATGAATTTGTAAAATAATTTTTCCAATGTGTAAAAATTTGAAAAGAAAAAAATATATTATATGAATTGCATTTAGAATTGTTATAAATATGTTGTTACATTTTATTTATTTATCTGTTTATTAAGACAGTTAAAAATATTTTGTTACTTTATTTATTTATTTATTTATTTATTAAAATAATTTTATATTTTTAAACACTCTTTATTCTATATATATTTTTGATAAATAATCAATTGAGCATTTTTAAAAGATTCGTTTATTGCAACATTTTAAAATATTTTAAATTAAAAAGTTAAAGTTCAAAATACTTTTTAAAGTATAGAGTACTTTTTAAAAACATAAAAACAACAGCAAAAAGAAAGGGGGGGGGATACATTTTTCATCATAATGTGTCCTCCTTCTGGCAAAAATATATATTGTTCTGTTTTATAACAGAAATATATATGTTTTATGAGATTATAAAAGTTTTGTACATTTACAATTACATTTTTTTCACATATGCTGTTTTTCAAAGAAGTTTTGAAATGCCGCCGCCCCCCCCCCCCCCTGGAGCCAAGATCTCTATTTTTACTCCAACAATACTTCAGTAGTATGCTTCTCTTTAGCATCTTTTATAATAAATATCTTTTGTTCCATTCAGAAAGCATTTTGTTAGCCATTATATTTTAAATGTGATACTTTTTGAAATTTTTGTGTTTTTGAATTGATTTAACAGTAACTGTAATTAATCTTTTGTTGCTTCCATTTTACTGGGGCTTTGACATGAGAAGAGAAATTTTCACATGTAATTTATTTCAACCTTATAACTGTTTCATACACATAAGTAATTTTTTCAATATTTTTGCAATTTATTTATTACATGTATATGTGTTTACATCTAGAATCTTTCATCTTAGGGGCTGTGAATATATTGTTATAATTTTTGGAATAATAATAAACTTCTCTTTCTTGAGTAACTTTTTTTTTTTTTTTCCACGTGTAAATAGTCTGTTACCTTTTACTTATTTTAATTTTTATACGGGTCAACAAATCATCATTATCGTTTTGGCCAACAAATGATAATGTATGATATTGCAAGGCGGGAAAGGGATCCAAAATTGGCAAAATGTTGGTAATTTATATAAGTATAGCCCCTTACTTACACTTATTTATCTATTACTAGCTGTTACCCGTGACGTCGTTCACGTAGCATAAAAAAAAGGTAAACACTTTAATTAAACAAAACTTTTCATTAACAATAATTTAAAAAATATATAACACATATCTTATACCAGGCTATGCAGTAGTTTTTTTTTTTTTTTTTTTTTTTTTTTTTTTTTTATAGGGGACTTAAAGAACTCAGTCAAATAAATGGAAAATGTGTTAGATAATATTAACGATCGCGAAAATGAAATTGCAACCATTTATACTGTAGAACACCTGTAACGCACCCCAATGGTACAGAAATCATGTTGTAGTGCATTTCAGAATTCCATATCAAAGAAAGAAAAATCTGTGTTAAACCTAGGTAATAAAAAAACTATCCAACATTTCCATAATACATAACTTCGCCGGCCCAATCTTTTCTGAATCTGTGTATGTGATTTATGTGCTTGTAAATATTCTAAATACAATGTTAAAATTTTGCGTAGTTAGAAAAAGTATAACAAAGATTAAAATTCACCTTTAGCAATTTCTAATAATAGACAGAAACGTACTTGAATTCTTTTGTACAGTCCTGTATATTACGTGCAAATAATTACACGACCGTATATTTAGCTTAAATTATTCAAGCAAAAAACCCGATTCAAATTAATGAATTCATATTTCCGGGACTCGCTATTGCACAGGTGACCATATATCCAGTTTATTGTATAGTCCGATACATGATTTATTTAAATTCTACAAACATCTCTTATTATACCAAATGTAGCTGAACTTCAAGATGCATTAGTTTTCCTTAAAATACATACTATAATTGAAAAAGCTCTTCAGCAATCTTTTCTAATAGGCCATACTTTGAATACACTATCTGAGATCTGGACACAGGTCCAAAATCTTTTAAGCGTCTCTGTAAATGAACAACAAATGTGATGCAAATCATACTTTACTGCAAGCATATTAGTAAATTTCAGTATTTATCATTGTATTGATTATCTCAGTATATTAATTTCATCATGTTTGAAATAGTGCAATGCAATTAAAATACGCTGGGAATATTTTTCCCCGTAGACTATTATATTACCGAACATTTTTCTGTTATCTTGTAAAAGAATGTTAAACCTTTTCACCCCATTTTCTACAGAAATCCTGTTTTAGTGCACTTCAAAAACTGATATCAATTTCAATATTATTAAAATAACCTTAATAAAACATTATTAAAATATGCTGCAAATGGTTTTTCTTCACAGAGTATGATATATTGAAATACTTTTGAGCTCACTGTAAGCACACTATAAGTACTATATTTAACATATTCGATAGTAACCATGTTCTTGTGAACCTTAAAAATGCATGTAAATTTCATTACATTTAAAATTATGTAACATTATCAAAATACACTACAAATGATTTTTTCGCCGTATATCATAATGTAAAGTCTCCTTTTGAGTGCTCCTGTGATTCAGCTATAATTGCTACCTGGTTCATTTTCAATGCCGCAGATGCTATAGCAAATCTCAATAATGTATGTTATTTTCGTATGAATCCCACTATATTTACTCTACTATTCTATTATTCTATTATTACTATACTTTCTACTATTTAAAGTTGAAACACGGACAAACAGACGGCAGACCCCAGGCACTCGACATCCGGTATACAGATAGGTTGAAGTCGTAAACACTTTTAGACCATGTTAGAAAGTGTCAAAAAGGGGGTAGTTTCCGTAAAACGATTAAAAAAAATACAGAATTTTTGAAAATTTAAAAATTTATACTTTGTTTCAGATATGACGTTACATTGATAGAAATTGATCTGAATTTTTAAAATTCTTAATGGAAAGTATTCCTGTGACGTCACAATTGGTAAAAAGTTGAATTTTATAGCCTCGAACCGAAAGAAAGAGAAAGGTTCAAATTTATTACGGATTAATATCTGGAAAAACTATTAAAATATTCATATTCTTGTAAAGTGTGAATTTATATTCTTGTGAAGTCTTCTAAGTGTAAAAGAAATTTTATATAATCGTCTGCGTGATATAAGAAGAAAAACAGTATTCCTCTGACGTCACAATTGGTAAAATCGCGGTTTTTAACCTCGAACCGAAAAACAGAATAGGGTCCATTTATTTATTTCATTTTCTTTTATCACGTGAAAATCTTTCAGTTGAAAATTAATTACAGAAGAGAAATAATTATTCCGGTTTTTTTTATTTTTTGGCAACGAAAAAAGAAAGATGATTAAATATTATGGAAAATTTTTCAATTTATTCTGTATGAAAAATAGTGAAATGTTGAATTATTAAGAAAAATATTTGAATAAAATAAATAAAAATTAGCCTATGTTCATTTCAGACCAATAATCTATCTATATACAAAAATTCAAAGACATTAATCCATCCGTTTTGAAGCCAAGTTCATTCCAATTTTCGGACACACTTTCACATTTATAATATATATAAGGATATGCAAATAAAAGTAATCCCATACTCTTATGTAATCAAAAGCATTTTATAATGTATTTGTAAACAAGCATAAATAATTCACTAGTGTTATTTTTATATCTTGTTAACACCATTTTTCAAAAAAATCTCACTTTTTTAAGTCCAAACTATACCAACAGCATTTTTAAAAATACCAAGACCTCTATAAAAGAGAAGTACCAGTATTTTAATTTATAATTTTATTTTTTTAGAAATCATTTTTTTTTTTCCTTCTTCGTATATAAATGTATCTACGTACGCACATACTTTTTTAAAATCATAAATCATTGCTTTTTATAAAAAACTCCAAAATTATTCTGATACAAATTTATACTAAACAGATTGGTTGTTGTAAACCTGCTAAGAATATATAAATCTGAACTGCACATACAAACATTCTTTAAATATCATTATTTATAATGCATAATCACATTTAGGAAATTTGTGAATAAGTTAGCCTTCTCATTACTAGAATTACTCATGAATTAAAAACTCTATAAATCGTTTGTTGTAAGATTGAATAAGAGAAGAAAAACCTTTGTTATTATTATTTAAATTAAAGTAGCGTCTGAAACAAATTATCAATATTATTTATGGAAATTATTTTACATTTATTGTAGGTCCATAAAGATATATATATTTTTTTTTTTTTTTATAAATGTAATGGTAGTAAAAATGTTTCTTTTTCAAAAATATTTAAAAAAACTAAAAAAAAAAATATTTTTTTAAGTGTTTGCTTTGCTGAACTACTTTAATAAACTGTAAAGATAAGTATTTTTAAATGCATCATTAATTAATGTGTCAGTTGTGTAACTTTTTAAAAAAATATGGAAATGTGTTTTCAAAATAATTATAACTTAAAATTTGTTGTATTGTTTAAGACCAGTAGAATTCAGTCAGTCTTAAAAATTTGTTCTCCCTTTTTGAAAATTAAGATGTTATAATAAAGCTTGAGGTTTTTATTTTATTTTATGTATATTAGTTCTTCAAAATAATAGGTTGCATGGCAACATGTTTCTTACATTACTACGAAAATAATTGAGTTGTTTCAATGTTATCAGATATATAAATATCTTTGTATTTGTTGTAATAAAAGACAGAAATGTACTTTTCTATGAACCTATAGATAAATTTTCATAATTTTGTAAAAAAAAAAAAAAAAAAAAAAAAATGAATACAAGAATCTTTTCAGTGTCAAAATAAGTGTTGATCTAGATTATAACAAGACCGTAATATAATTTATTTAGATTTTGTGAGTAAATGTTTCTATTTGTAACAATGACTATATGAACTGCATTATTAGAGAAGTTTGGAAATGGTTGACTTGTATCTTTATAATATGAAAGCTATTTTGAATTCATGAGCATGATAAAATGATCTGATATTCATTTTTAGTTATTGAGACACTTAAGATTATAATTATAGCCTATATATTTTAATTTGAATATTTAAAATATTCAAATTGATATATTTCATCAATATGTTTTAAAAACTTCTTTGTTACTAAATTTTGCAATTTTCCTTTTGTTTGACTGCAGTATTTAATAAAAAATATCATTATTAAAGATATGTTTGTCTGAATTGTTAAAATCAAGTTTTCACAAATGATATGTACTCTATTTACATAAAATGAGTTGTGCCTCATTTTATCACTAAAAGATAATTGAGATTTTAAGTAAAATTGTACTGATGTAATAATGATTCTTATTAAATGATTAGATTCAGAGCAAAGAAAGAAAAAAAAATGAGTTGAAATTTTGCTGATATAATAAGATGGCCACAATTATGTAGCATCTCAAATTTTATACATTTTTCTTTTGTAATGTCTGAAGTGTAGAATTTCCTAGGTAAATTATCTTGGATTCACTCATTGACATATCTAAAAAGAATTATCATTGGAATTTGTGCTATTTCTGATGTACTTTGAAATTTTATCTTTTTTAATATTTTCTATTAAAATAAATGAGAATTTGTAAACAAAACAAGCATTTATTAGTTGATTTATAAACTTGGCAATTAGTTCCGGTTCAAATCACTTTGGATTTTCTTGTAACTAAAAAAAATGCAAGTAAGGATTTCATTATATATGCTTTGTTGCAAATTGAATTTTTAGGATACATGGATATTGTTAAAATTTCAAACTTTCCTAAATATAGAGGAAGATCTGTAGCTCAATTTTATTCAAAGAATCTCATGCATGTCCCTGTCAAATTGAAAAGTGTTTTCTAAAGAAATATTCACTTTCTTTAAATATTGCTGTCTCAAGAATGTATTTAAAATAAAGTTGTGCTAAATTATTAAATTTAAAAAAAAAAATTAAGACTTTTAAATGATTTTTCTAGAATATGTAGATGTGATGACTTGATGATGTTATATTTAACAGCACTTAGATTTTATTTGAATTTTTCTCAAATAGGCATAGCATTACACAATAAAAACAATTATTCAAGTTTGGAGTCCATACTCATACAAAAAATGTCTTGGTCCTAATGTATTACCTTTTACATAAAGTTTTGATGTCTCATTGAAAAGAAACATTCTTTAAATTTTAATCTGTGCATCATCTTTAAAATAAAATCATAAAGAAAACTTTTTTTCTGATTCAGGGGACTAAGAAATCTCAGTTTCTGACATGTTATGGTTTTCATATCATACATTTAAAAAACCTGTAAAGATTTAAAAAGTATAATTTTTTATGGTAGTTTGAGTGATGTTTTATGTAATGATGAAAAAAAAAAAAAAAAAAAAAAAAATGCAAAGGCAAATTCAGAGTAGTAGAACAAATTTCAAGTGTCCCTTTTGGGGTGGGGTGGGGGAAGGGGCTGCTTGCACTTTATTATTTCTCCATATGATGATCTTCTGCTTACTTTCAAAATTTGAAGTTAATTGATAAGTCTCTGATACTTTCGTGAGGCACTTAAAATACAAGTCATCTTTGTTAATCACATTTTCTATAATATAAAAAATGTAAAATCCCCCCCCCCCCCCCCAAGTTTAAACCTTTTCATTCCTTTCATAACCTTAAATCATTCCGTTTGAATTTTTAAATCTATTTTTTGAAAATCTTTAATTTTTTAGTAAATACCTCAGTACAACACATAACTTATCAAAAATTTTTCTTTTATATATGTATATTAATCATGAACAATAAATAAAATACATTTATGTGAAATGTGCCAAAACGCTGCAGTAAAACACATAATATCAATATAATCTATCAAAAGAACATATTTAACCTGAATTAGCACATCCCCTCAAAAAACAAAAACTTAGTTAAAAATTAAACAAGAGAACAGGCTGCAGCCACATCGGGATGGGTTATATTTCAAATGCAGACAAGTGTTCCATAAACCTGTATAAAATATGTATACAGTCCCTGGCCAAATTATTAGACGCACTCATATTTTCTTCTGTCAAATCATATAAGTTTCATAAAGATATTACTATGCCAATAGTTACAATTGATTATATACATCATCTGTAGGATTATAATAAATTAAAAACATGCCAATGACTTTAAAATTATTTATTTTTGTAAATTAAATTAACAATTGCTAAAATTGTAAAACTTAAAACATGAAATTCAAATAAATGTCAATGTTTCTTGGAATCTCCTTTGGCGTCAATCAGTGCCTCTATTCTTCATGGCATGCTGTTAGTATAAAATTGAAAGGTTTCTTGCATGTGCGAGTGATGTTTCCAGACAAGGATAAGTTTTTCTATGAGCTGTGTTTTGCTCGTTATGAGCTCTTTGTCCAGTTTTTTCTTCATTAGCTCCCAAACATTTTCAATGGTATTCATGTCTGATGAATTATCGGGAGCAGTTCAACACATGGATATTTTTTTATCCATGTGTTGCTACTATTTAAAGTAGACCCTGACGGATCGTGCTATGTAACAAAAAGCTTTACCTTGCAAAAATACAGATGGTTCTTCATTTGGAAACCATCATTTTAGCTTTAGAATAAACCGATTTTGAAAACCTTTTTATATTGGTCTGGAGAATTGACTAAGAAGTCATAACAAACAAAACCCAGCTCACTGAAAATCTTATCGAGATCTGGAATCGTCACCCACACATACAAGAAACTCTTCAATTTTGTATTAACAGCATGCCGCGAAGAATAGAAGCACTGATAGCCGCCAAAAGAGGCTCCAAAAAATATTGACATTTTTTTTAGGTTCAAGTTATAAATTTTGTAATTTCAGCCATTTTTAATTTAATTTGCTAAAAGAAAGAGTTTTAAAGTCATAGGCATGTTTTTTATTTATTATAATTCTACAAATGATGTACATAATTAATTGCAGTTATTCACACAGTAATATTTCTATGAAGCTAGTAATATGATTCGACACATTTGGCCAGGGACTGTAAGTGGGTTTAGGCCAGAACAGCGAGTAGCAAAATCAAATGTTAAAACATTCGATGGCTACATATCTCATGTTCTTCCACCGGACGCTATGCCTCATTAGTAAATGTGGTGTTTACTTTTTAAATGAAATAATTCCTTACTAGGAACTATTTCATTTTAAAAGCAAACTCCTTTATAAAAACAATATACCTCTTAATTTCATTAAAAAAAAAGATATTCAAATTTTGCAGATTTTCTTCATTATTCACTGCTTGCTTTTCGATGTCAGTGAATGACTCATATTGCCTAAAGTCTGTTTAAGGACTGTTCTATGATGATGTGGTGTATTGATTGGCAACAGACTCTGAGTGATTTTGTATTGGTTTTTGGAAAATGGAATTTGCATCGTTTAGTTTATTATGTTTTGGGTTGTAGCAATGTAGCTAAGTTGGTGATTTTTTTTATTTGATTTTTTTTTTTTAATGAGTGTAATTTTTGCATCTTTTACTATGTTCCACGTGTGGCAATCATTTACTAACATGGCATAGATTCCAGTGGGGGGGGCATGTGATATGTAGCCATCGAGTGTTTTAACATTCGATTTTGTTACTCACTGTCCTGACAGAAAACCACTTACACATATTTTATATACATTTTTTGAAAGCTCATCTGCTTTTGAAATATAACACATCGCCGATGAGGGCGCAGCCTGTTTTTCTGTGTTCTCTTGTTAAATTTTTAACTTTTAAGACAGTTTTTGTTTTGTGAAGGGATGTACTAGTTCAGGCTAAATATATTCTTATGATTGATTAAATATATATAATTTAAAAAATTTTGTTATGTCAGAAATATATGTCAGAAATTAGGTACTTTGGATATAAGTAGAGATTTAAAGAATCGGAAAGTATCTCGTTGTTGAGGAAATGGAGACTTTGAAAACTATTAATATATATTTCATTTTTAAAATATCTTTTAAAATTTTCCTTAGTTCTGGAGGGAGGGAGAGGGGGGTCATGACCCCCCCCCCTTCCGCTTCTTGGAGCTGCTATTGTCAAATAGAGACTCCTTGTTTGTAGCTTTGGACCAGTTAAATGGGAAACATCTTTTGCTGTTTATACTTTACCTTGCTTTCTACATTATACATGCATTAATATTTTACATGATATTTTTATGCCAAATCTTCTCAGCTTTTAAATGTATTGGTTGATTGTGTATGTTCGGTAGGGGGGGGGGGGAGTAAACACACAAAGTATATACATCTGATACATGTATGTATATAAAAGTATATACATCCTACATAGAATTAATATGTCTTTCAAATGCATAAATAAATTAATTTGTATAAATTTTATAACAACTTTAAATTAATTTAGAATTTAGTTACATCTACTAAAAGTAAATAAAATACATTTTTTTACTTTTAAAATTGAATTTTTTTAAAAGTATTTTGGAAGAGTTAAATCTTTTCTCTCAAGAATGAGTGACTTATGGAAAATATGAATCTACACTTAAAAGATAAAAATTAGTTGGATGTTGCAATCCGAAAACTTTCTTCCATTTTATACATGTTAATACTTCAATATTCATTTTCACACTGCCAGATTTAAATGACCATCGATGCCCATCACCATCGATAGGATTCTAAAGGCTATTAACTCATATGAAAAAATTGCTTTTAATAAATTTTCAAGCATTATTTGAATATAAAGTTTATACTTTTTAAATAAAAATGGTTTTCGGTGTTGTTAGAAAGCTATCTAAAAAATACATATAAATAGTTAACCCTAGTTACCACTCATATTCAGCTCTCCGGGAGGACTGGACTCTGTCAACACCTACATGATATTTTTACAAGGTCAAATAGGTATGGGTTGTATTTGAATCCTCTAATACAGCCATTCCCAATCTATAGGTCACGACCCACTCTTGGGCCGCAGCAGTTGTTTTGGTGGGTCGCGGAACAATTGAGGTTTATCATCAAAATACTTTATCTTTTATTTCATCTGTTTAAAAAGATATGAAAATTTTAATAGAGAATGATATAGCAAGGGAAAATCTTCAAATTCCTTCTAGATTAACATACGAACAGAATATCCAGAAATATTTAAATCAGCTTTGAATACTTGATGAAATTCAACACTTCGTGCTTATGAGAGGATGCTTTTTCTACTTTGCTGTTTTTGAAAGACAAGTACTAAGACAAACTGTGTGTTAATATATGTTCCCATCCCACATTGGTAAACACCAGTAATAGAAATCTCATTGATTATAAAGTTATGATGTTTTCATTATAATTAAACACATTTTTAACTATGTTTGTAGTTTGTGCATTGTTTTAACTACTATTTACTTACACGCATTGAGATTACCGATTCTAGTTTTTGTTGATAATGTATCTTCTGCACGAAATTTTTTTCTTTTTTCGTAAGATAGGATAGCCGAACGTGGAGATCGTACAAAAATTGCTATACACTGATATACAACTTTATCTTGGATGGGTCGCGAATTTTTTTTACTGAAAGGTGGGTCGCGTACCAAGAAAGTTTGGGAACTGCTGCTCTAATATATTTAAAGTGCCTGTTGAAATTAGGGAGATTACCCTGGAAGGGGGGCTGCCATAGGGATCTACACGAGTCCGTAATCGGCGAAGTGAAGCTGAATTTTCAAATGGGCCGGGTTGCCAAAAATCAAACGAGCCATCCGGGCATATACATCCGAAAATATACATACATTAATGAGCCTGCCGACCCAATATCAAAATAAGTGAAGCCGAAAAAATATTAAATACTTTTTATGAATTTGTCTTTTGCGAGAATAAGTATAAATGTGCGTCACGAGCCTATGCTTGTTTGACAGCATCAGTACAGAAATATAACACGTCCACCATACAGACAGACATCGCGCATTGGACATGGTGTCTGTTTATTTTTATTTATTTTTTTCTGCAAGCTCGTGCCTGCCCTGTTTTTCCTACATAGTCGAGCCGAGCCAGAAATGTTTTCAGATGTGTAGGTCTTTATATGTTTTATAAAAATATTAACAGCGATAATGAACTTTTGTTAAGGTAATCTTTGGAAATGTACAAGTACCTTAAGATGTTCTCCAATTTTACTGCTTAACAACGCAAAACTTTGACGCATTTTTTGACTAACATTTAACTGTAAAAGCTTAAAATTGACAAGCTTGACTACTAAAGGAATTCGCAGTTGAATAGCGTTTTCCATTTTCTATAAATAAATTATTCGTTGTCATATAAGATATGCTATGCGGAAATGCAACTCAAAATTCTATCTTTAAAAGTATTTTTTCAAATATATATTGCCTTTATCAAACAATTTGTAACGCCATTCAATAATCTTATACTTTTTGAAAAGAAATGAATGCAGAAATGTGTCAGAAAATAGTTCTTTTAGATTTGCGAAAAGCTTTAGCAAATGACCGAGAAACATTTTTACAAATCTATTTTTTATTATACAAATTCAAAAAGTATGATGTTTTTAACCCTCCCTTTTTACTTTCTTCTATCTTTACAAGAAGAAAGTATTGGATTCATGAAAATTTTCGACGTTTTATACGTTTTAGAAGGTCCTGAACACGTTTTGACTATTTTTAGAAAATGTCTGTCTGTGAGTCTGTCTGTCTGTCTGTGTGTCTGTCTGTCTGTATGTGACAAAAAATTTGTAGGCGCTCTATCTCATTAACTAATGCTCGAAATTTAATAAGATTTTATATTCAGTTAGACCTTGATATGAATTAGTGCCTATTGGTTTTTGGTGAAAATTGGCTTGCAGGTGGCGCTGCTATACTACGTTTTTCATGATTTTCAAGATTGCTATATCTCAAGAACTGATGCACAGAATTTCACCAAACTTCATATTCTGTGACCCCTTGATATACATAGACGCTGATTAAGTTTTGGTGTAAATTGGCCAGCAGGTGGCGCTGCTACGCCACGTTTTTCATGATTTCCATGATAGCTATATCTCAAGAACTAATGCACAGAATTTCACCAAACTTCAGATTCCGCGATACCTTGAGATACATAGCCGCTGATAAGGTTTTGGTGTGAACTGCCCTATAGGTGGCGCTGCTATGCTACATTTTGCACGATTTTTCCGATAGCTATATCTCAAGAACTAATGCAGAGAACTTCATCAAATTTTAGATTCTGTTACACTAGAATATATAACATAATTAGACGCTGATTACATTTTGGTATTAACCTTGCAACAGGTGTTGCAGCTATGCTGCATTTTGCACGATTTTTCCGATAGCTATATCTCAACAACCAATGCACAGAATTTCATCAAACTTCAGATTTTGTTACAAAATGACATATAACATAATTACACGATGATTACGTTTTGTTATAAATCCTTCAACTGATGATGCTGCTGTGCTATATTTTACACTTTTTTTTAAAACTAGCTATATCTCAAGAACTAATGCACAGAATTTCATCAAACTTCAGATTATTTTACACCATAATATAATTAGACGCTTTTTTACGTTTTGGCATAAATTGGCCAAGATATGGTGTTGCTGTGCTATGTTTTGGAATTTTTTTGTTATAGCTATATCTCAAGAACTAATGGACGAAATTCCATCAAATTTCAGATTCTGTTAGGTTTTGCCATAAATAGATGCTTATTAGGTTTTAGTATAAATTACCCAACATGAGGCACTACTAAGCTCATTTTCTCAGAATATTAATTAAATTTTGCATTTTAGGTTTTTCAGATACCAGAATCTCATTAGGCTTGGTCAAATGTTCGAGGAAATTCGATAGTGGGTAACTTTGGGGTCACCACGTTTTTTTTTTAAATATTAAAATGTACTTATGAGATAGAAGAAAGTTTTGGCATTGACACATCCAACTAGTTTCTTTTATTCTAAACTACATTAATTTTTTAATCTATTCTTATTTGAATGTTGAAACATCTAAGAATCTGAGTAATCGTTAATGTTGCTATTGTATATTTTCTGTCTTGCGAACACATTGTAATTTTAAGAAATATACTGTTAATTTATCACATAAATATGTTTGCAGTATTCTTTAAAGTAATCTTAATTGTATGTTAAGTAAAATTGATTTTTTTTTTTTTTTTTTTTTTTTTTTTTTTTTTGAGAAATTAAATCGTGCTGGACCAGACAGTCTTTCACTGATTTCTGTACAGGTCCGACCTATAATTGTGAAATGAAAATATGAACGAGTCGGGCCGGTTAATAAGTGTGGAAACTCCGGCCCGTGCAGATCTCTAGGCTGCGGTAGTGGTTTTTTTGTAGCATAGGAAAGTGCATGGAGTTATGGATAGAACTGAACCAAACTAAAACTTCTTACTGTACGTTTTTGATTATACACGTTAAATTCTATTTGAAAATAGTGATCTTCCCATTTCTGTATTTTTTTAGAATCAGAGAAAGGTATTTGACAATTATTTGACAAAATTTGCTATTCATACGTAATGTAATAGTTATTACATAATGAAATTTAATTTAATAAATATTGGAAAAAATATTGGAGAAAAATCGGTTTGAAGGCGGCACTGTAAAAACAAATTTTATTCAATTTTCGGGACGGAGGGAGAGGGGGGAGTGAGGGGCATGATAGCTGTTGAAGAAAAAAAGCTTACTGAATCACCTAATTGTTTGTCTAGGTTTAATTTGGATATTTGCAATAAATTAAATATTCTCTGATTTTTGGAGTTATTAAAAATTGATTAGATTTAATTATGATTTTTTTCTCCCTCCCACATTCGAAACATTTATTGACAAAAAACTTGGTGTGTAATATGTATGAGATAGAAATGTAAAAATTATGTATGAGATAGAAGAACTCTGAGAAGTTTCTTCGAATTTCATCATAAAATCTCGAAAAACAACCGATTTCTTCAATAGATCATGAAAAAATGGCAACTTTCATCAATAAAATCGCGATAAAATGGACAATAGAAAAAAATATGCCGTTTTATCGCAATTTTTTGACTCGCGGAAAAACGGCAAATTTCGTTAAAAATCTCCCAAAACAACATAATACTACCTCAAAAGATCGCGAAAATTCCCGAATTTCATCAAAGAATCGCTGGAAAAAACGACTTTCTTCAAAAAAATCTCTAAAAAACGGCCTATTTCGTGAAGATATTCTCGAAAAAAATGGCTGATTTTGTCAAAAATTCGCGTAAAAAGGCAACTTTCGTTAAAAAAAAATCGCGATAAAACGACAAATTTCGTCAAAAAATCGCAAAAAAGCCCGAATTTTGTCAAAGAATCGCAGGAAAAAACGCAAATTTCATCAAATAAGCACGAAAAAACAACTAATTTCTTCCAAAAATCACAAAAAAGGCATATTTCGTGAAGACATCCCGAAAAAATGGGAGATTTCGTCTTAAGATTGAGAAAAAGCGGCAACTTTCGCAAAAAAAAATCTCGATTAAACGACACAATTCGCGGAAAAGCGGCATATATCATCAAAAAAAAAATCTCTAAAAGCCAAACTTTCAGCTAAAGATCTTGAAATAACGAAGGATTTCGTCTATAGATCGTGATATCGTGAAAAAGAAGGCAGATTTTGTCAAAAAATAGTAAGAAAACGGCAGATTTCAGCTAAAGATGTCTAAAAAACGACGATTTCATCTAATGGTCTCGAAAAAACGGCAGATTTTGTAGTAAAAAGTCGAGAAAATGGTAAATTTCGTCATTCGCGAAAAAACGGCAAATATCATCAAAAAATCGCGATTAAAAGCAGATTAGGCTAAAAATCTCGAAAAAATGACGGATTTCGTGTAATGATAGTAAAAAAACGGCAGATTTCGAGAAAAGATCGCGAAAAAACTGCAAATTTCATCAAAAAAATCGTCAAAAGATTCGCGAGAAAGCGGCAAATATCATCAAAAAATCCCGAAAGATATTGTTTAAAGATTACGAAAAAAAGGCAGATTTCGTCAAAAGATCGTGAAAAAGGGCAAATTTTCTCAAAGGATCATGGGAAAAAAAACAGTAAATTTAACCAAAAGATCGCGATTTTTCTATGGTTCTTTAAGCAGATTTGAGATTTTTTTTTTCGGAATGAATAGTAAAATTTGCGACATTTCCCTCCAATCGATTTATGACAATAGTTATTTCATTCCGGAATCTTTTTTCTGCGATCGTTTAAAGATATTTCGCAAATTTATTTTATTTTTTTACCTGCGACTGTTTTATGGAACTCACGATTTTATTCTGCAATCCTTTGTGAAACACCGTGAATTTTTTTTAGACAGATTGACTTTTTTTTTTTTTAACTCTACCAATTGTTGAAAAATGGAAATTCCCCCCTTTTTTTTAAATGAACTGCCGAAATTCGTAATTTTTTTCCGTAATCTTTTGCCAAATTTGGCAGTTTCCCCCCCCCCCCCTTGTGTGTCCAAGCTGGCTAAATACGATGCTCGCTAATTAGCCGGAACAGATACAAAATGCCTTTTTCTACAAGATATGTGACTCACAAAAATAATTGCTGTCAAATTGTAACGGAAGTTAAATATATCTCCTTTTTAACTGGCTGATAACTAATTCTTATTACTTTGAAAAAAAAAAAAAAAAAAAAAGATTGAAGCTTTTTGCAGCACCACAGCAACTCTATTTGGCAGCGAGAAAAAAAAAAAAAAAAAAAAAAAAAAAAAACTTTCTTGGTTTGTCTACCAACATCCAGGGCATCAACCAGCGCCATGCAAAAGGGGGGAGGCGAAGGGGGCGGTCGCTCCGGGCGCGGAAATTTAGGGGGCGCAAAATATATACTACCAGTATCATTTTTGGCCTATCACAAGAAAAAGATGAGGAGGGCGGCGCCAAAATCTAACTTCACTCCGGGCGCAATTTTTTCTTCTCACGCCCCTGGCATCAACGGTGATAAATGGAATGGAAGTGGTTACCCCGCTATAAATAATCTTTATGAACCAACAGACGGGGTATAATGTATATTATTATTGTGTATAAATTATGTTTCCAAAATCATCTATATTTAAAAAAATGTACCAACTTTGAATTTTTAGACTGTAACACCCATTTTCGACATCTTAATTGAGTTTCTTGGATCAAAACATGCATGAAATGGCATTGTTTATTCATATTAATTTAAATATTGATGGAGTTGGAAGAGTATGGATTTGAGGATGATAAAGTTAAACCCAACTGAAAACATTGATTTATATCTTCATAAACGTTATCTGATTTTTACACTGAATACTTGAATAGACCTAAACATATTACAAACTTTTTTTTCTATTCAAAACCTTTTTTTTTTTTTTTAATTCTTAAAACTATTAATAATTTCTTTGTAGGAACTTCTTCAATTTAAAATTATCGTATGATTTTACTGGTGACTAATTAAGTTTTTTTTTTTTTTCCCAATTTTTTATCAAGCATTTCATGTTATTTTCCGAAATTTTTAATAAACTTCTAGTAAAGATTGTTTTATAATTGTATTTAGTTTTGAGAAATTTATCTAAACTATTCTTTTTCTTGGCTGACAAGAATTAAAATAAGGTGTCAAGAGTGAAAAATTAAAAATTTGAAAAAATCAACTTTCGTGCATTTATTAATTCATACAGACAATTTTCAAAGAAAATTTATAAATAGAATTTAATAGTCGATATTATTACAAATCAGTTAGTACCCATGCCTTTTTTATATGATAATTTGCAGAATAATTGGAAGGGAGCGATAACATTTTGCCCATGATTCTTATAGATTATTTATTGAAACAAAAGAATAAAACTAGTTGGATGTGCCAATCCCAAAACTTTCTTCTATCTCATACGGACATTTTAATATATAAAAATATAATTACACATGTTAACGCTTTAATAATTTTTAGCCAATGGTACACAACTTTGATTTTCATCTTAAATTTCTGCTTCAGTCAATTAATCGGAGTAAAAAAACGTCTTTCTGTTTCTGCACGAGGCGATGGACATAGAATGATAGGCAGATTTTTTTTTTTTTTTTTTTCTAATTCAGAGAGGTCTACTTGCCATACCTAAAAATAATCATACACAAAATGTTTAGTTCAGTTCTATGCATAACTTCATATACTTTTTAATGGTAAAATAATATAAATGGCCCCCTTCTAGCGGATTTCAGGGCGGACCTATTATCCACAGCCGAACAGTTACACAAAAAATTTCGTGCAATTCTATGCGTAACTTCATACACTTTTAGATGATGCAATATTAAAAATGCCACAAAAATGGCTATTTCAACGCCCCCTTTCAGCGCTTTTTTTTTTTTTTTTTTTTTTTTTTCAAATTTAAGAAGAATTAACTAACTATAGAAAAACACTTGCACAAAAAATTTGGTTCAATTCTATGCATAACTTCATACACTTTTAGGTGGTACAATGACACAAAAATCGCGATTGTAGCGCCCCTTCCGGCGGAATGTTTCAAAATTGAAGGAGGACCTGCTTACCATAGCCAAAAACATTCACAAAAAATTTGGTACAATTCTATGCATATCTTCATACACTTTTTGATGGTAGAATGGCGACACATGGACAGACATTTTGTAAAAACAGGTTTTTTGGAATCTCTGACTCTAAAAACGTGTAAATCCGTCGAAAACCCGGTCGAAAAAATTTTTCAATTACAATACTTTCCTCTATTGAAGATAGAAGAAAGCAGCAAGAAAGTGATAGCCTTGATATCAGTCTACTACAGGGTAATCTGCGTTCAAATTGCTGGAACATTAGATATTACATGATTCATTTTAGAAAAATGTGCAAGATTCTGTAGATTTTATGGAACATTAAACATGCGTGGAGTATAAAGCAGAGATATAATGTTAAGCTACTTTCGTTGCTGTGCGAATATGCTAAATATTGTTAAACTAAATATAATACCATTAAATAAAATTGACGTGAGTTTGTTGTTTAGTTTTGCGCCCTCTGAAAATTCCAAGGTCTGCGCCCTTTTCCCTGTCCCAGTCCGACCCTGCTCATACCCTGTTCGCACTAGAACCATAAGAGAAGCTTTATAGCCAACGCAGAGTGAGTGGTTGTTCCTGCATCAAGTCGGAGCAAGTTGAAACTCTCTGAGAGAGTTTGTGGAACTCTGAAAGAGTTCCAGGCCTGAGATGTCTTAACTATCCATAGTGTCACGGGGTTTCACCGAGAGAGTTTGTAGAACTCTACCACAGAGTCATACCCTGTTCGCATTAGGATACTTAAGATATCTCAGGCCGCCGAATTCTCTGAGAGAGCTCCACAAACTCTCTCATACCCTGTTCGCACTAGAACTATAAGAAATGTTAGATCGCCGTTTTTGAAATGGTACCCTCTAGAGATGAGAGGGCCCGGACTCATTTTTTCTAAAGCCGGAAAATTTTATCTATTAATGTGTAGAAAAGATTGAAAAAACTTTTTCCACTTAAAATTGCGTATTTATTCCTTTTCTAGACATTTTAATTCTTTTTTTTTATTAAATTGATGGGGGAACTGAATGCTTGTTTATTTTATTATTTCATTGCTGTTTCAAATGAAAATTTGTACAATTATAAATTTATGTCAACGGAATTTCCGGCGACGATCTATTTATATGGCGCCAATCAAAATAAACACAACAATGAATTTGCTTTTAGTTGGCTTTTCGTTAGCAGAAGATTTCTTTTAATCGGATAGTTTATTTATTATTTAGCTACATAACGCAAAGTATTTTTTTTTCGGTAGACGAGAATTAGATAGAGGTTTCCAAATTATTTAATATTCGATTGTGCACGAATCATAGTCATTTTTCATATGAAAATTAATTTTGTGATTGTTCTAGTTCTATCTGTTTGTCATCATGAACTCTGCTCATTCTGAGGATGCTATTCCTTTTCGAAGTCACTTTTCTCCGTAAGTAAGTATGATTATGCAGTGTCCTCTACTGAACGCACCAACACTGCTAACTCCATGGTGCAGGAACGAACACTTGCGAACTGCTATTTTAACTCTAACGGCAACCGCCACGGCATTGCTTGAACTGAACTGAACTCATTCGTTTTTACTTCGCTTCACGAGCTCGTGCTGGTTTGACGCACGCTATCGGCTCGTATTCTTTTCCTGTAACTATTTTACTTTAATATGTAAATGTTAATTTTTGTTTATTAAATTTAATAAGGTATATAATCTTAGTAATTATTCTGGCTCCCAATCGAACAGCTTTATGCTGTTATTTATGGATCAGCTTACTGTGATGAACTCAGCGATATGTCACTCTTAAAGCTGAAGTGGTGACCCTCGTGTGAACTTTAGACGGCAGCGATGCAATCTCGTACAATCATTCGGAGATTTTTAAGTGACGATCAACAACATATCGTAGACTGTGTATATCTATGATGCAAGCAAATGCAACATCGTATTTTTTGTGTTTATGGTGATATTCGCGATCGTCGCGGACTGTTTTTGCCGTGCTAAGCCTGCCTACGAAATGTGCTTCTGAGAGGAGGCGGTAACCGACGATCCTGTAGTTTTCAAGGTAAGACCTTATATTATTTCTGTTTACATCGGTTATTTGAGCTTTTCTTAAAAATTTGATATACATTTTTTATCATTTTGCCATGCCAGACGACGCGGTTCAGTCCGAACTTCAGGTTCATAAAGTAGACCTAAAGTTGCCACCTTTTTGGGATAAACACCCCATATTGTGGTTCGCTAATATAGAAGCCCAATTTTTTGTTTCAGGCATCACTCAAGACGCAACTAAGTATTACTGTGTAATTTCCGCTCTAACTTCCGACATTTTAAATTATGTTAGCGATATAGTGTTATCACCTCCCGAGAATGATAAATATGAATCCCTTAAAAAACGGCTTTTTACTGATTTTTCTGACTCTCAACAGAGACAAATTAAAGCAGTCCTTTCTGAATTAGTTTTAGGGGATGACAAGCCTTCACATTTGTTACGCAAAATGAAACAACTTGCAGGGAAAACTTTGGGCGAGGATTTTTTAAAAACGCTCTGGCTACAGCGTCTACCCACTCAGGTGCAAGCTATCCTTTCCGTATCGGAAGATAGTCTCGATAAATTAGCCTTAATGGCTGATAAAATTCATGATACTGCTGGTGCAAGCATCGATGAGGTGCATTACTCGAAATCTCCACTTTCAGATTTCAGTGAGTTACGTGCTCAAATTGCGGAACTCACTAAACAGGTTGAGCATCTTTCACGCAGCCGTGAGCAGCAAGATAATTTTCGTAACAGATCTGCGTCCAGGCGATCACGATCAAAAACACCAAAAAACAGAGCCTCGTATGATCAGTGCTGGTATCACTTTAAATTCGGGGAATCCGCCAGGCGTTGCAAATCCCCATGCAAATTTAAACATGAGGGAAAAAACTAGAGCAGAAATCGCATGTGGCGCAATGCGATTTCCAGCCGAATAACAAGAGTCGCCATTTTGTTTATGACCCATTATCAAAACTTTCATATCTAGTGGATAGTGGTAGCGATGTTTGTGTGTCACCATACCACAAACCAATTCCCAAATCAGACAATGTCATCAATTTATACTCAGCAAATGGATCTGCCATCAAAACATATGGTATTTTAATGCCATATGTTTTGATGGTAGATCCATTTGCTAAATTAAATTGCTTTTAGATAAATTTAAGTTTAAATTTACGTCGTAAATTTCAGTGGCCGTTTGTCCTAGCAGACATTAGCAAGCCTATAATAGGTGCTGACTTTTTACGCCACTATGGCCTGTTAATTGATCTTAAACAGGGGTGTCTCAGAGATCCACTCGCTAAATTGAAAAGCAGCGGGACAAAATCAACAGACAATATTCCACAGGTTACATTAATAGCAAACAATTTGGCATACAAAAATATTTTAGAAAAATACAGTGATGTGGTACGCCCTTACTCAAAATTGAAAAAAGTAAAACACAATACAGTGCACAGAATTATTACCAAAGGGCAACCTGTCTTTGCACGCCCGCGTAGACTTCACCCAGCAAAATTAGCTGCAGCTAAACGTGAATTTGAGTACATGTTAGAGCAAGGAATATGCAGACCAAGCACATCTAACTGGTCTAGCCCATTGCACCTTGTACCGAAAGACTCTGGAAAAGATTTTCGCCCTACGGGTGATTACAGAGCTCTAAATAGAATAACAATACCAGATCTCTACTCTATTCCACACTTACAGAATTTTTCAAGACCCACATGGGAAATTTATTTTTTCTAAAGTGGACTTAGGGCATATCACCAAATCCCAGTTCACCCAGATGATATCCCAAAAACCGCAATTATTACATCATTCGGTTTATTTGAGTTCTTATATATGCCTTTCGGGTTGTCCAATGCAGCCCAAACTTTTCAAAGATTTATAAATGAAGTGTTGCACGGTTTTGATTTTGTTTTTGATTATCTTGACGATATTTTAATTGCAAGCAGTTCTGAGGAAGAACACCAAGCACACCTCAAATGTGTTTTTAAAAGACTTTCTGCTTATGGTATTAGAATTAATTTAAAGAAATGCGTCTTTGGTGTTCCCGAATTATCGTTTTTAGGTTATTTGGTTAATGATACGATGCATCATCCCGTCTCTAGGCCCTGTCAGGCCCTTGCGGCTCTTCCGATGAGGGGCATCGACTGGGGTCGGGATTCGGAAACCGCTAAGCGGCTACTACTCCGGGTCCCCATCCGCACATTTCACCTTCCGATGCCTACGGTCTAGTAGCCAGCCACGTTCCCAAGTCTGATGAAGCGGTCGAGTACGACAGCTCCCCTGCCCACTGAGTAACCTCAGCGGCGAGTCGGACACCTAGGATTTGCACCCATTGAACCATGACGAGCCCCAGGATGACGACGCCCACAAGAACGCCGAGACCAGTGACCCATTGCCATGGGACGACGGATGCAAATTTGCTGTACGGCAGGCCCCACAAGATGAAACCACTATAACAGGGAACACATTTATGTGGGTTAGCCGTTAGGTTATTTGGTTAACAAAAACGGTATTAAGCCTCAGCTTGAACGCGTTGAGCCAATTTTAAAATACGAGTTACCCAAAACCGTAAAAGAACTCCAACGTTTCCTTGGTTTATTAAATTACTATCGAAGAAATGTACCCCATGCTGCACATATTCAAGCTGCACTCAATGACATGCTAAAAGGCACCAAAAAGGGAAAACCAAATATTACTATTGACTGGACTGAAGCTCAAAAAGCAGCATTCGAAGCTTGCAAAAAACAGCTTGTCGATGCTGCAATCTTGGCTCACCCAGATCCAGAACATTTAACTCTTCACAGATGCTAGTGATTCAGCGGTAGGAGCTCACTAAACCAATTTAAAAAAATTGACAATGAGACAAGTTTCGAACCTTTGGCATTTTTCTCAGCCAAGTTGTCTCCGGCACAGCAGAGGTGGGACACATATGATCGCGAATTGTATGCAATTTATGCCGCCATTAAACATTTTAAACACATGCTTGAAGGCCGTCAATTTACAATTTTCACTGATCATCAACCACTCACATATGCATTCTTACAAAAGGCTGATAAATGTTCTCCCAGACGACTGCGTCATTTGGATTTTATTGGTCAATTCAGTACCGATATCCAATTTGTAAAAGGTTCTGATAATATACCAGCTGATATGCTATCGAGACTTGAGGCTTTAGAACTCCCAAATGTTTTGGACTATACCGCAGTGGCTCAAGCCCAAAATGCTGATACTGAATTGCAAAATCTGATTAAATCTGACACAACCTTAAAATTTCAACATATGATTTTACCGGGAACTGAAATTAAACTTTTGTGTGATACCTCTACACAAAACGTTCGCCCGTATCTTCCTCATGAATTTCGAAAAACCGCATTCAAAATTATTCACGATTTAGCTCATCCAGGTGTCAAAGCTACGGTAAAACTTCTAACGTCTCGTTTTGTGTGGCCAGGAATAAAAAAAGATATTACTAACTGGACACGGACATGTATACCATGTCAAAGATCCAAAATATATCGCCATACAAACAGCCCAGTACAAAACATTAAAATTCCAGATAAGAGATTTGAACATATTCATATCGATATCGTTGGGCCCCTCTCCCTTTCCCAGGGATATGCGTATTGCTTAACTGTGATTGACCGTTTCACACGTTGAGTTGAAGCTTGTCCAATTTCAGATATATCTGCTGAAACTGTAGCTAGAGCGTTTTATGAAAATTGGATAGTTCGCTTCGGTGTTCCTAGGCTGGTCACATCAGACCAGGGCAGGCAATTTGAGTCTCTTTTACTTACAACATTAATGAAATTATTAGGGATTAAACACATACACACCACAGCATATCACCCAGTGTCTAATGGCTTAATAGAAAATTGGCATCGCACAATGAAAGCTGCTTTAAAAGCACATTTAACTGATCGTTGGACAAAGGTCTTACCCACAGTATTGCTTGGAATGCGTTCCGCATTCAGAGACACCATTAAAGCGACCACAGCCGAACTGGTGTATGGTACAGCCTTGAAATTGCCTGAGGAATTTTTTACACCAACTCCCGCAGACGTCAACGCAGTCAGATTCGTCACGTGTTTAAAAGAAGTCATGCAGCAGGTGTCCCCAGCTCCCACTAACAACCATGACACCAAGAACCGCTCCTTTGTATCGAAAGATCTCAGGAGCTGCAGCCAAGTTTTCGTGAGACATGATGCAGTTCAGCCACCTCTGAAACCACCATACGATGGACCTTTTGTTGTTCTCCAGCTGTCCGATAAAGTCTACAAATTGCAGATTGGCGATAAAGCCAAGTTTGTGTCCATTGACCGTCTTAAGCCTGCATTCATCCTCAACTGCCCAGACTCTACATCGGTACCTGCCACCAGAACTCTAGAGCCCACTCCAGAAGTCCAACAGCCGGAAATCGAGGAAGTACCAGAACCTCCAAAGGTTAAGTGCACTCGCTCTGGACGGCAAGTCCGTTTTCCAGCACGCTTCAGGTAACGTTTCACTAGGAAGGGGGTACTGCAGTGTCCTCTACTGAACGCACCAACACTGCTAACTCCATGGTACAGAAACGAACACTTGCGAACTGCTGTTTTAACTCTAACGGCAACCGCCACGGCATTGCCTGAACTGAACTGAACTCATTCGTTTTTACTTCGCTTCACGAGCTCGTGCTGGTTTGACCGGGTTTGACGCACGCTATCGGCTCGTATTCTTTTCCTGTAACTATTTTACTTTACTATGTAAATGTTAATTTTTGTTTATTAAATTTAATAAGGTATATAATCTTAGTAATTATTCTGGCTCCCAATCCAACAGCTTTATGCTGTTATTTATGGATCAGCTTACTGTGATGAACTCAGCGATATGTCAGACTTAAAGCTGAAATTACCATGTTATTCCAACAGAAAGAAAACGATCAGTGTTTCCTCTTTTCCTATAAAAGCATAGGACCTTTAAAATAATGTAATTTTTTAATTTACGTTGATTTTCAGGTACCTGATTAGTTATGGAAGTGGAAGATTGTTATGAGAAAAGAGTCCATTGCAATGAAATATGTACACTTTTTACAGAAAATTGAAGAACGTTGTTCGATTTGCCGGCTTACAAATAAGGAAAGGGCAGCTGACGTCACTGTGGGCTCTTATTAGTGTGGGCAAGCTGTTTTCGCCTGTGCTGCACCCACTCTACATATGAATTCAGACATTCTGATTGGTCTACAAATTTTATTATGGTTGTCTGCTTGCTATGATTGGGCTACGTCGTCAAGATAATTCCTACAATGATCGCTATGACAAAAATGTAGCAGTAGATTGGTTGACAGAAGTGTTTGTTTGTAAACATGCCCTTTCCTTATAGTATATATTTTTTTCAAATTTCATGCATTTGTTCATTAAACACAAACGTGTCCATCAAATTTGCTTGTTAAAGAAGGAAAAAATATCAGAATACTTTTAAGTATTAAGTATATTTTTTATTTTATACGGATTTTGATTGGATTGAATTTAAATTTTCAATTAAAAATCATATCTATGTAAGCAGTTTTTAAAAATGAGATATTACTTTTAAAACAATTTTTAAATATCATACAATTTTATTTTGTATAATTTTGGGTTCGGGCTCTGGTGACAAAAAATCTTTTTCAGACTCGGACTTAAAATCGTCGGGCTCGGGCGGGCGCGAGCCCCGAAAAACGGGCCCGAACTCATCTCTAATACCCTCCCGGAATCGGATGCCTGTTCATTTTGATAAACTTATCGAAGATATCAGCGAATGTCACTGAATGAATCGGAACAAATATAACTTGTGCGCATGCGCTTAAAATAAAGAACGCCGCAATAGCTAATCAGTAAAAGAGAAGCTTAATACCCTGTTCACACTTTAGCTAGTTAAGATATCTCAGGCCTTGAACTTTCTCATAACCTGTTCACACTATGTAAAGTTAAGATATCTCAGGCCTGGAACTCTCTCAGAGAGTTTCAACTTCAATGGGCTAGATACAGGAACAACCACTGACGCTCATTGGCTATAAAGCTTCGCTTTTACTGATTGGCTGTTGCGGCCGTCTTTACTTCAAGCGCATGCGCATACTTTACATTTGTTCAGTTCAGAGATACAGCGACATTCGTTAAGATATCTAATACCCTGCTCACACTACGGATAGTTAAGATATCTCAGGCCTAGAACTCTCTCAGAGAGTTCCACAAACTCTCTCAGAGAGTTTCAACTCTCTCGGGCTAGATACAGGAACAACCACTTACTCTCATTGGCTACAAAGTTTCGCTTTTACTGATTGGCTGTTGTGGCCGTCTGTATTTCAAGCGCATGCGCATACGCTACATTTGTTTAGTTCAGAGATACAGTAACATTCGCTGAGATATCTTAGGTAAATTTTTCAATGTGAACAGGCATCCAATTCCGGGAGAGTCCACTTCAATCATGGTGATTCTTAAGATATCTTATGTTTGTGGTGTGAACAGGGTATTAGGTGAGTTTTTCAATGTGAACAGGTATCTAATTCCGGGAAGGTCCACTTCAAATACGGCGATCTTAAGATATGTTTGTGGTGTGAACAGGGTATCATACCCTGTTCACACTATGTAAAGTTATCTCAGGCCTGGAACTCTCTCAGAGAGTTTCAACCTGAATGGACTAGATACAGGAACAACCACTGACGCTCATTGGCTATAAAGCTTCGCTTTTACTGATTGACTGTTGCGGCCGTCTTTACTTCAAGCGCATGCGCATACTTTACATTTGTTCAGTTCAGAGATACAGCGACATTCGCTGAGATATCTTAGGTGAGTTTTTCAATGGTATCCAATGGTATCAGTTTTTCAAGGTATCCAGTTCCGGGAAGGTCCACTTCAAACATGGTGATTCTTAAGATATCTTATGTTTGTGGTGTGAACAGGGTATTAGGTGAGTTTTTCAATGTGAACAGGTATCTAATTCCGGGAAGGTCCACTTCAAATACGGCGATCTTAAGATATCTGATGTTTGTGGTGTGAACAGGGTATCATACCCTGTTCACACTATGGAAAGTTAAGATATCTCAGGCCTGGAACTCTCTTAGAGAGTTTCGCAAACTCTTTTAGAGAGTTTCAACCTGAATGGACTAGATACAGGAACAACCACTGACGCTCATTGGCTATAAAGCTTCGCTTTTACTGATTGACTGTTGCGGCCGTCTTTACTTCAAGCGCATGCGCATACTTTACATTTGTTCAGTTCAGAGATACAGCGACATTCGCTGAGATATCTTAGGTGAGTTTTTCAATGGTATCCAATGGTATCAGTTTTTCAAGGTATCCAGTTCCGGGAAGGTCCACTTCAAATACGGCGATCTTACGATATCTTATGTTTGTGGTGGGAACAGTGTATCAGAGAGTTTCAACTTGCTCGGGCTAGATACAGGAACAACCACTCACTCTCATTGGCTACAAAGCTTCACTTTTACTGATTGGCTGTTGCAGCAGTCTTTATTTTAAGCGCATGCACTATGCGCATACGTTACATTTGTTCAGATCACAGATATAGTGACGTTCGCTGAGATATCTTGGATAAGTTTTTCAATGTGAACAAGCATCCAATTTCGGGAGGGTACCACTTCAAAAACGGCAATCTAAGATTTCTTATGTTTCTAGTGCGAAGAGGGTATAGAACAGCTCACATCAAGTGACTTTTACCGGAGAACAATGAAGAAAACTGTGGGACGCACAAACACAAAAAGCATTGATAAAGGTAGCGATAGTTGTCCTACAGCAGCAGGAAAAACCTCTTCGTGACGTCACCTTGCACAGCTCTATTGGTTGATATGAGGTATCTTAAGTATTCCAGTGCGAACAGGACATAAGGAAAGGGCAGCTGACATCATTGTTGGTTAGCACCTTTCCGTTCTCTAGGCAATTTGATTGGTCTACTTTTAACAGGTCTATGACATAATTGGCCTACATTGCGAAGATGATTACTGCAATGGTCACTACGACAAAAAATATAGTAGTAGATTGGTTGACTGAAGGGTTTGTTTGTAAACATGTCCTTCCCTTCATTTTATCGATTTCCTAGAATAATAATGAACAAAAGATGTAAATTGAAACATAAAAAAAGACGACTGAATCTAGGGTTAATATGCATAAACAGAGTTTGATCTCATATAAATCGAATAATTCCAACTGAGCGAAAAAGTGCTCAGTCTGGGAATCGAATCCAGATCGATGGCTTACAGGACCAATGCTCTACCGATTAAACTAACTAGGCCGACAACCGGCGAGTATATTTCACTCACAAGGAAGGTCTCCATTGGGGGCATACTCAGAATTTTTTGAAAAAAATACGAATTAAACTACTCATGTAGGTAATAAAGGATCAGTGAAAATTAGCGGCGGAATTACATTATTAGATATGTAAAAAAATAAAATAGTTTGGAATAATTGGCGTGAAAAGCTGAAAGCGACGCGGGATTTGACGAGAAGTGCATTTCTTCGCCAAAAGCAGACGATTTTAACGAATCTGAAAATTGATTTTAATTGACTTCACTGTTTAAAATCTGCAGCATTTACTGCAACGTCACTCCACTACTTTTATAGAATATCTCGCTTCTGACCAATAAGAATGCTCCATAGCACGGTCTATTGACCGTGTCATACACTGTTAAAAATCTGCTGCATTTTGTTGCAACGCACTCCACCACTTGTATATAATATCTCTATTCCAACCAATGAGGAAGCTCCATTTCACGGCCAAGTAACCGTTTTCTATACAAGCAAGAGAGTGCGTTGCAACAAAATGCAGCAGATTTTTAACAGTGTATTTTTCAATTTGGAACAATTTTAATTGTGTTTTAAATGATAAAATATATTAATTTCATTTTGTTATAAATTCATATAAACGTATATGACAAAATTACACTTAAAGTAAAGTAAAAATGCAAAACTAAAATTACTTAAACTAAACTTATTTAAATAAATTGAGCATAGAAAGTTTTTTCTTTCAAAAGTATTCAAAGCGTAAAAGCGTATTTTTCAAAATTTCGTTTTTTCGCCAACCGGAGATAAATCGCCAAATAAACGAATTTATTATTATTTTTTACGAACGTTATAAGGAGGTTCCGCCGAAATTTTTTTCATAAACATATATAACTATATGAGAAGAACATTCTGTAATTTTTTCAGATTTTTCTGAGTATGCCCGTATGGAGACCTTCCTTGTCAGTTACCTTATTAGTACCGCTGGTCTCACTAGAAGTAAAATCCCTCAACTCCATATATATAACAGGAATTCTAAATCGGCTTCGGCAGTCAGAATGTTGCAAGGTAAGTGAAATATGAAAGGCAGAGATAGTCTGCGGTGTCAATTTAGATATTAGTGTTCACATTTACTATTATCCTAATTTATGTGTCTCTAATTGCTAAGCTATACTTATGAAATCTATACATATAATAAAACAGTAGGACCCGGTGTGTCTGTACATTGAAGATAATTGACAAAAATGGAGTCAGGGCGATAAAAGAAAACCAATGAAACACAAAAAAAATTTTTTTGAATTTTTTGTCTGTCTGTCTGTCTGTCTGTCTGTCTGTTTGTTCGAGGTTATCTTCGTAACTACTGAATGGATTTTTATGCGGTTTTCACTAATGAAGAATGCACACTCCCGGGCAGTGTATAGGCTTTGTTTCATCAAAATCGGACAACAGACAAAAAAGTAACAAAAAGAAACAAAAGAAACTATTAGGTGCGCTGCTCACGTTTTTTAGTACATAACGTTTTTTAGTACATATAAAATCCAATAGATGTCACTGTGCGATTTTAAAACGCGCTATCGTTATGTTTTCGCCAGTCTACATAAGTATGAGAAAGTTTCAAGCTGGCTGTCGTTCCATGTGGTTTAGTCGGTAGAACGTCAGTGCGCCATACTGATGGCCCGGGTTCGATTCCCAGCATGGAATTTTTTTTCACTATGTTGGCATTAACGCCTATAAGCAATTAAAAGAATTTGAAATATTGTATTCAAGGCGAATTTTCTCTCTGGGAAAATTTCCTTGCATTAATATGTCAGTGTAATTTTTTTTTCGATTTAATTTTTTTTTTTCGAAACTTTGTTTTTCTTAAAAAATTACAGTAAATATTTGATATTTCCCAACGTTTTTTGAATGATCGACTTGCTTTTTTTTTTTTTTAATGTATGTCTGAACCTTATCTAACTACTTCTTCAAGATTTCTTTAGATAAACCGACCAGCGTAGCGGGCGAAGGCCGCTAGTCAATAAATAATTCTCTACCTATCCAAAGGAATACGATAAATTGCAATTTTTGCTAATACGAACTAAAGTCAGTGTATCCTTCTGCTGTGAGTAAAATAGACGGCATATAAAAAATGAATTTTAATATGTTAATTAACATAATCCAAAATCGTTAACAATTTTGGATAAAAGTGAATCGACAAGAATCTTACCGAGCTTGTCCGTATTATATCCTGTTCGCACTGAGAAAGTTAAGTCACTTAACTTGAAGTTTTTTGAAGCGGTCGTATCCGGAATCAAGATTCTTGCTTGAGCAAGTTTCTGGAACTTGCTTAACTTTTGATACTCTCTTAAGTATGAGTTGAGTTGAAATCTACCTTCTGAAAATTTAATTATTATTTCTGAATTTTAGAATATTTAATTCTGATTATTAAATTACTAGAGTTGAGTCCTACAAATAATTATAAATTATTTCAAATTGTTATTTGTTTACCCCAATTGCTTAACACGTGTGTTTGCGGGGCTTTTTTGTAATCAAATATCAAAAATGGAAAATGTTGAACCTGTTACTTCCTCCCGCAAAATAAATTTGGAGCATGACAAAATTAATTTTTTAATTAAAATATGGCAGGATAATTGCTTTGTGAACAAAAAAACAGAAGTTGCAGTTACAAATTTCAGAACTTTTGCGCATGCCCAGATGTCATTTTGGCCAAGTTAAGTCACTTTACAATATTTAGCAAGTTCGAACCAATGACCTGAGATACTTAGACACCACATTGGCAACCTTTTCTTAGGCCGACATTTTTGCCTTCCGTCACGTGACGGAGGGCAGATTTAGTGCGCCAAACCGGTTTTTCTCCCACCGAAACTCATATTGTTATGTTTAACTTGAGTTGACCGCACTTCTGCTTTTCTCTTTGTGAAATCTGAAAGATGCCAATTGGCAATTCAAGCGCTCGAATACGCCATCTGGTGGAGAAAAGATGTAACTTCTCCATTCAGGATAACGCCGTGTAAGCTCATTGCATTACATGCGTTTTAAATTTGTTCAGAATAATTATTCTTTTGCACAATTTCAGATTTCTTGTGACATTTGTTCTCTGTCTTATATGACAAAGTAAATATTACACGAATTTGAATATCTAAAACTCTTAAATACATTTATAATAAAGAATTGTTTCAATGGGATTTTAACATTAGTTAAAGGGAAATTAAAGGAACAGTTATCCTCTATCGAAGACTGCGAGCAGCGCCTCTATAGGCCGTTTTAGTTCCCAATAAAGCGATCACCGCCAAAAAACGGCATCTTTTCGCCAAAGATGTTGGATTCGAAACCATGACGAGAGAACAATGGGATGTGGAGTCTACGTATATTAGAAAGTCAATGGTTCGAACAGGTGAAGCCAAATTCCGGGTATCCCGCTTCAAAAAATTTAAGTGATTTAAAGTTAAGTGGCTCAACTATCCCAGTGCAGTGCGAACACGGTATTACCAGGCTGAGATTTATTTTATGAGAGATATTTTACTTGTTTAATGGTTTATCAAATTATAAGTTGTAAGGGTATAACCAGTTAAAACGCTCTCAGGTTAAGGTCTTGGGTCGCTGGAACTTTTTAGGTTTAGTGAAAATGCACCTTTAGTCCAGTGCTTCCTTTAAGCACGCTTTTAGAACCATGCTAATTCAGCCTAACATAGTCCTAATTTCACATAAACATTAACTAACGTGTTGTTGGATTAATTTGTGAAATGATTCACTAGCTTAGTCACATTTGGAAAAACTTAACCAAAACAAAATGTATTAATAAAAATCAAATTACAGGTCGCGCACCAGCGTGCGATAATACAAAGTTACAAAACAATTTAACATCCGCTCACAACTAGCTCGACAGTCCGAATATCTACTGAAAGTACATTTCATTCCCGCTCATCGCAGGAACGGTTCAGTCAAGTTTACAGTTACTGCCAGTCCTAGAAAAACCATGGATGCAGACAGTCAAAGAATGGAGTGGGCTCTTCTGAAACCCTTGAGTTAGTGAATGTCAGATCCCCACAGTAGCCCCCCCTGAGCAATAGCGAAACAATTTCCACTATCAGAGGTATCGAGGGTTAAGTCTGACATGCCGACCAGCACGTGTAGTTACAGTTGCACGTTTAAAAACTGGAATTTCTGCTGGTTTTGCTGGAGATGCTGATGCTGACATATCAAGGTCACTAGGTTGCTTTTCTGCCTGCTTAGGGATGGAAGGCAGCTCATCATCAGAACACAAGAAGGCGGGTTTCACCCTGTCAATATTTACAGTCACAGTTCGATCGTTGATTTGCAGGGAGAAATTTTTATCGGACCTTTGTAGAACTTTGTAAGGCCCTTCAAATGGAGGTTGAAGGCTCTTCTTCACCCTATCCCTGCGCAGAAACACATGAGAGCATGACTGAAGGCTCTTGCTGACAAAAATTGGGCGGTCAGCTGTAGGCCGAGAAGTGGCTGGGCGTAAGTGTTGCATAACCTCACGTAGCCTGCCAAGAAAATTGATTGGATCAGGTGTGTCTGCTGCTGGAACGAGGAACTCTCCTGGCAGGGCAATGGTAGTACCATATAACATTTCAGCTGCCGTTGCCTGTAGGTCATCCTTCCATGCAGTCCGTATGCCCAGGAGCACTGATGGCAATATCTTGGTCCATTCTATGGTGCTATGGACCATAATTGCAGCTTTGAGTTGTCGATGGAATCGCTCTACTTGTCCATTCGCTGCCGGGTGGTATGGAGACGTGTGGATTTTTGAGATGCCCAGGAAAAGATTCAGTGCTGAAAACAGAGACGACTCGAACTGAGGACCTTGGTCAGTCGTCAGACGCAAAGGTGGTCCAAAACGGGCAATCCAACCCGCATAGAAGGCTTCTGCCGCACTCTCTGCAGTGGTATCAACTAATGGAATTGCCTCTGGCCACTTGGTGAACCGGTCGATACACGTTAAGCAAAATCGAAAACCATTAGATGGTGGCAATGGCCCAATCAAATCTATGTGCACATGCTGGAATCGGGCTGACGACTGTTCAAATGTGCCAATAGCACTTTTCGTATGCCGGTGAACTTTGCTTTTCTGGCAGGGAATACACGACCGCACCCATAATGCAATATCTTTCTGCATTCCTGTCCAAACATAACGCTCAGCAATCAGTTTCTGAGTTGCTTTAACACCCGGGCGGGATAGCTCATGCAATTTACGAAAAACTATTTTCTGCATCTCTGTAGGCACAAAAGGTCTAATGCGACCTGTAGAAATGTCACATTGTAGCTCAATTGCTGAGTCACCTACTGGCATTGACTGAAATTTTAAATCAAAGTTACTTTGCTTAGCCTGTTGCAGGACAATATCCGTTGCCTGCAATTTAGCCATCAACTCCAAATCGACCACACCAGACTTTATGGATGAAATATTAACTCTAGATAGAGCATCAGCTACCACATTTTCCAAACCACTGATATGCTGTATGTCCGTGGAAAATTGGCCTATAAAATCCAGTCGGCGAGTTTGTCGGGGTGAACACTTATCAGCTTTTTGCCGAAATGCAAATGTCAGTGGCTTGTAGTCAGTAAAGATCGTGAAGTTACGACCTTCAAGTGTATGTCTAAAATGCTGTATAGCGGAGTATACCGCCAAAAGTTCACGGTCATAAGCACTGTAATTTTGTTGTGCAGGTGACAGTGATTTTGAAAAAAATGCTAAAGGTTGCCAATTGTTATTTACCTGCTGCTGCAAAGCTGCACCCATTGCAAAGTCAGATGCATCGACAACAATTGATAGAGGTGCATTTGGCATGAAGTAAGCCAAAGTAGCAGCGTTTGCAAGCTCTTCCTTGCTTCGTACAAAAGCATCATTGGATTCTGCTGTCCACTGTATGACACTTTTATCGTTCTTCTTGGCACCTTGCAAATATTTGTTTAAAACCCCCTGTGTGTGCGCAGCATGGTGGATAAACCGACGATAAAAATTAAGCATGGCCAGATAACGACGTAACTCTTTAATTGTTTCAGGACGAGGTAACTTTTTAATTGCCTCAACCTTATCCTAGAGCGGACTAATGCCCTCCGCAGAGATAGTATGCCCTAAGAATTTTACATTAGATTGACCAAAAACACATTTAGATGCATTCAAACGTACCCCATACTGAGATAATCGCTCAAAAACCATTTGTAAATGCTGAATGTGCTGCTCGTAATTCTCCGATGCCACCAATACATCATCAAAATATGGGATGCAAAATTCAAGCCCATACAATACCCTATGGATAAAGCGTTGAAATGTCGCAGCAGCGTTGGCTAAACCAAACGGCATAAATAAAAATTCAAAAAGACCGAATGGGGTTGTGACTGCTGTTTTTTGAACATCTTCCGGTCGAACCGGAATCTGGTGATATGCTCTCGACAGGTCTAAAGTTGAAAAAATCTTTTTACCGTGCAGCACCTGTGTACAATCCTGAATGTGAGGAACAGGATAACGATCCGGCATTGTAGGAGCGTTTAACTTTTGATAATCCCCACACGGACGCCAATCGCCCTTTGATTTTGGGACCATATGCAGTGGGCTAGCCCAAGAGCTGCTGGAAGGTCTGCAAATGCCAGCCGACATGAATTGAAATTCTTGCTTAGCTGCGCGAAGCTTATCCGGCGGAAGTCTGCGAGGCTTAGCAAACACAGGCGGACCTTTTGTTTCAATGACATGCTGCACATCATGCTTTGGGGCCTAAGGGAGGCTGACGTATCAGTAAGGCTAGGAAATTTATAAGTAACGTATGAAATGGCGTTCCCTCGGAGACGGTGCGTATATTGCTGCTAACGGACTTATCAATTACCCCTTGCGCTTGCAAATTTGTAATGGGGTCATGCAATTTTCCTTGACGCACATCAATTAGTAATCCAAAATGTCTAAGGAAATCCATGCCAATAATTGGTTGGGAAACCTCTGCTAAAATAAAGGACCAGTGGAATTCCCTGCGCAGGCCTAAATCCAGCTTTAAAAGCTGCTGACCAAACGTAAGGATAACCGTGCCATTAGCCGCAAAACGTTGCAATTTATCAGCCACACGCGGTTTATTACTTTTGGAAACCGGTAAAACTGAGACATCCGCCCCAGTGTCAATTAAAAACTTCAAACGAGTAGTTCTGTCATTTAGATAGAGCCTATTTATTTGAACTAAGCCGTCACTCTCAGAGTTGAGTGACGGCCTTACTGGTTTCCCTCCCATGAACAAGGTTTTCGGCATATATGTGCTTTATCAGCAAATGTGGTATGGTACCAACATAAATTCTGGTAATGTTTTCCCTTACTTTTATCGCGCCTGAACTGCCTAAAGCGATCACGGGATTTAGAACGACTAGGCCTGTTATTCCCCTGAACTTCCAACTTCTCCAAACGTGTGGAGAGTGCCAGAATTAATGATTTAATTTCGTCATTACCGGAATTAATATTTTGAACCATAGGGGACGGACCATTAGCAGCAATTATCTCATCCACCATCTCGTCTAATTTGTCCAGCGGATCATTAGAAATTGCCAAAATTTGCTGTACATGAGTCGGTAGGCGCTGGAGAAATAAAGTCTTAAGTAAATCGTCTTTAACCTGATCACCCGCCTTACTCCGCATTTCTAGGAGCAATCGAGAAGGTTTTTTATCTCCCAGTTGTAGGCCCGAAATCAATTCTCGGATACATTGATCCTCACTCATAGAATATTGGCTTATCAGCCGAGTTTTGAGCTTTTCATACGGCTGATCTAAAGGCTGTTCTGTAATAATGTCGCCTGCAATCGCCAGTTCCTCCGGTTGCATTGATGCAACTAAATGGTGAAACTGGGTAACACTATCAGTAATTCCAGCCAGTTTAAATTGGGATTCCAGGTGGAAAAACCAAAGTTTTCGATTAGCACGCCAAAATGGAGTTGCTTTTACGCCCACCCTCAGAATGCTCGTATCGGTTGGGGGTGTCATTTTGCAAAATATTTAATACACAATTTTATAAACAAAAATTAATAAATTGAGATAAAATTTATATACAGTATAATCAAGTACAAAAACCCAACCAAAAAATTGTGTGCACCAATGTTAAAATATACATAATATGAAATAATAATAAGAAAATTATGAAAATAAAAGTTTGGGCATATTATATGAAAAATATTTCAATCCCCCTAAGCATACGACACGATCTGGCCAGGCTTAATTATAAAATTATCACAATAACTGCATGATACCCCGCATCTTCAAATATTATTACACAAACAACAAATACCAATTTTGATAAATTTTGAATAATTATACTTGACATTATGCCTCATGACACAATATTAAATACAAAAAATAAAATAAAGCCACATGCGCAAAACTTCATAAATTTCATACGGGGTAATCAAAAATACACACACAGAGGTAATAAACATTGAAATCATCTAAAGATACGACTTACCGTCACCAGAATTGGAGAACTTTATCACATGCCAGCAGGATATAAATAAAACAAATTACTTGAAAACTGGAGATCACTAGCACAAAATATACCCATTTGGGTCACAACTGTCCTTTGTAAATCACAAATACGGACATTTTTCGTCCGATGAACTCGGATTACTCTCACACGAAAAAAATGTTCAAATTCACGAACGATGTCACCACTTTAGAACCATGCTAATTCAGCCTAACATAATCCTAATTTCACATAAACATTAACTAACGTGTTGTTGGATTAATTTGTGAAATGATTCACTAGCTTAGTCACATTTGGAAAAACTTAACCAAAACAAAATGTATTAGTAAAAATCAAATTTCAGGTCGCGCACCAGCGTGCGATAATACAAAGTTACAAAACAATTTAACATCCGCTCACAACTAGCTCGACAGTCCGAATATTTACTGAAAGTACATTTCATTCCCGCTCATCGCAGGAACGGTTCAGTCAAGTTTACAGTTACTGCCAGTCCTAGAAAAACCATGGATGCAGACAGTCAAAGAATGGAGTGGGCTCTTCTGAAACCCTTGAGTTAGTGAATGTCAGATCCCCACACGCTCACTGTTAAAAATATTCTGAAAAATTACCTCTGATATTATAGGCTATTTATCTTCTGACCAATGAGAACAATCTAATAATGCCTATGAAACATTTTCATTGGTCAGAAAATAGATAGCCTTAATAAATAGAGGTAATTTTTCACGCTATTTTTAACAGTGATGTGGTGCCTCTAATCAATATGCGAGAATGCCTTTAAGGCCAAGCTAATGCTCATTAACTTGTATTGCAGTGACTAGAAGCATACATGAAGTTAGAATATTAGACTATCTTCATCTCGATCTTCATGAAGCGTACTATATCGAGAGTACCGTATGTCGCCATCATCACTCTCATATAGAGGTACTCTAGTAAATAGAATGTTGCAAAAATATCTTTGCTAACCAATCAACCAACCAAATCAAGATTTGTGTACAAACAAATCTGCCATTGATTGCAGCAAAAATGCTAACATATTATTTTTTTTTAATTAAACTTATTATCGTTTTGCCATTTGTAATTAGATAAATTTTATGCATGCGTTATAAATAATTTAAGTTGACCTTAATTAAGTTTATTATTTGAAATTTATATCAAATTACTTCTTTTTTAATCGTGATAAATCGCTTTTCAAAAGATATGCATTCTGATGAAGGTAATATAACAATTTTAACGTTATTGGAATCAATAAAATAAATCTTATCTTCATTTGTATCTTTAATGAATATATTCTCTTGATTTCTTTCTGTTTTAAAATTATTTTTCTAAAGTGTTTATACTCATTATCATTTTTAGTAGGGATGCACCGAATATTCGGTATTCGGCCATATTACCGAATATTTGGTTAGGCCGAATATCAAAGTATTCAGCCAATCCAATACTTATTAAATCCTTTTTAAAACACATTTTTAAAAATTTTTCACATTTTCTACTTTTAACTGTCAATTTATAAATATATTTAAAATAATATGAAAGAAAATTGTATTTAAATAAAATAGAATGATTTTACATTATTTATTTGCTGTTTGTAAAGTATAACTCAAGAAAATTAAATATGAGAAGGATTAAAATGGTGATTTATTAGGATTCTCCTTAGGAATAAATGATGTGAGTGCAGATATAAGTTCCTAAATTTTATTTAGTAAAAAATCTGTTTCTTGATTTTCCCAAATAAAAGTCATTAAGCAAGAAAGAAAAACTTTTGAGATTAGTAATTGCTGTCTAAAGTAATTTTAAATCAATTAGTATATTTAGATAAATATTGTTACAGAATCATTCATTAATAGCAAAGAAAAACTTCGTTTAATATTGCCTTATGAAATTTAGATAGACACATAATAAAACCGTTTTTAAAAAGCTAATGGAACACAGAATTCAATAATAAATAAAACCTTAATGGAAAAGATGTTGCCAAAATACAATAATGTAAAAGTAAAACCTTTTTTTTCTCTTTAACAAACCGCAACATTTTCCCTTGTTAAAAGAAAAAAAATAATTATACTGATAAATCTAAGTTAAAGTTCAGAGTCTTCTTCATGGGTAGCAGCGACTAATCCATCATCTACATAAAGAGCTACAAGAAGTTTTCTTCCTTCTTCCTCTCGAACCAATAAACATTGATTTGCTTCACTGGTCTTAAATCCCAGATCTAACATAAATTTTTCAAAACATTTATTAAAGCATCAAGGAGCTTGTTTCAATCCGTACAAACTTTTCTGGAGTTTGCATACATTGTTGGTGCCATCATTATAGCCTTCAGGTTGCTGCATGTAAATTGTTTTATCTAAATCACCATACAAAAATGCGGTGGAAACATCAAATTGCATAAGATGCATCTTTTCGCTTGCTGCAATACTTATTAGTGAACGTACAGTTCCTAATTTTGTGACTGGACTGAAGGTTTGATTATAATCAATACCTTTTTCTATGATTGAAGCCTTTAATCACAAGTCTTGCCTTATATTTATCAATGGTACCATCTGGATTTTTCTTAATCCGAAAGACCCATTTGCAGGGAAGAGCCTTAGCTTTATCTGGAAGTGATGTTAGTGTCCATGTGATGTTTTTCTTTCAAGAACTGATTTCAGAATCCATGACGTTTATCCAGAAATTATTTTCTTTGCAATTATTTGTTTCTTCATATGAACTTGGTTCATCTTCTTCAGACATAAAAACTACAATGCCATCACGTAATCTTCAAAATATTTAGGCTGTTTTAATTCTCTTCGATCTCTTAATTCCATAGTATGTAATTTCTTTTCATCCTCTTTTTCATTTTCTGAAATAACTTGATCTTCTGAGTCTTCTTGATCATTCTTTCCCTCATTTTTATCTTCAGGTAGCTGCCTCTTAGATTAAATTAAAGGTATTTGTACTGAATCGTCACAAGTTGTTAATTCTTTCTCTTGAAAGATTGTCTCTCGGGAACAAATAACTGTATTATTTTCTTTTATCCAGATGCGATATCTTTCATCGCCGTCCTATCCCAATAAATAACCTTTTATTGCTTTTCTGTCCCTTTTTCGACATTTCTCATCTGGTACATGAGCATAACAGGGTGATCTGATTATACGCATGTGTCTTACTCGCAGGTTTGAAAAAAACCCACCTACCCAATAAAACCCGGGTGGGTTTTATTGGGTAAAATCCACTCTAAAAAACCCAATAAAACCCACATCAAAGTGGGTTTTTTACAGTCTATGATATTATTATTTAATATTCAGTAGCTTTTATATTAGTTTTTTAACCTTTGTGTTAAAGAGGTACTTTATGCTATCAAAACAGATTGTGGGTGTACTGTCAAACATGACGAAGCCAAAATTGTCAAAATAATGTGCTTAATTCTTCTAAAAGTTTAATATTATGAAAAAAAATTACCAAAATCAATATACAAAACTAATCATAACATTTTTGCATAGATGAAAAATGATAAGATCTTTTATATTAAGATTTAACAATGTAAAATTTCATAATATAGGTTTCAAACTGGATACAAATTTGACTTACCCATTTTAGGTCAGTGTTGGTAAAAAAGAAAAAGGGGAGGGGGAAGAACTTTTTTCAAAAAATCCAAATAAACTTTTTTTGTTTCTTTGTTTTTTTCAACATTTTTCTTTTTCTAAATCAGGTTTTAAATTCTCCCCCCCCCCCTTTCCCCTTAAATATTATTTCCTATTATGTGTTTGTACCATCTATGTTTGTCGATATTAAAAAAAAAAAAAAATGGATATAAGTGTATTATAACTTCATTTCAAAATATTCAAATTAAATAATTACAATCAGTTATGTATAATTTTGTGATCAGTATATAATAATTATGTAAAATATTTTAAGTAACAGCTCTGTATTGTGTTCAAACAATAAACTGCTCTATGAAATTAATCATAGATATATTGAAAATATTATCAAGCATCCTTTGTTTGATAAATAACAAAAAAAAAAAAAATTAAAGATTTGTTGAAAAAAAAATGTGTTCTTAGTGGGGAATGCAGATTAAAAGTTTAATTTATTAAAGTAACTTTTAAATATATGGTTATTATATAATAATACATGATGACAGAAATAAAAACTTTTTTACAGCCTTTTACACTGATTTATTTGGGTTATTTCAATGAAAATTACTCGCATATTAAGTTAACTAATAAAAATATGATGTTATGTTTTTTTTTTTAATGTTGTTGGGTTCTTTTTATTAAACTTCTGCTACAGATCATTACTTTAATTAATTGTAACTTCTGCTCAGCAAATTGACTTAGTTATTATGGATCAATAAATATTCTTCGGCTTTATTAAAGAATACAATGAGATTTGGGTCAAATTTCCAATCACATGAATCTTGTTGTTGATTTAATTAATTAAATTAGGTGCTTATATAAAAAAAAAGAATTAATTAAATTTAGATTACACCAGTTAACATTAAGAAATCACTAAAATAAATAAACTAAAAGACAAATTAAAACGATAAAAAGGATAAACACAAATATTATTTAAGATTCTTTAAAATTTAATGAATATAAGTAAATAAGAAAAACACAACAAAGTTCTCAATCTGACCCAGTCTCAAGTACTAAACCTTGACCTGCAGTAGAACCCAACATTTATCAACGTTGATTCCTGAGATATTAAACTCATACTAATAATCTAAAAATACAAGATTCAATCTAAGATTACAAAAGAGAAAAGAAAGACCCTGAAATCCTTCTTATTTTCAAGAGGGCAAAGAAAGATATAATTTTGAAAAAATTAAAACACTAGAAACAATAAAAATAAACACCCCAGAAATCAACAATGATATTTTGGCCAATTTCGTATAGTGATTAGTATTAAAAAAATATAGTCTTGTAAATTAGTTTATGTAGAGATAGATATAATCCTTATAAAATTACTTTGAATTTATGAGTAAGAAATCAAATGAAATATTTACTTTTCTTATAAACATTTAGAAAAATCTCTACAAATTCAAAAATTATCACATAATTATACTAAACCAATCCTGTATTTAGAAATTTAAAACTTTAATTAAAAAACTATTTTATTCAAGACTGAATGAAACTAGGATTTAACTTTGAGTTAAATTATCACTTAAAAACTTGATTTCACCTCAACATTTTAATAGTGAAAAGAAAACTAATAAGAAGGTTTATATTCATCATCTCTAGTCAAGTCTAACATGGATTTCTAAATAAAACAACATGAAGTATACATTTTCTTCCTTTTTTTTTTTTTTTTTTTTTTTTTTTTTTTTTTTAAATTCTACTAAACAGAGTGAGAGTATAAGACATGTTGAAATGGTATGTATCAATAACAACCTGTTTTTCACATAAAAAAAAAATCCTTTTTATTTAATTAAATAATACTCACTCTCACTTCAATGAAAATACAATGCACGTTGAAGTGAGATTTACTAACAATTATTTCTGCTCCATATTAGATCGACAGTAATTAAATTGAATACACTTAGTGATGGACAAGAGCATTTGTAAATGGATATCATTCTTAGGGATGTATAACATCCGATAATAGGTACACTTATTTACTAAAACATAACAACTTATTATGCACTATACTCAGTTACTTAACAACACGTTAAGAGTAGCTTACCTCCGAGCTCCAAGTAGTACATATTTCAGTGTCACAATAATTCTAGATAGTCTTGGGAATAGTCGATACTACAGCTAATCAGTTCTTTAAAATCACTATTCTGATCTCTTTTCAAAAATAGCAACACTGGCTTGACACATAAGACTAGTTCCAAGCATACAGGTGAGTAATGATTTCTATATACACTCTATAGTTTCTCTAGAGTACCCGCGTCTACCAGTCGATATCAAGATTTCGGCTGCATAGCACAAATACTACTTGCCTCGACTTCTTATTCCTCCGAGAGGTCACGGGGCTGAAATCAATTCGCTGAGACTAGAATCATCCTTCCAGACTTATAATACGTGATTTTTTCTTCGACCATATCCCAACTATACAACGCAATTGCTATTTTCACCTCAGAGTTGCAGTCTTTCTTTGGGCATTAACTAACAGTTATAGTTTGGAACTTAATTTCATGTCAGGAAAAGGCAGGACAGCGACGTATTACGAACTAACAGGTTTCTCTTCACCCGACTCCTTCTATTATAATGGGCTAGGGGGCCACATTCTCCAATCTTTGAGCTCTGCTTATTTCGCTCCGTCGACTTTCACGTCTTCTCAAGTTCTGTTTTTTCTGCCGAAAACTCCCCTCACCCCGATAGAAATCAAAAAAAAGGGGGAGGGGGTGAAGGACGGGACTATTTCTCTTCACCTCCTCATCGTAAGGCTGCTAGCAGGGAACTACTTCATCTCAAAACCGAATTATACGCTCCTCTGCAATCAAAAAAGGGGCACCAAATACCAGGAAGACTACTGCTTCCCCCTTTCTCTCCCGCTACTAGGGTCCATCTCACTGGTCAATGCAACAGTCACCCTTTCTCATGACCAAATATGGTCATCGCTTGCGTCCCCTCCTCTCAATCACGTGGTCAGATAGCAGGGACAGCTGTTTCTAAATTTTGCACCTGCTTGCACACCAGTGCCCGCCGATAACCGTGAATTGGCACTTTTATCTCAGATCGGTCATAAAATAACTTTAAGGGTCTGGGAAATATCTCCTCCGCCTCAAATGACAGTCAACGTTTGTCATGGGTTATAAAATTTTAGGGTACTATTCATTCACGTACGCAAGCAATAAACTATGCGTGTGGGCCAATTTTTACAAGGCTGAATATATGCCCTTTACAAGCAAGCCAGAAGCTACTCTTCTTCGAAAAAATCAACAAAGGACCACTTTACTCAAATAGTACAATTATTCCAGGACAGTAAAAGTATTCGTACGAACGGGTGTTATTTACGCTAGATAAGGGAATGGGAAGCTTTCACTTTCTTTCACACCAGTGCCTATACACTCGTGAGAACGATCATAAAATAGATAGAAAAAAGGAAATGTCCAGGGTTTTCGCTACTAAGAAAAAAAAAAAAAAAAAATAATTTTAAATATGAGATACATAAAGCATTATAAAAAACCGTATTAAAAATATCTTAACAAGAGTTCTTTTTAAATTTGGAATATTAAAATAATTTATACAAAAAAAATATTACTAAAAAAAAACATAACAATGAGAAGATTTTTTAATTTAATACATACTTTCTAGAAATAATGGACTTCTCCTGCCCCACCTATTACAAAAACAAAAAACCCAATAAAACCTGAAAAAACCCAATAAAACCCACCTGGGTTGGTTTTTTTTTGCAACCCTGCTTACTCGAGGTTTCTTCCCTATCCACAATTCATAAGGGCTTACATTTGGTAGCGAGCTTTTACCTGTTCTGTTTAAAATATATACAGACGAATTAATCAGTTCTGCCCATAATGATGAAGGAAAATTGATTTCAGAATTAGAATTTTTCAAAGTTCTTGCCATTTCAACAAGGGTTCTATTTTCACGCTCACTTCTACCATTCTGTAGGGGTATAAGGAGCAGTTAATCTTTGATTAATTCCATTTTTCTTCAAGATGCTTCTAACATTTTCATTATCAAATTCTCCTTCGTTATCACTTAAGATTTCTTTGATGTTGTGTCCTAAATTTTTAGCATGTGCTATCATATTTTCAGTAGCTTGCGCAACTTCTGACTTATGACGAAGAAAAATACATATCTAAATTTTGTAAAATGATCTTTAAAGTTGACAAAGTAACGATATTTTCTAAAGGATTCATCAAAGGGTCCACATACATCTGTTGAGATAAGCTCTCCAGGTTTTGTGGTCTTCTGTCTAGTGCTAAATTTTAAGCAATAATCTTTCCCATATATACAAGCTTCACAAAGCTGATTATCTAATCCAACTTTGATATTCATTTTCTGTTCTAGAACATTCCTCACATGACGTTTGTCCTGGTGTCCCCAGCACTCATGATATAACTGTAGAAGAGAATCACTTGTTGTAGCTATGTTTACTTCTACTGGATTACTTGGAATAAGTACTTCCATATGTATAAACCACTACTTACGTTTCTTGTACCGTACATTACAACATTATTGTTGATTTTTAGCCAACATTCTTTGACAGTTGATTCGAATCTGCTGTTTTTGTTTCTATCTTGTGCTGCCAGAACTGAAAACAGATTCTTACTAATACCTGGTACAAACCAAACTTCTTTAAGTTCTTTAAATTGTCTCTCTCCTTTTATTTTCATCATTATCTTTAAAGTTCCCTTACCTACAGCCGGTAGTACTTGCCCATTTGCAGTGGTAATACCATGTGGGGTTTCAAAATTTTCAAAGTCTGTAAAATAATTACAGTGAAACTCGTTTAAGATACGAATCAAGGGACTGAAAGCATTTCGTATCTTAAGCAGGATCGTATCTTCTCCGGATTTCATAGATTCTCAAATAATAATGTATATAAAAACAATATACATTGTTATTAACGTATTTTAGCCATTTAAATAACTCTTATTTTAAACATTTCTAACAATTCTTAGGTATTCTAGAAAATTTGAGTTTAAGATATTGAAATAAAGAATAATTTTATTTTTCTCCAAAATTTTATTAAATATCTGTTTATACAGTAAAAAAAAAAAATTAAAATACCTTTATATAGTATTCTCTGCCAAATTAAAAAAAAAAAAGGCAATAAAACAAAAATTTTGTTGGTTTTTAGAAAACAGTAACTAAAATACACTACATACTTAAAGGGGAAGAATAATAAATTTGCATAGTAATTTTTTGAAAGACAAACTAAGTGAATGCATGTAATGATAATTATTCGATACATTATAAAAATCGTGATGTAGTTTTAATTTCTTGAGAAAAAGTTGTTTACCTTATTTTGGTGCAACTTAGGGCGAGATTTTATTAGGAAGTTTTCTGCCTTGTTGATGTAAAAGAAAAATTTTTCAATGGAAGGACCAGCATCCATCAAAGAGACATACAATCAAAGTAAGCTAAACGAGCTCGTTACAGATTCGATTGGTGGTATGGTTGGTACTTCTGTTTCTTCATCCGCATCGTCTTCTACTTCCTCTGAAAACCTAGGTTCATCGGAACTTTTGACGTCCGTAATTATATCCGCTATAGAACGAACTTCACTTGCCACAACCTGATCGTTAATTTTGTCAAATAAGTCCATATCTTTGCATTCTTCTTGATACTGCTCTTATTCTGTGATGTTAACATTTTGTAAAGTGCCGCAAAAAAGCAAGTGACAAAAAGAAATTCATAAAAAAGGCACTCCTGAGGACAATTTACAGTAATAAAAATAATATAATAATAAAAAGCGGCTAGATAAGCCGTACAAAAAATAAAAAGCATAAAAATATAGACTGGTTTCACCAACAACATTCTCATCCAATCAGGAGAGAGAGCAATTAATGAAATTTCAAATCCATCCACTGCTGTGTAAGGAAGAGTGTGATGGAAAAAGAAATAAAAGCGGTAGTTGTTTTTATATTTTGTTGAAAAAGAGGGAGCCACTCAGAATTCAGCGTGCAAAAGTAGTGGAAAAGAACATATTTTAGAGAGGAAAAAGGTAAAAAATAATAGCATCTTATGAAAAATAAATAAGATTTTACATAGTCTGTCCTTAAGACACGTGATAAGTGGATTACATAAGCACCATTTTGTATATTAAGCGGGTTTTTTAATATCAAGGGACCAAATTTCTTCGTATATTAAGCGGGATCGTATTATGCGTGACATATATTAAGCGGGTAATTTTACACAGGTTTAATAGGCAGTTTTCAAGGGACCGAAGATAATTCATATATTAAGCGGGCGTATCTTAAGCTAGTTTCACTGTACCATAATTTGTAATATGTTTTGATGCATCATTATCAACAAACCAATCATAGGGCCATTCCAAGAAAAGTGGTCCCAGGGTCCAAAATTTTAAAATTAGAGATATAATTTCAAAAAAAATTATTTATGTAGTTGAAAGTGTATATTTTCTTGTAATAACAGTGAAATTTGATTTAGCAAAGTTTAAGTGCTTGAAAACTTAAATTAATTAAAGATGTTTAAAAATTCATGTTTTTTGACAAAAGTTTTATGAAAAGAATATGTTGTATTAAAAATGCAATAAACACAGTAATTATTAAAATATCATCATATATCAGAATAAATACTTATATACTAACCCCCAAAAATTGCTAGAATAGTTTATTGTGATCTCGGACATTTTAACAATGATAAAATGACAGTTCTTCGATTCCAGTGTCACACACGTCACAAAAAGTTAAAATTTTTCCTCTTATCATTTAATTACTAACTTTAAAATGTTGAAAACTTTATTTATAAGTTAACTAAACATGAGGAAAATATTGCAAATTAAAAAAATAATTTTGACCAAAAAATAAAATTATTATTTAATTTTTAATTCTTGTCACACACATCATTATATGTGATGTGTGTGACTGTGATGTGTATGACATGAATATCTGTTTAATTAAAAATGCTTAACTTCTTTTAAATATGTTAGGTATATATCAGCAATATATGCACAAACACCTGGTAGCTTATTGTAACTCATGATGCAATTATAAATTCATCTATTTTATACATTTTTTTTTTTTTTTCAAAAAAAGCAAGATAAATTAATTATTTTGTTTTCAAGAAAACTGTTTTTTCAGCTGTTATTTCTATATATTTTATCTAGTCATTCTAAACAATTTGGAAAAGTATAGTAAAGGAGGAATTTTTGAACAACCAATTATCTTCTGTAAAATAATGCTTATTGTTTGTTTACATATAGATGACAACACATTTGCTATTCTTGTAGTAAAATAAAATTGATGTCTATCTTTTTGTTTTCAAAGTGGTGAGTGATTTTTCTATCGTTATTATAAACTAATAATGAGAATAAATTTGTAAGCAATGATGCTCTATAATTTTGTTGTTAATTTAATATTTTTAAAAATAGCTTTTTTTAGTTTACAGCATTATTGTTTCCAAATAATTAAGACTAAATGATTAGTTGTTCTTAACTTTATATATTGGAGGTATCACTGAAAACTAAAAACCAATCTTAACAATGTGAATTATATAAACAACTTTTTATCATTGAGTTTCACATTAACAATATTTTAAATTATCACAATATTACAAAAAATATGTTTGAGTTTATGTAATGTTATATTCAAGGGGTGGGCTCATGGAGCTGCAGCTCCATCTCTCTCTGAAATTTGTAACAAACATACAATGTAATTACAAAAGTTCATCAAAATGTAATGAAATATGCTAAGATAGAATTTATAGGAAGCGCAATAATATTCCATTTTAGACAGGTTTTCATTTAAAAAGTATTATTTCGCACAGAACACAAAACAACTATTTCATCCAAGTTTCTATTACACACAGACTATCTTTACACGCCATAAAAATTATGCTAATTAAGACAAAAACCTGCTTAAAAAGAAATTGTTTGCAATCCCATGCGATTCAATCTTAGCAAGTTCTGTATAATATATGCATTACCTGCATGATAAAAATCTTTTAAAGCGGAAAAAAAAACTTTCTTATGATATCTCTTAGAAACTTTTACTATATCTCAGTCCCCTCCAAAATGATAAGTCTAGATACGCCACTGAATTTATAGTTTCAGCTTAGAAATTTGCTATGAAACATTTCATAGCTATGTAACTTTACAAGTTTGATGTTCATGATATATTTAATTGTTGAATCAATAAATTGTTTTATTTTGTGTGGAGTTCAGTGACTGTATTTAATTACTTAAATATTGTAAGACTGTTAAAATGAAAAAAAAAATCTTAAAGTTTATAAACACAAGTTTGAACAACCAAATTTTTCATTTAAAAACTATAATTTTCTACTTATTAGGTATTTATGAATATATACAGCATAATTGTTTCAGTTCTGAAAAGTACCTTGTTAAGTACCAGACATCACTTTAAAGATATCTTATGGTATCTAGGTGCATTCAGGGGCCTCGCTAAGGGGGGGGACAGGGGGGAACCTCCCCCCCCAAACATTTGCACATGCTGTCACAGTTGGCAAATTTACAAACATAAGTGGCAAGTTAGTTCAAAACTTTAATAAAAAACTACTATTTCTGATAGATTTGACGAAAGTTACCAATATAATTAGAAAAATTATTAAGCTTTTTACAAATAAAAACTATATTATATTTTCAAATTGTGATAACTTGGTAAAATTATAAAACTAGTTGGCAAATACTGAATTTTGACTTGGCAATTTTAGGTTCTCTCCCCCACCAATAAAAAGTCTTCGAGAAGGCCCTGGGTGCATTTTACATTTAACTCTTCAATAATCATAGAATAATCTGTGAAAAATTATAATTAAGCTTAATAGAGTAGATTTATTGAAAAAAATATTAAGTTTATTATTGAACTTATTAAGTTTATTAATTAATAAAATTAAAAAAATATTAAGTTTATTACTGCTTTTCCACAGATATATGACCATTTTAAATCTTTTCATGGTAAATTTCACACAAAGTCACACACGTCACAGTATTTTTTTTTTTTTTTTTTTTTAGCCCAAGTATTTCTAGCTCAGATTTCTAACACCACTTTTTTTAATTGTTGTATATATGGCTTATAAATGATATTTTTTATTTTCATGAATATTATAATAATTCACAGAAATATAGCAATATGTAAGAGACATGAAGAAAAATGCTTACAAAATGGTCACACACGTTACAAGAATTAAAAAAATAAATTCTCTATAAATGCAATATAAAAAATTTCCAACCATGGTGATTATGTTTCAAGACAACTATGAAATATACTAAAATATTGTTTTCAAAAGGAAAAAAAATTTTTCACACTCAGAATAATTGCGAATGTTTTGAAAATGATGTCTGAATGTCACACACATCACGCTGGAATGGCCCCATAACAATTTTCTTCAGACGAAAATGCATGTTTGTCTAGAACTATTAATGACATATTTGCCATAGAACTATCTTTTCTTAAGTACTTATTATTTTGATTGGACTTTGCTGGCTTTCCATCAGCTATCCACTTTCTACAATATTTTACCCAGTAACAATTTTGATGACAGTAATTGCATTTTCCAACTTGCTTTCTGGTTTTTAAAGGTGTTTTTATCCTACTGGTTTTTATTTCTAATGCTTCATAATTCTGGACATCACTTTTTGACTTCTCTTCTTTATTTTTCTTTCTTGAGAACATAATTGAGTTGTTAACTCATCAATTGTTCTTTTATCTTCATTCAGAAGTAGCCAACTCGACTTGAAAGAACGGTACTCTTGAGGTAATGTGTCTAGGATCTTGCAAATTAGTAGCATTTGAGGTAATTGAACTTCTTGCTTTCTTTGAAGGCCCAAATTTAATTTGCTTCAAAGATTCTTTGAATTCAATAGATGAGCAGCCATACTGCCACCCACTTTCCACTTACACTGAAAAAACTGGTTATCAGAGGTAGCTTCATAAAGTTTCTGAAGCTCTAGCCATACTTCTCTTGCATTATCAAATCTCATGATTTTCTGCATAGTTTCCTCTGTCATGGAAAAATGGAATTTTCTGAAATGTTTATTTTTCAAGAGAAATTTTGTGAAGGGTCTGGTGTTTCAAACTAGAAAAAAATGTAAAAGATCCTTTCAAGTCTTCTCAAACAGATTTCTGCTGAGAGATCAATCAGATTACCCACATTAAAGTTTTCAGTTTTCACGTGGGACACTCAACATAAAAATAAATAAAATTAAAAGTGTGAGAATGTAGCTATTACAAAATTTTCAATATATTATTTTACAAATGAAATTTGAATTTTTCCAGTTTGAAAAAAGTAAAAAAAAAGCCTTCAGAAAAAAAACTGAAAAAAAAAAAAAAAAAAAAAAAAAAAAATTGCCCAATTTTTCCGTTTTTTTTCCGAGCATTCCCATCTTTAATTCGGTGCATCCCTAATTTTTATCTATTCGTTTGTTTAAATATTGAAATGATTCAGAAAGATCTAAATAAGCCAACGAATTGATATTTATGTTATACATTCATGTATTTTATTTATTTATTTATTTTTAGTTGTAAAAATTTAATTATTTTATGTTTTTACTCTCTAAATTTTGATTTTTTTTTTTAGATTTTGTTATGTCATTTAAACTGAAAATTGATATAGTGCTACATGTAGCAAAAATCAAAAATTTTCATAAATTTGTATTTTAATTGTTCTTATTTGTTATAATGCTGTATTATCCTGTCGACCACTTTCAATATATACAGTGCATGTAAAAATTTTAATACAAAATTGTAAGAATTTTGTATTGTCATATTTTTAGTATTTAACCCACCATTTTTTGGCAAATTTTGCAATTTTTTTTTTTTTTTTTTTTTTTTTTTTTTTTGACAAAAATTACATTTTACTGCAGTCCTCTGGTGAAAATTCCATACTTTTTCACGGTCTGCTGACAAAAAGTCCATGTTTTTTTGAGATCCTTTATCCAAAATCCATGTTTTTTCCCGATCATTTGATGAAAATCGCATTTTTCAGTAATTCTTTGACGAAAGTCACAATTTTTTTTGTGAATCATGATAAAATTAAATTAGTTTTTTTTTCTGTGATCTTTTAACGAACACTTTATGTTATCTTGTTCCAGAAGGATTTTTGATTACACTAAACAAGAATATTTGAAAAGATAATTTCGTTTACATTTTCACCTGTTCAGCTTTCTTGATGTTAAAAGGTTGTATATCAAAAGTTTCAATTCAAAAATATTTTTACGTTTTTTTTTTTTTTATGAGCATTATATTTGTACATTTTCTAATTCTATAAAATACTGAAAAAAAAAATAATATTAAAAGAGTTGATTGAGTTATAAATATTGCCCAATCCCTATAAATTCAAATTTAATTGATTTTATTTGGTAAAACCTGTTAAAAATTATTAAATGATTGTGTAAATCATCTAATATCATTGTAAAAATACACAAAATGTGTTAAAATTGCAATCTTCATGAATTCGTAATTTGGGTTATAAAAGGTTTTTTTCAATAAAATCTACTGTTTTCAAAATATAAGCAAAAAACTTATTTTTGTGACTTTTGATCTTAAATATCTGCCAACACATACGCAAGATTTTATGAGACTTTTCAGGTAACTTGTAGAATTGAAAAACAAAGCTTTTTACAAATTCTCAGCTTTGTCTCTTTCATTCCAAGGTTTGTCCTTTTTTGCACATTATTTGACTGGAATAAGATTGAAAATTACAAATCTCATATTGCCATAAGGATTTCATACAAATTTTGTTCATGTGCTATGTCTATGTATTGAGATTTAAAAACTTTTCCATTATCATCATTATGTATCATGACTTGAAAATAATTTTACAGTAGGTAATTTATTTATTTATTTATTGTTTTCAGAAAGTTTCTTTTATGAAATACAGCCTGGGGCATCCGGAATTACTTTAAGCCACTCAAACAATAAAAGTTCAGGTAAAATGTTCAGACACTTATTTCATAATATGGATTTAGTATTTTTTTTAAAATGCTTTAGGATTTATATATCAGGTGTCAGTGTCTGTCCAGGATTTTTTCCTTCAAGATCTTATTTTTGTGAATTATTTTTATTATAGTGATAAACATTTATTTACTAAAACATAATTAAAATTGTATTGATGACACAATTTTAATGATATTTTATCAAAAGATTCTTTGGCAAATGAGGTTTGCTGAGAAAACAACGTTAATTTTTTTATTATTTTTTTTTATTTCAGTTGAAAATTTTTCCTCCAAGTGATATTTCTAAAGGAGTCCAAATTAAATTATCAAATAGATTACCTAAATGTTTGCACCATAAGCTGCTTGTTTTAAAAAAATTATACATTATATGGCAGCACTACAGAGATCAAACTCTATTGTTTTTAAATAATAGATAAAATGTTTTACTGTAATAAACGCTTCACAGCAATGCTCATCTCACTGCGCTTATCAATGCTTTACTTATGGGAGGTTACCACTTCGGCAACAGCTGTATAATTAAAATGGATAGTGCAATCTTTACAAAACAATACCTGTGTACTCCTCTAGGTCTAAATAGATTGCCTAATTTTCTTTTTTCTTTAAATTCCAACTTTAAAGAGTAGTGCACCGGAAAGGGTTAATAATGACATTACCAGCAAGTAATGCTGGTCTTGAAAGAATATTTTCAGTCTTTTATTTCATTCAGGACAAATTAAAAGACAGTCTAAATTAGGAAAGGTTAGCTAAATTAATCCCATATTATGAAATGCTTTTAGTATATTATTGCTTTTTCCACAAAAATAAATTTGCTCTTTCAATGTTGTAAAATAATTGTACAAGATATTTCATTATATTTTTTCTATTACTTTTGTGCTACAATTTTTTATTTATATATTTTTATGAGAACCATTTCTCTTTATATGTAGTAGTAGATATTTTTTAAGTTATTGCAGTGTAGTATTTATTTAAAAATACTCTGATGTTAAAATGTTAACATCACTTTTGTAAATTTCTTTCCTTTTTTTTTCTTTATATATATTATATATTATATATATATATATATATATATATCATCATCATCATCATCATCATCATCAACCGTTTTCGATCCACTGCTGGATGTAGGTCTCCCCCAGATTTTTCCAATGTTTTCTGTCTAATGCTTTCGTCATCCAATTTACACCAGCCACTTTTCTAATTTCGTCACTCCATCTTACTTGTGGTCGTCTTCTTGGTCGTTTTACATCTCTAGGATACCACTGTAGTATATTTGTGCTCCATCTATTGTCTTGTCTTCTTGCAATGTGTCCAGCCCATTTCCATTTTAGCTGCTTGATTCTTTCAAGGATGTCAAAAACTTTTGTTTGATTTCTTATCCAGGTTATCCTCTTTCTGTCTCTTCTAGTTATGCCTAGCATACATCTTTCCATGCTTCTCTGTGCTGTTTGTAATCTTTGTATCATCCGTTTTGTTAGTGTCCATGTTTCTGCTCCGTAGGTTAATGCAGGTAAAATACATTGATTAAAAACTTTTCTTTTCAAACAAAGAGGCATATTACTCTTCAGAATAATACTGTTCTTCCCGAAAGCACTCCACCCATTTCTTATTCTTCTATTGATTTCATTCATGATACTATTATCTGATGATATTTCCTGTCCTAGGTACACATAACTTTGCACTTCTTTAATCTCAGTGTTCTTGTAGACAATTTTCTTTTTTGATGTAAATGAATTAAACATCACCTTAGTCTTTTCTAAATTTATTTTTAATCCCACATTGATGCTAGCTTCTGCAAGATCTTTTAGCATAATTTCCAATTCTTCAGGACTGTTACTGAAAATTACAATGTCGTCAGCGAAGCGGAGATGACTTAAAAATTCTCCATTTATTCTAATCCCTTTGTTTTCCCAATCCAGCTTCTTGAAGATATTTTCTAAGACAGCATTAAAAAGCTTGGGTGAAATGGTGTCTCCTTGTCTTACTCCTCTTCCGAGCTTGATCTTCGCTTTTCCTTTATCTAAACGGATGGTTGCTGTTGCTTTCTTGTAAATCTTCTTTATGATATTGATGTAAGTTTTGTCTATACCAATGTCCTCCAGAGAATCTACTACTGCTGATGTGTAGACGGAATCAAAAGCTTTTTCGTAATCAATAAAGGCAAGGCAGAGAGGTAAATTATATTCTTTATGCTTTTCTATGAGTTCCCTTACTGTTTGGATATGATCCATTGTGCTGAATCCACTTCGGAATCCTGCTTGTTCTCTAGGTTGAGCCGAGTCCAGAGCTGATTCAAGTCTAGTCGTTAAAACTTTGGTGAAAATTTTATAAATCACGGACAATAAGCTGATCGGACGGTAATTTTTAATGTTTTCCTTCTCTCCTTTCTTGTAAAGTAGTATCATCACAGCATTATTCCAATCTTCTGGTACATCTGACTTTTTGAGACATTTGGAAAATAGTAAAGATAGCCTTTTTGCAAATTCTTCTCCTGCTTCTTTGATAAGGTCAATTGTAATTCCATCTTCTCCAGGGCATTTACCTTTTTTCATAAATCTAATAGCTTGTAAAACTTCATCTGTCATCACTGGGATTATCTCTTCAGTTTCTGTTAAGATTTCTCGTTGATTGTGTACGTTGATATCCCTCTGATCTTCACATTTATATAGATCATTATAGAATTTCTCAACAATGTGTACTATTTCGTTGCTGATTTTGGTGATTGTTCCATCTGCTCTCTTCAGTGCAAAAATGCCTTTTCTTCCAACACATAACTTGCGCTTAGCTGATTTTAAACTTTTGTTATCTTCCAGAACTTTTTTAACAAGGTCACAGTTAAATTTTCTGATATCTTCTGTAACGCATTTTCTTACTGTTTTACATAATTCAGCATATCCAACTCTTGATTTAGGATCATTTTTCATCATTTTAAATTCTCTGCGTTTTTTCATCAATTTTCTTGTTTCTTCTGTTATTTTCTTTGTTTGTTTTACTTGTGCATCACCGGCTATCTTCTTAGCAATTTCTTGTAGAGTATTGGTTAGCTTCTTGTTCACTATTGTAACATCTTGCTCTTCTTCTAAAGTTGATTGAAGTACTTGGAAACGGTTTTGAAGTTCCAAATGAAATTCTTCTTTATGTTTCTGGAGGTTTATAATATCGATTGATTTCTTTGAGTGTAGCAAAAGCTTCATTCTTTCCACTTTAGTATTTAACAGCAGTTTGCATCTAACCAATCTGTGATCGCTTCCTGTATTGAAGTTATTGAGAACGCTGCAGTCCTGAATAAGATACTTTTTATTGGTCAAGATGTAGTCGATTTCACTTGTTGAGCCATTTGCACAACGCCATGTCCATTTTCTTTGTGGCTTTTTCTTGAAAAATGAATTCATGATATACATCTGTTCACATTCTGCAAACTCAATCAATCTGTTTCCTCTTTCATCTCGCATACCATATCCATGATTTCCTACAGATAATTCACCTTTCTTCTTCTCTCCAATTCTAGCATTCCAATCTCCCATTATTAATTTTATGTAGCAATTTCCCTTTTGATGCATTGAAGCTACTTCTTCATAAAAATCTTCAATTTCTTCATCAGAATAACTAATTGTTGGTGCATAAACTTGGGTAATTTGCAGCTTGTATCTTTTGGACACTTGTATTACTAATCTTGCAACTCTATCTGATGCACTATCATATTCTACAATGTGATTCTTCCACCTTTTATGAATCAGAAATCCTACACCACTTGTTCTTCCATCTTCTGTACCTCTGTAGTATAAAACATGTCCGCTGGAAAGATCAATCTTTTCTTCGCCTTTTCTTCTTACTTCACATAATCCTAAAATGTCCCAGTTGATTTTATCTAACTCTTCTTCAAGTTCCTGTAAACGGTTTTCAGAAGATAGGGATCGTCCATTGTACGTAGCCAAGGTCATCAACTTATGGCAGCCAAGCCGAGCCCGGTGATTCTTAGCACCCTCTGTCTTCATGTCTGTCTGATCGCTGCCGTAACCAGGAACATGCAGACTACCGGGAACTGAGGGCCGGGTAAAATAAGGGGGGGTTGTGGCCAAATCCCTCCACGCTGGCCAAGCGGGTTGGAGGAAGCCCATCCGCGTTCGTTCCCCTTGCACTAGACAAGAGTACTAACAGGCTGTACCGATGGAAGGTGCGGATTGGACATTAAGTCTCTGCTCCCAGTCGATTCCTTTAAGTCCTCCTAGAAGGCAATTAAAGGGTCTTCTCCTGGTTGATAAGCAGAGGCTATTAAACAGCCCATATATATATATATATATATATATATATATATATATATATATATTAGCAAAAGCCATGTTTAGCAAAAGCCATGTTTTGTTTGGATTCGCGAAGCATTATTTTATAAAACAGATATTTGAAAGTAACACTATTTTTTAATATTATTTTTGCATCTTTATTAAACAAAAACGTTATTTTATGTTTTGGCGCATTTTACTTTTTTATTTATGATGTAAGACTGGCATAATAAAATATTTTCGAAGCAAACTTTTACAAAATATTTTTAAATTTTCAACTAAAAGCTCTATTAAAGATGTTTTTACAATTTCCAGTAGCCACTGGTATTTTTTAAAGTTGTTTGAAATATGCATGTTTCCAATCTTTGTAATTAACACATTCATTGTAATCTTTGATAGCTATTTTAGAATAATATATTTGAAGAAAGTTACTTCTTCAAAATCCTATTTTCTGGAAAAAACATTTGAAATCTGCTCTCGTTGATACTATGAATTTTTAACTGTAAAACATTTTATTCTAATTTCTTCGTTTTTATACATGTTAGCGTATGAGAATTTTTGATATTGTAGAAATTTTCGTAAGGGAAATTTCTATTGAATGCTTAATTTTGAAGGATTTTCACTCTCGACAACGTTACGTACGTTTTTAAGCCAACTGGTGTCTATATATCCTCAATATCTACAACTGCTTCATCTAATGTTAAACCTTGGGATTTATGAATTACAACAGCAAAAGCTAACTGCAGAAGAAATTCTTTTCTTGAGCAATTTATGCTTCCATTTTTCCAGAACTTAATTATTGGGGGAATCGGTACACACCAATTCTTATAAGTTAAATTACTGCAGTATTCAAATTTATCCATGATTATTCGCGATATCTGATCTGGTGGCTTGCGATTTTCTTTAATACGTGCAAAATGGTTAAAGCCTATTTGTCGTTTCTGAATCTGCCAACTTTGCTTTAGTATATTTATAAAGAGCTTGAATCGAGGCAACATCTTCATGCAGTTCTTTTAATTTTTCCATTTTTTACATTTTATTTGCTTTGAGGTAAGCGCTACAGCTATTCGCCGGCATAACCTCCAATGATCACAAGAAACCATGTAGAACACTTTTTAATACATAATATCCAGTATATACATTATCACAGGGACAACACAGACACCCATGCTGCTAGCTGGACTCGAACCAGTGACCAGCGGTGTGGGAGCAGTCTCTGCTACCATCCACGCCACTGGGTCGGCTTTAATTTTTCATTTATATATTTGTTTGCAATTCTTTTGTTGCCACTTTACAAAAAAAAATCCATAATACAATTCTTTTAAAATGTTTGAGTGTCATCTGTGCAAACGATTTTGCGGAATAATGAAAAAATGTTTTATTTATTAATCATGATTCTATCTATAATTACTTACTCCATGATTTATATATTTTTTTTCTGAAAATTACGCGTTTCATTTTTTATTTATTTCCTAAAATGCGTCCGTATTGGAAATGCATGTAAAATAAATTAATTAAAATAATAATTTTTTTTAACGTTTTACTGTAAAAAAAAATATATTGTGCAAATCTACAGATCATAATTTATTTTTGTGTTTAATTTGAAGTTAAAATATTGAATAGTTTTATTGTAAAGTGTACGACAAAATGTAATTTGAGTGGCCTAATAGAGGATTCGCTTCGCTCATCCTAATAACTTTTTAACGGAAATTCCACCATAAACAATAATATCAATAGTTAAACTTGTACAGTATCAGATTACCAGTACAAAAATTTCTGTTTTTCAAGTGACAAAAAATTATTATATAAACAAAGTACATTAATATGATCTTTTTGAGCCTTTTTGCTACTTTGAATAATATTCATAATCTTTATTTTAATTTTTTAAGTTAGTTCTTTATATATTAAATACATGTGTGAATTATGAATCATGTCAGGTTAAAGTTCTTATTAGTATTACTTCTTAGTTTCTGCCTGTTTTTTTCCACTTATTGGCAGAAATCAGTTTCTGTCATGCTGGTTTTAACCACCCCAATAGAAACTTCCATCCCTGGTTTAGCAGTGTGATTTGGGTATTTTAAATCTGATATAATTTTCTCCATATTTACGCTTTTTAACGCATAAAAATGAATTTATTTTAAAATTTTCTTTCTCTTTTAAAATTCATGTGTAAATATAGTATGTATGCTGCAATTTTCAATATTTCCTTTTTTTAAACATAATAATCATTTAATTTTTAATTCAAAAGTTTTTTTAAATCTGTTTATAACTTTTATGTGTAAATAAATTTTTAATTTGAAGGAAATATTCCCTGCGCTTTTTTCTCAGATGGCAATAATTTTAAATAATTACCCTTTTCTAAAATTTGTAAAAAAAAATATCTCTTGAAATGCTGAAAATTTGAATTTAAAATGGAAATAAATCCTCAAAAAATATGTCAAATTAAAAAATATAAATGCAGTCTGCACATCAGAAACATAAACATTTAATGCATAGAATGATCTAAAAATGTTTCAATTCCTATGTATAGTTTTTGCTCCTATAAAACTTTTTTAATGGAATGATTTTGACCAACTTTAACATTAAATATCTCTTACAATAGTTATTTGTTTTAAAAACATTATGCACCAGCATGTTTATCAAACATTTCTCTATAATTCCACCAATTTTCATATTTTTGTATGCAATAGCTTTCTTAACATTAAGGAAAAAAGACCTCCAATCACAAAAATTAGTTGTCAGCGGCAGTAACAGCCTTAGTTACTTTTTTTAGAGTAGAAAGATATGTTTTTTAATATTTTTATACCTCCATTTCATGGAATATGGATTGATAATATTAATGATAATTGAAATATTTACATACAACAAATAGAGATTCATTAACATAAATATCACCGTCTACAGCACTTATAAAAATAAAAATCATAAACATGGAAAAAAAAAAGTTTCTTTGGTCAGAACTCTTTCATATGAGTAAAAATCCATGTTTTGTAAAAATTCACTTTGGCTGAAATTTTAATTTTTATAACGGGTCAGGTCTAGAATTTACTTCTATTCTGCACTCCCTTCCCATCAACCCCCCAAAAGCAATATCATAACATTAAGTTCAACATGTAACAAATTAAAATGCTACCTAATAATAATAGCTACAAATGAAAATTCAATGAAGCAAACAAAACAGAACAAAAACAAATGTAAAAAAATTAGTGAAAGATTCCATAAAAAAATCCAATTGTCACTGCATTTGATAACACTCATCAGCCAATTAACATTGACTCTAATTGACAGGAGTGAGAAGAAGGGGCTTTATCAAGTGTCTGTTTCTCTGAAACTAAATTTTGTAAAGTGTATATTTTGTCGAGATAGAATTTTTTGAAATGTTTAATGTTTTATATTTAATATTGTGGGATGACTGAAAATGAATCTGTTTTTTCGTCTAGACAGACCCCTACATATGTAACTTACAAAATATTTGTTTATCCTGAAAAGTTCTATTTCTTTATTTCTGTTGTTTTATTTTCAGTTTTGTGCCCTGAAACTCAAAATATTACTAGTCAATATCTAGCTTTGCAGCAATTAGATGCTCATCAGAAAATGCTTTCCAGGGCTAAAGGTTTGTACCCATTATACACCGAATTCTCCTAATAATAATAATAATAATAAAAGCCTTAGTCAATATTCAAAAATTTTATTGTAAAATTATATTTTATTTTTAACAGTCATTTATTTTGTTAAGAGTGTGTTTTTTCATTGCTTCAAGAACTATTTAACTGGGTTTTTATTATTATTATTTTTATTACTCAAGATGTGCAACAGATTTTAATTTTGTGAGCTGCTACACCCCCTATATGTTAACATTGTAGATTTTTTTAAAAACATTTCCCATAGATGGCATTAGCTCTCTGATAAACCTCAAATACAATGTACACTACATGTATAAGTTTTATCTCTGATACAGTGAATTATGAAAATGTATGTATGAGAATGTCAATGTGGCCTGTGTCATAGAAAAAAAGAAATGTTTATCTATAGATTTTCTTCTGAGAAGGTTATATGATTATTAATTTTCAGTTCCAAAGGAAGTATTTCCCCTTTTTAAAATTAAACCAGTCTAGCAAACAGTTTTTAAGACTCTTCTGTGAAAAAGTATTATTTCAAGCACAATCTTTTTGACAATAAACTCACTAAAACAAAAATTTTATCACCCTTTGGAAACATTCCTGCAATAAACTGTCACACCATCTCTGACTATGATAATCACTTGAATTTGGTAAGGGTGGATATCTGCAATGTTCTATAAATGCTACATCTAAGATGATGTTACTTAATGCCACATCTAGTTGATGTTACTCAGAGCCACATCAAATTGATGCTGCTTGCTCATCAGTAGATTACATAAGAACACAAAAGTGTGGGGTTACTGTTGTTGACATTTTACTCACTATTCCAAAAATTCCAAGCAAATCCTTATAGAATTAAGATCAGTTGAGGTAATGCACTAGTTAAGGACAAAAAGTGATGGTATATCTAAGGGTTAATTAAATCAGTCACTTATACATGTAGCATTGTGAAGACAACTATTGTTGGCTTAGAAAATAAGAGTGTCTCTAGCTTTTTCATCAGGAATATGTTGCATCAAAGGTATCACTTGATCTCCTAGAATATTGAAATAAACAGTTTAGCTCATGTTCAGGTTCATCTTAATTAGTGGCCCCATACTATAGTATGTAAAACACTGCAAATCATTTTAAAACCATTTCTGGGTACATTCACCAAACACTTCAGATTGAATGCATATTCATTTGGCCATCTGTGTATGTGACATCCTTAATCATTTGAAACAGGCAAAATTGCAATTTGTTGGACGCTTCCCTACATGTCACCAATCATATACTGTGCATGCTTAATACTTTTGGATCTATTGCAGATGTCTAACTTTATTTATTTCTGTGAGCAGTGGCCTCATGTGATATTTTTTGGCTCAAATAGTTCACGGCATGCTGTCCCCTTCACAATATTCACTCAAAAAAATTTGGAATGAATTTTTGTGGTAGCAGCAATATTTCTTAAGTTTAAAAGTGATTTACATTGAAAAGTCATGACATTCATCTTCCTTTCTTCTGAATCTCTTTCTCGTTAAATTTTTTTTTTCAACCAAAATTCTCAGGATATGTTTCAGCTTAATGAAATTAAATAATGAAAATGAGAAATATCATGTACTTTTCATGAAAATATTAATGATTTTTTTTTATATTCATTCATATTTAATTATTTTATTTATGTCTTTTTAGTTTTTCCTGTTTATAAGTTTAAAAAAAAATAGCATTTTTCTGAACTCTGGAATAGGCAGATTTTCAGAATAGTGGAGTTCACAATAGCGGCACTCTATTGTAATCGGTTTTCTACTGTATATATTTTTAAATCCAGAAACTATATTGTGTATACCAGATATTGTGTCCTTTATATAGCCTGCATGTATTGACTGCAAATTATTGAGTCAGATTAAGTTTTTTTATAGTGATTGCAAACACATCTTGTCTGATGTAAATGTTATGCTTCTATTGATTTGTTAAGATAAGCATTGAATGTTTATGAAAGAGTGTTTTAAAAAATGCTATTTTTTTATATATATTATTGATAGTTAGTTTCTTTAAACATTTTAGCAATACCTGTTGTATTTATTTATAAACTTTTAATTAGAGAAATCACTTCATTTTATTAATTATTAAGTTAAATATAAATTTCTTCAAGTTATAGAATTTTTCATTCATGTAATATTTTTCTTGTTCTAGGAGTCGTCGATACTTCAGCACCTAAATCAATGCATAGCTATATAAGTGGTAATATATTTATAAATTCTTAGAAAGTTTAAAATACTATAAATTTTTTATCCAATATGCTCTTAGATTTTAATCATATAATTGAATTTGATGAATATGTTTAATAAATTTAGCTAAGTTACTTTTAGTTATCTATACTAATAAAAGAACAAAACTGTCTGTCTGTGTGTGTGTCTGCGATGGCTAGCAAAATCTACAGCACGTACGAAGCTCAAAATTTTCTTGAGAGTAGCCCAATGTCTCTCCTGATGCATCTGAAGCTCAGAATTTCAAAATTCTATTTATTAACTGAGTAATTAAATTCCAAAGCTCACTCTCATAAAAAATCACCTTTTTTCGCTTTTTTTCCCTTTCATTTTCTTATGGTTGATTGGTTGCATAAAATTTTTGCAAAAATAATTAAAAAAGCTGGGACAGACCTTTAAAATTCATAGACTGGCAAACTGTCAGTTTAAATGAGTATTTTTTTTTTAATCACAGCTGCTGTACACCATGGAGAAAAAGATAGGTGGAGGCGAAGTAAACCAAAAAAAAAAAAAGGTTTGCAATATTAAACCATTTATCGCTGAAATTTTAACTTCTCAAATAAAAGCACGAGGAAGGAATTTTGTATTAATAAAACGAATTGAAAGAAATGAATTACAGCTGAAGCATATTTTACGAAGAAATAGTAATTTTTTTAAATGTTTTTTTTCTATTATATTATTTAGATTAAAGTTAAATTGCATTTATGTTATGGTTAGAATAAGAATATGTTACAATAAAGTGAAGGCTAGGTTACATTTCTGTTATATTTAATTTACGGTAGGGTACTGTTAAGTCGCTGTTAGGTTACAGACAGGTTCTGGTTACGGTACAAAAGTTTAAGGTTAGGAATTTATACACAGAGTGAACATTACGCAAGATTTGATTAAAAATAACACTTATTTTTATTAAATAGCTCTGTAATTATACTATATACCAATCTTTTAGATACCATCGTGTATCGATTTCATTCATGGTATAGTCGGATTTAAGAGTGATATAATTAATTTGAAATTCAAAATATTTCACTTGGGATTTGTATGTGAAAATAATAATTAGTTACGTGACTTAAGAGTGATTTTTACGGGTAAATATCAACTTTTTAACACGAAAACCATGCAATCGTTAGATACATATTCCCTCCCGCGTTTTTCATTGCTCATTTTGAGTATTTTTAGAGCTTAATATTAGTTGTTGTTTTTAAAACAGATTTTTCACACAGTCAGTGGCTACATATTTCAGACAATGCATTTCTGCATGTAACAAATTAATGATAAAATCATACAAATTTCAAGTTTGTTCAATATTGTTAATACGGACCCGGACAACGCCGGGCGGGTCAGCTAGTATATTCTAAAATGCAGGCATTGACAAAAAACAATCAAATTGGGAGAACAGAATAACAAGATTAATGATTCCCACAAGAGAAAGACTACTGATTATGTTTATTATATAAGTCATAAAATGTAATTACTATAGCTCCTTTTTGAATTACATTGTTTGGGAGACAAGAAAAACGTGTTTGTAACTTAGGACTAAGGTTGACAGATTTATTTCTCTAAAAAAGAAATCTTATTGACTTAAGTTTATTTTGGTTTTGTCACTCTACCATTAATTTTTGTTTCCTTCTAAACAGTGTTGAAAGTGCCAATAATGTAGTATTTAAAAAAATTTCCTAAAAGTTCCTTAGCTGATACTTATAATTATTTTTGGCACTTTTCGGTTAGCTGGGCACCAATACAGTAACATAAGTATAGATACACTCTCACACATTGATATACATATATGTATATTTACATATACTGGGTGTCCCAAAAATGACTGATGGATTTTAAAACTCAATAACTTGCAAACGGTGACAGCTATTTAAAAATTTTTTGCAGGAGGGTTGTGTATAATGTCAGGAGTTTTTTTACCGTAATTTTTTATTTTAGTTTGCATCTCAAACAATAGGTGGCGCTGACGGCGATTGAAGTCCAAGTGATCAGTGCTGAGTGAAGCATTGACCTGGCCTTCAATCGCAGTCAGCGCCACCTATTGTTTGAGATGTGAACTAAAATAAAAAATTGTGGTAAAAAAACTCCTGACATTATACATAAACCTCCTGCAAAAATTTTTTAAATAGCTGTCACCATTTGCAAGTTATTAAATTTTAAAATCCATCAGTCATTTTTGGGACACCCGGTATATGTGTGTATATATTTGTACACATAACACTGGCACCCAGCAAACCGTATAGTACCTTATTATTTTTCAAGTTTGTGTATTATATTATTGTTATCAATACTCTTTAACTTATTTTGTAGCCATATTTCTCATTCTGTGTTGTGTATGCACTCTTATATGTCATACATCTCCTGTGATTATTGTCATTCTGTACAGACAGAACAAAACCTGCACAAAAACAGTACTTTCTTCCATTCATGAGTATGTGTGTGTTGTTTTGTAGTAAAAAGTGCATCAAACAAATTTTTCAAGTGAAAATGTAAATTATAATGTAATCTAAAGATTTATTAAATTGCATTTATTAGTTCTTGATATAAAGCACCCACGAAATTTGTGTCACATAGAGACTTACAGACTCACAGACAAACATTTTGTGAAAATATGTTTTTCGGGATCTCCGATTCTTAAAACATGTAAATCCATTGAAAACTGGAATTTGGAATTTTTCACTTATTTAAAACTTTCTTCTTATACAGATAGCAGAAATTAAAAATGTACAGACATTGGTTTTTTGAATTGTAACATCCATTTTTGACACCCTATTTTGAATTCCTTGTCAGCTAGTGAAGAAATATAGTTCATATAATTTTCTTAAGTCTTATTACAGTTTTAAAACAAAAAGTGTTAGGAGTTTATCCATACAATTTGAAAAATAAAATGAAGATCTTATAATGTATATATCTATATCAAAAATACTAAATTTGTCACCAGTAAAATTAAACAAGAATTTAAAATTTAAAATATGCTTATTTTACATTAAGGAAAATCTTGTAAAGCATTTCTAATAAGTTTCTACGATATTTTTTTTCTGTAGCTCTATTGATATAGGAAGATAGTCCCATCAAATTATGTAAGAGCAAAATTTCTCTCTGTCTCATAAACTAATTATTCAAATGAGTTGCAAACTTACATATCAATATTTTTTAACAACTGTTTTTTGTTGTATGCAAAAATTAATGTAAGTCATGATTTATATATTTTTAATATGAATTTATTAGTTGTTTTCATATTTTAAAAATTGTCTTAAATAGAGAAAAAAAATCTATAATATGTTTGGTCTATTCAATGTATCTCTTTAAAAAAAATAATAAAAAATCAATAAAATGAATTTTATGAAGATATAACTTAATCTTTTTCAGATCTCAAATGAATTTTTTTTTTCTTTAAAGTGCTTTTCAAAGTTTTCCTAAAGCATATGAGTCACATCGTCATGCAAACTTGCAATGTGCAAAATAAAATAAAACAAATGTGCAGTAAATTATTCAATTTTAATTTATTAATTTATTTACTTATTTTTCAGATTAAACTTAACATCTTAAACTATTTGTGCTTACAATTTTTATTATGATAAAGCCTCATCCGTTTAAAAAACATGTTCTTTATAAGCAATTCTTTAAATAGGGATAGAATGTGATACTATATGAAAAGAAATTTCATTTGAGATTTTACATCTGCTTTTATAGTGATTTAATAACTTTTATTTTTTTTCCCTTTAAGAAATAAGTTGAAAATTGTACATCAAAAGTGATGAATGAGGTGCATTCAAGTTCATATTATAACTAGTTTTATAAATAATCACATCTTGGTGCAATAGCTCTTGCCCTCTTGTGCAAAAATTCATGAATTCAAAATTTATTATGGTTATACACTGGCCTCCAAAAGTTAAGGTACAACCTGTTTTTTGCATTTAATTTGCAAAAGAATAAATATAGAAACAACAAATTTGTAGGAAATGTGTACTAGAAATTTACTTAAATTAAACGTATAAATGAAATTACAACAAAAAAGCACTCATGGTGGAAAATTCCATTCTTGGAAAAATCAGTGTATCACAGTATTATGCAGAATAATCTGACAGAAACATTAAAAAACTGGTTCTAATATGGGATATGTCCACCATGGACTTGAATGCATTGGCGGCATCGACTTTCCATGCTCTCAATTAAATTGTCGAACACCTAAATAGGTAATGCTGACTTAATATGGAGTAGATCTTGTACAAGCTCATTTAATGACCTTGGAGGAGGACTTAAAGCCACAACCTGTCTTAAAAGATGTTCTATTGGCCCCAAAGATGTTCTATTGGCCCCAAAGATGTTCTGTTGGATTCAAGTCTGGAGAGTGAGCTAGCCATTCCATTCTCTCCAAACTGTAATCCTCAAGATAATCCTCAACAGCCACAGTTTGGTGTGGTCTCGCATTATCATCCATTAGAATGAAATCATTGCCAATAGTACTGACATAAGGGCACACATATGAATCAAGGATCTCATCCTGATATCTCGCACCAGTCAGAGTTCTTCCATGGAACTCATGCAGATCAGTGTGGCCTCTGAGTGCGATCCCTGCCCAAACCATGATTCCACCGTTTCTTTACTGTGTGTTTCGACAGTGTTTGATTGATGGTATCAAGTGCATTGTTCTCTACAGATCAGAAGACGTCCTGAATCGCTCTCTAGTATAAATCTGGACTCATCTGTGAAGAGTACAGAATCCCACTGTTATCTGTCCAGGAAACATGTTCTCTTGCCCAATATAAGTGGGCCTTTCTCTGTCAACTGTTTAGGGGACACACACAACTGGTCGCTTTGCATAGTGACTTGCATTGTGAAGATGTCTTTTCACCATAGTAGCAGAGATTCTTTTCCCTGATGCTGTAAAGTGGTCTGCAGAGAGTTGCAGCATAGTAGTGCGTCTTCTCCTTCGGGCTGAAAGAGCTAGAAACTGGTCTTCTGCAGGTGTTGTAACATGTGGCCTGCCTGAAACATGTCTTCTGGACACAGAATCTTCAGATTCATACTGATCCCAGTACACTGCGAGACACATTGAGCTGTCTAGCAGTATGGCCTATGACAACCCCATTTCCATCCATCCTACCGCCCGTCACCTTAATGAATCAGGCAAGCGATTTCTAGAGTCTATTGGTTGTTGTGAACAAAACTGACAACAATAGTTCAAATATGACAAAACTTACATACGAAATTATGAAAGCTTCATAATTGCATATTTTTCCCTCATTCACAAATACCAATTCTTTTCTATAAAATAAAAGTGGCAGCTGTAATTTTTGTGCAAGTTTTTTTTAAAGCTCATTATTGTCATTCATATAAACTATGAAGTTTAATCTGACTGCCATTTTTTTTTTTTTCTGGTGTGCTTCAAAAAACATGTTGTACCTTAACATTTGGAGGTCAGTATCTATATTATAAAGGCCAAACGTATCTGTGCGTAATGCATACGTCATTTTTTGAATGGCATCGCTTTCTGGTGAAATTTCACTTTTGCAATTTTCATTACTGCCAATTTTTTAACTCCTAGACATCGCACATTTTCAATCTTTACACCGTTGTGTAGGGAAAAATATGTACTTTTAAATGCAATTTGTTTGAAAACCGTATCTTAATTTGTTTTTGAGATATTAATTTTTTTGTAGTTTTTAATTTAATTTTTCTGGAGGTGGCAACTTGAGTACTCCATTTCTGTGCAAAATATTACCAACTAGATATAAATGCCTGCTCATTTCGCTAAAAACCGCCAAAAAAGGTGAAGCTTGATTCAGCTTCAAACCCTGAACCATTTCATTGGATCACGTGGCACAAACCCTGCCCAAATTAGCATTGTATGAGCTGATTTCTGTTCTGAGCGCATGGTCATTGTTTTGGTTCAGAGTTTCCACAATTGGTCGGAGTAACTTGGGCAAAGTATCAGGTTCTCTGGCAGGAGACTTCATACATTAATCTCAAATAAGTGGGCCTTATAGATATAGTTGGCCATGGTGCAAAGTAAAGGAAAAATAGCCATAAAGTAAAAAGAAGAAATAGAGAGGACTTATGTGTGGTGGCTGGGAGTGGTGCAAAAAATGTAACCCTGAGAAATCTGATACATTAAGCCCAAACGCAAACGCATATTTTCGCAAAAAAGAAGAAAACTTTCAATGACAAGTCTGTGGAAACTTTTTGTACTATAGTTTTTGTTTATAATAAAAATAAAATGCTACTTTAGAATGCCTAAATTTATGCAGATCATTTTTATTTAGAGAAAAAATGCACGGCTGATGTCAAAGAATTTAGTACCTGTTCAATGTGATTCTTTTTTTCCCTCTGGGTTGAATTTTTTTTGCCGAGTTAGACAAGCAAACAAAGATGGTCTTGGCAATAATTCCAGGTTTAAAGTAATGTCCGGTTCCCCAAATTTTTGCCCAATTGTTTAAGACATTCAATTATAACTATATTAAAATAACATATTCACTTATTGTAATTTTTTATAAATTTCAGTTAAACTTGCTAGAGCAGACGATTTTTTTAGTTCTTTTTTGTTACCTGTCATTTTAGCAAAATTATTTAATTTTTCTTTCTTTTTGGAAAAATTATATTTTTTGTTATTTATTTTTTACTTTATTTTTAGAACCATTTTTATTTTCCAAATATGTTTTCAGAAAATAAAAAAAGTACATTTTTCACATAGAAAATTGATCTGAAATAGAAAAAGAACAATGTAAATGACAAAATGAGATTTCATAATTCGCTATTATCCAATGTTTAAAATGTAATTTAAAATTTGGTTTGGCATGATTTGTAAAAATCAAGGTTTGCATATTTCACGAAAAATACGGCATCTTCTTTGCACGTTGAAGTGACGGAGTGCAATGTTTGTGTATTTTAATGTTTATTCTTTTAATTTGTGTTGTGTATTTTAATTTATAAAATGAATTTTAAATTTGTCATAGAGTTAACTTTGAAGCAAACTTTTTCAAAAAAATATACGTGCAGTTATTTCTTTACTTTTAACATTTTAGTATGCACGTAAGATTTTTCGGTACTACTTGGTTATCCCGTCGACCAAAAAACTATTACCAAATCATAAGATTAAATGCCAATAATGGATGATTGTGAATGTCATATTCAATGATATTAAACACGATACACATGTTTAAAATGTCATCAAGTGGTTTTTAATATCACTTTTTATTTGTATTTTTATTCATGTTTTACTAATTTGTTTGTTTTTACTAATTTATTTGTTTTAATTTATTTTAAAAAAAAATTATGTCAACATATATAACTTGGGTATTAGTTTGGCAATTTTTTTTTTTTTGGCAAAATCTATATTGTAACGAAAAAATGTGTCCGTATGTAGCGCTGATGTTATTTTGCAAATGGTAACATTTCAGGATAAAATGACTTTTTGCAATTTTTGTTACTGCAATTTTTTAATCTTCTAAACTTCGCACATTTTTAATTTTTATTTCGTCATATAGGAAAAGAATTCTACTTTCAAGTGCTATTTGATTGAAGACTGTATCTCATTTGACTCATTTATTACGAGCTTATATTTTTCAAGCATTTTTTTAAAAAAAATCTCTATTACGTATCTTCATTAAGAAATAATGATACACAATTTACTCATAAATCTATAAATATTGTTCCTGATAATTTCCCATTATAAAATTAAAATTGCATGAGTAATAAAATAAAATAATGGTTTGAAACGCAGATTAAATTACTAAAAATTACAAGTTCAACATGTAATCAAACAACTTAAAATTTTACACTGCCAAATAAGAAAAAAAAAATACTTTGAAAATGCTTTGAATTTGTTTGAAAACTGTATTTCTATATACCGATTGGCTGTGGTTTAAAAAAAATCAGGTGCGAGTTATTTTTAAATATATCTCTACTGAGGGAAACTGAATTATGATGGATTAATCTATTTGTCCTTAGAAAAATATAAAGAGTTCGGGATTTGTTTCCGGCTCTAATATACTATAGCAAAATTAAAATTTCCTTTATAAATAATAAAATAAAATTTTAACAGACATGTAATTAAATTAAATGCTCGAAGCACTGAAATGACCAGAAACAAAATTGTTGCCGTAATGAAATCTTTGGCTAATAACTTCTGGCATTTTATCCACATCCTGACGTTTAATATGGAAATGTGACTTTTGAAAAACTTCATAGCTTTATTTGATTCCATAATTAATATTTTTCATTTAACCCTTTAACCTAACCACGTTAGCCTAATCATGTTTTTTCTGCTATGTAATATTTTAATTCAAAGATTGATTTAATATAATATTGAGATTAATGTTAATTTTTTGAATTTTGTAAGATAAAAAAATACGTGTAAAGTACAATACAATGCAAAAATATGTAAAGTATCAAATACAAATCTTCATACCAATACTTTTCACAGTATTATTTTATGAACGAAACATGAATAAAAAAAAAACGCAAGATACTTAACCCTTTGAAGGAAAAAGCACTTCAATTCTTAAAATGCTGAAATGATTGATTGACACCAGAATTTAAAAACAAATTTGTTTCAAAATATTTAAAAGCATTTTTTCACGTATTTGAGAAAAATAAAATTGCTATTTCAAATTACTGGCGTCAGTGTGGCGTTTTGAAAGTAAAATTAAGTGGGATAAATTTTATTCCACCCCCTTCAAGCGATTTAAGGGTTGAAATTAGGGATGGGACGAATATTCGGCCACTATTCGGTATTCGGCCCTTTTGCCGAATATTCGGTTGGCCGAATATTGAAGGCTTGTTGACCGAATACTTCGGCCGAATACCTGTAGCCGAATATTTAGAGATATTTTGCCGAATACTGCTAAAATCTCACCGAATAGTGAAAGATATCTTGCCAAATAAATTTCAGATTTAAAGAATTTCATTCTTGCAATTTTTTTTTCTCTAATCCAAATTGGCTACTTCATTTATGAAGCCATTCTCACTCTTACTTACAAAATAGAGTTATTCAGATATACTAAAAAATATATACATCCTTTCTATATTTTCTATAAAAGTTAGTGATATTCTAGAAAATGCTGCCAAAGTTGGAGATTTAATTGTACGGGAAATGTCATTATTAGAGAATGATATATTACAATTCAAGATATAAAAACACTGCCTAATTCTAAAACGCTCAAATATTTATGAATGTCTGCAAATTCCATGCACATATAAAAAAGGCTCTTATGAAATTCATAACTTATTTTCTATAAAGTAAGAAATGAAAAAAAATTATTCACTAGGTGTGTTAACGAAAATTCATTTTCAAAATTAAATATATCACCATTCCAAATACAACAGTACATCTGAAAGCAGAACTGGTGTCAAACTCGATACACATTAGATGACACAACTTGCTTTATGAAGACGGTTTTATAGATATTTTAATATAAATTCTAAATACTCAACAAAATAATTTTTTCATCCTATAGTTTTTACTTTTAAATAATTATTTGCATAATTACTGACTTAAATATGTAACATTATGTATATATTTTTAATTTAATCTTCCTTCCTTCATGTTGTTATCAATTTCTGTTTATCCTTTTAATGCTTGTTGAATAAGTGGAATATTGAAGTTGAATATTGTATGTGCCGATTCAAATGTCAAAGATTTTGTTAACATATGCATTCTACTTTAAGCATAACCTTTTGCTTTAACGTAATTTGTAATTTAAAGCTTGGCATCTGATTTCAGAACAGTCTCATTCTTACAAATCTGCTTATCACTAGGGACACAAACTCTAAATGATCAAATTTACTTCATTAAAGGTTATTTCAGAAAATATGTCCTTGTGAGTTCTGAGAGAGAGAGAGATTAAAAATATTATTGATTTTGGATGCAAGAAGTATCAATTGATAGTAAAAGTGAAGTACATTCTTCATATTTTAATGGAAATATTTTCCCATCTTGACTTACTGAAAATCAATTTGATGTACATTAGAATAAAGGATATAATGCAATTTCATAATTTTTTTGTGTTAAAATAAGTTTTTCAAATTTAAAAATACATTTAAAAGCACATTTAAGAGTGATAATTATTAACGAGCTCCTATTTTTTAAATTATATGTAATCAAAATTTATTTTCTTTATTGGAAAAAAAGTTTACTATTGGGCCGGCCGAATATTCGGTATTCGGCCTGAAATTTGGCCGAATATTCGGTATTCAGCTATTCGGCCAAATCACTATTCGTCCCATCCCTAGTTGAAATGCTTTTTGGGGGTTAGTTAGCAATCTAAAACGCATATTACATGTAGAAAATTCATTAAAGTTTTCAATTAAAAAAATGGTTTTTATCTTTGCTATGTAACCCGGGAAGCCCGGGTTCGATCTTCTAGTATATATTAAATTCAGAAATTGCAGAAATAATATGCTCCCATCTTAAATAGGACATAATCACTATGGCAACATATATCATTACCTATCATGAGATATCATTGAATTAATTATGTATGATAGGATTTAATAGAAAGAAGAAAACTTTTTATTAATATCTTTTTAAGTTTTGATTTGATTTTCATAACATTTGAAATGACTCAATAAATTTTTGCAATGACTACATATATTAAATTTCAAATCATTCAGTTGGGTAATTTTTGCACTGTTTATGTGAACTGAATGACAGACCAGACAATGACTATGTTGTCTACGTATTTATATAATTACAACATTTCTCCATATACCATAATGTAATGGAATATTTTTGAGTGTCTCTGTGAATAAACTATGAACTATGCTTTATTTTCAGTACCAAACATGGTATAATAAATCTCAATAACATATTTAAATTACAAAAGACCAAACCACTCTTTTCTTCACTAAAACAGTCTTTTTTATTGACTTGCCACCAAGGGCGGCGCCAGAATTTGCCCGACGTGGGGGCACTGTATCCCCGACAGGGGGGCCAAGTTCATAACATATATCAGAGGTCCCCGCGTGCTGGAGCAGGTCCTAAAAATTGCGTGGGCAAAAATTTCAAGGGCCCAGTTCGTACAAAATAAATTAATGTTCAGGTCTGCGTAAAATTTAAAAAGATGTCCTGCTTATATGGTCTCGCAAATATTATATATATTAGCCCCTTCCCCCTCCCCCCCCCCAAAAAAAAAAGTTAAAATCTTGACCCGACTTGACTCTATTTCTACAAAACATGAATTTTTCCTTCGATATAGTTATAAACTGGTTTACACGAAGAGTTCTGATCAAAAAGAATTAATGTTTTTTTTTTTTTTTTTAAACTATTTGGAAAATAGTTGTTGATCTCGGTGGAGAACTGGAAAATCTGAAGCAGATCTGAATCTTTTTATTGGTTGAATTCCGGAACTTATTTTATTTTATTCGTTTTGTGATTGGTCCATATTTAATGTCCAAAAATGGAATACTTCTGTTGACACGATGACAAAAAATGTAATAAAAACTTTTAAAATATTAATAATTTGAAAACAAATTATGGTAAAGTTTGCAAACAAATTTCATTTAAAAGAGCATTTTTTTCTCTATGTCACTGTGTAAAAATTTAAAATGTGCGATATTTAGAAGTTTAAAAATTCGCAGTTCCGAAAATTGTAAAACTGAAATTTCATTTAAACCTTGTTTATGTTGGGCCCAGGAATATTAATGTTTAATCCATGTCGTACGTAATATATGAGGCGTAATAATGGATGCTCTACTCTATGTATTACTGAATGCAAAAATACAAATGAAAAACTTACATAATTTCTTTAAAAAGTTAAATTATTATTATCAACAAAATTACGAATTCTGCGTATAAAGAAGTTTTAAAACTAAAGCACTCGGGTAAAAAATATCAAATTACATACAAACGCAAAGAAATAAGAAATCATTTGAACTTACTCGTATGAAAGACTTGAAACTTTTTATGTACTGCAGAAAAATAGTATAGTTCACACATTCGTAAAAAGATTGAACTCATAAAGTATTTATAATTAGTAGAATTAATAATTCAAATGCAAAATTTGCAAAGTCATAAATTTCATTGTTTTATAGTTAGATTCGTTCTTTAAAAGGTCATTGTAGCATTGTTCTTACGGTTACTGTATTATTAATTATATAATTTTTGTAAAAAAAAAAAAAAAAAAAAGCATTAAATAGACGATTTCGATATTTTTAAATAAAAATACTAGATTAGGAAAAAGAATTAACTCCTTATATCTGTGGTCAATGGACAAATGTCGATAATAGGGAACTGCACCTTATGTAACTCTGAAATATCCTTCAAGACTATCAGAGCAGATGTTTTTCTAGTAATTCCCACCACAACATTGAGATGTATAAAGATTCTTTTTACAACCAATCAGCAAGAATACGTTTGCTGAAGCTAAACAACATATTCATCGATCTCTTTATCATTCTAGCAATCGAAAAGTTTGTTTTATATTAACTTGCAGAACAGAATTTGAAAACTACTCAAAACAGATAGTCATGCATTTCCTTTTGGGGAACCGCAGCTGTTCTTTGCAGTTTAAATATCGTTAGATTGAAATCTAAATAAGAATACGAGTATAAAGGAACAACATACTTGGCTAGAACAAAATCTGTATAAAATTGAAATTTCTTTCATATCCTTTTTCGTTAAATCTGAACACGTTGCTGTACTAAATACTAATTTCCTTGAAATTAATGTGAAAGTAATTAATCGAACTAGAATTTTTGAAATATATAAATTTTAAGAGTTTATAAGTACCGCGTTTTACTTTTTTCATAATTTTCTAATTTAGTCATTTTTGAGAAAATGTAATTATTTTATAAACTCTCAAAAAACATTTCGCAAAAAATAAAACATACAGGCAGTAATATGCTGGAACGCATGTGTGGTTGGAACGGATTTTTCTATTACTTGAAGAATTTTCTGTCTTTTGATTGTAGAATTTTTAAAAAAATTGAGATTTGATTCATGAATTTTTCATATTTTGAGAGAAAATAGAGGTAAGTAAAAAATCAGTTTATAATAGAAAATCCTAGTACACAGCGTTGTTGCACAGTTAATTAAACAGTCCTTTAATTAAAAAAATGCATCTGTAGATATTGGAGGATTTCAGATAGTTTTAGCATTAAATTGATTAATTTTCTTTATTTTCGAAAAAATGTTCAAATTAAAGCAGACTTTTTTAGCTATAAAAATAATAATAAAAACAATGGGGGAAAATATCTTCAATTTCCATTTTGTTTTAGAGTGTATATTGATCAAATGCACAAAGTGTGATGTTCCAAATTTTGATAAGATCAGAATTTAAATCTGAAACAAAAACTTTAACACAAAATTTCCAAGAGAAATGTAAATGAAGTGAAAAATTGTAAAATAGTTGGGAATCTAAAAGTGAATTATTTTAATATCAGCGAAAAGCGATCTGCAATTATAAATATATCGCTGATTCAAACTGCGGGTTATGCATGAGATCTAGCTGCGGGTTAGAGGTCTGCGAGGACCAAAATTTCCCGCTCTACATTGCCGAAGCATTCCTTTGATTTTCATCTTTTCTATTATTTTAATTAATTTCTGCCTTCTGACATAAGATTTTTTTTTTTTAATTTTGATCTTAGATTTCTCATTTTTACATATTTATAGATAAAAAGGATTTAAATTCCTTTTCTAACACGAATAGTTACTAGGCGACACAGATGCCAGAATACCCATGTAATTTGACGAACATGCTGTTTAGGTGTGAGTATTTCAGGTATTTGGTGTTTTTTCTGTATGTTTTGCGGGAGGTGGAGTAGAAATGGCAAAATTAAAGTGCAATTTTTTCTGTTTTTACGGTATCTAATCAATGGAGGGGGGATAGTTCAATTCACGGATTGTTTACCGAGCACGGAATCCTCCGCGGAATGGGTTATACCTGACCTGAGATAATTAATTATATATCCATTCAACCTGAACCAGTTTTTAAAAAATAGATAACCCGAACTTGACAAAACTTCTAAAATCAATAGTATTCATTCCGAACGCAATCCCAACTCAGTATGAAAAAACAAAATTCCATCTTGTAAAGCAATAATGGAAAAGTAGTCTAGTATCAATTATATTTTTTATGTAGAAAAATCGATATATCTGTATATTGATTCATTGACATTCAAATAATGTAATTTTTCATTTTAAAATATATTTTGGGGATACTTTTGAGGAATCTGATAGAATCGAGCCCATACGCTAAAACAATTAAAATTACCCGACTCGAAAAATAGAAGTCAATCCTAAACTTTCCGAAAAAAAAAAAATTAACTTTAGCCAGGTCCGATTAAAACCAGCAGTCGAGTTGAGTTTAATTTTCCGAGGTGATGCAGGATCGGGTTTCTACCCGAAACCCAATTTGAGCTAGACATCTCTACATTTCGACCTGAACCCGAAATATTTCAACCCAACCAAACCCTAATTGTAGCTGATGAAAAAATATATCCATGCTGTAATGCAGTTATGTAAGAATATGTTTACAAATATATATTCAGTAACAATTTCAGATTTTAAGTAAAAAAAATCAGTATACATAAATTCATTGACATTCAAATAGTTTTTCATCTTAAAATAAGTTTTGTAAATTCTTTTGAGAGATCAATTCTTCTCGAATCAAGAACCATAAGTATCAACATCCAACCCGAACCTGAAACAAAGTTAATCCGACTTTAATCCGACACTCAACGACAAAAATTTAGGCTCAACCCGATCCGGTCCAGACTGCGAGTCATGTCAGGTGCAGTTTGCCCCACACGATGAAGCATTCTACTTGTTATCCAAGACAACCCCGACAAAATAATTTTCGTTTTCGTATTTTAACTGAACTAAAAATCCTTCATTACCAAGCCGATCGTAAATCCGAAATAAGCGAAAACTGATCCACAAATTTAATGTAGTTTTAAAAAAAAAGTATAAAATTAATTTTTAGTATAAATTTTATCTTTCTGTTGAAAAATAAACATGCATATCATCCTATGCTGTCTCCATGTAGATTTTTATTTTAAAAATTCAGATTTTATTTCGATAATTCGGTTTTATCTAAACTCAAATTGCAAGAATCAAACTTCAGTCAGAAACCGATGTACAAAAAAGAATTAGTTTAGTCAATCCGACTTTCAAAAAAAAAAAAAAAAGCTCCATATTTCGACCCAACTTGAATGGGCTGAAATTCAAAAGTCAAAATATTTTCCCCGACGAAATTGAATTTTGACCCCGATGGGGGGGCCAGGTATGCCCGACGGGGGGGGCATATGCCCCCACGGCCCCCCCTCTGGCGCCGCCCTTGCTTGCCACTTAACTTCAAATTCTTAATATCATTTGTTATCTGATGGAAAAACACTAGAAAAATGACTAGCTTTTAATATTGTAAAATTGTGATTGTATAATACGTCATCCAAGAAATTTAGATCAAAGGTTCTTTTGCATATCTCTTTTAAAATTTTAAGGGTGTTCTCAACTGCTCCGCTCAACAAGCGAAAAACGTTTTGACACATTTACAAATTCATTTTTTAACGGAAAGTTATAAAATTTGAATGCCTGATTATGAAAGCGATTTCAAATTGAACTTATTTCTCCATTTTATGATAGTTAAATTACTTATCGAGTTATAAGTTATATCGATGACGCAATCACTCGTTTTTCTTCTCCTTTTCGACCGGTTTTTCTGCTTTCGTCGAGAAATAGGCTCAAAAATGTCAACTTTGAAGGCTTGTTATGAAAAATCTATTGTGTTTTTTAAAAAACAAAAGAATGAGTGCAATTAGACAGTTTCTGAATAACAACACCTGCTATTTTCATGCATTTCCGAACAAAAATAAATTAATGCATGTGTCACAAAGTTGCCCTTTTTGATTTGAGAACACCCTTAATACACAATTGGCAAACTTATTAGTTTTGATATGTATTTTTCTTTTTTATCTTATATTATTTAAAGAGTGGCTACCAAATATTAAAAATTGAAACTAAAGTTCAGAATTGACAAAATAATAAGGAGACAATATTTTTTAAGTTCACTCTCTTAATCAGGTGGAAAGTTGAATTTCATTTTGAAATCTATCCAAAACAATAAATTTGCAAATTAAAGTTTAAAATCATTAAGAATCTCCATTTTTTTTTTTAATTTAAAAAATACCTTGTCATATTTTTTGACGGCTAGGGACAATAGATAAAGAATCAGGCATATACATTATCCCCTCTGAAATTTCTGCTGTTTTTTTATTCACCCTACCCCTTTCCTGCAGAATACATAATTTCTGATCTTTCAAATCTCTTCATTTTCTGCCCTGTTTGTCACAGAATTAATAGAAAAAATTATATTAGAACTTTATGCTGTATGTTGTTAATTAAAAGCAATAAATAAACACTTATCCACCTCTCCTTCCCACAATTTCGCTTTTTCCTCTTTTTCCTTTCAAGTGCACAAAAAATGTAATATCCTTAATCCGCAATCGTTATATAGAAAAATATAGGACTTTTACTCTAAGGACTTTCTGCTTTGAAACAGAGTTGCCATGCCACTGAGAAAACTGGGAATTTTAAATTCCCCTCCCAAAACAGGACAAGATACCATTTTCCAACCATATTTTACAAGATAACATAATATTTAGTCACATGTATTCAGGCAAATATCTGTTCAGAATTTGGCCAGTTATTTTTTTTTTTGCAAAATCCAAAATAATCTGAATGCCAAATAGCGGCCAAATATATGTTATATCTCTAATTTTAAATAACTTGCTACTTACCATTTTATCACAGTTTATGCACGTTAACATTGTTAATTTCAGTAAAGTTATAAATATTCTCTAATTAGTTAATGTCCTTTTGAGAAATTATAAATTTGCTGTTCTTTTTGCAGTTTCTAGTCAGCAGAAAAGAAAAATGATGAAGCAACAAAAAAATAATCTGCATGATAATTTTCTGAGTAATGTATCAGATGACTTTAATGGACCAAGTTCTTCTCGAATGGGTGCATATTATTCTGAAGAGGTAATTTTTTAAAAAGTGAAATGTATATATATATATAAATGTTTTGGTGCGAAACTAAAATCTGTCTATAAAAAATAGATTTTTATTTTATGTGAAACTTGCATTAATATAGATTTAAATAAAATTTTTTTAAAAATCTGTTGTATCAAAATATACTGGGAAGAATATTGTAATTTTTTGAAATTACAGACACTTTCTCATATTATCAAGTATAATAAGAGACACTAATTTAAAGCTGTATAAATAAGATGTCTATATAATAATTAAATGCTACAGGATAACACAAAGATAAGATTTTTTATATATTTATTCATTTACTTTTAGAAAGTTATTAAATTTTTGTATTTTGCCAGGCAATGGTTCCATTCATGTTTGATGCTTTAAATTATTTATTTATTTTATTTTGTGAATTCAAGTTTAGAGAGATATTTCAGTTTCTGGCTGTACCAGACTTAAATAACATTTTCAGAGAATATACCATTACTAAAATTATGAAATTTGTTTAATCTTTCTTCAGATTTTTAATAGTCATATCTATTCAGAGCTCTTAAGTGTAGCATGTATGATGAATACAATACAATACAGACTACATGCACTGATTATATTTTGGATTTCGGATTTTTCTGAATTGCAGATTCTTATAAAAATATGTGCAATTTTAACTTGAAATAAGCATATGTTTAAAATAAAGACAATAAATTATTGAAAATTTTAAAAAATTACCAATCACACCCATTTGTAAAAATTAATAACTAAAAAAACATTTGCTTTTCATCTCATTTAAGAACTTTCAAAGATAAAAATTATAAATTTGTTTGCATAATTGTACAAACTAAGATTTATTTATTTATTTATTTATTTATTATTATTATTATTACTTATAAATTCGCCAGTTTTAAATGTTTCGTTTGTTATTTGATAAATGTTGTTTAATCCAGTGTAATTGCTTTATTTGTGCCCCCCCCTCCCCCCAAAAAAAAGAAAAGAAAGAAAGGAAAAACTTGCTTTTTTATTTGAATGATCTCTTCTTTTGTTAAAAAAACTCAAACAACCCGAAAAATATTTTGCATCTTTAAACATTGCTACTTGAATACGTAATGTAATTTTTATAAATTAGAAAAAAAAAAAAAAAACTGTGCAAAATAAATTTATAAATGTTGTACTTTTTTTTACTCCACACCACAGATCACATTAATTCTAAAAGAAAAAGTATCAGATGTCACGATTTTGAATTTTTAATCCTCTAGTGCAGCGGTTCCCAAACTTTATTGGTATGCAACCCACCTAATATATAAGGGTGTATATCCATATGAAAACTAATGTATTAACTGTTAAAGCTATTGGCCGACCCATCATATGAAAAAGGAAAATTTTAAATAGTTTATGAAGCATACACTATCAACAAAATGAAGAAACAATAATCTCAATGTGTAGAAATGGCATAATAATTGAAACACACAAACTTACAAAGATAAATAAAAATACGTTTAATTATTAACACGAGTAAATTTTAGTCAGTGAAATTTCTGACACAGGTGTTTACTGATGAAGGCTTTTACATAATGATTAAAAGTGATTAATTTTAATATTAAATAACTTTCTACATGCAGTTTGTTTCTGTACTTTGTTTTTTCAAAAACAAAGTAGAAAAATCATTCACACATTTCGTGCTGAACCACACATACATGTAGAACCTCATTAAGGAATTTAAAGTTGATTTTCTGGTGGTTTATTTATCTAGATGAAAAATAAGGATTTTACCTTGAAAAGTTATTTGACGTTAAAATTGTTGTTTTTTAAGCATAGGAAATAAAACTTATATTTTTATGACAAATCTAGATTGCTCCACGACCCATTAATACATTCGCCGCGACTCACCAGTGGGTCGTGACCCATAGTTTGGGAAGGGCTACTCTAGTGTATAAACATGCATACAAATTATGGTATAGTTGAAACTCTTTACAACTTACTACAATATAATGACGTTTTGATATGACAAAATGCTCATTGCCATTTAGTTGGTCTGTACAGTTTAGTTGGTAATGACTGTAAAAAGTAAACACTCCCTACTAATTCTGCAAAACATTATCGTAGAAGAAAGTTAGTGGTACCAAATGAAGAAAATAAAGTCTACTTTTAAATGATATATATAAAGTTTGCTTAGGGGGTCCATCTACATACTAAACCATACCCTGACATTGTTTTTTTTTTTTTTACTTTTTTTTTCAATAGCTGTACCCAATTTTGACAGCATAAATAAATTTTACACCCTTCAATTAGCCTAAAAACAAATTTTCAATGCAATTCATACTATAAAATTCCGAGAAATTTATTATTTTAAAATGAGCATATTTTAGAGGCTGTATCCAAATTGAAGTTTAGTTCTCAATTGTTGACCGAGAGAACACCCTTTTTAATCAAAGCATCTTATGTGGCACTCAGGCAGTCATTGATGATTGCTAGATTACAGGATAGCATAAGCGCTTTCAAAATATTTCATCACTTTTATCATAGATGGCCTCTTAAACCATCATTTTACCATTTTCTAAGCATAATTTGAAAACTATTTGGAAGAAAAATTAGAAATTTTGGATATCCACAAAGAAGGACGTAATAAATTTAAATCCATTAAAAAATTATAGGTTGCAATTCATAATTTTTTTTAAATATTAATTTCATAATCCATGTAATAAGATTATAAAAATTGCAAATTCAATATATTAATGTTTGGGTATTTTCATATTGTACGTAAAAAAAAATAGCACATTAAGAGTATAATTTCAGGAGATATTAATAAAAATATCAAAATGCAATTTAACATTAGAAGCACTAAATTTAGAATGTTTATAAAAGAGATCTGCACAGGCCGGACCTCGGCCCGATTTCCATTAACGACATTCGATCGGGCCTTAATTTTTTTCCTGAAGTATCGGGCTGGGCCTAACTTTTCTTTTTGGTACGAAGCCAAGACTGATTTCATTCTTCCTAGTCTTCAAGGACCAAAATAATCAATTCCTGTTAATCATACCGTATGAAAATCCCTTTCTTGACATGGCCAAGTCTGTTCATAAATCAGTAGAATTTGGCTTGGTCCAAAAATTTTTGTAAAAAAGGCATATACTTTTAAGTCATCATTATTCTACAATTAAACATTAGAATTTATTCTTTTTGAATAATCGTAGATTACTACACTTATTAAAATAAAGTTCAACACATGGGGAAAAAAAAAAAATGATTATGAAAGAATTTTCTTTTAAACTGAAAACGGCAAATTTCTTTTAAACTTTTCATCTATTTAAAATGAATACGCGAGAAAAAAATATATTAAACACTTACATCTGCTAAGAAAAGAACATATTTTTTTCTTTCCAATGCGATTCCATCTTAGAAGATTTTACTTTTACTATACACCATTTTTTAGATTTTTATGTCTCCATTACATGAAATATGGATTAGTAAAAGTTATGATAATTGAAACATTTCTATAGAACAAACAAAGGTTCATTAAAAGTATAAATATGCAATCCACAGCACTTCTACATAAATGGAGGTTATAAACATGAAAAAAAATAAAATTAAGATAAGTTTTTTGGTCTGAACTCTTCCGTAAGAGTAAAAATCAATGTTCGGTAGAAATTCCCTCGGGCCGAATTTTTAACTTTTTCCCGGGTCGGGCCGCTAAATTTTCTCTATGGGCCAGGCTGGGTCAATATTTTTTTCGTTCAGGCCGGGCCAAGTTTTTTTTCAATGGATCGGACCAGGCTCAGGCCTGGAATTTACGGCCCATGCAAACCTCTAGTTTATAATTCAAAAACTTATCATTTAAATTGTTTAAAATTTGGTGTATAGATATAGTTTGAACCGAAGATTTATATCATTGAAAAGTAGACTTTATTTCCAATCGTTCAGTACCAGTAAATTTCTTCTATGGTAATTCGTTTTAGTATTTATTTTTTATTTTTCCACAGCTATACATATCATAATAACAGATGTGTAGCCCCTCATTTGTAAGTGTCAATACAGGATTTTTAATTTTTTTTATTTATTTATTTTGTTGTTGTTTTTGGGAGGGGGAAAGCATATTATAAAAAGTAAAAATTATTTTCAATAAATTAATTACTTTTTTTTAAAATAACATTTTGTAATGAAAGATGAAATCCAGTTATTCAAATTCAAACCAAGTATTTATTAATAATTTCTTCAACTCCTTCTGCTAAAATTTTTCATTCTGGTGAACTTGTTTTCTTTGCAAAGTATGCATTTAAAAAGCTAACAAAATAAGAATTATTAATAAAGGATATGTTTTTATAGAATGGAATTTTGTGAAAAAGGCCTGTTTATTAAAAAGTAGTTTTGGAATGGGTCTGTTTTATTAAAAGGAATTTTGTGAAGAGACTTGCTTTATTAAAACATTTTTGTAAAGAGACCTTATTATACAAATTTTTGTAAAAGGATCCTACAAAGGCCCTAAATTTTGCCCAGATTGACTCCTAATTTGGCAACATAGAATGTAATGCCTTACTTATTTGTTATTGTCATTAAATCACATTGTTCCGTGGCACATTTTATTTATTGTAAATAGTTTGAGTGAAAGTAAAGAAATTTGCAAATCATTAAGTTCCATTTAAAAGTTTTATTTTTTGGTTACAAAATAATTGTATTTATTGTTTAGGATGAAAATACAGATGTTCCACTTCATAACAAAGCTATTCAGACTGGAATTCCTGTGTCAAATTTTACTTGTAAAACTGCTGAAAAAATTTCTTGGTATTTAGAAGCTTTGAGTCTTGGAGAACTTCAGTCTGATTATTTTACTTTCCATAATCACAATTGTAACCATGCTAAGCAATTACAAACACAACAGGGCTCTGGCAAACAAGGCAAGAAAAAAATAATCAAAGGTGACATTATGGACTGGCACAGAGAACATTTTATGGAGCCAAAAAAGCCCTTTTCTCCTAGATTACTTGATAATCCATCTGCTAAATCAAAAGTTAGAGATATGAGATGTTATAATCCTCCATTTAGAAAAAAGAAAATCAAAAGCTCACAGTCATCTGACGTAAGTTAAATCATGTCCAATAATTATCTATTAATATTTCTTTCAGTCATAATTTGATTTTTAATTTAATTAATTAAATAAATTAATTTTTAATATTCTAAAAATGTTGTCATTAGCCTTTTTTTTCTGAAGGGATGTATAAATTTAGAATTTATTTTTAGAGTAAAATATGTTCATAAAATAAAACAAATTTATTAATATCTATTTTCTTATTTCAATTTGATTTTTTTTTTTTTTTTATTGGCTGTATTAGCAGTATGAATTGCTTATATTAATTTTTTTATTACATTATTTTTAATTATATTTGATTTTAAATGATATTCTCCAGTTTTTTTTTTTTTTTTTTTTTTTTTTTAAGTTGTTTTATTAAGAGATGTCAAAGCCAGTGTTTTGCTTTTCAGTTTCATCTGCAGAGTATTTAAGCATGTAAAGTATGTATAAATAAAGATATATGTTTAAGCTTAAAAGAATAATACAGTTTCTTTCTTCTTTTAAAATATTATATTAATAGTGTGTTTTAAGCAATAACAATTTCTGTAAATTCAACTGTACAAAATGTCTTCAGCTAATTATATTATTAAATAATGAAATGTACCTCATAAAATTTAAGCAAGCTAAAATAATTAAAATTACAACAGTTATTTAATCCCTTCGCAATGTGAGCCTTTTACAAAATTTTTAATATTTTGTCACTGGTTTTTATGAACAAAAATTTGTACTTTTTTAGATTGAGAAAATGCTCTGATTGAAAATGGTAAATTTTACAGTAACATTTTACTGGTAGGGATAAACAAGGAGTCTTAAGCATTTTTGCAAAAAGCATGTATACGTGTCGCTTGACCTCAAGGAGTTAAACAAATAAAAACCGGTCAGATGAACATTACTGTTATCAAAATGCAAATAATTCTTTAAATTACAATAATTTTTTTTTAAATATTAAATTAAAATGACAAAATTTAGTTCTATAAATTTATAAAAAAATGTATTTTAGTGTGTTTTTATTAGTGCTTTTTCTTTAGTGTTATTATTATTATTATCAGTTTAAACTATGATTTTTTTTATTATTATTTATATAATATAGAATTTTTTCATAAATATTTGTTTGATGTAATTTCAATGCAGTTATCATCTATATAATAAAAGCCTAAGTCATGTGATTGTCATTTTGACCGGTTGACCACTTCACTTTTCATATGTCAAGGTTGCCATTTTGCTATTTTTATGTTAGTCGGGCATAGGTGATAAATCACCAAATATTTTTCCACAAACATCATTTCATTCAAAGTAAAAGCCTATAAAACATGGAATTTGAAACTCATTACCTTAATTTAAAACACATAAATTTGAAATACATTTTTTTAGATACATTTAATACAGATTTTTCATTCATCTCATTTAAAATACTATAAATAAATAAATAAATAACAGTATTTTTTCAATATAAGTACTTGGTGAGAAAAGAAATTTGGTAATGTATTTTCTAGCAGCCTATTTACTGCTCATATATGCAAATAATTTTTCTTTATGTATACAATTTATTTAGTATGCAGAATACATTTATCTATTTTTATATAGAAACATAATTTGTATATGAAAAAATAATATATATATGTACAAACAAACTGTTTATATATTTAAATACATGTATAAGCAAAAATAAAAGTTTTGGAACAGATGTAATATACACACTGGGTTTGGCACAATCTTTTTTTGATGCCAATTTCATGAAAACATCGTTTTCGAATACCAGTTACATATATATTTTAAAATTATTTTCTGTTATTTTAAAAAGGAAATAGCAATAAATATGGAAAGTTTTATTAATAACTAAAGAACAAATAAATTTATGCAATTTTAAAAGAAAATAAAGATAAATAATTAACAATTAGTAAGCAAACAAATTATTAAAAATAAACAACAATAGCCAGTTCACAATGTCAGACAAAATAACACTATTTTTGACAACAATTAGGTACCCTGGACCTAGGTATGATATCTGTGGAAAAGTTTTTATAGCTGTTTATATATTTTGGAAACCTATCTCATTTCTAATAACAGAATCATACCAAGCTATTTAATAAAAATACCAAGGCTCCTATTGTAGAATTAATAAGTAAATAATTAATGATCTAAGTAAATAATTAATAGTAATAATCATAGTATAAATCAAAACATTTTATTTTAGTATCAAGGCATTGGTTTTAGTAACATACCTGAAAAATAATAGTGCGTGAAAAAAAAAAATGGTGAGATTTGCGTCCACTTAATATAAAAATACTGCCATTTTTACTCAAAATTATTATTTTTTTAAAATTAAACTACCTAAAACTTGAATTTTTAGAAAGATCATTAAAATAAAATTATTTTTAATGACAAGTTGTATATGTATTGATTTTGAGATACCTTCAATAATGTAACACAATAAATAATATCCCAACATTTCTTTCCACCGAAGAAAATTAAAAATATTCATTCTTTAGCGAGCTAAAAAATATATTAATTTATAGAGCTAAATTCAAAAATCAGTTATCACAATGTTATATTTATTTGATGTCAGATTTGTTAAATGTGTTTGTAACTTTATAAAGTTATTTTTAACCCAAGATTTATCTGTATTCATAATGATGTGATAATAATACATAATTATTTCTATATTCTAATTATTACTATACAATTTTTGTGATTTTAATTTTTACATCCGTGTTTAAAATCTCCGAATAAGTATACGTTTGTTAGCAACCTTTAAATATCACATTTGAATACAACATCGTCTTTCTTTATTATATCATAATGATGTTTTACTCATTTATTAGTTTTTTTGTTAATTAAAATAACAACTACATCATTAAAAGATGATGTCATGATTTTAAAAGATAACGATTATTAAATATATATATATGGTTATACATTCAAACACTAGATCAGTTTTAAATGTCTCTATTATTTATTAGACTTTAAAGATTGGTGAATAATTTAGCAAAAATTTATTATTATTATTATTATTGTGGAAAGTGTGATCGACAGAGATAATGGAGATGTTCCTAAAAAGATATTAGTATATTAGCAACAATATTTTTGTTTAAGGTAAGTGTGGACATCATGAAAGGTTTTGAATGTAAAAGAAATTTCATTGACCAAGTCACATTAGCAACACAAAGCTGCCAAGTCTCCGGTTTTTGGACACTGATATTTTAATATAGAAAATGTTTTATTTTTTTATTTGAACATTTGGGCCATTTAAGAGAACAACATTTTCTGTAACATAATAGCGGTGCACAAAAAGCCAGAGACATGGCAAGTCTGTTAACGTATGTAAATTAGTAGTGGAACCAACTGTGGAAAATTACTTAACAGTATTTAAAGTCTCATCATTATTAAATGTTTTGCAAATAATAAACAAACAAGCATGAAGCATAAATGTCTAAGTCAGCTAAGAAGTTTTTGTAAAGAAAGTTGAAATGCTAAACAATGAAAAATGTACAAATGCTGCCATGGTTTAGATATTTGATTTCTATATTAGAATATATTGATTTGGTGAAGGTAAGTAAAATTATGATTAAAAGTAACATGCTGCAATACTCAACTTATATTTAAAGGAGATCAAACTTGTCGCCAGAGGTGACTAGTTATCCAAATAAGTTATGATGTTACTATTTATTTTGTCAAAAAAAAAAAAAGTTTTAACTTCAGAAATTACCTAAAAAACGGAAAGGGATGTCCAGTTCCCTTTAGAAAATAAAAGAAACAGAGTGAGAGAGAAAACATTTTGTTGCCTCATACCAATTTGAATTAAAGTTCTCATTTTTAAAAACAGAAATATATATTAAATAATATTATAATGTTATTTATTTATTTTAAATATTAAATTAATCCTTCCAAAATTAATTTTAACTTAATTCAAAATTGTAGAATACATAATAATGTTTATCGCTTAATATCCAAAAATTAAATTTTGCCGTTAATAGTTTGTTTTATTTTCAAATTTTGTAGGCTTAACTCTTATTATACTATAGTCTTTTCCAAATTAATATATTTTTATTTAAGAGTAATATATCATTGTGATTTAATTAAGCACATTTTAGAGGATCTTTTTTAATAATTTTTAATTAAAGTATGCATCAAAAGTAAATTAATTTAATACTTCCAGTGTGAAAATATTTAATTAATTTTGTATACTTAACATAAATATGGCCATAAAAGTCTGAATGCATAGTATAAAAATGTGGTATAAAATGTATGCAATTATAAAGATGGTATGTGGTTTAATCCTAGGATTAAATTATCATTTGCAATTTCGGAGACTAGCTTTTAAAATGAGAGTTTAAAAGAAATCATCTAATTAATCATATAACTAGCAAAAGCCATGCTTTGTTTGGATTCGCGAAGCATTTTTTTTATAAAGCATATATTTGAAAGTAACAATATTTTTTAATATTATTTTTGCATCTTTATTAAACAAAACGTTATTTTATGTTTTGGCACATTTTAATTCTACAAATGTAAGTTCAGCCAAATAACTATCAATTTCCTAGGAATTTTCTATTTATGATGTAAGACTGGCATAAAAAATATTTTCGAAGCAAACTTTTACAAAATATTTTTAAATTTTCAACTAAAAATTCTTTTAAAGATTTTTTTTACAATTTCTAGTAGCCACTGGTGTTTTTTAAAGTTGTTTGAAATATGCATGTTTCCAATCTTTGTAATTAACATCAAATAATCTTTGATAGCTATTTTAGAATAATATATTTGAAGAAAGCTTGAAGAAAGTTACTTCTTCAAAATCCTATTTTCTGGAAAAACATTTGAAATCTGCTCTCGTCGATACTATGAATTTTTAACTGTAAAACTTTTTAGTCTAATTTCTTCGTTTTTATACATGTTAGTGCATGAGAATTTTTGATATTAAAGAATTTTTCACAAGGAAGATTTCTATTGAATGCTTAATTTTGAAGGATTTTCACTCTTGACAATGTTACGTACGTTTTTAAGCCAACTGGTGCCTATATATCCTCAATATCTACAACTGCTTCATCTAATGTTAAACGTTGGGATTTATGAATTGTATCAGCAAAAGCTAACTGCAGAAGAAATTCTTTCCTTGAGCAATTTATGCTTCCATATTTCCAGAATTCAATTACAGTAGACTCCCTCAAATCCGCAAACCTAAAATCCACAACTCTCTAAAATCCGCACATAATTTACAGATGTAAACAATGAAGTATTCAATTCAGATATAAGGACAAAATTTTACTTTTTTTGTTTTATATCAATTCCAAATATATTTTAATTTGTAATTTTTGTTACTATTACTGTCTTAATGTTTTCTCTTGAAGGAAAAAAGGAATTTATTTCTGAAAAAATTCAAGATATTCCTGTTATCAATGATAATCATAATCTTACCAAATATATATGTCTTAATCAAGCTTTTTTTTTTTTTTTTTTTTTTTTTTTTTTTTTTTTTGTCACTAAGTGTGGTTAAACCTGGAATAAAACCTCCTTACTTTATTATTTTGATCTGAATTAGTATTGTACATTATTTATGAAGCAAGTTTCATTGAATAATTTATTCAAAATACATTTCATCTTTATAATGAACACTTAATCATACATTATTAATTAGACCTTTGTTTTTAATATTTTAATCATTTAAAAAATGATCTAGTTTTTTATTATTTTAGTTACTTATACTTACTTTATATACTTTATATTACTTACTTTAATATTTTATTATATTGTAACCATACATTATAATTTCAATTGGATTATTAATTGCATTCAAATTACTGTTTAAAAAATGTAAACAAAGCAGTGACCAGAAATCCGCAAAATCTCTGGTCCCAAGCTGTGCGGATTTGAGGGAGTCTACTGTATTGGGGGAATTGGTACGCACCAATTCTTTTAAGTTAAATTATTGTAGTATTCAAATTTATCCATGATTATTCGCGGTATCTAGTCTGGTGGCTTGTGATTTTCTTTAATACGTGCAACAATGTCTAAAGTCCCGTTCACTAAACCATTTTCGGTCCACAAATAAGAACGTAACATTACTTTCGATACAAATGAATATCGATACAAATGAAAGTAAGAAATGGTTGAAGTCCACTTGTCATTTCTGAATCGGCCAACTTTTCCTTTAGTACATTTATAAAGAGCTTGAATCGAGGCAACAAGTTCACGCAATTCTTTTAATTTTTCATTTATATAACAAATTTAACAATTCATTTTATTTGTTTACAATTCTTTTGTTGCCACTTTACAAAAAAAAAAAAAAAAAAAAAAAATCCATAATACAATTCTTTTAAAATGTTTAAGTGTCATTTGTGCAAATGATTTTGCTGAATAATGAAAACATATTTTATTTATTAAATTAATCGTGATTCTATCTATAATCACTTACTCCATGATTTATATTTTTTTTTCTGAAAATATACGCGTTTCATTTTTTATTTATTTGCTAAAATGCGTCCGTATTGGAAATGCATGTAAAATAAATTAATTAAAATAATGTTTTTTTAACGTTTTACTGTAAAAAAAATTATATTCTGCAAATCTACAGATCATATTTTATTTTTGTGTTTAATTTGAAGTCAAAATATTGAATAGTTTTTTTGTAAAGTGTACGACAAATTGTAATTTGTGTGGCCTAGTAGAGGATTCGCTTCGCTCATCCTAATAATTGATATCTAAAGGTGTAGTTGGGCTGCAGTGAAGAAAATTACATATCTGATATCAGTGAACAATTCTGCATAGTATAAAAATATGAATATACAGTTTAAAAATGGCATGGCTTATAAAATTAGCATAAAAATGATATAAAAATAGCATGGTAATAGTATAAAAATGGTATGCTATTTAATGTTACCATAATTGCAGTTTCAGAAAATGGCTTTTAAAATGAGAATTTAAAAGAAATCATTCAATTAATCAAATAATTAATATCTAAATTTGTAATCGAGCTACAGTAAAGAAATTTACATATATGAAATCAGCAAAAAATTCTACATCTGAATACATAAAAATTAAAACTAAATTTAGCATTTTAAAATTTTTATTCATTCAAAAATGTCCTCTATGAAAAGCATCACTTGCCTGTAATGAACACATGCAACCACGGTAGAAATTTCAAACCTTCTTATGAAGGAAATCAAAAGATTTTTTTATAAATAAATTTTTTATGGATTTTTTTACATGCTGAAACTGCAATAGAATAATTTTTAGAATTTCTGAAAGGGAAATATTTTTAGTGACTAGCTGTGCAATTTTCAAGTTTTTAAATGCAGCTCTTTTTTAAAAAAGCCCTTTAAATTTATTGCCCTGGCAATGCTGTAATTAAATTATTCCTTCCATTTTGCCTCCAGTTTTTGAAGAAATATTCTGTGGTTTAATAAAAATGTATGCTTTTGTTGAATTATGAATACCTTTCCAATCTTTTAATTAATTTCTCAACTAATTATTAAAATTTTAAAATTATGAATGGCAAGACATTTTGTAATCCTTTGGGCTAGTTTCACATAAATGTAGAGCTTTGTATGTTCTGTAGATTTTGCTGGTCATTGCACACACACAGACAGAGCAATGTGATCTTTTATTAGCATAGATTCTTGCTTAAATCCACTGCCCCCTTGACTAATATATCTAAGTTGTTTAACAAAATTTTGTTCAAACATAGTTTTGTTAAGAATGGAGTTTGCCTCCTGGTGGTAGAATGTGGAACTAAACAATTCAACATTGTGTCTTTTTGCAAGATTTTGTAGTACATGTACAGCACACCTCACCTGCTAAACATTGTTGTAAGCAGCAGAGACCTGATTTGAGGTTTGTTCAATTCAAAATTAGGTCTTTTTATGAGATTTTGCAGTATAAATTTCAGGTTCACTTAATAACATATCATTACGGTCCCAGGCAACACCAGGTTGCTCAACTAGTATTTTATAAATCTTTATAATTTAGAATTATAAATCTTTAAAGTTTTATTTGTATGAATCTAAACTTCTATATAAGGGATAGTTTTTCAAAAATTTATGTAAAAGTTTCATTATCTAATATTGCTTAAAATTTAAATGCTCATTTCAATATTTCATTGATGAATTTTTAATGATCAACATTTAAAATTTAGTGATTTTATGAAAGATGATTTTTTTTTAATTATTTATTATCATTATTTTATAATTGTCATTCTGACTTTCAGACATTTGAAAGTTATGATGAAGATGAAAATGAAGAATCAAGCCAAGTGAATGCAAATCATAAATCCTCTGATTTATCATCTGGAGAAGAGGAAACATTGATTAATAAAAGGATAACAGATGATGCAGCATCACATTATTCACATCATAGCTCTATTCGTTTGGTGCCTCCCTATAGGCAAGACTACAGTAGTTATACTGATCCTTCATTTCTTAACAGGTTTGATTGCAATTAATTTTTTAATCCAGTGTAAAAATTAACAGAGAATTAAGTTTTATTGGTGCTTTTCCATTAGATGCAACAAATTGCAAATGTTGGTATGGAAATATTTGATAGTAAAGAATACCATTGACAAATGTTATAAAAATTATGTATGGAAACTATCTTCGACAGAAGATAGAACTGGTAATTCGAATAACACAACATTAAATTATGAAATATGTAATTATTGTATATTGCAGCACACAACACTCAATTTTGATAACAGAAAATTAATTTAAATTTATTGGAGTACATTATATATCGATTCTAAAAATGAAAGATTAGAAGTTCAGAAAAAAAAAAAAAAAAAATCACAATTATTGAGATTGCTGCATTAATAGGCATGCTATTTATTTACAAAAGAAAATATAATGCTAGCTGTGAGACTGATTGAAATGTACTTATTACTATACATTTTATCAAATATTTTACTTGATATCTTAAAGAATTTTTTGTGTAAAAAGTTGTCTGTGTAATTTAAAAATGAAAAAATGTGTTTTGGAATTATAGGAGCATGTTATAATACAGAATATATGTCATTTTATTAAATACAAAGCATAAAGAAAATTTAGAAATAAACAAACAACAACAACAATAAAAAAATATCAATAGTATTTAGCTACATAGTTGGTATAAATTTAATGATTTCATTTAGCATTTCTAAAAATATCTTAATTTTTGTATATTTTAGTGCTTTTATATGAATTCATTAAAAAGGATATACAGCTTACAGAATATTCATAAAACTCTATGAATGTTCATCAGAAGTGCTGGTAATCAAACAGCAGTTATTAAAGGCATTCAATAATCACAAAATCAACTTTTGGTTTATATATCTTTGTTCTGTATTTCTAGGCAGATTGCTATTTTGATACTTTGAAATTAAGTTAATTATTTTGTACAAGGTGAACAACAATTATTTATGAAATACTTTTATGAAAAAATCCCTCAATATGAATTATGTCTTTGACTTGGAAGAAATTCATCTCATAGTATTTATTATTTTAAAGTTTTCAAATTGAGTAAGCCATATTAAGTTGTTAGAAAAACAAATGAAAAGATTCCTTATTCATTAGGGAAAAAAATTCAGAAGAAAAAAGTAATCAAGGAATGCTTTGTAACTGAATTTCTGGTGAGAAATTAACAGTTCATCAGATTTGCTGGTTTGACACAAAACTCTGTTGAATAAAAATGTATCATTCTATTTATGTTATTTTAATATGTGTGTGTGTATATATATCCTTATATCCTTATATATATTATAAATGTGAAAATGTGTCCGAAAATTGGAATGAACTTGGCTTCAAAACGGATGGATTAATGTCTTTGAATTTTTGTATATAGATAGATTATTGGTCTGAAATGAACATAGGCTAATTTTTATTTATTTTATTCAAATACTTTTCTTAATAATTCAACATTTCACTATTTTTCAAAGAGAATTTTCCATAATATTTTATCATCTTTCTTTTTTCGTTGCCAAAAAATAAAAAAACCGGAATAATTATTTCTCTTCTGTAATTAATTTTCAACTGAAAGGTTTTCACGTGATAAAACAAAATGAAATAAATAAATGGATACTATTCTGTTTTTCGGTTCGAGGTTAAAACCCGCGATTTTACCAAATGTGACGTCAGAGGAACACTGTTTTTCTTCCTATATCACGCAGACGATTATATAAAATTTCTTTTACACTTAGAAGACTTCACAAGAATATAACTTCGCACTTTACAAGAATATGAATATTTTAGTAGTTTTTCCTGATAATAATCCGTAATAAAAATTAACCTTTTTCTTTCTTTCGGTTCGAGGCTATAAAATTCAACTTTTTACCAATTGTGACGTCACAGGAATACTTTCCATTAAGAATTTTAAAAATATCAATGTAACTTCATATCTGAAACAAAGTATAAATTTTTAAATTTTCAAAAATTCTGTTTTTTTTTTTTTTTTTCGTTTTACGGAAACTATTCCCTTTTTGACACTTTCTAACATGGTCTAAAAGTGTTTACGACTTCAGTATGTCTGTATACCGGATGCCGAGTGCCTGGGGTCTGTCGTCTGTTTGTCCGTATTTCAACTTTAGTAACTATCATGGGATTCATACGAAAATAACATACGTTATTGAGATTTGCTATAGCATGTGTGGCATTGAATATGAACTAGGTAGCAATTATAGCTGAATCACAGGAGCTCTCAAAAGGAGACTTTACATTATGGTCTACGGCGAAAAAATCATTTGAGGTGTATTTTGATAATGTTACATAATTTTAAATGTAACGAAATTTACATGAATTTTTAAGGTTCACAAGAACATGGTTACTATCGAATATGTTAAGTATAGTACTTATAGTGTGCGTAAAGGGAGCTCAAAAGTATTTCAATATATCATAGTCTGTGAAGAAAAACCATTTGCAGCGTATTTTAATAATGTTATTTTATTAAGGTTATTTTAATAATATTGAAATTGATATCAGTTTCTGAAGTGCATTAAAACAGGATTTCTGTAGAAAATGGGGTAAAAAGGTTTAACATTCTTTTACAAGATAACAGAAAAATGTTCGGTAATATAATAGTCTACGGGGAAAAAATATTCCCAGCGTATTTTAATTGCGTTGCACTATTTCAAACATGATGAAATTAATATACTGAGATAATCAATACAATGATAAATACTGAAATTTACTAATATGCTTGCAGTTAAGTATGATTTGCATCACATTTGTTGTCCATTTACAGAGACGCATAAAAGATTTTGGACCTGTGTCCAGATCTCAGATATTGTATCCAAAGTATGGTCTATATAAAATGGTATATAGAAAAGATTGTTGAAGAACTTTTTCAATTATCGTATGTATTTTAAGGAAAACTAATGCATCCTAAAGTTCAGCTACATTTATGGTATAATAAGAGATGTTTATAGAATTTAAATAAATCATGTATCGGACTATACAATAAACTGGATATATGGTCACCTGAGCAATAGCGATTCCAGGAAATATGAATTCAATAATTTGAATCGGGTTTTTTGCTTGAATAATTTAAGCTTAATATGCGGTTGTATAAATATTTGCACGTAATATACAGGACTGTCCAAAATAATTCAAGTACGTTTCTGCTTATTATTAGAAATTGCTAAAAGTGAATTTTAATCTTCGTTATACTTTTTCTAACTAAGCAAAATTTTAACATTGTATTTAGAATATTTACAAACACATAGATCATATACACAGCTGCAGAAAAGAATGGGCCGGCGAAGTTATGTTTTATGGAAATGTTGGATATTTTTTTATTACCTAGGTTTAACACAGGATTTTTCTTTCTTTAATATGGAATTCTGAAATGCACTACAACATGATTTCTATACAATTGGGGTGCGTTACAGTTGTTCTACAGTATAAATGGTTGCAATTTCATTTTCGCGATTGTTCATATTATCTAACACATTTTCCATTTATTTGACTGAGTTCTTTAAATCCCCTATAAAAACTAGTTGGATGTGTCAATCCCGAAACTTTCTTCTATCTCATAAATACATGATATATATATATATATATATATATATATATAAATAAAAAAAAAAAACGTGGTGACTTTAAAGTTACTTATTATCGAATTTCCTCGAACATTTGAGCTAGCCTAATGAGATTCTGGTATCCGAAAAGCCTAAAACGCAAAATGTAATTAATATTCTGAGAAAATGAGCTTAGTAGTGCCTCTTGGTGGGTAATTTATACTAAAACCTAATAAGCATCTATTGATGTCAAGACCTAACAGAATCTGAAATTTGATGGAATTTCGTCCATTAGTTCTTGAGATATAATTATAACAAAAAATTTGCAAAACGTAGCACAGCAACACCATATTTTGGACAATTTATGCCAAAATGTAAAAAAGCGTCTAATTATGTTATGGTGTAAAAGAATCTGAAGTTTGATGAAATTCTGTGCATTAGTTCTTGAGATATATCTAGTTTAAAAAAAACGTGTAAAATATAGCACAGCAGCACCATCAGTTGAAGGATTTATAACAAAACGTAATCATCGTGTAATTATGTTATATGTCATTTTGTAACAAAATCTGAAGTTTGATGAAATTCTGTGCGTTGGTTGTTAAGATATAGCTATCGGAAAAATCGTGCAAAATGCAACATAGCTGTACCACCTGTTGTAAGGTTAATACCAAAATGTAATCAGCGTCTAATTATGTTATATATTCTAGTGTAAAAGAAACTAAAATTTGATGAAGTTCTCTGCATTAGTTCTTGAGATATAGCTATCGCAAAAATCGTGCAAAATGAAGCATAGCAGCGCCACCTATAGGGAAGTTCACACCAAAACCTTATCAGCAACTATGTATCTCAAGGTATCGCGGAATTTATAGTTTGGTGAAATTCTGTGCATTAGTTCTTGAGATATAGCTGTCATAAAAATCATGAAAAACGTGGCATAGCAGCGCCACCTGCTGGCCAATTTACACCAAAACTTAATCAGCGTCTATGTATATCAAGGGGTAACAGAATCTGAAGTTTGGTGTAATTCTGTTTATTAGTTCTTGAGATATAGCAATCTTGAAAATCATGAAAAACGTAGTATAGCAGCGCCACCTGCAGGCCAATTTTCACCAAAAAACAATAGGCACTAATTCATATCAAGGTCTAACTGAATATAAAATTTTATTAAATTTCGAGCATTAGTTCTTGAGATAGAGCGCCCACAAATTTTTTGTCACATACAGACAGACAGACTCACAGACAGACACACAGACTCACAGACAGACGGACAGACTCACAGACAGACATTTTCTAAAAATAGTCAAAACGTGTTCAGGACCTTCTAAAACGTATAAATCCGTCGAAAACCGGAAGTCGAAAATTTTCATGAATCCAATACTTTCTTCTTGTAAAGATAGAAGAAAGTAAAAAATACTGCATAGCCTGATATAAGATATGTGTTATACATATTTTAAATTATTGTTAACGAAATGTTTTGTTTAATTAAAGTGTTTATCTTTTTTTTATGCTACGTGAACGACGTCACGGGTAACAGCTAGTATATTATAAATGTGAAAGTGTGTCCGAAAAATTGGAATGAACTTGGCTTCAAAACAGATGAATTAATGTCTTTGAATCTTCGCATATGGATAGATTATAGGAGTGGAATGAACATAGGCTAATTTTTATTTATTTTATTCAAATATTTTCCTTATTAATTCAAAATTTAATTATTTTTCATACAAAATCAATAGGCATTTTTCAGATAAAATTTAACCATTTTCCTTTCCTGTTGCCAAAAAAATAAAAAAATGGAATAATAATTTTTTAGTGGCAATGAATTTTTAATAAAAAACTTCCATGCGAAAAACTATAATAAAATAATTTAAAAGAAAATAAATATGACGTCATGTTTGAAATAAAAATAAAAGGTGTATTTTTTATAATATATTTAACAAGGATATTTGCAGAGTTTCCCCCAGGTTTAAAAAGGGGCAGGGCGCTACTGTTCTGAAAAGAGCACTTTTTACATTCTTTAGGGCACTTTTTTGATTTTTAAGGGCACTTTTATAGAGTTGAATCTAGAATCTAGTGGTTCAAAAAATTGTAAAAACAGAAATTTCGGCAAAAAATCGAGAAAACACAAAAATTTTGCCCCCCCCCCCCAAAAAAAAAAAGCGCGAAAAAACGGTTGATTTTTTTTTTTAAAAGATCGCAAAAAACAGCAGATTTTGTTAAAAACTCGGGAAAAACGGCAGATTTTGCTTTAAAAAATCACGAAAAAATGACAAATTTCGTGAAAGATCGCAAAAAAAACGGCCGATTTTGTTAAATAATTGTTCTGATTTATTGGAAAAAAAAAAAAAAAATACTTTTTTTGAATAAAGGATTATTTTTGTTTCATAAACGGATGCTTTCAGGATTCACATTTCGAAAGTTTTGGACAGTCAAAAGAGGATTGTGAATGGGGGGGGGGGGGGGGTTAGTCGTTATTTTGCGATTTTTTTTAGTGAAATTTAACTTATTTTGGCAACTTTTTGACGAAGTTACACTTCCTATGGGACGCGTAAGAGCTATTTTTTGCGTTCTGTCGCCGATTATTTTCGTAATTTACACTTTATAGCGCGTCCACATCATCGCTGAAGGGCTGCGTTTTTTCAAATATGGGGCAAGAAGGACGCTATTTTTTTGAATGAGCGACAAGAGGGGCGCTAGTTTTTGGATGAGGGGCAGGAGGAGCGCTATTTTTTAAACTAAAGGGCAGGAGGGGCAGAGCGCCCCCCTGAAACCCTCTGGGGGAAACTCTGATATTTGTTTAGTTAATGGGAATTTTTGTGTAAAATATGGCGACATAAATTAAAAGTAAAAAGAATGAAAAAGAATTATATTTTTAATAAAATGGTTCACTTATGAAAATGTGACGTCATAGTTGAAATAATACAGGTACTTTTATAGCAGTCATTAAAAATACAAGGTTGAAAAGTTATTATGCTTTCGGTTTGTCTGTCTGTCTGGTCGCTTTCTAACTTTCGTAAATATACTCTGATTTCCATGAAATTTTTGGACGTTCTTAACGTTTACCTAGCACGAATACCTATTGAAAATAAAGTTTCTACCATGATTAGTTTATTTACAGGGATTGTCAAAAAATTTCCTTACATTACGGCATTATGGGGAAAATCGTTTTAATTAAATTTAACGATGTTACACCCTGTGAACCATATTCAAATTTATATGCATTTACAAAGTGCACTAAAATATGCATTTTGTAAAGTATGTAGTGAAAAGGACACTTATTATTCATTTACAGGGTTACACAGAAGAATTCCATCGCATAAGAATAAAGGGAGGAACAGTTTCCGACATATTTTAATTATGGTAAACGATTTCATGTATAATCAAATTGATTACATTGCTGAGGCTTAATGTGAGTTATTTCATGCATAATACGAAGTGCATAGCATTTACAGGGACACACAAAAGATTTCAAATATTATATATTCTATTCGAAGTACTGTATATGACGGATGATGACTGTTGCATGGATGAAATGCGTTTTGAATTATGATATGTGCTTTTAAGTTTCGCTAAATGTATGCATATTAAATGGAGAGTATAAATGTTAATAGTATAAATAGTTAAATTTAGATATACAGGGTTACACAAAAGATCTCAGAAAGGTTACTGAATATGAGCGTAATTTACTTAAAGGTGGTTTTTAAATAAAATATGCATTTTTATTTTGAACTGTATTTAGTAAACTAAGAAATGTTTTTAGTATATATATAAAATGATATACAGGGTCCCGCAAAGAATTGGATACAAGGTTGTCTTCGGATGATAATTTCTGAAAATGTAATTTAGGTAGTAATAAGAAATATTTTTGTTTGAACTAAATTTTAGAAAGATACTTTTGTGTATTAATGGCATTTGGAAAACTACAGGACTGAACAAAATAATTCAAGAATATTTCTATCTATTAGTATTAATCGCTGAAAGGAAAATTTTAACCAGCAAACAAATTAGCAAATAGGGATTATCAGAAGTTTTTTACCATAAATGCGCGATAAAAAGTTAATCACACATGCTTTTCATCATCGAAATTTTTTGCTTGATTGATCAATTATTTCTTCTTTAAATGTTATGTGAACGAAGTCATGGGTAACTGCTAGTATATATATATATGTATACATACACACATATATGTACAGTAAAACCTCGATAATTCAGATTAATTGGGACCAGACCCAATCCGGATTATCAAAAATCCGGAGAATTAGAAAAAAATGAAATAAAATAAAACATTCTTACGGAAAATCACCTATATGTTAAACTCATTGAGTGTTTATAGGCAATAAAAATGTTTACTTGTTTAATTCTTCCAAAAAGATTTCAGAAAAAGTTTTTTTTATATTCAGAATACGACGATGAAACAAGTTAATGTTATGGAAATTAGCCAATTGCATCTCAAACTTGGAAAACAAAATGATCAAACCGATCCGGATTAACGGGGTCAGAATTAGCGGGGTTCTACTGTAAATATATACAAATAATACGATTCAAAAATTCGAGGGCTGCGGCCATTCTTGACAATGAATGCAAGTGCCTAAATTAAAACCATCTGAAATGTATTTTTCCAACCCTCCCCTTCTTATAATTTTAAAACTACCTTATTTTCTGGCATTAGTTTTCCTCAATACAAAAACTACAACCATAGGCAAATTTTCTTTTTTATACTCTTTATTTTTAAACAGAACAGGATTTGTTTTTATTCTTTTAAAAATAACTTTTTCGTTAAATAACTGTATCTCTAGATATTCATCTTACAAAATGTACAGTTTATCTTCATATGAAAGGCATGCACAACCAGTTTCATATCAGGTAACCAAGAAAGTTTGTGCGGTTTTCATCAGACATAAAAAACGACCCACAAAAATCTCAAACACTTATTTTATTCTTTGAAATAATCACCATTGGCTTCAGTTACATGTTCCCAACGAGACACAAGCCTATAAATACCCTTTTTCAAAAAATCTTTTGGTTTAGAGTCCAAAAACTGGGTTATAGTTTTTGTGACATCCTCTTGGGTTTCAAACTGCTGTTCCCGCAGGTGATTATCCATGGCCAAAAACAAGTAATAGTCCGATGGGGCGATGTCAAAGGAGTAATGTGGGTGAGGCAAAACTTCCCAGCCCAATGTTTTTTATCACGTCCCTGGTCGCTTTGGCCGTATGATGTCTGGCGTTATCGTGGGGGAGAAGAACTCCTCTCCTGTTGATCAGCGCTGGCTGCTTTTCGAGCAAAGAAGCTGAAATCCTTTTGAACTGCGACGAGTAGACTTCGGCTGTGATTGTTTTCCCACTTTCTAAGAATTCATAGTAAACTATACCAGCGTTAGTCCACCAAATACACAGCATTATCTTTTTTTGATGGATGTCCGGTTTAGCAACCAATGAGACGGAACCAGAAGTCGACCAATCATGTTTTCTCTTTCGGTTATCATACATTACCCATTTCTCGTCACATGTCAATATCTGGTCCAGGAAAGAGGCTTTATTGTGGCGCGTGAGTAATCGGAGTAGTGAATTTAACTGTTTATGTGATGCTGATTTTCCTACAGATAGCAAATTTGGTCAAAATAGGTTTAGAAACTTATTGCAAAAGCCATCTAGGATAGTGTAATTGTAAAGTTTGGAAGATAACAAAATATTGTTGCATTTGTAGGAATGTTCAAAAAGTTACGTCTTCTTTAAGTCTTCTGTATCTGACTGTAACAATGTTTGTTGGCAATAACCCAAAATAAAAAAACATTAAATTGTTAATGGAATCACAAGAAGATGTAATTTTATCCAAATCAAATTTTAAAATTCATTGATTTACAACAGAACTAGTAAATATCTACTAAAATTTATAATATGACATCTTCATTTAATTTTTCATTATTCATGGCCTACCCATGATTTTTTTCTCATTAGTTACTCTGCATAACTATATATAATTTATACCAAAAAAACAATTCATCATTATTTGATTAATCTCTTAGGTAAATACAAGTAAAAAAAATTATTATAACAATTATATTTTTGGTTCTAAATTTAAATAAATTTTCTCACTGGCTGTGCAACATATAATAAAGAACAAATGCATAATTTACCTTTACTCTTTGCTAGAAGATGAACAACAAAAAAAAAGAAATAAACTAAAAACTGGAATAAAAATTTAAAAAAAAATAAAAGAACAAAGAAAATGACAATAGGTTATTAAACCAATATTTTTTATTTAAATTGGTAAGGATCGGGGGGGGGGAAGAGGAATGACCAAGAGTTTCCAAAATAAGGAAAAAAAATTGAATAAAAAAAATCTAAGATTTTTTTTTTTTTTAATTAAGAAAAAAAATATTTCTTTATATGCTCAAATAAGTTTCTAAAAAAAAGGAAATCAATTTAAGACTAACATCAGTTTAAAACATTAACTTAAAAAAAAACCAAATATCCAAAAACGGCATTGTGCCAATTCGGAAAACAAAGAAAAGGAAAGAAAAAAATTAAAAGACGTCCTTCAGGCACGAGAATTGAACACCCAACTGAAAATTAGCGCGAAAACTTTTTCCTCCCCAAGGACGCAAACGGCCGCCAAACTTTACTCAGAATTGCTAACCGGCGATCTCTCGGACATGTGCAATGCCTGCACTAAACTAGCGCTAAATAACACCAACCGGTAGTGCGGCGAAATCCGGGATCGCGCCAAGCGACAATGTTTGTTGTAACCTTATGTGCATCTCTCCTGAAAGAAAGGGAAAGGAATCAAAAATGCGCGTCTTATTCAAAATGGCCAGGAAAATTCAAATCTTCGTTTTAAAATTAGAGCAAAAACATCGGCGTAAATTAAAGTTTATACTGCCGTAAATCAAGTGAAAAAAAGACTTTTGCAATGTGAAACAAATGCTGAAAGTACTGATATTATTATTAAAATAAGAATCCTATAGATAAAAATAATTTTTATACATTAATTATTTTTTTCTTCATAAAATAAAAGACGTTAACATATATCTCCATTGTGAAATTGAAGATATACATTGGAGTTAACGATCTTTTGGCGTGATCGTGACTATAAAAATAAATATTGCGTTGTGTTTTAAAAAGAGAGAAAAAGAAATTAAATTAAAATAATACTACTTTTATTTATTTAATTTTTTTTATTTATTTTTAATAAAAAAAACTTAACTATAGTATAAAAGTTATTAGATCTCCTTTTCTTTGACTCAAACTATATTTAATAATTAACTTTAAGAGTAATTAAAAAATTTTTAGAACTGAATTCCCTCCAAAAAAAGATGGTATTAGTTTCATTTAAGGAATTATGAAAAAATGTCATAATTCATTATGACATTACTCCCGAAAAACAAGGAGAAGAGAAAAAAAAAATTGATAATACTCCCGAAAAACAAGGAGAAAAAAAAAATCCTTTACTAGAATAATTACTTTCTAGCAAAAGAAACTCCCGACTATTCCTCGTTACATGGGGTTTACATGCATAGTGTACAAAAACACCATATTTTGATCCATAAACAATTTGTAGAATATCAATTGTTACATCAGGATGATCCGTCACAAAAATCTTATCCTCGATAAGAGAATGCTTAAATGATTTGTTTACATAAAATTTTCTGAAAGAAACACAAATTACACTCGTACATATGTGTATCAATTAGTAAACAAATTAACATGTTAAGCAAATATAAAATGCTAGCATTTGAACGAACGAAAGATGAAGTCGACTTCAGAAGACCAAAGTTATAGGCCTAAATAAGTAATTAATACCATGGATTTTTTTTTAAGACTCAAGATAAGTGTTTTTGGGTATACCCATATGCATCGCCTAAATCATATCAATGAAAATGATTCAGAAATCTGCATTAATTTGACATAACCAGAGACAAGTATTGTGCACATACTGTCCCTGGAACATAGGAAAAAAAATTTTTGACTCAAAATTCAAAGGTGTTTTGCATAATTTCAAATAGTTGAAATCCTCTGTGCCTATACCTCTGATACGTGTATATCTTTAAAATATAGTTTTTTTTTTTTTTTTTTCTACCAACATGAGTGTATGAAAAAAAATTTTGGAGTCTAAACACAATTTTACAAAAATATGTATGAGAAAAAAAATGAATTATAATAGTGAAAATCAATTTTGTTCTACCACAATTGCAAACAAAAATAAACATATCACTAGTATCATAATGTGAAAAATAAAAAATAGGAACTAAATATATGAACATAATGATCACATAAAAAAAAAATACCATATTAAGGATAGGTATATAAATTGCATTTATATTGCCACATAGAAGTATGCGGTATTGAACTAATATGTTCTTTTTCTTTGGTAATCATTGCACTATTAAAAAATAAGCATAATACCCAAACATACATATACATAAACTGAATAACAATAAAAAAAAGGTGTAAGAAAGTATAAATTTAGGAAAGATAAGAAGTGAACACATATATAACATATTTACAAAATGAACAAATCCTTGCAAAATTAAATGTATTAAACAATAATGAGATTTTTTTTTTTTTTTTTTTAAAGAATGTATACATGTACGTATAATTTCTTGAAATCTAAATTTTTCTGCCAAGCAGAATAAAAACAAAAATTGCTCCAGTTGAACATCATTAGAGCAACCAATAAAAATAGTCAATGTCTAGCTGACATTTGAAAAATAAACTCAATGTACTAAACACATTGAGGATGATGTGACATGTTCACAATATCCTTGAACATAAACAAATACTTAAAATCAAAATGTACTTACATATGGTGACTAATTTCAAAAACCTTTATAATTCATTTTTGGAGATGCATACAATAATGAGATTGTTAAATATGACTAATATTAATGGTAAAGTTCTTTAACTGTGAAAGTTCTTAAATCTGAAAATATACAATAAAAGTTATTAATAGGCAAACAGTTCATAGAGAAGATTGAAGAGAAGGTGTTTTCAAAGATTTTCTGCCTGCAGAAAAGTTCCGAAAAAACATTTCAATTGTAGACAAGATGTTATAAAAAAGTGTGCGCACATAAAAGATAGTCTACTGTTTCTTCCTTCTGGCTGTCTGTCTAAGATTATAATCACTAATAATTTTAGGTGCTGGTTGTTTTGATAATTTAGTTCTTGGTACATCCTGTAAAGATTGATCATCTGATGTCTGAATAGTATTAGGTGGATTTAGAACTGAATTATTATCTGTTGCATCAGTACCTCTTGAACTAGCCACTTCCTGCTGGATAAGGTGTTTCTTCCTTTCTGTGATGGGAAGTAACCTGTTTATGTGAACCTTTTGAATTCTGGAATTTGGTTCATCTGATAACTGGATCTTGAATATAACGTCTGAGCATTTTTCAATTATCTTGAAAGGACCTTGTGATGCTCTCTTGAATTTATTAGAATTATCTAGATAAACTTCATCCCCAATTCTTGGGTTTCTTAATTTGGCTTTTACATGTTGTTTGGTGTTTTGGATTTCTTGATGATATAATAAATTGCTATGCACTTGATCGTACAATTTCTGCAGATTATTAACTAACATATAATAGTCATTATGTACATCTAATCTGTTCTTGTATGCATTTGGATTAAAGGTGTCTATTATGTTTGCCAAATCTCTCCCAAAATGAACTCTATTAGGTGTAGTTTTAATGGTGTTATGGAATGAACTATTGTATATACTTTCGTGTATTTTTACAGCTGTGTTGAAATCATATCCTTCAGCCATTAACGTTTTAATGGTGCATTTTATTGAGAAGTTTATTCTTTCTGAAACTGAATTTGCTTCGGGATGTGCTGTTGTAGTGTTCCTTAACTTAATTCCTAGCATTCTGTTAAATTCATTAAAAATATGTGCTTTGAATTGGCTTCCATTGTCTGAAAGTACCATTTCTGGTCTACCGAATGTTACAACATAATCAAATATTTCATATACTACTTGCATTGCTGTGATGTTTTTCAATGCATATAATTTTAGATGTTTGCTGAAGTGATCGATAACCGTCAAAATGTGCTTTCCATTTCTGAATGGGCCAACGAGATCTAACGATAAAAGTTGTCCAGGTCTGGTGGGTATTATGGTTTTTTGAAGTGGAGCCGAAGGTACACGTTGAGGTTTTATAGTCAGGCATTTATCACATGATTTGACATAGTTTACTACATCCGAAAACATGCCCTTCCAAAAGAATTTCTTGCATAAATTCTGGTATGTCTTGTCAATCCCGAAGTGGGTGAGATGATTTACCCTTATGCATTTTTCCTTTAAACCTGCTGGTACCACTATTTTATTATGATATTCCAGGTTATTTTCTTTAGGCTTGGTTGTATATAATAATAATTTAGTAATGGGACAAATAGAATAATTTTTAAATTTATGTTTTGCTTCACTATTGTTTTTCTTTAAGGCATTATAGATGTTTTTAAGAATTTTGTCCTTTTTCTGTTCCTTTAATAAATCTTCTAATTCAATATCTAGATTCTTAAAATTAGGGTTCTTCTTAATTAAATTACAAAACTGTTCATTTACATTTTCTCTTGTATCTTCTACTATTGGTAATACTTCTTCTGAATAGATTAGGTCAGGGTCTGATAACAAATCGATGGAATTCTTGTCGAGAGGAGTTCTAGACAGATAATCTGCCAAAACATTTTGACGACCTGGAATATGTTTAAAAAAAAAGGTATATTCTTCTAGCTCCATCAACCATCTGGTTATAATATTCGCTGGTGACGTTGTTTTTCTGTATTTGTCAAGTGGCTTACTGTCGGATAATATAATGAATTTTCTCCCATACAATATATGACGAAACGCTGCTATGCCCTTCACTATTGCCATGAGTTCCTGCTGGATCGCTGGGTACTTTATTTCTGCCTTTCTTAGAGCTTTAGAAAAATAAGCTACTGGAAGAAGATGCTCTCCATGCTGTTGGAGTAACACAGCACTGATTGCATAAGAAGAGGCATCTGTGTTAAGAATGAATGTTTTATTGTAATCTGGTTGTCTTAAAAATGGCCTTTGGAAAAAGATTTTCTGCAGTTTTTCAAATGCCTGATCTTCGATTTCTGTCCATGCAAATTTTTTATTACTTGACGTCAATCGGACAAGAGGGTCTGAAAGTTCTGCATAGGATGGTATTAGAGTCCTGTAGAAGCCACAAAGGCCAAGAAATTTTTTTATTTGACGTTTGGTCTTGGGTCGAGGAAATCCCTTAATTTTTACTATGTTTGATGTGATTGGGTAGATCTTCTGATTTTCTAGTCTAAAACCCAAATAATCTATTGATTTTTGATGGAATTTACACTTTTCTAAATTTAAGGTAAGATTGTGTTTCTTAAAGACTTGCAATAATTTATCTAATTTATATAAGGTTTCTTCAAAAGAATTTGCACAAATTACAAAGTCATCAATATAGCTTATTATTCCAGGAAGGTTTATTTCTTCAACAATGGAATCCGCTAAAGCCTGAAAATGTCCCGCAGATGTTTTTAGTCCTTGGGGCATTCGTTTTAATTTGTATGTTCCAAATGGACTTGTGAAGCAAATTCGCTCCTGGTATTTATCAGGTAAATTGACCTGGTGGTATGCTGATGGCATATCTAAAGATGTAAAATATTTGTATCCGGCTATTGTAGAAATTATCTGTTGAATTTTTGGTATGGGGTAAGAGGAGTGTTGTATAACTGCATTTAAAAGTCGTAAATCGAGAGTCATTCGATAAGTAGTAGGTTTTTTTCCTATAGCTTTCTTCTTCACTAAGAGCATGGGACATGCCCAAGATGCTACATTTTTCTCTATTATTCCGGCCTCTACCATTTCCTCAATTTGTCTCCTCGTCTCTGCTTGCAAAGCTTGTGGAATAGGGAAAGGTAAGGTTTTAATCGGATAATCTGTTGTAAAATGTATCTGTGGCTCAATGATGTCGGTATGTCCCAAAGATTTTAGTGAGCTAGAGAAAGCTTGAAAATTCTTTTTTAACACTTCTTGTAGCTTCTGCTGCTGATTTTCTTCTAAGTGTTTAAACGACAGTTTGGCCTGTTCAAATTCTTTTTTTCTTAATTGTAAGGTTTCTGGATTAGGCTGAATAACATTTATGGTTTCATTAATTGTGGGTGGAGGTGTTGAAAAAATTTTTTTATTCTTCACATCGAAGGGGATTTGAATGTCCTCTACAATGTTCATGACACCCAAATGAGTGTTTTTCTTAAGATGAACTGTTTTTTCTGAATTATTCTCTGTATAAATGTAGCAGTTCACCCAGTGCTGATCGTAACATTTTTTGTTTTGTTTTTTGTTGCAAGGATTTGTGAGTGGCATGTTTTCATTCTCGAGTCTGAAGGAGTATAATGCCTCATGTAAAAGGATTCTCTTATCATTTAAGTTGGGGATAAAGATAAGATCTTTATTTTTAAGGTCATTAGTTAAATTTATTTTAGCCTTAATGTAGGATTTTTCCCTAGGCTTCAACTGTGCATTATGTGCAAGTTTGATTATATTAAGTTCATCAATATTTACATTTTTCGGGATGAATGGGTCAGCATGAACAAATTTTGCCAGATCACTACCCTCTAAAATCTCTTCTGGTGTAACTTCATTTGAAGTTAGGAAGTTTTGATTATGATTTAGTTCATTTTCTATATTTCTGTTTAATTTACCCATTGAGTGATTCGAGAAATAAATGAAATCATTTTTTATTTTACAACACCCAATTTCTGGGAAAATTAGCACATTATATTTTGAAATGAAGTCATAACCAAGTATAATAGTAAAGGGTGATTTGTCTGAAATTTGTGATACATACATGTGATGTCTGAAAAATTGATTTTTAATTTTAAACGATGCGCTAATGCATCCACTAAATTGTACTTGCGAATTTATTGTGGAGATGGAAACTGACCTGCCTAAGTTTTTATATTTAAGTTTATGTTTGACAGAATCGAAGAAAAATTTGGATATAAGCGAAATAGAACTCCCTGTATCCATTAGACACTGTATATTTTCATCTGCTAATTTAATTGTTATTGTTGGAATGAGTGGGTTTTCCACATTAACATTAGCGATGATATGACTATTTATATCAGTTGCTGAAATTTTTGTAACTGGAGGCTCACTAGTTTCAGCTTCTGTGACCTCGGGAATTAGTGTGGGTGGTTCATTATGGCTGGAAAAGGTCTGATTTGTTGTATTGTGATTTGAAGAGGTGTCTTGATATTGATTTTGTATGTTATTACAATATTTTGCCGTGTGGCCCCACATGTCACAAAATTGACATTGAATTTGATTGTAATTATTTCTATAGTTCTCGTTTCTGTTATCATAATTATTTCCTCCCCTGTAATTTCTAAAACGGTTTCTGTTTCTTACATTGAATCTATTACCCCTAAAATTCCTCTTAACATTCCCAATGTTTCCTCTTGGTTTTGAGTGAAATTGGTTGCTATTGTTTTTTTTATTAGATTTTTCCTTCCCAATGTTTTTTGTATTTTCAGATTTTCCCTTTTCTATTCTCTCTAATGATGCTTGTAGTGAATTTATTTGATGTGTAAGATCGTTAAATTTTTCATTTTCCTCTTTATCACTATTTAGTATTTTATTATTAGCGTCACAATTTTGCATCAATTCTGCTTTCTCTACCGCTTCCTGGTAAGTAGTAATGTTATTTTCCAAAATCTTTATTCTAAACTTTGATGGAACAATTTGTAAGAATTTGACAAATTTAATCTTATCCAAATTTTCATTGTCCATGTCCTTATAGACTCTATGAGCTATCACATCTAACCGGTGTGCAGTGTTCTGGATGTTTTCCTCTGGTAAAATAACAAAATTATGGAAATCATTAATGTTAGTTGCCAATGATTGTATTTTGAAAAAAGTCTTAAGTTTGTTGAAAAGCTCTTCTGTGTTTTGAAATTTACTGATTTCTTGTGCTTGATTTATTAGCTGTTGTGCTTTTCCTGTTAATTTGGATTTTGTGTACATTAGTGTGTATTTATCATTCCATTTGTATGCCTCGGCTAAATCCTTAATTTGTTCAATAAAGAAATTCACTTGCATATTATCTCCGTTAAAATTTTGCACATGGATCATAGGATTTTGTGTGTGATTATTAGAAGTTTTCTGTATTGTACTCACTGTTAAAGTTTGAGAATTAATAGAGGTTTGTGGGCTTAAATTAGGCATATTTATGTTGTTTACTGTATTGTCAGGTATGTTATTATTGTCTGTTATGTTGTTGTTAGCTACCCTTCTTTTAGATTTTCTTGGAGCCATGACTTTATTTCAATAGAAACAATTAAAAAAAGATACCCCCAAAATTTTTTTAAAAATATATACACATTTTATAAAATAAACAAACAAAAACACATATGATTTCATAAATTTTTCATTCCCTGCATTTTTTTTTTTTTATTCTCAATATATTGCACTTATGAGTTTGGTGTTAGGCACCAATTGTAACAATGTTTGTTGGCAATAACCCAAAATAAAAAAACATTAAATTGTTAATGGAATCACAAGAAGATGTAATTTTATCCAAATCAAATTTTAAAATTCATTGATTTACAACAGAACTAGTAAATATCTACTAAAATTTATAATATGACATCTTCATTTAATTTTTCATTATTCATGGCCTACCCATGATTTTTTTCTCATTAGTTACTCTGCATAACTATATATAATTTATACCAAAAAAACAATTCATCATTATTTGATTAATCTCTTAGGTAAATACAAGTAAAAAAAATTATTATAACAATTATATTTTTGGTTCTAAATTTAAATAAATTTTCTCACTGGCTGTGCAACATATAATAAAGAACAAATGCATAATTTACCTTTACTCTTTGCTAGAAGATGAACAACAAAAAAAAAGAAATAAACTAAAAACTGGAATAAAAATTTAAAAAAAAATAAAAGAACAAAGAAAATGACAATAGGTTATTAAACCAATATTTTTTATTTAAATTGGTAAGGATCGGGGGGGGGGAAGAGGAATGACCAAGAGTTTCCAAAATAAGGAAAAAAAATTGAATAAAAAAAATCTAAGATTTTTTTTTTTTTTAATTAAGAAAAAAAATATTTCTTTATATGCTCAAATAAGTTTCTAAAAAAAAGGAAATCAATTTAAGACTAACATCAGTTTAAAACATTAACTTAAAAAAAAACCAAATATCCAAAAACGGCATTGTGCCAATTCGGAAAACAAAGAAAAGGAAAGAAAAAAATTAAAAGACGTCCTTCAGGCACGAGAATTGAACACCCAACTGAAAATTAGCGCGAAAACTTTTTCCTCCCCAAGGACGCAAACGGCCGCCAAACTTTACTCAGAATTGCTAACCGGCGATCTCTCGGACATGTGCAATGCCTGCACTAAACTAGCGCTAAATAACACCAACCGGTAGTGCGGCGAAATCCGGGATCGCGCCAAGCGACAATGTTTGTTGTAACCTTATGTGCATCTCTCCTGAAAGAAAGGGAAAGGAATCAAAAATGCGCGTCTTATTCAAAATGGCCAGGAAAATTCAAATCTTCGTTTTAAAATTAGAGCAAAAACATCGGCGTAAATTAAAGTTTATACTGCCGTAAATCAAGTGAAAAAAAGACTTTTGCAATGTGAAACAAATGCTGAAAGTACTGATATTATTATTAAAATAAGAATCCTATAGATAAAAATAATTTTTATACATTAATTATTTTTTTCTTCATAAAATAAAAGACGTTAACATATATCTCCATTGTGAAATTGAAGATATACATTGGAGTTAACGATCTTTTGGCGTGATCGTGACTATAAAAATAAATATTGCGTTGTGTTTTAAAAAGAGAGAAAAAGAAATTAAATTAAAATAATACTACTTTTATTTATTTAATTTTTTTTATTTATTTTTAATAAAAAAAACTTAACTATAGTATAAAAGTTATTAGATCTCCTTTTCTTTGACTCAAACTATATTTAATAATTAACTTTAAGAGTAATTAAAAAATTTTTAGAACTGAATTCCCTCCAAAAAAAGATGGTATTAGTTTCATTTAAGGAATTATGAAAAAATGTCATAATTCATTATGACACTGACCATATAAATAAAATAAACGATTGCAAGTCCTACCCTATACTATGTATAATGGGTAAGTAATATATACCTTTTTGATGAAATATTAATTAGAATACCTGAAAACACTATCATACTTTTTTAACTTTGTTTTTCTCTATAAATGATAGGCGATTATTTTCTCCAATTGATTAATTCTATTATCCTAAATCATTAATCACTATTACTGCTGTCACTGCACACTATTTCCGTTTATGCTAAATACAAAAGTATGTAATCACTTCTTTATAATTCATTTTCAATAAAATACCGACAAAAAGAATAATTTTAGTGAAAACCACAAATCAATCAACCAATTTTTCCGTTTTTTATAATTATTTGAAATTTAAACCCTCTGAACACAGTTAAGTCAGCAATGATAAGCAGATGTTCAATCATTGGAGCATGTTTTCCTCGGACAGGACATGAGAAACCCACTTATCAAGTTTCCACGACATCCCAAGGCTATGAAGATGTGATCGGATGGTTTCGTCAGATACCCCAAACCTTTGCGCAAGCTTCTGGCATGTTAGATCAGGATTTCCTCTTCCAGCTGGACTTGGTCTAAGATGGATGAACGACCAACACGGGGCTTGTCTTTGAGGCTCTCGTCTCCGGACAAAAATCTGCTGAACCACTTTTAAGCAGTCCATTCACTCACTGAAGTCTCTCCAAACATGGAGCATATTCTTCTAGCGGCCTCTGCAGTTTTGTTTCCTAATTTGAACTCGTAGAGCAAAATAGGCCACAAAATCTCCTTTGTCAACGATAGTACTTTCTACAAAACTGATATTGAAACGTGAGATTCGTTAAACAACTCCCTACTGATTGTAATTTAAAGGCAATGTACAGAAATGACATCATCAGAATTAGTATGACCACGCCTACGCAACAAAAGTAGCTGTTCTCAAAAACCGCACGAACTTTCTTGGTTATCTGATAGTTTTAAGATACTGTCACCACTATCCCCAACTTTGGTGATATATTCAACCTTTTATGTGAATACATATATCAGAAAAACATTGAAAATTTTATCCATAGAGCCTCAAGTTGGCTCTCTGCATCTCTGCTTATTTTCAAATTATTGTGAAATTCTTTCTGTAATGTTTCATTGATGGTATTGTGATATTATGTTTCTCTGCTTTTAAACATTGATTACACTGATTAACAAATTTTAACTAATTTTCTGTTTCTCTATATACGTTGGGTGTTTCTGATAGATTTCAAGCTGCTGAAAAAGAATATGTTTGTAAAACTTTTCTATCACCCTCCAATTTTGAGAAATTTCATTTATACGTTTTGAAGTAGGTAGGCATCGTATAGGCATTATAATTGTATTATATTATTCTCTTTCATGTATTTGATTCACACAAACATTCCCTTTTGTTATTACAATGATAGAAGATACAGCAAGAGAGTAGAAACAGATGTCCCCCTAATAAATTTTGTGTTAGCGACCTTGAACAGACAGCTCTAGCCACTCCCACAGTATTTGACTTTAACGTAAATCCATGACAGTTGAAACTTTCAGGGTCAGTGTACTACTATTTCTTTGTTTTGTGAGATTCTTTAATTAAATTTTGATTATAATTATCCTATTTTCCTCTAAAATATGTAAAACATGTCTAAAAGATGTCTTAATGACCCTGATTCTTTTTGCTATGTGTGCAGGGAGCTAACTTTGAAAAAGCATTGATGCGCTTTCACGCTGTTAATAAAGACTGCCTATCATATGTACTTTGGATATAAAATAGGTGAACAAGATAAGAAATGGGCACCTCATTCTGTTGTACACGTTGTGCTACAAACCTCCGGGCATGGATGAAAGGTACAAAAAAGTGTATGTCCTTTGCTATACCCATGATATGGCACATGCTGAAGGATCATACAACTGACTGCTAGTAATGTATTACAAAAATTAAAGAATTCTCTGCAAAAAGTAAACATAAAATTAAGTACCCAAACTTAGATTCAGCAATGTGACCAGCATTACATAATGATGATTTATAAATATCATAACCTCCAGAGAATTTTACATATGACGATGTAGCAGTAGAAATGGAAATTGATGAAACTGAAACTTCCTCTACATCTGATATGAACAATTGTCCTGGCATAAATGAAGAACCACACATAATTACTTAAAAAAGAATTAAATGACTTTGTGATAGATTTAAATTTATCAAAGAAAAACTCAGAATTACTTGACTCAAGATTGCAAGGTTGAAATATCCTGAAAAACAATACAAAGATATCTATTTATCGAGATGGATAAAGGAAATATTTGATATTTTTTTCAAAAAAAAGGTGATTTATGCTGTTGTAATGATATAAGTGGCTTAATGTATGCTTTAAATTATCAATATAACTCGGAACAATAGCCTATAAGAAAGCAGCCACAAATAAGACATTTACCGCTACATAAAGTATGAAATTTCTTATTAATATCATTTCTGTTTACAAAAATTCTTCTATATTTTTCTTAAACTTTATAAACAATGCATACTTTCAGTGTTTTAAATATTAATTTTAAGTTTTATAAGTGTTTATTTAAAAGTTTGTCATTACTAAAATACCAAATGATAGATTTCATCTATACTAATATTATAAAGAGGAAATATTTGATTGTTTGTTTGTTTGTTTGTTTGAATTGAATAGGCTCCGAAACTACTTGACGGTTTTGAAAAATTCTTTCACCGTTGGAAAGCTACACTATTTCCGGTGAACATAGGCTATTTTTTAATTGATTTATTCAAATATTCTCTTTAATAATTCAAAATTTCATTATTTTTCATACAGAATCAATAAAAATTTTTCCGATAAAAAATAACCATTTTCTTTCCAGTTGCCAAAAAAAAAATCAAAATATATAAAATAATTTCTCCTCGGCAATTAATTTTTTAGTTGAACAGTATCCACGTGAAAAATTAAAATAAAAAAAATTCAAAGGAAAATAAATATGACGTCATTTATTATATTATAGGAAGTTTTGTTTTCACAGATATCATATACACACCGAGGTGACTAATGGACACTAAATTGATGTTATTTTGCCTGGCATGGCAACCCGACCATTGTTTATTTAATTATTAATAAAATGTTTTTTTTCCTTTCTCTTCTTTAAAATTAAGTAAATGTTTTGTTCTATACTTATTATACTAATTGTTATTATTTTTTAAATAATAGAAAATAATTAAAATATATATATGAAACTGATATTCGAAAACGATTTTTCCGCCAAATTAGTGTAAAAAAATTATCGCGCCGACCTCGGCGCATACATGACAACTGCACTGTTTTGTTTATGTATTAAGGGTACTTTTAGATCATAAATCCGATTACAGAAAATTAGTCAGATTATTTAATTAGAAGTTTTTTAATTTATGTTTTTTTATTATGAAACAGACGAAGGAAAGAAAATTTACTATTGCTGCCCGACTGGAGAATTAACCTTGATGTTATTTTTAAAAACTATCGAAATGGTGATTTTTTAATTATTTGTTTACGTTTTTTGTTTATATTATTGCAAACATTTTTCCACTTTTATACACGCATCACCTTGGCGTGATTTTTTTTATGATGCCAATTTGGAGAACACTGCATTTTTAAATACCAATTACATTTATATTACTTTTATTTATTTTCTATTATTTTAAAAAGGAAATAATAATAATAAACTAAGTCAACAAATAATTATGGAACAAAACAATTTATATAATTTTAAATAAGAAAAGAAAAATAATGAAATAATTTACTCAAAAATAATCAATTATTACCGGATTACCACGTGAGGCATAAAATCGCAATTTGCTGCAATCGCGCCAACGGGATCCGTAGATGACACCTGCATCTACATATTATTGGCAATATTATGGTTTATACAATTTGTTTATATAATTTGGTAATACTTGATAATCCCATCGACCAAAAAACTATCGCCAAAGTATAAGGTTAAATGTCAATGGATGATCGTAAATGTCACATTCATTTGACATTAAATTTGTTATATGTAATTGTTACTTCATCAACCAATTTTAATTCGATGTTTATTCGTATTTCTATTAACATTTTAGTAATTTATAGATTCTTCGGTTATTTAAAATAAAAATTTTGTCCATTTGTATAATTTGGCGAAATTGATCGGCAGAATAATCAAGTAGTCGAACAAAAAACTATCGTCAAGCTATAACATTAAATGCCAATGATGGATGATCGTAAATTTCACATTTATTTGAGGACAAACATGAAATAAGTCTGGTACATTTGTAACAATGTCGTTTCTAGCACTTCTAATGTTTGACATTAAAAATAATAATGGAATCGATTACAGAAGGTAGAAAGATTTTATTAGATGCAAACTAAAGACTTATTTTTCTACAAAATTTAGTCATCAAGATTATTCTGATTTAATAGCTACATGTTAGCAACTGTTTTATAAAAGGAAGAGGCAGTGAAACTGATGTAATTTTAATGTTATTGAAATAATAAAGCTTTAAAACACACTTTTTATGCTTCATTGTTCTACTAAATTTACAAGTGAAACACCCTTTTTCTTCTGCCACCCCCACGGAGGGCACCCTTTCCTTAGGGCCTACATCCCATGTGCAGATAAATCGCCGTCATAAATACAAACAAAAACTCTTCTTTATCTGTCAATAATTCTTTACATTTTTTACTCTATGTATTCTTGCTGGAACAGATTAAGGTAGATAGGAAACTACAGTAGACCTGCTAGAAGAGGACGTTTATTAAAAATGTAATATGAAATGATATTATATGCAGGCTAGCAGAACGACACATAGTGCAAGTTCAGATGTCGGGATTTTAAGAACTAAGAAATGATAATGTACAATCCGAAAGTTAATAGAGTTTGATAATCAATCTCACTAATCATTGCAATGCCCTCTAATGTAACAGTGTGATGACTCGAGAACATTTTGATTCCTGTTGTCATAACGGTCTCATGTTCATACGAAACTCTACTATAAATGATAAAATAAAAGAGATGGTGCTTAATTGCCCAAATTTTCGCCAAGACTTATAATTGTGCAATATTGCAATGGCGTTGCCATGATTTTCAGCAATACGGGAGGACAGTCCAGGGTGGTCTATATTGATTTAAAATAAAATTTTTAAATCACCATTTTTTTGAGTCAAGGTTCGTTTGGAAATATGGACCAGCGAAGCGGGCATAGCCTGCTAGTAAGTTATATGTGTTGAATGAATACTACAAAATTCAGATTGTCAAGATTTTGAATTTTTTAAAAATCTGTGGCGGATGGAAACTTTTTAATGGCATGTTCTTTCACAGCACCACTTAAAATATAAAAGTCACCACATACTTAGTTAGAAACAGAAACCTTGTTTATCAATGTTATTGATCTAAATTTAAATGTTAAACAATGTATAGAAAAATGAAAATTAAAGGATTTTTTTATACATATAATTGAACTTGAATTGTACGAACCTAAATTAATTTGAAATACCTGTGGTATTATCATAATTATTGTTATTTTTTTACTCATTAAATAGTTTTTAACAAAACATAACTTTATTTTCAAACTAAGTGTTTTTATATATTAGATATACATGGACATGATATAGTTTATTTTACAGATACAGTAAACCCCGATAATTCCGATTAATTGGGACCAGATCATCGAAAATTCGGAGAATTAGAAAAAAATTAAATAAAATAAAGCATTTTTACAGAAAATCACCTTTATGTTAAACTCATTGAATATTTATAGACAATAAAAATGTTTACTTTGTTTAGTTCTTCCAAAAAAAATCAGAATTTTTTTTTTTTTTTTTTTTTTTTTTTTTTTTTTTTTTTTTTTAAATTTAGAATACGATGATGAAACAAGCTAATGTTATGAAAATTAGGCAATCGCTTCTCAAACTTGGTAAAAAAAAAAAAAAAAAAAAAAAAAAAAAGACCAAACCGATCCAGATTAATGGGGTCTGAATTAGCAGGATTGTACTGTATTCAGGTTTTAATGCACATTTTTATTATTATCTCAGTTTAATATATTTTGCTAAAAGAGTTCTGTTTATTTTATATAGAACAGAAGAAGAAAAATATCTAGATTTCCTTAGTAAAGTTACTGAAGATATTTTGAGGAGTGGTGTTTTTTCAGATAAGTATGTTTTTCTTTTATTAATTAAATAATGAGATTTATTCATTTTGATTTTACTTATAAAATAATATCCTTTAAATTAATGTACTGTTTCTGTATTTCACTTAGTGCATTTTATCAATTTAATTATTTGGTATGATTTCAATATTTATCCCAGATTAAATGCAGTTGTAATAAAACTATTAAATGCAAAACTTACTTTTAAAATTCTTTATTACCTGTGAAAGTTATATCATGCTATCAAAATTTTTATTAATATCGTAATTTACATGTAGGGAAAATAGGGCAAGGATATGAAAAAATAAATGAATAAAAAAAAAAAAATCTTTATATATATAAATCTTCTGTGCGTGTGTTTGTCACTGAACTCCTCCTAAACGACTGGACCGATTTTAATGAAATTTTGTGTGTGTGTTCCAGTGGATTCGAGAATGGTTTAGATCCACATTTCATCGAAATTGATTCAGTACATTTTTAGTAATAAGCCAAAAACTAATAGTTAGTGATTTTTCGTTAATAAAAAGTGTTGAATAAGTTCGTTGAATAAAGTGCGGATGAAATGGCCGAACAATATAAGGCGCCAGAATAAAGCTCTGGGTCTTAAAAAAGGAGATTGTGTGTTCGAACCCCACTTCTGACATACATGTATGATTTGCAATAATTTTTTCTGTATTATAATTTTAATTAACCAACTTCAGAAAATCATTAACTTTTAACTAAATAAAGAAAAATAAACTTTTCTATCAAAAATTGAACCGACTTCAAAACTACTGCAAAGTGAAAAATAATTTCCTTATATAATTGTAATAAGAAATTAAATTAAGAGCGTAGTATTTATCGTGCGTGTTATTATATTTATGTACATTTATTTTATTTTTTGGAGTCAGTGTGAGCCAAAACAATTCAAAATTAAAATTATGTATCCAATGCAAATCTTTATATATATAAATCTTCTGTGCGTGTGTTTGTCACTGAACTCCTTCTAAACGACTGGACCGATTTTAATGAAATTTTGTGTGTGTGTTCCAGTGGATTTAAGAATGGTTTAGATTCACATTTCATGGAAATTGATTCAGTACTTTTTTAGTAATTAGCCAAAAACTAATAGTTAGTGATTTTTCGCTTATTAAAAGTGTTGAAGAAGTTCGCTGAATAGAGTGCGGAAGGGAGGGCCGAGCAGTATAATGCACGAGGTTTAAGCTCTGGTTCTTAAAAAAAGAGATTTTGTGTTTGAACTCCACTCCTGACGTACGTGTATGATTTGCAATAATTTTTTCTGTATTATAATTTTAATTAACTGACTTCAGAAAATCGTTAACTTTTAACTAAAAAGAGAAAAAAAAAACTTTTCTATCAAATTTTGAACCGACTTCAAAACTACTGCAAAGTGAAAAATAATTTCTTTATATAATTGTAATAAGAAATTAAGAGCTTAATATTTATAGTGCTATATTATTGTATTTATGTACATTTATTTTATTTTTTGGAGTCAGTGCGAGCCAAAACAATTCAAAATTAAAACTATGTATCCAATGCAAATCTTTATAAATATAAATCTTCTGTGCGTGTGTTTGTCACTGAACTCCTTCTAAACGATTTCACCGATTTTAATGAAATTTTGTGTGTGTGTTCCTGTGGATTTGAGAATGGTTTAGATTCACATTTCATCAAAATGGATTCAGTACTTTTTTAGTAATTAGCCAAAAACTAATAGTTAGTAATTTTTCGCTAATTAAAAATGTTGAATAAGTTCTCTGAATAAAGTGCAGATGGAATGGCCGAATGGTATAAGGTGCCAGACCTAAGCTCTGGTTCTTTAAAAAAGAGATTGTGTGTTCAAACCCCACACCTGACATACATGTATGATTTGCAATAAATTTTTCTGTATTCTAATTTTAATTAACTGACTTCAGAAAATCATTAACTTTTAACTAAAAGCAGAGAAAAAAAACCCTTTTCTATCAAAAATTGAACCGACTTCAAAACTACTGCAAAGTGAAAAATAATTTCCTTATATAATTGTAATAAGAAATTAAATTAAGAGCGTAGTATTTATCATGCGTATTATTATATTTATGTACATTTATTTTATTTTTTGGAGTCAGAGCGAGCCAAAACAATTCAAAATTAAAATTATGTATCCTATGCAAATCTTTATATATATTAATCTTCTGTGCATGTGTTTGTCACTGAACTCCTCCTAAACGACTTCACCGATTTTAATGAAATTTTGTGTGTGTGTTCCGGCGCATTCAAGAATGGTTTAGAATCACATTTCATCGAAATTGATTCAGTACTTTTTTAGTAATTAGGCAAAAACTAATAGTTAGTGATTTTTTGCTAATTAAAAGTGTTGAATAAGTTCACTGAATAGAGTGCGGAAGGGACGGCCGAGCGGTATAAGGCGCCAGGTTTAAGCTCTGGTTCTTAAAGAAAGAGAGCATGTGTTCGATCCCCTCTCCTGATATACGTGTATGATTTGCAATAATTTTTTCTGTATTATAATTTTAATTAACTGACTTCAGAAAATCGTTAACTTTTAACTAAAAAGAGAAAAATAAACTTTTCTATCAAAAATTGAACCGACATCAAAACTACTGCAAAGTGAAAAATAATTTCCTTATATAATTGTAAATAAGAAATTAAATTAAGAGTGTAGTATTTATCGTGCATATTATTATATTTATGTATATTCATTTTATTTTTTGGTTTTGGTGTCAGGACAATGTCTGTCGGGTCCGCTAGTAAATAAATAAAAATTAGCAGTCACCATTATCACTCATCATATGGCAATTTTATGTTAAAAATTACCAAACATAATTTTAACATTGAATACCTTAAAAGTGGCTACTTTTCTTCTCCAATGTTAATAAATTTACATTCATCAGTTTACTACCATATATAAATTAGTATTCTGTGGCCATCACAAAACTTTCTTTCACATTATTCTAATATATTAATTTAAATAATGATAAAAAAATTAATGCAAAAATTATCACTTTACTTTAATTCATTCATTATTATTCTTTCACTAAAACATGGGATGCTGTTCCTCACTGATCAAATTTTACTTTATTTTTTCATGTAGTTGCTACTTTTTAAAAACACAGTTGTATTTACCTATTATAAAAAAACTTGTTTGTATTTATACATGTACCTCAATATGTCATAAACTTTTGTTAATTTTTATTGCAAATTTTCATTGGTTTTATCAACATTAATATTTTAAGTTAACATAGAATATTTAATAACTAGCCATCCTTGGCAACCAGTTTGGTCTCCCTTAAATGCATACTAAGCATTAAATCATATCGCTTGTATTAATAATTTATTTTAATTGCTCAATTTTTTTCTAAATTAGAAGATTCTGCTAAAGAATTAGACACAGATATGATGTATGCACCACATTGGCGTAATTGCAACAAAAAGGCAAATATATGCTTCACATGATAATCCAGCAATTGTTATTTATTCTTTAATAAACTGTTTATTTACTTTTATTTTCTTTTTTAAAATGATATTAATTGTTTTGTTCTATAATTATTAATTAAACTTTTTATTTATTTATTATTATTTCCTTTTTAAAATAACAGAAAAGAGTTAAAAAATATATAACTCGTATTGAAAATAAATTTTTCGCCAAATTGGCATCATAAAAAAAAATCACACAAAAGTGGTGTGTATATGACATCTGTGCCGATAAATTAAGCACTCAGTATTTTTATGCTAACTTTCCACATTGCCAAATATTGTACCTGTGTCATTTTTTTTGTATTTCATTTAAAATATATTTAATAATATTAATCCATTTACTCATTTCATTTATAGTAACATAACTTTAATTTGAAACTGAAATGTTTAAAATTCATGATTTTTGTTAGGATGAGTGAAGCGAATTTTCTACTAGGCTACTCAAATGCCATTTTGTCGTACACTTTACAAAAAAACTATACAGTATTTTGACTTGAAATTAAACACAAATATAAATTATGATCTGTAGATTTGCAGAATATTATTTTTTTTACAGAAATACTTTTCAAAAAAATATTATTTTAATTAGTTTATTTTACATGTTTTTCCATTACGAACGCATTTTTTTCAAATAAAAAGTGAAACACGTACGTTTTCAGAAGAAAAACTTAAATCATGGGGTCAGTAATTATAGCTAGAATCATCATTAAATAAATAAATAAAATATATTTTCATTATTCTGATAAAATATCTCAAAAACTGCTTTCAGATTTTTAAACTATGCTCATTCCTTTTAGTTTCATGATTTCTTTTATGAAATTTATAAAATACTTTTTTTTAGAAAAATTGTAGCATATTTTTAATGAATTAAAATTTGTGAAAATTCTCTTATTAACATTCAATTATAAAAGTATTTTTCTGTGTTAGGAATTCAAATACACAATTTATTCTTATTTTGTGAAATCATTTAAGCAGACGATATTTATGAATTTTAAGAAAATTACATTATGTTTTTTTGAAGTGGCAATAAAAGAATTGTAAACAAATAAAATTAATTAATATTTTGTATAATTCTACTTCGAAATATTTCTATTTATACCAGTCTTATATCATAAATAAACAATCTCAGGAAATTCTTAGTTATTTGGTTGAAATACATTTTAAAATTAAAATGCGCCGAAACATAAAATTACATTTTTGCTTAATAAAGATGCAAAAGTAATTTAAAAAGTACATTATTACTTTGAAATATTTATCTTATAGCATAATACTTCGCGAATCCAAACAAAGCATGGTTTTTGCTAGTTTATTTTTTAAGCCAATAGAATAAAAAACAAAACAAAAATAACAATATTTTGAAGCTCCATAATTGCAATGAAAAAACAAAACGTAAATAAACCCAATTTACCATGGCCCTAAATGTGTTTCATTCGAACGTTGCCATTAAATAATTAACAAAAATCATGATTTTTGTGCCACATACATTAGAGTAATATATATATATATAGATATTAGTGTTTCTATTACGACACTATTTTAAGATTCATTGTTATATCTTATTTAAAATATATCCTACCCAGTTAATTCTACTGAAATAATGTCAAGTGATCGTCTGTGAATATCTCAGAAAAGTTATTGCCGCTAAAAAAAAATGAAGTGCAAAAATTATCTCTTTACTTTAATTCATCCATTATTATTTCATCACTAAAACATGGGATGTTGCTTCTCACTGATCAAATTTCACTTTTTTTTTTGTTTAGTTGCTACTTTTTAAAAACAAAGTTGTCTTTACCTATTATAAAAATACCTGTTTGTATTTATACATGTACCTCAATATTTTTTCCTTAAAATTTATTAGTAATAAGAAGTGAAAGCAGTTGCCTCACTTCTCTCTTTGTTATTACTGAAGTTATTTAAATGAATGTTATAAATTCTTTATAAATTTACACACTAATTCCATGTATGACTATTTCAGAGCAATAAGGCAAGCCTTTGAATTTCACATGCAGTTTTATAAAGATGATCCAAACAAAGTAAGGATCTTGAACATAGATATATATGTTTCATATTATGACAGGGTTGCCACGCTACCTGGACAACCTGGAAAACCGGGAAAACACAGGGAATTTTAATATCCCCTCCCAAAACAAGAAAAATCCAGGGAATTTAAAAAAAATCCTAAAAAATCTGGAAAACACAGGGAATTTTTTTTCAGCTTTCATTTTGAAAGCCGAATATTATCTTATATTTTTTAAGGTAAAAAATAAACCAGTGTTGTGTATCAAAGTTATCCTATATTTCATGTGTCCTGTATTTTAATATAAATATTAATTTGAACGCATGAAATATACAGCTTTTCCTCTTTTTTTTTTCTTTTTTTTTTCTGCAATTTTTGTGATATTATATTAGAGATAAATGATTTTTAGGTAAGATTCTTTAAAATTTTATATTCTTCAAATTATTAGATACAAGGTTTCTAGATATTTTAACATTCATTTACAAATATTTCAAAGTACTTTTTAGCAGAATGTTTGAGTATCGCTTTACTGTTTTTATTATTATTAATGTAAAATGTGGGATTCAATAATAAGTGTAGCAACTTTAAAGGGTTTTTTCATTTGGTTATATCATATAATGTATTATATTTGTTCAATGAATTGGGTAATGGTAAATTATAAGATGTCTAATTAGCCTACATACACGCACATATTTTTGTACTTTCAGCATAGAATAAATGTGTTGCAGTACAGGGAAAACACAGGGAATTTTTTTTCAAGATTAGAGTGGCAACCCTGTATGATTGATATTTATAACAGTACAAAATTTAAAGTCTGGAATCCTCGAGATTTTATCAAATCCAAATTTTAGATTTTTTTTTAACCTTTGGGTCATCAAGCATATTCCTTTTTCAATAAAAGGGAAAATAAATTTCACTACTTAAAAAGGCAAAACATGATGTTTCTATATTAAAAAATGCATATAATAGATATTAATACCAATTAAACAATAATTTTTATTAAATAAATCGTAACAAAATAAAAAGTAAAATAAAAACTTTTATAAGGGAATATGTAATTTAAGAAAAAATCATAACTTACTTTTAACTATTGAACATTTCAGTTAATGTGCGCTTCTTTGTTAACTTGGGTTTGTCATTAAGACATTTTTCTTATATTCTGTACATAAACATGCATTAAGTGGTTACTTCAGTCAGGTGGAAAGGCCCATTCGCTGATGCTATTAACATGTAAGAATTTTATAAAGGCATCTTGGTGGTATTTCAATATTTTTAAATGATTATTTTTAGATTGGATAGCTGAGATCGATCTATATGAAGGCCGATTTTTTACTTTTTTAATTTTGTTTAGAGATACAGTGGAACCTGTCTAAAGTGACCACCTTTGGGACAGGCTAAAATGGTCACTATATGGAACTATGGGTGGTCACTTTATGGAATATCTTTCAAAATGGCACATTAAAATATTGTCATCTCAAAAAATAAAATATAAATAATGAAAAATACACTTTATTAAGTAATGAACTGATTAATTAACAATAATTGAATCATTAATTTAAAATATGCGGAATAAAGGATAATTTGCTTATAACTCACATTATTTCTTTTGAATATAATTGATATTCCTTAGTAATTCATTTAAATAATTCATTCCGACAAGGTACTCAGTAATTTATACGCATTTTTATTTTCATCGTAATTGCATAAAGGTAATATTTCTATGACTGGCTAAATAAACTTTCCAGTAAAAATCACCTTAGACAAGTGCAGATATCATTACAATAAGAGACAAATCGGTCTCTTTATACATTAAGCAAATAGTAACTATAAGAGATAAATTCCTGTACTTTTTTAATGGATCAAAATAAAATTTCAGAAAATGACCACTTTTAGTTTGAAAATTTTCAGCATGTAGGAAAATGGATGGTCACATTTTACAGGTTCAAATAACATTGACAAAAACAGGCTAACTGGTCACTTTACACAGGTAGACATATTAGGGTGGTTACATTACGGGACAATTCTCATATTATTTTATATGAACACAAGTAAAATTTTCCAAAAGCGGTCACTTTAGCCAGGTAACCACTTTACCAAGGTGGTCACTTTAGCAGGTTCCACTGTATTTTTAATGGGAACACATTAATTTTCAGAAGAAATTTTCAAAGTGGAAGCATCCCCATAAAAAAAAAAATCGCTATCGGCTTGGCATACAGGTGGAGGTAGATTTTGAAGCTTAATTTTTAATCTTTATCTTTCAAAACAGTAAATTTTCTGCACTTAAATCACAAAAATGCATCAGTTAAATAAGATAAACATTACAATAAAAAATAACCGGTGGGATTAATGAAGGATCCTGAGAATTTTGAGTACCACATATATCAGTTGCTCGTTCCTAAGGGGTTAATAGTTCATATGTTTATTGTACGAAACACTCTGAGTGCGAGTAATATTTGCACTTGACTGCTTATTTACAAAATAAACTTGCTTTGTTTTACACTTAAACTATTTGACACTGGGCAGCTGCATTGTACTGTATATGTATAGCCTAAATTCTGGGAGTTTTAGTCTTTATATTGAGGCAAAATATAGATCAGTAATTCCAAGAAATTCAAAATATGATTTGATGCTAAAATTAAAAAAAGAAGATAAAAAAAAATTAAGTTTTCAAAAATTTAAAATTTGTATTTCAAGTGAAATTCTTTTTTTGCAAAAATTGTATGGGAATTCTTGAAACTTCAACTACAACTTGTTGAGAAAACAAAAAGAATGCAATCCTTAGCTGATGAAGAGACTTAAATTTAAAAGATAAATCAAAACCACTACTTTTCCTTTCATGGAAATTCATAAACAAAAGATCTTTTCTTTCATATAGGTCATATATTGATTTTTTTTCGACCATCAACTTATGGCTAAAATTTGTACAAGATGTTTATAATTATTCAAATATACTTTCAGCATGTACTTTTTTATTGCTTAATAAATATATTTTTACATTTCAATTGCTTTTCTCATTGAAAAAAAAAAAAAAAATCCTAAAACTTAACTTCTTTTTATGCATGTGAAGATAGTTTCAACATTCATGATCTTGACATTTGGGGAGGCTTCCACAAACCTAATAGTTCAGTCAAAATTGATATTTAACCTAGGAAAAATTAGAGAAGAGCTGAAAATTTGCAAAAACGTTTCGAATATCATTCTAAATGAAATCCCAAAAATCTTAATCAATCTGGCTGGAGCAAAAAATTTTATTCAAGGTTAAAGGTCAAAGATACAAAAAATTCATTTTTACTCACCCATCATATGTAGTATAGGGTAAGTCTTGCAATCGTTTTGAAAATCGAAAAATTTTTGACGGATTAACATGTTTCAGATACTGGATATTCCGAAAAACATATTTTTAGAAAAAAAAATTGCTGTCCGTCTGTCTGCACTCTATCTGCAGAACAAATTGAGATAGAGACTTGAAATTTTGTATGTACTTAGTATGTAAGACTAGGATGAATCCTATGTAATATCAGTAACCTCGATTATCCGGAGCAATTTTTTTCGGACTCTCGAAAGATTCATTCTGATGAAAGGTGCATAAAATTTTGAATTTTTTTTATTTTAAGGAGTGGATGTAAAAGGCAATAAAATAACACAAATTTTGCATAAAGAACGAAGTCGATCGGATTATTAGTTAACGAGATATGTGTAATCCTGTTTTCCACATTCTTTGATTTTTCATGACCCTGTATTTCATTAAAATTTCAATCCAAAGATATATTTTAATTGGAAATGAGACGCTTCATCCGGCGCAGTAAATTGTTAGTTAATATGATTATTATTTTTGGAGTTATAAGGATGTTTCTTTTACGCAATCCGGTATTACTTTAAGTATTTTGGCGTTTTATATAATTTGTCGAAATTGGCTCATCAGTAATTCATTACTAAAGCACTACTATGTATATTAAAACTATTTAAATATGTGTTTAAATTTTATTTTGGAATTGCGATGCATTTTATAAATAGTTTACACACGTTTTATTTTCATATTTTACATTATGCATATCCATGATGGGTAAGTATTACGGTTGCCCCTAACGACTAAATCAGATGGATCTGGTATCTCTTCACTGGTGTGGGAAGCATCATCATCTGTTGTATTTGTGATAACATTTGAGCCAGACTGGCCGTCAAAGTGCCACATATTGCTGATCAAATCAAACCAACTTTTCTGCAACCACAATTGAAATTGCAACCCTTTGTGCAGTTACAAAAAATGGTATGCAGCAATATTTCTGGTACAGACGAGAGAAGAATTTTAATGGGCTCTAAGTTGTTATTGCAAAAAACGGTAATTTTGTGAAAAGTTCAGAAAAAAACTTGAATTTTGTCAAAAGAGAACAAAACATAGTTCAACGATCACAAAAAACAGTAATTTCATCAAAAAATCACAAAAAATGAATATTTTTTCAAAATGGCACAGAAAAAGCAAATTTCGTCGAAAGATCACAAAAAAAACGCGTGAAATTCACCCACCTAGGGGGAAAAACATGTGATTTTTATGAAAAGATTACAAAAAAAAAATGTGCCAACTTCATCACAAAATCATTGAAAACATGCGAATTTTATTAAAAAAATCGCAGAAAATATGCTAAGTCCGTCAAAAGATTGCGGAAAACAGGGATGCCACTTTTCCACCGAAAGGCGGATTTCCGCTTTTTTAAATTTTTAAGAATTCTCGAACGATCGCAAAATAAAACGGCAATTTTCTTCAAGCGATTGAGAAATACAACAGCTTTTTTCGTCAAGTGATCGCGAAATATAGCAGCAATTTTCGTTAAAAGATCGTGAAATATAACAGCGATTTTCGTTAAACGATCTCAAATTATAACGGTGATTTTTGTCAAAAGATCGCAAAATTAAACGGCTATTTTCATCAAACGGTCGCGATATAAAACAGCAATTTTTATTAAACGATTTCGAAACGAAACGGTGATTTTCGTGAAACGATCGCAATGTGAAACGGTGATTTTCGTCAAACGATCTCGAAACGAAACGGTGATTTTCATCAAACGATCGCGATGTAAAACGACGATTTTCGTCGAACGATCATGATGTAAAACGGCAATTTTCGACAAACGATCGCGATGTAAAACTGCGATTTGCGTCAAACTATCGTGATATAAAACGGCGATTTGCGTCAAACGATCGCGAAGTAAAACGGCGATTTTCGTCAAACGATCGCGTTGTAAAACAACGATTTTCGTCAAACGATCGCGAAATAAAACGGCGAGTTTCGTCAAACAATCGCGATGTAAAACGGCGATTTTCGTCTAAGGATCGCGAAATAAAACGGCATTTTCCGTCAAACGATCATGAAATAAAATAGCCAAACAAAATATAAAAAAAAACTTGCAAATTTTTGCTATTTACTCCTGGAATAATCATCGAATCTATTGCTGGGTTACTTAAATTGAATTAAAATGATGTGATACATAAAATTCCTCACTGAATTTGTTGCTGGATTAAATTAATTCATGTAAAATACTGTAAACTAAAGAAAAATCCATTTTATTTACTTTTATAAATTAAAAAAAAAAAGCTGCAATTTTTTTAAAATTTATTATAAACAATATAGTTTACAAAATTCATGAAAATATGTTGTGAAAAATGTCGTAAATTTTACTTTACGCATAATTTCCTCTTTTTGGCTATTTTCTGAGTGGCATCCCTGGGAAACAAAAGGGAATTTTGTCAAAAGCTTACAAAACGTAGTTAAACGATAGAAAAAAAACGGCAATTTCGTCAAAAGATCGGAAAGAAAAATGAATATTCTTTTCAAAATACCACAAAAAAAAGCAAATTTCGTCGAAAGATCGCAAAAAAAACACGCAAATTCTGTCGAAGGATTGTGAAAAAAAAATGTGAATTTTGTCAAATGAGTATTAGCATTGTGAAAAAACACACAAAACGCGGCCAAAACATCACAATAAAACCTGTTAATTTCATCGAAAAGGCACAATTTTTGTCAGAAGACCAAAAAAAAGTAAATTTTGTCAAAAGATCGGATGTTACTGGTACAAAATCCAATTTTTACTGCTTAAAGATGGATTTTACTGCTCCAAAATGTTCTTAGTATTCTTTCATCCTTGAATATTGTAATTTTAGTTTATTACTAATAAAACTTAACAATACAAGTGTTCAGATTTTTCTACGGAGAACGGGGGTCCCCAAAGAACTAGTTTGTGACGCTGTTGTAGCAATCGTCGAAAACTTCTTACATTTTTGTGGAAATTCATATTTACAAAAATTAGTTTATAGATACACAGAAAGATGAAAGAATATCACCTTTCAATTACATTGGAAAGAGCTATAAACTGAATACGTAATACATATTTTCAAGAGATCATAAAAGACTATAAAAAAAAATGTCCAGTTAAATTGATGACATTGAGCTCATAGGCTACTCACGTTAATTCCATATAATACTCATATTTATGTCTATTATAATTAAAACAGAACTCACTCTTTTTATAGCAAAATTAAATAAATAATCAGGGAGGCGCCTTATCCGAATAAACCATTTACTAAATTGGAATCGAATATTTCTACATGAAAAATCCATTTATCTAAATTAAATGGGATAAGCCCCCATCCCCACTTTCCCTTAATACTTAAACAATGAACCTCCAAATCAAATAAAGAAAGTGCCTTATAAATAACCGGTATATCAAATTCGAAGCAAATTGGATAATTCTGTATGGAAAACCCATTTATATAACTTAAGGGGGTGGATTAAACCCCGTTTCTTCCTTTATATTTAATCAATAAACCTTCAAATCTAATCATCGATGCACCTTATCATAATAAATCAAAATGACAAATTAATAAAAAATTGGATAATTTTGCACGATAAACCCTTTTATCTAAATTCAAGAGGATTATACCCCGCATCCCTCTTTATACTTAACTAATGAATCTCCAAAACTAAACAGTTATGCACTTATCAGAATGAACATATTTACCCAATTTGAAGCAAATCGGATATTTCTACTAAAAGGTATTGTGATTCTTACATACGTAAGTACATATAGAATCTGTTGGTATATTAGCTTTTAGGCTTTGAGATAAAAAGAAATGAAGAATTAATTTTGCCTTTCTTGAAAAAACATTTGCCCAACCTAGGAGCATCGTTTAGCTACGGAACTGCGGCGCATGCTTCTATTGTGCCACGGGAGGGAGTAGAGGGAAATCGACCACAGCTTACCTCGAGTGTGTGGGATGAAGTATGCCCGTATCTCACATTATTATATTTAATTTTATTACATCTACTTATATGTATTTCATTCAACAGCTAATAACATAAATTGCATTCAGAAAAATGTAACTATTATCCAAAATATGATTTTTTTTTTTTTTCACTTTTTGTATTTGTCTATCTTACGAAAGAGGGGGCGAGGAGTGAGTAAAGAAATTTTTTGTAGAAAATCCAAAGATATTTAATTTTTAAGACAACTATTTTTAGGATAAAACTTACTTACTTTAGGATAAAAATTATTAACTGCAAAAAACTACTTATTTTATTTTTGACCTTTGACCTTTAATAAATTTTTTTTGCTCCAGCCAGATCGACTAAGATTTTTGGCATTTCATTCGAAATGATGTTCTAAATGTCTACAGAAATTTCCAGCTCTTCGCTAATTTTTCCTAGGTTTCGGCTTTTTTTTTTGCTTATTTTGACTGGACTATAACCTTCATGAATGTTAATGTCTTCAGCATGAATGTTAATGTCTTCAGCATGAGCATCTTTTATAGAATTTTTAATCTTTTATCACGGGTTTTTAAAAACAAATATTTTTGCCAAATTGAATTGCAGAAATGCTCAGATTAAATAAGGCAGAATTTACAATAAAATTTTACAGGTGAGAATAATCAAAAATTCTAAGCACCTTAAGCAAACACATATACTGGTCACTCATATGCAAGGGGTTAAGGGATTATTGTAATTATCTCTTGTAACTTAGATTTGTTTATTTTAGATCTTCATAATTTTATTTTTACTTTTATTTGCTAGATAATAAATAATAATTTATCATCATTGATGGTAAACAACTTAAAGTCTCATAACATCTGTAAAAAATTTTTTCATAAAAATTCTAAAAAAAAATAAAATGAATAAATAAAAAATTAGTCGAAATTTTTTAAAAGCTTTCTTTCTTTTTTTCTTTTGAAATTAATAATCTCTTTTGCTTAATATATATTAAGATAGCCAGTCAAAAATTATGGAAAATAAGATATAAAGGTACAGTAGGCTCGATTAATCGGGATAGTCAGGAATTACCTCATACCAGATAATGGAATTTTTGCAAAGTTTGATAAAAAAAAAAAAAAAAAAAAATTGGAAAAATAATAAAAAATGTCAAATTATTATACAATAGGACATTAACAATTTAATTTATTGAAAAGAAAGAAAATTAATATGAATTTTAATGTTATTTAGATTTACAATTAATACAAAAAATAAAGTAAAGAAATAAAGAAATGTAGTTTACTTTACTGTTTTGTGAAGAATGAAATGATGAAAGTATGTTTTCGTTTTTCATTTACTTTTCGACCATATTTACTAAACAAATTTCACAACATTTTTTCAGCAGGTGTGCTTTTATCTTCTTGTTTCAAATAATTAATTAACATTTCAGTGTATATTAATGATCACTGTGACTTAATTTTTGTTACATTACAAGATTTCATCATCTTTTTCAGAATATTCTTCAATTTTTTTCTCTTTTGAATCACACATGACATGTGACACAGTTTCATAGGCACCACAAACTTTGTAACATTTGAATTTTGAATTTTCGTTAATACATTATTGCACTGCTTCTTCATCTACAATTTCAGAAGTTTCGCTTTCTCAAATCTTAAGTTTTTTATCTTAAAGTATCTACTACCTAAATAATCTTATTTTTTTTCTTTCTGCAAATTGGTAGTTGCCTACTTCTGTAGAAAATTAATTTTCTTCATTAATTAAAATTGTCCTTGATTTCTTAACCGTGATGCTTTTTACTAATTTCCATGTAGAATGAATATAATAAATTGCATCTAAAACTGTGAAATTTTTACTGCACCGGTTAATCTGATTCAGACTATTTGAGAGTCTACTGTGTATACAACACAAGTTAAAAATTTTAATTTAACCTGTGCTAAATTTCTTTTTTCATAAAATGGTAACTTTTTATTTTATGTTAATTATAGGAAAAATTGCAGTCTCTCCTTGATCAAGTACTGGAAGGCCTGAAAGTAACAGATGATGATGAGGAGAATTTCCAACCAAGGAATTCTTTTTTATTTTCCCTTAGCAGACCAAATTCCCCTCCTGAAAAAGAAATTTCTGGTAATTTATCTGCTAATGATTTCAATCAGACTGCAAGTGATTTAAATGTGACAGTAGATGAATCTGTAATTAATAAAGAATCTGAAAATTCCTGACAAGAAAGCTATTTATTCAATCTGAAGAAATCACTGTTTTATATTTTATTGTTTCAAAGCACATTTTGTTGATGATTAGATTGTAAATATAATTTATTGTTTTGTAAATATCATAAATTATATTAATTTATTGTATCAATAAAAGCCTTTTACTTTATCTATATATAAATTCTTAATCAAATATATAATTCTTATAAAAACCATTGATAATACACATTGTATAAAGAATAGCTATGAACTGGACATTATTATGAATAATTTTAAATGCATAAACAATTTAGCAATATATGATTTCAAAGATCATTAAAATAACTTAGATTTATTAAATCTATATAATATAATAAAATATTTTTTTTTTTTTAAAGTACAAGGGTGACGCCAGAGGGGGGGGGGCATATGCCCCCCCCCATCGGGGTCAAAATTCGACTTCGTCGGGGGAAACATTTTGACTTTTGAAATTCGACCCCATCAAATTGGGTCAATATATGAAGTTTTTTTTTTTTTTTTTTTTTTTTTTTTTTTAATTAAACACAGATTGAATAGAGTAATTATTCTAGGTACGAGTCGGTTTCTGAATGAATTTTGATTCTTGCAGATTAAGTTCAGATAAACCCAATCTTTCCAAAAAAATATCGAATTTCTTAAAATAAAAATCTATATATATGACTGCACAGGGTGATATATGAATGACTCTACACTTGTATATTTTTTTAACAAAAAAGATAAAATTTACACTAAAGTTTTGTTGGGAGTCTTGGATGACAAATAGAATGCTGCATCAGGTCGGGGAAACTGAACCTGACATGACTCGCAATCTGTATCGGATCGGGTTGAATTTAATCTTTTGTCGCTGTGGGTCGAATTCCATTTGGGTTAACTTTAATTGTTTCAGGTTCGGGTTAAATGTTGACACTTACGGTTCCTGATTCAAGATTGATCTCTCAAAAGAATTTGCAAAACTTATTTTAAATTGAATAATTATGTATTGAATGTTAATGAGTTTATATATACTTTACCAGTTTTTACTTAAGGGTGTTCTCAACTGCTCCGCTCAACAAGTGGCAAACGTTTTGACACAAACTCATTTTTTAAAGGAAAGATATAAAATTGGAATGCCTAACTGTGGAAGCGATTTCGAATCGAACTTATTTTTCCATTTTATGACAATTAAATTACCTATCGAGCTATAAGCTATTTCGATAACGAGATTACCCGTTTTTCTCCTCTTTTTCGACCAGTTTTTCTGCTTTCGTCGGGAAACATGCTCAAAAACGTCCACCTTGAAGCTTGTTATGAAAGATCTATTGTGTTTTTTAAAAAACAGAAAAATGAGTGCCATTAGACAGTTTCTGAATAACAACACCTGCTATTTTCAAGCATTTCTGAACAAAAATAAATTAAGGGTGTATTTCGATTCAAACTGCTTATTTTCCGATTTATTTTTGAGTTCATTTTTGCCCTCAAATGCATGAAACTGTCAAATTGTATTATTCGGAAAGTACTCAAGGTACCGTAATGGTCGATTCTTTGATAAATGTAGAAAACATTGCAAAAAAGGCTGCCAAAGTTGTCAATTTGAACGGATTTTTCAGAAGCGGGAGATCTGGAGACGAAAAAAAGGGTCATACTGAGAGGATAATTGTTTATAAATCAAATTATAATGAATTGAGCGTAAAATGACATCACACGGCACCTTATACGACACTTCAAAAATCCCCTCAGCAAGTTTCATGTCTCTACTTTTAAAATTATGTCTGAAATTGTATCGGAAAATTTCGAGCTGTTGAAGATGGAAAAGCGTTTTTTCGAATACACCCTTAAAGAATATGTTACAAAATTGCTCTTTTTGATTTAAGAACATCCTTAAAAGTTAAAACTGATACTGGAGGTATAGTTGTAGATATAGTTTTACATAATTGCATTACAGTATGGATATATTTTTTCATCAGTTATGGTTGGAGTCTAGTTGAGGTTGAAATATTTCGGGTTCAGATAGGAATTTAGAGATGCCGGGCTCAGATTGCGTTTCGGGTAGAGTCCTGCATCACCTTGGAAAATTAAACCCAACTCGACTGGCGATTTGAGTCGGATCTGGCTAAAGTTAATATTTTTTCGAAGAGGTTCGGATTGACTTCTATTTTTTGAGTCGGGTTAGTTTTAATTGTTTTAGCGTATGTGTTCGATTCTACCTCATTTCTCAAAAGTATCGCTGAAATATATTTTAAAATGTAAAATTATATTATTTGAATGTCAATGAGTGCATATATAGATACATTAATTTTTCTACATAAAATATATAATTGATATTGGAGGTATTATTGTAGACTATTTTTCCATTAAGTTCGAATTTTTTTTTTTCAATTTTCTCTTGCATTTCGAGTTGGATTAAGTTCGAATTGAATACTTTTAGGTCGAAGTTTGTCGAGTTCGGGTCATTTACTTTTTTAAAACTGGTTCAGGTTGAATGGATATAGAATTAACCAGTTCAGCTCGGGTATAACCCAATCCGGGGAGGACTCTATGCTCGCAAAATTATCCTTAATTAAACTAGTTTTTTTCCCTTGATATTCCGTTAAAACAGGAAATTTTGCTTTAAATTTAAATTTTGCTTTCAAGCGCTTTAATTTTACTATTTTTACCCCTCCCCTCCCGCAAAAAATACATAAAAATCACCAATTACCTGAAATACTCACATCTAAAGCAATATATTCGTCAATTTACATGGGTGTTTTGGCAGCTATGCTGTTTAGTACTTTTTCGTATTAGAAGAGAATTTATAAATCCGATTTATCTAAATATACGTTAAAAAAAAAAAAAAAAAAAAAAAATCTAAGATCAAAATTTTAAAAAAATGTCCAATAAGAAGGCAGATATTGCTTAAAATAATAGAAAAGTCTCTTCAAATCACAGGGCTATTTCGGCATTGTCGCCACGGACTCGAGCGAGAAATTTTGGCCCGCGCAGACTTTCTAACCCGCAGTTAGACCTCCTGTATAACCCGTGGTTCGGATCGGCGATATATTTTTAATTGCGGGTCGCTTTTTGCTGATATTAAAATAACGCACTTTTAGATTTCCAACTATTTAACAAGTTTTCACTTCATTTACATTTATCTTTTGTTTTTAATTTGGGAATTTTGTATTTAAGTTTTTGTTTCAGATTTAAGTTTTGTATCTTATCAAAATTTGATACGTCGCACTTTCTGCATTCGATTAATATACAGTCTAAAACAAAATGGAAATTGAAGGTGTTTTCCCCATTGCTTTTATTATTACTACTATAGGTTAAAAAATCTGTTTTAATTTACACATTTTCTCAAAAATGCAGAAAATTCATCAATATAATGCTAAAACTACCTGAAATCCTCCAATATCTAAAGTTACATTTTTGTTAAATCAAAAGATTGTTCAGTTAACTGAGCAGTAACACTTTGCACTAGATTTTTCGATTTGAAACTGATTGTTTACGTATCTCTAATTTCTCTTAAAATAATGAAAAGTTCGTGAACTGAATCTCAAAATTTTTTTAAATTCTACAATGAAAACACCAACATTTCTTCAAGTAATAGAAAAATCCATTCTAATAAAGTGTGCATTCCGGCAACTTATTGTCTGTATATTTAATTTTTGGCGAAATGTTTTTTGAGAATGTATGGAATAATAATTACATTTTCTCAAAAGTGTCAAAAATAGAAAATAATGAAAAAAGTAAAACGCGGTACTTATAAAGTAATACAAGGTGCATAATTCAAAAATTGTAGTTTGATTAATTAATTTCACTCCGGCAAATATATTCAATTCAAATAAAGAAAACTAATATTTAACACAGAAACGTGTTCAGATGAACGAAAAAGGATCTGAAGATATTTCAATTTTATACAAGTTTTGTTCTTAGTAAGTATGCTGTTTCTTTATACTTGTATTCTTACTTAGATTTCAATCTAGGATTTTTATACTGCAGATAACAGCTGCGATTCACTAAAAGAAAATACATACCTTCTCTTTTGACTTGTTTTCAAATTCTGATGTGCAAGTTAATATAAAACAAACTTTTCGACAACCGGAATAAAGAGATTGATGAATATTGTTTAGCTTCAGCAGACGTATTCTTGCTGAATGGTTGTAAACCAAAAAACACCTGCATTGTGATAGACCGGAAGGACATTTCAGAGTTAAAAAGGTGCAGTACTCAATTTTCGTTAACTGTCCATTGACCACAGATATAAGGAGTTATTTTTTTTTCCTGATCTAGTATTTATATATATATATATATATATATATATATATATAGAAATAAGATTTTTAAAATTATTATTCATCTGTTTAATGCAATCTGTTTTTTTTTTTTTTTTTTTTTTTACAAAAATCATATTATTAATCAGACAGTAATCGTAAAAACAATGCTGCAATGAAGTTTAAAAGAAAAAATTTGTTTGTGAAAAAATAGAATTTATGACTTTGCAAATTTTGCATTATAATTATCATTTCTACTAGTTATAAACATTTTATGAGTTCTGTCTTTTTACGAAGATATCAACTTTAATTTGCGTCGCTGCTGTATATAAAAAGTTTCAAGACTTTTATAAGAGTAAGTCCAAATGATTTCTAATTTATTTGTGTTTATATGTCATTTGCTATTTTTACCCGAGTGTTTTAATTTAAAAATTGCTTTATACTCAGAATTCGTACTTTTGTTGATAATAATAATTTAACTAATGTTTATGTAAGTTTTTCACTTATGTTTTTGCATTTAGCAATAAATACAGTAGAGCTTCGATTATTTGGTCCTGTCGAGATCTAGTCCGATCCGGTTAATAAAAAATACGGAAAATAGGACAACTTTAAAAAACGCATATGCATATGTTTTTAGGTAACTTCCCTTCACGTTTTTTCCAGTTTAAGACTGGCAATTGTGGTAATGCATATTTTAGCAAATTGTTTATTTTATTTACCTATTTTTATTTAAATAAAATTTACAATTTTATTTACTGCAGAATTGGTACAAAATTATGTATAGAAGTACACATAGAAACTTCATGATTTCCGATATAATTATGTATAAAAAACTAATGCACAAAATTTAATCCAATTTCATACTTTTTTTAGATCTTCAAATGAATTAATGCAGATAAAATTTGTCATGCAACACTAAACAGTGGTTTTGTTATGTTTTGTTTTTAGTAATTAAAATTTACAATTTTAATGATTTAAATTAAAATACACTTTTTTTTTTTTTTCCAAAAATCAAAATGATCATATTTACAAATCAAATTAAAATGAAATAAGTACCACGTAAAAGCTTACCTTTCTAAATAATTTTCTGTTTTATAATACATTTATTTGATTGTTAAAAAGCTTAAGTTGGCAGGTGTGCCGTGAGACCGGGAGAATTATTTCTCAAAAAGTTAAACACAGAATTTTATCAAACTTCATCATTTTCAGTTAGTATTTATTGTTTTTAAAGAATAGTAGATTTTTAGACAATAAAATTAAAATACAGTAAAACCTGCCTATGACCCCCCAAAAATACTTTCAGTTTCAAAACCGTACCTGAAAGTAAAAGTATCTTAAAAAAAAAAAAAAAAATCTGCTACCGAAATCGAAAAAGCGAAAAAAACTCATATTAAAGAGCAACTTCAGGTGTCTCATGCAAGAAAAAAAATTGTTTAAAAATATTCTAATTAAAACGAGAAATTTGAAAATAATCTGTGTTTAACATGACAATGCGTGTGTCCTCAAGTGAGTGAGGAGTCCCCTTAAACGCAAAATATGTTGATTCAAAATGAATATACTAATACATGTGAAAAGAATATAATACATTACACCTGCTACGAGAACAACTCGACCATAACTCGCTCTTTTTTTTTTGTTTACTATGCGACTTTGTCTTGGAAAATTTTACTGTGTGGCATTTTTCTGATTTTTTAGTCTCCAATACATGATATAAGTATTAAAGATAACTGAATGATAATTGAAACATTTACATGCAAATAGATATTCATTCAAAATAAATAAATATTGCCACCTAGAACACTTCTTAAAAAGACTATTTTTTATCAGACACACCTCATCCAAAATATTTTATAACCGTATCGAAGTAAAAATTCACGTTTTGTAGAAGTGGAGTCGGGCAGGCCGAGATTTTAACCTTTTTTTGGTTAGGTTATATATGTATGCATTTGTATTTCCCAGACTATATAATCAGGCAGATTTTCTAAATTTTATGTCGACCGGAACATTAATCTATTTCGTACAAACCAGATCGGTCCTGGGCCTAAAATTTTTGCCACACATATTTTAGAACCCGGACCAATACGCAGTACCTCTAATATGTATTATAAACTTGGCCCCCCTGTTGGGGATACAGTGCCCCCACGTCGGGCAAACTCTCGCGCCGCCCTTGTTAAAGTATCATCATGATTTGAATTTATCAACGAATATTGATACACATTATTTTCATACTTTAATAAATTTCATTATCTATAATAATTTTATATTGCAAGATAACACAATATATCTACAAAAAATCAGTATACTACAAGGTGGTTGTACATCTAGTTTATTATCAGACTTATATCACTATGAACATATATATATTTTTTGGCGAAATTCCTTTTTTCCTGCAATTTTTTGACAAAATTGGCAATGTTTTCAGTAAAATATCTGCAAAATTGATTTTTTTTTCGACGACCATTTGTCGAAATTTGTGATATTTTTATGTCTAAATTTTCAAGCAGATGACAATTTTTTTTTTTTCTCCTAGGACCAAATGCCTTAAAAATTTGGAACAAAACCACCCCTACACTCAAGAGCTAGCTAAAGAGTTAGACATTAGTGTCATGTCTATTAGTCAAGCTATTTGTCATATAAACTTTACATACATGTTCAATCGCTGGTTTTTGCATGAGTTGACTCAAGCAGATAAGAACATACTTGCTCAGGCCTGTACTAATCTGCTTGAATATCAACACAAGAACAAAATTCTGGGACAGATCATCACTTGTGATAAAAAGTGGATTTACTTCAACAACTTTTGCCAAACCTACCACATAGCCCTGAAAATGCTCTCTTGGATTCTACCTTTTTTCACACCTGCAGCTACATCTTACTGATGCTATCTTTAATTCTGTACAAAACGTCCAAATTTTTTAATTCATGGCCTCCACATTTCTAAGCCAAAGTCTTTGAAAAAACTATCAAAACATTAGCAGAAAATCATAGATTTGGGCAAATTTGGGTTTCTGACGTCAGAAACGGATTTTTGGCATGACGAGCGTCAAAAATTGGTTTAAACCATCAAAAACTTACTTAACCCCCTGACCGCTGAGCAGAAGGGCAAAATTGTAATTTTTTTTCTCTGCAATTTATTTTAAAAGTTAATAAAAGAGGGATTTTCTATCATGGTGCAATTCTTTTGTTATGTATATGCTTATAAGCCTTGAAAACATCAATCATAACTTAATTTCTTAAAACTGGATTATATTTGTAGAATTATATTAATTGAAATAAAGCTTCAACTGTAGTGAAACCTGCAGTCTAGTGAACGGATATATTCGGTTGCAGCAGTGGGTAGATTAAACCATCACAAACATGTTATGCGCTTTAAAATATTTTAAGAACAAGAGGAAAACATCATACGTCTTAATGATTTAAGTAATTTTTTTATTTAAAATTAATTACTGTGGAATGTGTTCGGTACTTAAAATATAGAACAATGACAGTCACATTTTTATTGTAGACGACACAGCACAAAACACACTATATACAAATCGCATGATGAAGCACTAAATAATCAGTTAAACATTCATAAAATTACTTTAGTGCAAAAGAACATCTCTAAGGGAGATGTATTCCGAACACACATCCAAATCTTACTCTCATCAAAGTAAATTACTTCACTTCATGTTTTTAGAAAGGAAGGCAAAATATCTCAGGATATTTTGCGGAAAGTGGCAATAGCGCCACCTATAGATTCTGTAATTTAAGGAAGGCAGTCATCTTGTTACATTACTGTAATTTAATAACTACAAAAAATTAAATTACTTTAATTACAATAAAGCATTTTTGTTTTTAGAATGTTCAAACAGAAGAAAATGATTTTGTTCAGTTAATAATTTGGAACAATTTTACCCCGCAGCATCCAATAGCACATAACTGGTTTAGCATATTTATTTATACCCAAATGATTTCTGAGTTTTGAGTGTATAAAGACAAAGTTAGAAAATACTCTCTCAACTGATGCTTAGCTAGCAGGGCATTGCTAGAGAAGAAGCATTGCTAGTTCAGCAAGTTTGGAGGTAGGCCAAATTTTCAGATTTATGACAGATTTTTTTTTTGTTTTTTTTTTGTCCTGAAATGATAATATACAATACAATAATAGTGAATTTTTAATATTTCATCTAATGTTGTATATCTGTGACAGATATTTAATGTGAAATTTTGTAAATTAGTGTAGTATTTGAGGTTTCTGACATGACAGTTTAAACCACGGTTTAATCCGGATAACACCGCAAACTGTCAAAAACTTGCCAACCCTGGATTTGGGTAATGATAATTACCCGCACTAAAGGTACTGTAGGGGTGAAAGTGAAAATTTTGCAAAGGACTGAAATATTTTAACATGTTTCGGTAACATTTTTAACGAAACGTTAACTCCAACATAATGTAATATTTAAAAACTAAATTTGAATATCGGGTACATTATATATATATATATACGTATGAAAAGCTAAAATAATACAATGTATAATAAACATCAATTATAATCATTGATGTTTAAACTTTGAAATTTTCTTATTTCTTTAAAATAAAACTACCATGCAATAAGAAGTTTAATTTTTTATTTATCCGCGATCTTTCATCAAAACTTACATATTTTCCACGATCTTTCGTCAAAATTCTGCTTAGTTTTCCCGATTTTTTGCGAAAATTTGCATATTTTATGCGACTTTTTGAGAAAATCTGCATATTTTCTGCGCTCTTTCGCCAAAGTTCTCGTATTTTTTATGCCTATTTTACATGATTTTTCAACAAAATGCGCGTATTTTCTCTGATCTTTCGACAAAATTCGTATATTTTCCCATGATTTTTCTACAAAATTCAAGTATTTTCCATGATTTTTCAATAAAATTTGAGTATTTTTCTGCTACCTGTTCACGAAAATTACTTTATATCCCGCGATTCTCTGAAGAAAATAGTATTTTTTCCGCGACCGTTTGATGAATTTAATTTTTATTTTGAGGTCCTTTGGGGAAATTTGTGCATTTTCCCGTAATCTTTCAAAGAAATTTTTTTAATTTGGCACGGTTTATACTCGTGTTTTTTTTAATTTTATCCGTTACGCCCCCCCCCCATTTTTATCTGCGAGGCCGATAAGAATGTCAACACATTTTAATGCATATTTGCATTGATCCCAGGAATAATAGAATTCACCTCTGAAAAAGCAGATTTCGGCGGAAAAGTAGCATGTGTGCAAAATGTCCATTAGTGTTTTCTTGCCATTATTTCCGTACTTAAGTGTTGAATGGCATAAAATACAGTAGCAACAGCCTTTTTCTTTTAGCTTTCGGCACCAGGTGTTAATGTTTTTCCCCTGCTCATAGGCTCTTTTAGCCATTCCACTTGTTTTTCAGTCCCATATCGTTTACTTTTAAAGAATCCCATTCTTCAATAACTCGATTCCTTGCATTTTTAAATGTCAAAGAATTTATCATATAAAAATATTAAGTCTCAAAAGCATACACATGAAAACAACGAAAGACCGAAATCGCAACGTGCATTGCCGCGAACAACTCCACAATATCCTCTGTAGACAAGACCTGACTACTGCACATTCTGTTTCACACAGTTTGGAGAAAATTCTCTTCTTCTGGCTCCCAGACAATTCATCCAGCAGCATGCGTGGCACGGCGCTGGTTTTATCCCTCCCTGTGGAGCAAGCATGACAAAGAAAAGAACTCGGGAATATTAAAGCAGACGCATAGTCGAAAACAAAGTAAATAAACTACCATATCGGTCATCTTCACAGGCTAGCTTTTCTCAATTAAAATATTTATGACTGAGAAACATTTTTTTTAATTTTGGAACTAGAATTCTAGAGAAATGAATATTTTCTTTCCGTCTTTTTTTATATTTAAAAAGACGGAAAATTTTCACCCCTGAAGTACTGCTTTCTAGCTTTATTAAGAATTTTTTTTTGGCAGAAAACTTTCATTATAACCTAATATATATACTATAGACTCCCTCAAATCCACACAGCTTGGGAGCAAATTTTAGAAATTAAACCGGATTTTAGAATTTTGCAGATTTTTGCCACTTTTTGTTTACATTTTTTTAAGAGTAATTGAAGGTAATAAAGCAATCAAATTTATAATGAATTCTTGCAATATAATAAAATGTTAAAATAATATAGAATAATAAACTAAAATGATAACAAGCATAAAAAAAAATATTAAAAGTAAAGGTCAAGTGAATAATTAACAATGTACAATTAAATACTCACAATAAAGATGAGATATATGCTCCTTGAATTATTCAATGAAACTTTCCTCATAAAAATATCTTATTAATTTTCATCAAAATCATAAAGCAGGGAACTTTTATTTCAGTTTAGCCAGCCTTAATAACCAAAAAAGATTGATTAATACATAAATATATTTGGTAAAAAAGATTGTGTTTATAATACTAATCTGCTCCAGTTTATATTAAGATCTAACCGAAGGTTTCAAGTTTTGTGAAAATCCTTGCATTATTTCTTGAGATAGAACATCCAGAAGACAAAATTTTTGTCATTTACAGAGTGACAGACAGACTTAAAGACGGGCATTTTGTAAAAACATATATATGGGGTTCTCTGACCCCTAAAACATGTAAATCCATCGCAAACTGGAATTCAAAAATTAACACACATACAATATTTTTTTTCTTGTAAAGATAGAAAAAGGTAAAAAATATTTGTGTGTAAATCTATTGTAAAATTTGGGGAAATTTAGCAGTCATCCATATGATTCCTGTGTTAAATTCCAAGTAATTTAACAGAGTTATTATTAGGAGCATTTTACTTTTTGGAGCGTGGATGAGAAAAAGGGCCAAGAGAAGTAGAGCTGATCAACCACTGAAAAAATTTTAATATAATGTGCTTTTTTTTTCATATTCTTGGCATGTTTACTAAATCATTATTCAGATCAGTTGCAGGTTGTTAAAATGAGCGATGAAAAACACTATAAATATTGGAGAACGGACAGGACTTCATCCAATGGTGGCAAAATCTCAAAAAGTCGTTACATCGGGGGTCATAAAATTACGAGTCTACTGTATAAATATATTTTTTAAGATGAAATTTATTGAATAGCTTTCATTGTAGACATTTTAACACAGGGATGAAAGTGCATTAAAGCCATTTTGGAGCAGCAAATATTGAATTTTGTTGTAGTAAATATGGTTTTGTAGCAGTAAAGTCCAATTTATGCGATCTTTGGACAAAATTTATGTATTTTTCACAGTCTTTGGACAAAATTTTTACTTTTTGGCGATCTTTTGACAAAATTTACAGATTTTATTGCAATCACACTTTGTTCATTTTTTCACATTACCAATCCTTTGTCGAAACTTGCATTTTTTTTGCAATCTTTCAATGAATTCATGTGTTTCTTATGTTCTTTTTATAAAATTTGCTGCTATGTGTTATTTCGAAGAAATTTTCAGTTTTTAGACAAAATTTGTGTCTTTTCAAGATCTTTTGACCACATTTTGTTCATTTATTACAAAATTAGCAATTTACTGTCAAAATTCACATTTTTTACACAATTTTTAGATGAATATATCATATGAACATGACATGTTTTTCATGTTGTTTTGATAAAACTCTAATATTTTTCTATATATTTGGATGAAATTTGCGTGCTTTCCATGATCTTTTTTTGATGGAACCTGCGATTTTTTGACGAAATCCACATGTTTATTGTGATCTTTTGAGATTGTTTTCTTTGTTTTTGACAAAATTGGTGATGTTTTTGACAAAATTTGCATTTTTTTCGTGATTCTTAGATGAACATGGTGTGTTTTTCACATTATTTTGAAAAAAATTGAATGTTTTTTGAGATTTTTTGATGAAGTTTACATGCTCTCCGAGATCTTTTGATGAAATATGTGTGTTTTTCGCAATCTTTTGAAGAAATCCATGTGTTTTTCATGATCTTTTGATAAAATCCATGTGTTTTTTGCGATCATTCGACAAAATCTGTATGTTTTTAGCAATTTTTTCATTTGTGACGAAATTAGTGATCTGAAAAAAGTTTGAAAAGGAATTTTTCTTTATTTCTTGGATTGTTAAAATCATGCTAAATTTCCTTTTGGTATTAAGTATGTTTTGGTGCAAATTTAAGAAAAAAAATGCTATTTTGGTACAGATATGCGCAGTATCGTGCTTTTGGGAATATGTACAGCACATCAGAAAATATATTAAAATAGAACAAATATTCGTCAGAAGTGCCGCATCACTGTAAGTGTCCTGCACTTACGAAAATACATCAAAATGTTAAAAATTGCTTTATGTTCCACATTTTTTTTTTTTTACATATGAATTACAAATGTATTACATTTGTAATATTTTTACATATGAATCTAATTTTAAACTGTAAGTACAATAAGTACAATATAATATATTTTGTATATTTTTTACAATAAAATTTAATTTGAATTTGTGCAGCCATTTTTTATACGATTTAAAAATAATTGTTCCTTAAAAAAATCCAATAGGTTTACGGCGTATATCCTCCACTACATCCCTCTTATTGAGTTTACAAAATATTTAAAAAAAAAAATAGGTTAGCAATAGGGTGTTAACGATTTTAATTAGATGATTTAAATCAACTTTCCAATTGTGATTTAGATAAACTGAAATTTTTTTTATCATCGATTAAAATATAAAATTTTCTAAATTTTTAAAATGAATGACATAAAAAACTATTAAAATCAAAGGTGAACATGATTTGGAAATTTTCTACAGGTATTGTGAATACACATAAAAAGATTTAAATAAATTGTTTCTAAGCTTAATTCCTGAGTATTGTAAAAAAATTTAGTACAGTAGATTTATAAAAAACATAGTTTTATTTTATGGACATAAAAAGCATTTAATTTAAAACTGATATTTAAATCTAATATAACATATCTCATAATTTCCTTTTAGTAATCAAATTATTTATTCTTTTACACAAAATAAGCATTCTAAGTATTATAAATTTCTACAAGTAAAAGATTGAAATAGCCACATCTTATTTTCTCATTCTACTCTTGCAATAATAAATTTATAGTAAGTATTGGAGCTAGAGAGGAAGGAAATAATGACATTGGTTGAACCGCTAATGTAAAAGAATGCATAAGAGGAAAAGAATTTATTTGTATAAAATGTTAAAAATAGCAAGAACTTTTTCAGTAAAGATTGAATAAATGTTTTTAATTTTTGAACTCATATGCACCAAATAAAGATTGTTAGTGATTAAAACTACAGCAAAACATGGGCACTGTTTTAAACACTGAATGCTGAGAATCCCCTCAGAGTGCCAATAATATTGCTGTTTAAATGTTTTGAGGATTTCAGAACAATTATTTTTACTATTTCTTATATTTACTCTGTATGTGTAGTACTAATAGGTTAACACATTTTCATATTTTTGAGAGGTTAACATATGCATGCATTAGTGATGCAATGATTATTTGGCCAAAGCTGAATAGTCAGCTCATTCGGCCTATCAGCTGAATATCAAGTCCATTATTCAGCCTTAGACAAACAATATTGCAAGCAATGTTTTTACATAGTAAAATTTTTTAATTTGACAGTTTATATTCTACATGTATGATAAAAAGTTTATTTGAAATTAATATCCTCTCTGTAACTTTCATACCCTGAATGGGTTTTATCTACCCATTTTTATATAAGAGAGCAATTCAGAAAATCATGATTAAATATATATATATATATGCTGTATTATAAGTACAAAATGTAATAAGCTAAGTTGTATGTAATAAGCTAACGTAATCCTATAAATTTAAAATTGTCCTTATAGAGCAACCATACAAGTAAATTCTAATTTTTTAAAAGCACGATGGGAAGTTTAATATTTATCCCTTGTTACAATATATATATATATTCCTTTAATACTTTTAATTATACCTATAAAGAACAGATACATACAATACAATAGATTAGATAGAGATGTATTGTATCTATAACATAATTATTTAAGTCTCATATATGCTGTAGTACTTAGGAATTTAAGGGATTTTTAAAGAGTGTTCTATTTCTTATTACATAACAAAAGAAATGTAAATATTAAATTCTTTTAATTTATATGTATGCATATTTTACATAATATTTCCAAGAACATCAATGTAATTTATTAATTTTCTATTTGCCTTAAAAATCAGTTTACATGTTTTTAATAATTGTAGATTGTGATGTAGAAATAATAATTCAGAATTAGTCTATTTCTCTCTCTCTCTCTTTTTTTTTTGTTTTGTAGATGTTACATGCCACAAAAAATAATCGCTCACTAGATATAGTAATTCCTGGTGCAGAGAGGTACTTTTTAGCTAATTGTAAGAGGTTTGAGAAGTCTTTTGAATTCTTTGTCCACCACTCTAAAGGATACAGTTTTCTTTCTAATAGTGGCAGGATATAAAATTACTTATTTCTTTTACTTCTTTACATTGAGGATAACTTTCTATGTAGACTTCACTTTGTGACAGACTTGCAATTTCATTAAATCAGGTCATAAAGAATTTGGAATATGAGAAGATGGAATGATTATGTTGGAAATATTTTGCCCAGATTCTGTTACTGGTTTCATACTCGCATTTCTTAGTCTTACTAAAGCAGTTAGTTTGGACTTTACTTCTACATCCTTTGCTTCATCTTTGTTGAAAAAGAAAACTTTAAATCTGAGGTCCAAAAACACATTGATTTCTTTCCACCCTTTCTTAGAGGATATCCCTTTCTATCAGTGGTTTTACTTAATATATTAAGATTTATTTTCTTCCATTTAAAAGTTGAAAATCATGTTTTCTAGTACTTTCAAAATTGTGTCATTATTTTAAAATGCAACTTGATGGTACCTAATGAGAAATTTTTTGTTAAGAATTTTTTTTTTTTTTTTTTGCCTGAATTATAATATTGAGGCAATTTTTAGGCCGAACATGTTTAAAAATAAAATAAAGCTTTAAAAAAAAATTAAATTTACATATAAATAATTTTTTTTAAAGAAAATGCATTGTATTTGTGAAATATACAAAAATTGTGCATATAGTGCATACTATATTTTGTTTTTAAGACAAAAAGAAGTTCATTATTCATTGGCAGAATATTCAACTATAAGTTGGCTGAATAATTGGTATTCAGTTATTTGGCTAAACCTCTATTTGTAGCTCTTTTAGCAACTAGCATGCATGTGTGCAAGTTCAGATTTAGGCAATTAACAGTACAAATGAAAAATGAGCTGCAAATAATATTCGTTAATTTTATTTAAACTGCTAAGTAATGAAATTATTTATTGGCTGCTTTTATTAATTCTGTAATTACTTGCTGTTTCCAGGGTTTGAAGTGCTGCATAGAAATACAATTATTGTATTTTTGATTTTTGAGAATAAGTGCTTCAGCACAAACGAGTTTAAAAGTTAAAAACAAAGCTTGAAAATTCTGAAAGTGGTTGTTTATAGAATAAATTCAAAATCCATTATTCCCAATATGAAGCAAAAAATGAGAGACTGTATTTATATATTTCTTGCTTAATGTCAAATTGGAATTCACAATATAGCAAGTACTACTACATTTGGATACAACCCCTCATTTTATTTATTTATTTTTTGCTTTATTTTATGAACAACATATTTTGAGCTTATTCTATAGACATTCACTTTCAGAATTTTTAAGCTATGTTTTTGAGATTTTCACAAAAATTGTTCTATACATTTAGCTAACACAATATATGAAAATTTGGTAGTGTTTATATATGTGCAATGAAAAATTACTTAGTAACCTGCTAATTTTTAATACAATTTTAATTATTTTTTAAGTCTGATTACAGGGCATTGTTTACAACAGCGGTTCCCAATCTATGGGTCGCGACCCATTGGTGGATCACTGAACAATTAAGGTTTGTCATCAAAATATATCATTTATTTCATCTGTTTAATAAGATATAACAATTTCAGCAGGAAATATTTTGATGGAAAATCCTTAATTTCCTTCTAGATTTATTAATATTATACGAACAGAATATCCAGAAAAATTTAAATCAGCTTTGAGGTCCTTGAAGAAATTCAACACTTCGTGCTTATGAGAACCTGTTTTTTCTACCTTGCTGTTTTTGAAAGACAAGTACTGAGACAAACTGTGTGTTAATATATGTTCCGACATCGGTAAACACAAGTACCGGAAATCTCATTGATTATAAAATTATGTTTTCATAATAACTAAACTTACTTTTAACTATCTTTGTAATTTATGCACTGTTTCAATTACTATTCATTTACACACATTGAGATTACAGATTCTTGTTTTTATTGATAATGTATCTTACGTACGAAAATTTGTGTTTTTTGTTGGATAGGATAGCCGAGCGTATAAAAATCATACAAAAAGTGCTATACTGATGTACAACTTTATTTTGGTTGGGTCACAAATTTTTTTTTTGCTGAAAGGTGGGTCGCGAAATTTTTTTTTCACTGAAAGGTGGGTTGTGTATCAAGAAAGTTTACGAACTGCTGGTTTACAGAGTTGTTTGTCATATTTTTGGATCTTATCTTAGGTCATATTTGTTTTATTTTATATCATAAGCAAATAACTTGGAAAATTTTGGGGTTGTTTTTATAAAAACTTTAATTTCTCTATGAGTTACATGCTATACGCATATAAAATGAGCATAGCTTAGTACAATAAACCACTTAATCATAATCTACAGTTTAAACGCTTTTGCTATGTTTGTTTTGACAGGATTATTCAAGATATTCATTCTTTTTCAATTAGTTGATGGTCTGCAATAGAGTTTCGGGAAAAAATCTTCATGGAAATGTATGATTTATACTACTATTACATTTACTCACTTTTAGTTCCAAGATTCCTTGTATATTCTTTTAGATATTTAACAAAATGTCTAAAATCGCAAGTGGCCAGTCACCTTTGGCTATATAGTGTATAAAAGCCCTATATTTGTTGTAGAAATCTGTTTCTTTTTACATTACTCTAAGGGAGAGATGAAGATGAGACATGTCCCATCCTGCTTAAATGATATCTCTATCCAAATAATTATGCTTAATAATTAAGATGAAAATAAGCTTTCTCCCCTCAGAGCCTAAATGTGAAAAATTGGCAACTAAAAATATGGAAAATACCGGCCAAGTGCAGAACTTTCCAAAAAGTATTTCGTCAAAAAGTGCAGAAAAAAATCCTGCGAATTTCGTCAAAAAATCACAAAAAACTCAAAATTTGTGAAAAGATAGCGAAAAAAATGCAAATATCATCAATAGATCAAGGTAAACACAAATTTCGTCAATAAACTGAAAAAAAAAAAAAAAAAAAAAAAAAAAAAAACGAAGTTTGTGCAAGTATTGTGAAAATATACTTGCACATTTTTTACAGTATACAAGCCATTTTTTGCAAATATTGTCAAAAAATGGCTTAAGGAATGCAAAAATTGACAAAGAATCGTGAATAGAATGTGCATATCATCAAAGAATCACGAAAAAACACAAATATTGCCAAAAAATCACAAAAAAATGCAAATTTCATCAAAGAATCATGAAAAAAATGCAAATTTCGTCAAGGAATCTGAAATATCAAATAATTGCAAAAACATGCAAATATTGTAAAAAATTACAAATATCATCAAAAAATTGCAAAAAAAACCTAAAAATCATGAAATAAACTTAAATTTTGTCAAAAAATCGCAAAAAGAAATTTAAATTTTTTCAAAGAATTGTGAAAATACCCCGCAAATATCATCAAAGAATCACATAAAATTTGCAAATATTGTCAAAAAATCAGCTAAAAATGCAAATATCGCCAAAGAATCATGGAAAAACGTAAATATTGTCAAAGAAACACGAATTTAGTCAAAAATTGCTAAAACAAACACAAAAAAGCAAATTTAGTTAAAGAATCGTGAAAAAAGGGAATATCGTCCAAAAAATTGGAAGTATTCTTTTTTTTCAGCAAAAATGTCTTTTTCAATAAATCAGTCTTGTCCCTTTCTAAAAGAAATGTGAACAATATTTATACTTGTTATCTTTTATACTCAAATAAGCATTCTTTAATAATTAAATTTGTATCTTGCATAATTTTTTTTCTTTTAAGTAAAGAAAATTTATCTTAGTTAGTTTATCAGTTTTAAAAAACTGATATTGGTCTTAATTATTTATTAAAACAATTTTTGTATTTTTTTTTTCTTTTGCAAATGAACAAGTTTAATTTCTGTGTTGAAAAATATGACTTATTAGTGAGGACCTGCTTTTGTATAAAAGGGACCCAGAATTTTAGAAGTCCTGGGTCCTGAGGACCCAGGACTTTTCAAATCCAGGGGCATCACATACATACATGTTGCATATAAATTTTGTACTTAATAAATTTGAAATTAGAATATCAAGTTCATTCCAAACAATAGGAAATTAAATATTTTTATTTAGTTCATATATTACTTATTTATTCTAAACTCGTCTAAATCTTGTAATTAAATATTCAGTCACAAATGCATGTACTTAATGACTACTAAAGAAATTATTCTCACTAGCCAATAACTGGCAACTAAAAGAATCAACCTACTGGCCAGTGGCTACTAAACAAAATTTCTTATTTTCATCTTTACTCAATAACATACAATTTTTTGGTATTTTATATTTACAAGACTATTTTGCTTTGAAATGGAATAGTGTAATTAATAAAACTTAATATTTTGGAAGTTCAAAAATTGAAAAATTAAAACACTGAAATTTTTTAATTTCTTACTCATGCATTACTTTGTTATATCAACACTTAGTATTAAATACTTAAATTTCTTTCTGTAATACCAATCTTTCTTTTTTTTTCCAATTAAAAATTACTGTTTTTGCAAAATTTTATTTTTACATGGCAATACACTGTCTGTGTTAAAAAAAAAAAAAAAAAAAAAAAAAAAAAAAATCATCTTTTTACAATAAACAGACTATTCCATGATTGATGAGCAAGACAAAATTGCAATTCTGCATCCTTCAAAATTAATTGGCAGCACTAGTTGGACACAAGCATATTTTTCATTTGGTTTGTATTTAAAGGGCAAAATTAGCACTAGCCACCGGCCACAGAGCCAGTAAATGATAAATAGTGGCCAGTGAAATACTGTCTATCAACGGCCACCTTATGGCCACTTTTTTACAAGGAGATAAATATATTTTACTTACATTTTATCAACAATTCTACTTTTTTGGGTTCCAATATATTTACATTAACATATTTATTTGCTATTTAGTCTTACATTAATCAGGGTTGGCATGATTTAAATCAACCGATTTAAATCAAGATTTAAATTAGGGGTGGGACGAATAGTGATTTGGCCGAATAGCCGAATATTCGGCCAAATTTTAGGCCGAATACCGAATATTCGGCCGGCCGAATAGTAAAATTTTTTTTCCAATAAAGAAAATTAATTTTTATTATATATAATTTAAAAAATAGGAGCTCATTATTAATTATTACTCTTAAATGTGCTTTTAAATGTATTTTTAAATTTGAAAAACTTATTTTAACACAAAAAAATTATGAAATTGCATTATATCTTTTATTCTAATGTATATCAAATTGATTTTCAGTAAGTCAAGATGGGAAAATATTTCCATTAAAATATGAAGAATGTACTTCATTTTTACTATCAATTGATACTTCTTGTATCCAAAATCAATAATATTCTTAATCTCTCTCTCTCTCTCTCAGAACTCACAAGGACATATTTTCTGAAATAACCTTTAATGAAGTAAATTTGATCATTTAGAGTTTGTGTCCCTAGTGATAAGCAAATTTGTAAGAATGAGACTGTTCTGAAATCAGATGCCAAGCTTTAAATTACAAATTACGTTAAAGCAAAAGGTTACGCTTAAAGTAGAATGCATATGTTAACAAAATCTTTGACATTTGAATCGGCACATACAATATTCAACTTCAATATTCCACTTATTCAACAAGTATTAAAAGGATAAACAGAAATTGATAACAACATGAAGGAAGAAAGATTAAATTAAAAATATATACATAATAATGTTACATATTTAAGTCAGTAATTATGCAAATAATTATTTAAAAATGAAAACTATAGAATGAAAAAATTATTTTGTTGAGTATTTAGAATTTATATTAAAATATTTATAAAACCATCTTCATAAAGCAAGTTGTGTCATCTAATATGTATCGAGTTTGACACCAGTTCTGCTTCCAGATGTACCGTTGTATTTGGAATGGTGATATATTATATTTAATTTTGAAAATGAATCTTCGTTAACACACCAAGTGAATAAATTTTTTCATTTCTTACTTTATAGAAAATAAGTTATGAATTTCATAAGAGCCTTTTTTATATGTGCATGGAATTTGCAGACATTAATAAATATTCAAGCATTTTAGAATAAGGCAGTATTTTTATATTTTGAATTGTAATATATCATTCTCTAACGATGACAGCGTTAGAATTCCTAAAAAAAGTCACTGGTCCCAAGGACCAGTAAGCATGAGAATTTACTGGTCCGCAGACATCATCACTGGTCCGCTACATAAAATTCTATTAAATAATTTTAATACTTAGAGTAAATTTTCTGTACTTTTTAAAGAATAAATGTGCAAGATACAAATTTAATTATAAAATAATGCTTATTTAAGTGTAGAAGATAACAAGTATCACTATTGTTTGCATTTCTTTTAAAATGGGGCAAGACAGGTTTATTGAAAAAGACATTTTTGCTGAAAAAAGGAATATTTTTGTTGAGTAAATGGGTACTTTGCTTAATGAAATGGTGCTTTCAGGAGTCGCATTCACTCAGAAAGATTCGGAGCAATAAAAAACCGATTGGGAAGCAGGAAAATCAGTTTTTGGAGCAGCAACAACAATTTTGAAGCAGGAAAATTAATTTTTAAAACAGAAATATTCTCTCCCAGCATTCACTTATTTATTTTTTTTTTTTTTCGTGCTTTTTTGTCGAAATTTCCCTTTTTTATCGTTATTTTGACGAAATCTTTTGTTTTTATTGACGAAATATACCGTTTTTCGCGATATTTTTTTAACAAAATTAGCCGTTTTATCGCGATTTTGGGGGAAATTTGCCGTTTTCTCGCGATTTTTTGAAGAAATCTGCCGTTTTTCCGTGTTTTAGGATAAAATTGGCCATTTTTTCGCGAATTTTTTGACGATATTTGCCGGAAATTAGTCGTTATTTAGCGCTTTTTTAACAAAATTTGTGGTTTTTTAGCAATCTTTTTGTGAAATTTGTCATTTTTCGCGATTTTTTTTTGACAAATTTCGCGTTTTATCAGGATTTTCGGATAAAATTTTTTCTTTTTTTTGCAATTTTTTGAAGAAATCTGAAATTTTTCCGCAATTTTTGGAAAAAATCTGCCGTCTTTCATGATTTTTTGGGCGAAATTTGCCGTTTTTTCGCGATCTTTCAAAGAAATCTGCCTTTTGTTTCGGGTTTTGGAATGAAATTAGCCATTTTTTCGAGAATTGTTTGACAAATTTGCAGGAAATTAGTCGTTATTTCGCAATTTTTTAACGAAATTTGCCTTTTTTTGTGATTTTTTAACGAAATTACACGTCCTGTGGGACGCGTAAGAGCTATTTTTTGCATCCCATCGCCAATTTTTTGAGTAATTTATGCATTATAGCGCATCCGCGACATCACTGATAATAAAAAAAAAATCTTATGTGCGATCGATTGCAGTTTTTTCAGGGCTTGAAAAAAGGCACTGGTCTTGCGGACCACTAATTTTTTCAAATTAGTGGTCCGATTGAATTATCGGTGGTCTCGGACCAGCGGACCACCAAGGATTTCGAACGCTGGATGACATTTCCTGTACAATTAAATCTCCAACTTCGGCAGCATTTTCTAGAATATCTAACTTTTATAGGAAATACAGAAAGGCTGTATATTTTTTAGTATCTGAATAACTCTATATTTTGTAAGTAAGAGTGAGAATGACTTCATAAATGAAGTAGCCAATTTGGATTAGAGGGGAAAAAAATTTGCAAGAATGAAATTCTTTAAATCCGAAATTTATTTGGCAAGATATCTTTCACTATTCGGCGAGATTTTAGCAATATTCGGCAAGATATCTCTAAATATTCGGCTACAGGTATTCGGTCAACAAGCCTTCAATATTCGGCCAACCGAGGCCAAAAGGGCCGAATACCGAATAGTGGCCGAATATTCATCCCATCCCTAATTTAAATCAACTGATTTTTTTAAAAAAATCAGTTGATTTAAATCAATTTTTTGCAATTTCAAATGAGTGCACATATCAAAGGAAAATTTTGGGTAAAAAGTTAGAAAATGTATTAGATAACGATAGAATTACAAAATTTAAAGCAAGATATGAACAAACTATTAATGGCTGTCATTTTGCTGGAGTTTTATTAAGTTTCTTTCTTTTAAATCAAAATGAAATGAAATTTAATGTAAGGAAAAATGATGAAAATTTGGCATTCATTAAAGAAGATTGTCCGAATCTTCTCACCACTGTAGCACATTTTGAAGCAAAAAACGGTTTATTCCAAAAATTACCATTGCTTGAGAAAAAAGTTTGATATTATGACAGATTATGATTGGCGGAAATCCTTTTATGTAATGGTAGGTAAAGAGAGAATCAGCGAAATTGAAATTGAATTTATTTACCAAATAACAACAACCATGACTTCATCTACTGGAGTAAAAAGACAATTTTCTTCTTTTGGAGTAGTTCATTCAAGCCTTCATAATAAATTAGGAGTAGACAAAGCTTCTAAAAATTAGTGTTTTTGTTCAAACAATTAAATCTCTGATTTTTTCCTATTTGCTTAAGAAATATAGAATTAATTGTGATTTTTATCCCTTAATAAATAGCATGCATTAAATGAATTCAGTAGACTTCCTCAAATCCGCACAGTTTGGGACCAGAGGTTGTGTGGATTTTAGAAATTTGTGGATTTCTGGTCATGGCTTTGTTTACATTTTTAAACAGTAATTTGATTGTAATTAATAATGCAACTGAAGTTAATGAATGCTTATAATATAGTAAAACATTAAAACAATTATGTAAGTTAATAAACTATAATAATAAAAATTTAGATAATTAAAAATGATTAAAATATTGAAAGCAACAAAGATGAAGTAAATAATCAATAATGTATAACTAAATATTTATTATAAAGATGAGATGCATTTTTTCCTAAATTATTCAATGGAACTTGTCCCATAAAGGTGCACTACTAATTCACATCAATATCATAAAATATAGAAGTTTTATTTCAGGTTTAACCAAACTCAACAATAAAAAAAAGCTTGATGAATGTATAAATGTATTTTGCAAAAAGATTGTAATCACCACTGATATTAGCAATACCTTGAATTTTTTTCAGAAATAAATTTATTCTTCCTTCATGAAAAAGCATAAATGTAGCAATATTAATGAAAGTTACAGATTAAAATATACATAGAATTGATATAAAAATAAAAAAGTCAAATTTTGTCCCTATACCTGACCTGCGAGCTTCATTGTTTACATCTGTAAATTATGCACGGATTTTAGAGACTTGTGGATATTAGGGCAGCAGATTTGAGAGAGTCTACTGTATTTAATTTGTTTTTTAAATTTTGCCAGTTTCTATTCATTTACAATATATTTAAATTTATTTGTTATTTGGTATGCACAATTCAATTACAAAATAATAGAATGGCTTTGAATTAAAGCCTAGATGTTTAATTTTTAGTACCAATCAGTAACTAGAATATAATATTTTCTTAACTATATAATTATTTCTTATATTATTTTTATAAATTATAAATATTATTTATTCTTTTTTAGTTATTTATTATAAAAAACTGCTTAATGTATTGTAAAAACATAAAAACACAGTAATTAAATATAGGATTCTAAAAAAATCAAATAAATCCGATTTAAATAAAAAAAAAATCTGATTTAAATCAAATAAATCGGATTTTTTTTATTTTTTTTAAAAAATCATGATTTTTTTCCAACCCTGACATTAATACTTATAGAAATTTTAACTGTTTAGTACTTTTATATAAAAAAGTGGCCACTAATTTAAACATGATGGCCACTTGAAAAACTAGTCTTACTGGCCAGTGGCCGCTAAAGAAATTTCCCAATTTTGCCCTATATTTGTATTTTACAAAATATAATATACTGTAAAATAAATGATGAAATTTACAATAAACCTTATTCGTGTAAAGCCCTACTATCTTTGCCATTTTCTTTATCTACATTTCTAAAAAATGAATTGACATTTTAAAAGCAAGCCCCATCTCTCCCTCACATAAGGCAGCTATGGCACATTTTTCTTGTTAATTTAATTAGTTTATTAATCTAAAATTATTAACATTATAATCAAACTGACAATTTTGAAGTATGTTAAAATGCTTCAAGATGTTATTCTGAAAATTTCAATTTTGTAAAAATGTCCCATTTTTCCCTATATTAAAATAATGCAAAGTATGACAAAATAAACTCAAAATAATTTAAAACTTTAATAATTTCAAATCCAATGAAACAGTAACAACTTAATAAAAATAAACAGAAGGTAACAAGATTAAATGAATAGATTTAAAAACTAGACATCTTGTAGTCGAATGAGCACAGATTCAAGTTCTGTCATCTTATGTTTCTTACAAACAGTGATAGCATCACATTCTAGTAAAGTTTTTCCAGCCAGACCATTAACTTGTACAAGCGTGCTTAAAAAAGCCTGATAAGTTGACTTGATATTTCCTTCCAATCCACGTTCTGACACTCTTGAAAATGATTGCATGATATGTTGAGGCCAACCACTTTCTAATAAAAATCCTGTTATCCAAGGCATAAGAGGCAATAAGGTAGAAAGTGCTTGCATCCCTAAAAACCATAATTCCATAATGTCAGTCCAAACCTCCCTGTATTCTCTTGTAGTGATAAAAGAAGCCATTCCATTTATGTCTTCAGTGCTGTGAGCATCCCACAAAAACTTAACACTTGAACTTAAAAACCTGTAAAAACTAGTTTCACAAGTTTTAACTCTCTTGTAAAACTGCCGAGTTATAAGTAAGCCCAGTACAGAAAAATTAGCTTTCAGAGTGAGAATTTCAAGTCTTGGTGTTAGCTGTGGGAGAGTATTGAACAAAAACTTCAGGAACAAGAAGAACTCATCTGTTTCTGCAACTAACTTTGATTCTAAAACAGTAATATTTAAAAATATTCCACATGTGGTATTAATACTGACCTCTTTTTCAGAGGTTGGATTACTTTGATACAGAGTCCACTGATAGTCCAAATGCTCAAATAATATAGTTAATAAACCATTTTCTAGAAGTACACGCCGAGTTTTGTCATCTGCTGTTAAATGACATAAAGGAGGAATGAAAAAATTTATAACTTTGAAATCAGAAAGATCTTTTTCAGTTACAGGAACTGGTCTTTTACATATGTCAAGAATAAATGGCAAAATTTCCATTACTTCCTCTTGCAATGCAAAGGTTTCTTCGGCTAACCAAGAACATAATACTCTTACAGTTGCAAAAACAACATCATGCAAGTTATCTGTATATAACTGGGAGAGATTAGATTTATATTCTCTGTACAGTGATTTTAAAAATCCAACTATTGCTTTAAAAGCCATGTTAACAGAATTCAAGAGCTGCCCCATATGCACTCTATAAGGCTGGAACAAATTTTCATCAACCATAATACCAATTATACGTTCAAGTATGCAGTAACAAGAACTTAATAAGAAGAGTTCTTTCCTAACTTCATCAATAGATCTATCTTCTAATAACATACATACTTCAACAGTTGTTATCTGCACAAGAATAGTGAAAAATAATTTAGAATTTTCAGTATCTTCAGCAAACCACTGAGAACCAAATTTATGAACGATAATACCAGCCAATTTTAAAGCCGAATCTCTTTCAGCCTTTCCTACTTTACTTTGTAAAATGTCCTTTAGACCTTTTAGAATGATAGAACTTGTTTCAAGATCTAAATAAGAGTACTTGAGCTGAATTGATATTATATAATTGCAAATTTCAAATTTTTTCATAGAAGTTTCAGAGCTAAATTTAACAGCCAGAAGTTTCAAGAGCTCTTTCACAACTAGTTCATCTGGCTCATTGCTTTCAAACTGAATAACAATCATCATTATTACGGCTAAACTCTTTTCTTCGGCATAAAGTTTGTATCGATTCAATAGTATACTTAACACATTATATTCAATTAATTTCTTTCGGCACTTTTCATTGTTTATCATCGCTGCTACGATTTCAAGTGTATCATTAACTACACCTTCATTATGCTGTTCTTCAGCTGACTTCAATATATCACATAAATGAGGTATAAAATTGAAGATCTCATCATCATTCAGAAGATCTGATTCATGACAAAAGCAAGATAGAGTAGCAATTGATAAAGTTTTATATGGATTAATATTAGATGTCGAGTCATCATGATCATAATCTGCTTCTAATAAGCGCAACAGATATTTAAATCCAATAATATCAAAAATTTCTTTTCTATTGATTTCAGGCACATTTTGGGATCTTAATATTTTAGCAATAGCCATCAAAGCAGCAAAACGTCCTGGGTCGGATTTAGCAGCTTTCCATATTGCTTTGCAATGATCAGTCACTTCCATTTTTTCTAATTACACTTTAATCGAAAATTATAGAAAACATTTATGATAGCACAGAAGCACAATTTTTATTTAGATTACTGAAAGTCACTTACATCTTTTATCACTACTTTAGAAATATTAATATTTACTAGCTACATCCAGTTAAAAAGGCACAGTTAGTGAAATTATTTATGTGAAGAAAATTGAAATAAAATTCCGGATGACTAATTACTGATTGCAAATAAACTGAATGTTTCTCAAGATTTCGAAAGAAACCTTGCTATGCTAAATATAAACATTATTTTTCGGCGTACAACAAATTACGAAGCAAAATAACATTATGGTAAAGTTGAGATATCAATACGATAGTGATGCGTCAAGTTTAATAATTTTCCTTTTATCTATAGAAGTCATAGGCAAGCATTCAGATGTCCGCTAATTAAGGTTCACTAAATAGCGATTCTTAACTTAAATTTAGCGTTCTCTATTTAAGGAATCCTAAAACGCTATTCAGACCGGTCTGCCTAAACAAGCTTCGGCTTTCCTTATCTTCGGTCTGGTTTCGGGAATCGTCGGAACCATTATACCGATTACACAGACGATAAACCAATCAGCAGACAGAAACGCTTCGCTGCAGATCAATCAATTATGCGCATTATTTGCCGTTTTACATTTTGCACGCTTTTTGAAACTGAATTTAGCTACTATTCTGTACACTATTATAATTGAAAAGGAAAGGAAAAATTAAAAAAAAATTATAATAATATTAATAAAGAGAAGAAATTGTGCAGATTTTACGAATTCCTGTAATTACTGAGTTACAAATAGTTAAGATTAAAACATTTTGTTTATTTTTTAAACATAAATAATGGAAATAATTTATTTTTTACATATTCTATTTTAGTTTTATTTCCCGAAACATATTTTTAAGTGTTCATTTTTAATTATTTGACGAGTTCAAAATTTTTAAGCAAAAGATTTTGGCTATGGTTAAAAAATATTTAAAAATAAAATTTTTATACAAACTTGGGCATACACATTTATTGAGGATGGGGGGGGGGGGGGGTGGCAGGCACTGTTCATTCATTTTTCTTGGCAAAAGTGTCTGTAAGAGCGGCAGTGGAGAGCCATTATACATTACAAGATTTCGAATTTTATTTACCTAATTTTGTTTATCTCTGATTATCTAAAAAAAATAGGATAAAATTTAGAAAAAAAAAAAAAAAAAAAAGACTAATTAGAATATTTATAAAAGAAATGAAAGTTAAGAATGTTTGTCAGGGGAAGGAATGAAATTGATTCTTGAACATCCGATAAAAGAAAATTTTGAATGTTTATTATTAATTATTTGTTAAATTCCTGCATTGCTCATAATGGTGATATGTTTAAAAATTGTCTTGCAATTTCTTTTTACCTTAATTCATCTTATTTTATATGTTTATATTCTTCATTAAAAAATAAATAAAAATAAACCAATTGAGATTTGGATTACAGGCATATTTTCTCCTTAATTTTTCTCTATCGACAACTATGTCTCAGTATATTTCAAACTATATCTATTTTCAGAGACTTGGAAAAGTGAAAATATTTTCTTTTGTGTACACTTATAGTTAATTAGCTTACTATTCTTAAAAGTTATCCTAGGATACTTTTTTAGGCGGAAGGGGTGATTAAAATCTTATTAAGAAAACCCATATTCTGTTTTTCTTTAAAAGAACCCACTTTAAATAAATTGTATTAATTTAATGGTGATAAATAAATCTAAAATACATGCTGTATTCAGGAACAATTCAACAGACCAATGCAAAATTCAGACAAAATTTGGGGCCTCTTCAGAAAAGTACATTTAATAAAACAAATCTAATCATAAAATATCTCTTGATAAAACAGGCCTTAAGTGAAAAACCTTGCATCGACCCCAAAATAGATACTTATTTTTTTATTAAATAGAGTTTTTTTTAACGTAAGAAATTTGCAATATTTGACCTGCATGCATAATAGAAAATATAAAAATATTAGCCTCTAAAGGCATTGAATTAAATAAAATCAGTTTTACCAATTATTCGATTTAGGAAATTTAATTTTCTATAATTCAACATATGAAAAAAAAAAATTGCAGTGATTGTTAATCATATGAAAATGAAAAATTATATTATTTTCATAACGAATAAAATTAGAAATGATGAATTCTTAAAAACTACCATTTTTTTTAAGTGGAAAGGAAGAATTTAAAATATATTTGAATAAACCATTTAATAAAAAATTTAAACTTGATTTTGTAATACTGTACAATTTGCCTTTTGCTTATAACCACTGGGAAACACACATTTATACAAATATTGTAAATATGCATTAAATAAGCAAAATTAAGTAAAAAGATAGTAGCATTACTATAATGGACAATTGCCCAAGCTTAGCATGAGCCTCTTTTTTTTTTTTTTTTTTTTTAATCTTTCTAAGTGTTTTTAATTACAGTACAATTAAATTATTACATTATAGCTGTACAGAATAAATCATCTTGCCTGCATCCCCTCCCCCTTCTCCATTGACTAAATATTTCCACATTCTTTTTTATTCCTGTGAATGCATGATATATTATTATATATATTTCTACAAACTGTGTGCTGACATTTGCATTCAACGAAAAGTGGTCAACTAAAAGAAAACCAAATATTTCTGTCAATGTTTTCAGAATATCTGTTTTCACATATTCTGTGCTATGTGAATATGCTGATAAAAAGGTGCTTTATTTTATTTTTATAGTTATAGCCTTAAACAGTAATTCAATTTGATATGTTTGATTTTGTTTTTTGGTTTATGGGATAACCAAGTAGAACCTAAAACTAATATTTTAATCTAAGTAATTGTTGTAATTTACACAATTTATATTTACTAAATTCCTGTAAAATTAATGCCTTAAATCAGAGAACATTAAATTGAATTTACACTTATATTAGCAATACATAATAGAGCTTTTTTTTAAAGCAATAAGTGGCTTACTTGTCATAATAGACAGGCAATACGGCAAATGCAGTCTTCAGCAGAATAAAAAAGAAGTGTTTAGCTTCCAGCAAGAATCCAAATGCGATCTAGCTAGCAAGTCTGCAACCCAAAAAGCCAAAGATTATTTCTAACCTATAGCCTTTCGAGCACATTCCAACTGGCCAACGCAAAAGTATCCAACAAACTTTAAGAGTAACACTTTAAACTGGTTGATGGATTTGCGAGATAAACATAATCATCACGCAGCATTTCATCTATTCACACCATCCTTGTTGCATTTTCATCATAACTGTAGCATCTGAAGCAACTATCAAATTAAAAGAGAGAAACTAATCAAATATGTGCATACAAATACATAAATAAGTTCTTGAAAAGCAAAAATTTTTTAATGAATAACTAACTATTAATCAGCTAAGAAATTTAAATATGCTTGTTTAAAACCATTAGACAAAAAAGAAATAATTAAACTTATGTACCATTTAAATATTTAGAACAGAATACTAGTTATGAAAAAACACTTTTAGAGTGCTATAAATATTGAAATAAATTTATTGCATGGTATTTCGTAAATAATACTGCAAAACTTTTTTTTTTTTTTTTTTTTTTTTACATTACATTGTCACCAAGTTTTAAGGATAAAGTTGTAATATAAATTCACAAAAAGCAATCCTCAACACCTTAGAAATTTTTAATCCAAATATCTTATGCATAGCTATATTTAAAAAATATAATAAAGCAAAAATAAATATTTGATTCAAATGGTAAATGTTGATTTATTATTTGAATTCTGCTCAAAATCAAATACTGGAAACTAAAAATAGCTGATTACATATATTTTTTTCCTTGCCTAAACAAAGATTTATAAAACCACACATGCTTCTACTTAGATTAGGCCAAAATTCCATCAACTGTCACCAGATTTTAATAAAACTACATTTAAATACGAGAACAGTTATATTTTTAAAATTAGAAAAGTTTGTCCAACCGCTACATGTTTAAAATTATTCTGATAGACTTCAAATTTTTCTGAAAAATATTATTTTTATTATATGCATGAAAGACTCGCTTCTAGTTATAAAAATCATTCTAACATCCTAATGAAATATTACCTTACCAATAATTTTCTTAAACATTATTTGCAACATGCCAGTTTATTTACTTAGATATACAATGTGGCAATTTGTTTATTTAGGTATAACCTAAATATTGCATACATGCAATATGAAAGTTTGTCTGAAAGAAAAGCCATCTAAATGATAGCTTTTCTTTTGCAAGTTGCATGCTTTATAAATCAATGCTTTCAATGTAATTTTCTAAAAGATAAACAAAGACTTCACATTTTTTTTCTTTTCTTCATTTATAATTATTAACAAAATAATAAAGATTAAAAAGCAATCGAAAAATCAATATTTGAAAATTCTTGTTTACAATTTTAAATTTACTACTTTCTGATCAAACGAATAAATTGTATATTATAAATTCATCAGAATAACTTTCAGATTCATTAGGACGCACTAACAGAATATCAAACAATTTTAAAACAAAGTTAAGGGAGTCTTAATTCTGATCAAAGTTACAGGAATAATGGATAAATTCTAGTGAAATAAAACTAAAATGGCCCATCATACTGGACTAACACATGGAAACATTACTCAACTAGTAGCAAACCCTGCATGATAATACATACAAATTCTTAGAAATAACTAGATAAAAAGAAGCCACACACAATTTAAAATGAAAATTCTATGAGGATTTACAACTTTGTATGTTGTAAATCTTCATGAATCCAAGAAAAAAAGAAAGATGTCAAATCTATAGCATTAGTCTTGTTGCATTACTGTCATTAACTGTAGCAGTTACATCAATTAGAAAAAAGAAAGAAACAAAAAATGTATAATGCCTGCATATACAAAAATTAGCTTATCAAATAATATTACTAATGAATGATTAATTAATTAGCTAAGAAACTTAAGTGTAAAAATGCTATAAATATTGAAATAAATACACCCTATCTTATTTCTTTTAAAAAGATATGATACTGCAAAAAGTTTCTTTAACCTTTTTCTTTTTCTCATAAGCTTAAAAAATATTTTAATTTAAATCCTTTTACCAAATAAATCAAGACATATAGTGTGCATACTAATATAACAAAAAAGCAAATTGTTTATCAGCATTAGAAATGATAAAAAAACAACATAGTCATCTACTTGAGGTTTGACTTTGATGTCTATTGAAAATGCATAGTTTTATACATGCATTAAAATATCTTTTAAAATAAGTTTCTTTTAAATAATAAATATACGTACAGAATATATTTTACTTACATACATATTTTAAGTAAACATTCATGAACAATTGTTTTGAAATGCGCAAACAACTTCAACTATGTTATAGAAATTCATATAAAATAAACAGAAAATAAAATTACTGTACTAAAAATTTAACAGAGCAATTTTTAATAGTAATTACAAATATTAAAATCATCGATCTTACCTGCTACAGCTCGTGCGAGGGGGAAAATGACGAAGAAAACAATGTTGAAACAATATGTATGATGACAACCACTTTTACGCTATTTTTAACGATTGCACAAATAAAAAATAAATTGCTTCAAATAATTTATTCATCAATTCATAGCTAATAATACATTCCTCGCATTTCTGTTTAATATCCAAGTCGAAGTAACAGTTTTGAAAAGCACGATAAAAAAAATAATGGCGACGAAAACTAACTTTCCTTAAATAAAGCCAGCGTTTCAGCTTTCCTTAAATCTCAGCGCTGTTGACTCGCGATTCCTTATTTAGAGAACACTAAAAGGACATCTGAATACCGTTTTTGAGATTTCACTCGGATTTAAGGAATCCTTATCATTTAGTGTTCCTTATCGGACATCTGAATGCCTGCCATAATTCAATAATAATGATTTATGTGGTTCAGTACTTTTTCTAAAGAATTTATCAAACAAGAAAAAGGATAGCACAAAAAGTTACTGAAAAACAAAACAAATGCAATTTTGTTGGCAACAGTAATGTTTGTTTAGCTTGGCAGTACCGCAGCGCCATCTTTGTTTATATTTTCTCTCATAGGCCATGCTTACGTTACGTTCCATCTGATTTCTTGATGTTGAAAGTGCCTAGTGAAATTGTAAATTGTTTTACGCCTCCTGTTGTAAGTTAGTTATCAAACAGTATAATTTTTTTAAACATTTCGAAGCTTTTGGATTAATTTAAATAAAAAATATCTAATCTTGGAGTACGGCAGTGCCCCTTACCAAGTCGAGAAAGTATTGTCGTCTTCGTATAGGGGCAAACCTTTATTGTTATATTAATTAAACATATAAAGTAATTGTAGCTATGCACCATGTTCTGATAGTTCGCTTTAAAATATATCATTATCTAATTTAAAAGTCTCAAGTCAATGTACTTACTGGTTCTAAAGATATTATTCTCACTAGTGAATAACTGGCTACTAAAAAAAATCAACCTACCGGCCAGGGGCTACTAAGCTAAATTCCTTATTTTCATCTTTACTTTTAAGTGGGGTGTTTTGGGTTCCTGGCAGGGGTGATTCTGGATGAAATTTTTTTTTTCGGAAATTCGCATCGCATTTTCGGAAATCGGCGGGGGGAGGGGGGGGGGTCGTGAGTTCCCCCCCCCCCTCCAGCCATCTTCGGACAACATCGGCGTTTTCCCGCTATCTTCGGACGAAATCAGCAATATTTTAGCAAAATCGGCGATTTATTGCGATCTTTTGCCAAAAGCGGCGATCTTTTGACGAAATCGGTGTTTTCCCATGATTTTTTTAAGTGAAATCGGCGTTTTCCCATGATTTTTTAAGTGAAATCGGCATTTTTTCGACGATCTTTAAACAAAATTTGCTTTTTTATGCGATTTTTTCTCGAAAACGGCGTTTTATTCCCGCGATCTTTTGACGAAATCGGCGCTTTTTCCGTGATCTTTTGATGAAATCGGCTTATTTTTTCAAATATTCTTTTGACAAAATATTTTTAAGCGATCTTTTATCGAAAACGGCATTTTTTTTTTCGCGATCTTTTAACGAAATCGGCGTTATATCCGCAACCTTTAGACGAAATCGCCGTTTTTCCGCCGTCTTCAGAAGAAATCCACGTTTTATCTGCGATAATTGGTGAAATTGCCATTTTTTCTGCGATCCGCACAGGAAATTCGCGTTTTTCATCGATCTTTGACAAAGTTCGTTTACAAAAACATTGACGAAATCATCATTTTTCCACTAAATACTGACGAAATGTGTGCTATTTCGGCGATCCTATCACGAAATTTGCATTTCTACGCAATTGTTTTTTCCACGCGCATAACCGTACAAGTTGGCAACTATGCAGAACTGATAACCCAATTTCAAATTTTCGGAAGAGGATGCCTTAAATTTTCGGACGAGAATCACCCCTGGTTCCTGGGGTCATATAATGGAAAGTTATAAAGAAATTTTTCAACTACTATAGGTAGCATTTCTTACAAAATCTACCTAAAAATTTAATTAATCTACTGTCTTCATCATATTTTATTCTTCTTAATGTGTCCTAATATGTAATTTTTTGTATTGAAATTGAATTATGTATTGAAATTCTTATTTTTAGATGATGGCTCTTCAAGGAGCAGAAAGTGATGATATGATGGACAATAGTGATGAATTCTCAGTAGAGAGTAATCTTGGTTCTGATGAAAGTTATTTAGAAAATGAAAGCTCTGGCAATGCTGCCTGGGCTGATGTTATGAGCAAAGTTTTGAATACAAAAATTTCCAAAGAAAAGTTTATCTTAAGCAAAGCTCGTAAAGACAGTGATATTGTCAAGAAAGCTAAACAGAAACATGAAATTGAACTTGTAGATGAAAGTGGGGCTGTGAAGAAAACAGAAGGACCTAAATCAAAAGAACTCAAAAGTTATAAAGCTTTGAGGAAGGAAATGTTAGAAAAGCAGAAACAGGTGAGATTTCATTCCTTAATGTAATTGTAATTTTGTTTTGTAATAATGTTGTATTTTTTTTCTTTCTGACAAAAATTTTTAATTTGAATTCTGATTTTCATCAAACATTTCATGTTCTTGTCTAAGTGATAAAATTTTGTTTAGAATTCAAAAAATAATTACTTTGATTAGAGTTCTAAAAATAAAATAATTATAACAAAAATTTTTAGATTTCTGTTATAATTAGTTCTGTTTTAATGTTTAGAATATTTTAAAACAGATTGCACTGAAAATAACTAAATTTTTAAATATTAATTTCTGTATGTGAAAATCTTAAAATTTCAGCAGAAAATAACTCCTTCTTGTTTTAAAATTATAGCTTCCTATTTGCTTAGATTTAAAAATTCTAATCTTTTAACTCTTCATTGAAGTTTTCTTGCTGAGAGGAAGGTCACTTTTTGTTAAGTTGGTTTATTTTTCAGTATTTTCTTTTCTCTTTCTTTTTTTCGATATTCTGCTGTATTCGTTCAGAGGTGGCAGTTTTCTTTTCTTTTTTTTTTTTTGGCAATTTTAAATTTCTGCATTTAATTAATTTATTTTTGTTTTTTTAAATGTTTAATCTCTGAAACTTTTTTGGTTGTAATTTTGGAATTTATATTTTTTTAAGATAAATATAGTAGACTCCCTAAAATCCGCACAGCTTGGGACCAGAGGTTGTGCGGATTTTAGAATTTTGTGGATTTCTGGTCGTTGCTTTGTTTACATTTTTTAAACAGTAATTTGAATGCAATTAATTGTGCAATCGGAACTATAATGAATGCTTACAATATAATAAAATATTAAAATAAGTAATAAACTAAAATAATAAAAATTTAGATAATTTTTAAAATGATTTAAGTCCTAATAGCAAAGCTGAAGTTAATAATCAATAGTGTATGATTAAATATTCATTATAAAGATTAAATCTATTTTTCCAAAATTATTCAACAAAACTTGCTTCATAAAAGTGCACTACTAATTCACATCAAAATCATAAAATAAGGATTTTTTTTTTTTTTCAAGTTTAGCCTGGCTTAATAAAAAAGGAAAAAAAAATCTTGATTAATGCATAAATATATTTGGAAAGAAGATTCTGATTATCAGTGATATCAGCAATATCTTGAATTTTTCCAAAAAAAATTTATTCTCCCTTCATGGAAAAAAAAAAAAAAAAAAAAAAAAAAAAAAAAAAAAAAAAAAAACAAGAATAGAGTATTATTAAGAAAATTACAAATTAAAAAATATATGGAATTAATAAAAAACCAAAAAAAATCAAATTTTGTCCCAATATCTGAATTGAAAGTTTGATTGTTTACATCCATAAAATATAAGCAGATTTTAGAGAGTTGCAGATTTGAGGGAGTCTACTGTATTTCCTTTATTGTACTGTTTCAAAATTTATATATTTTAAAATGTAAAATTTTTATGTAAAAATTTATGTAAATCATCTGTTTATTATTATATATTACTACATAGAAAACACAACTTTGCATTTCAACAGGGAAGATTTATCCTATTTTGATAATAATTACAATCTTACTTAGCTGTATAGGGTAGGTGTATAACACATTATTCTATGTTGCTTAGTTAGAGAGCTACTGAGAAATTTTACAACTTTGTGATTTTGATTATTAAAGATTTTCTTTTTTAAAGAATGTCATGAATTAACATAAGCTTTTTATTTTTTACTTTTTAAAAGAGCTTTTTGTGGTGTATTAAAAAAAATGCTGTATTTTAACTGATGATGTAAGCTACAGTATTTACTGCTAATACAGTTTTAAGTGCATTTTTTCAGCTAGAATCGAAATGTGAAAAACTATGACAGACTTTCGTTTTACTAAATATGACAGAACCTTGAGCAATATAGCGTTTAAACTACAAGATTTATAAATGGCGAAAGCTGAGAAGCTTGGATTTTAAAAACTAAAAAATGATGATAAATCACCTGAACATTATTTCCATGCTATAGATAATCTCTGCAATCATTGTAGTACCGTAACAAAGAACATTTTTATCTTATTCCTATCATCATAACAACTTGATTTTATGTAGTAGTCAAGCCTTCTGCAAAAATCCATTAAAATAATTGGTGCTTAAAAACTCAACTTTTACACTAAATTAATTTTAATACAATTATTAAAATTGGTAAATAGCTCAAATAAGTTGTGATTTTCCAACTGGGCGAAAAACGTCCAGACCAAGATTCAAACTAGAGACCTCTTGACTGATTTTAGATATATGTCCAGTCTACCTAAGAAATTATCATTCAGAATTTTCTATTTCTTTTTCATTATATTTATTTGGTATTTCAAGGTGTTACTGCTATAAACTAGACTTGAATACTTAGGCAAGGTAATAAACTATACATTGCTTTCAGTAGATATAGATATACACTTTATTTCAATTTAATTTTAAATAGATTTAGCCTTAACTTCAAACTCAAAGAACCACTTTATGTATTAATTATTATCCAATTCTTCAAAAAATATCATTTTTGCTATTTACTTTATTAGGTTAATATTATAGTTGGAATATAGTTTTATTTTTATAATATTACTCAGTAAGAACCATTCATGGTGCACATTAAAAATAAAAAAAACACACATTCCACTGCATTGCTGTCAGTGACACAACCATAACTTTCTGCTACTGGGAACTGGGAAGATAATCAAATACATATATAACTATTTAACTATGTTCAAATTCTCCCAGTAGACAATATGTCTGGAGTTTCTATTTTAACATATGTTTGAGTTTAAATAAAAATTGATTAAATTCTTTTTTTTTTTTTTTTTTTTTTGCCTGACACTTCATTGTTTTCATTTAGTTCAAATAAACAGTCTGTTTTGTTTTATTTTATAATTTTTGCATTGCCTTTGTGAACACAGTTGTATTGTGTTAAGTTAAAAGATTATTTTTTTTATACACTGGAATATTTTCTTTAAAATTTTTAGAAAGCAGAATGGGAAGCTATGTGCCGAGTGAAACCTGATGTTACACAAAAAGAGAAGGAAAGAGAATTAGTCCGTATTGCCACAAGGTAAATTGCATAGTTTGTTTAGGTTTATATTTTTTATCTGACTTTCATCACTAGAAATCTCACTATTCTAAATCTAGTTCGATGTGTCATTCCCGAAACTTTCTTCTGTCTCATATGTAAGTTTTAATTTTTCAAAAATTAGCTATGCATATTAATACTTTAATATTATTAATTAAATACTATATAAACTTTAATTTTCATTTTAACTTTCTGCTTCAGTCAATTGAAGTAAAATGAGTTAATGTGCATCATGATATATATTAAAATCAATAGTTTCCCTTTATTCTGTTATCACCAGCTGTTTGCAAATAGCCGACTTAGCAGGTCGAGAGCTCCCGCCTCTGCACAAGCTGATGGACAATAGAACAATGAATAATTGAGAAAATGATACAAAAAGCACTCCTGTCTAAGGGGAAAGACAGGGACAGAGCCTCCCCAGCAAACATTCGCAAATGTTGTTATACTTGGCAAATTTAATTAAAATTTTAATTAAAATTGTAGTACATTTTCTATTTTTTATAGGATTTGCAAAAGTTACAATTCTAATTGGGAATATTATTAAACTTTTTACAAATAAGAACTGTATTACATCTTCTAAGTGTGCAGGGTTGCCACGCCACCGGGAAAACATAGGGAATTTCAGAATACCCTCTCAAAACAGGGAAAATCCAGGGAATTTTTCAAAAATCCTAAAAAACCTGGAAAACACAGGGAATTTTTTTCTGCTTTCAAAATAAAATTCGCGGAAGAAAGAAAATCCCGGAAAACGGCTCGAAAATTCACTTTAAGCGGCTCTTCCATGTGTCTGCCTACACCCCTTCTTTGCCATGCGAATAGTTGAATTCACAGAGCACCTCCTCTCATGCCTTTCATCTGTGTAGTGTTCTTTCCCTTTCGCCTTCTCATCTGTTTCTCCCGTCGCGTCATTTCAAAAAGGCATGAGATTCTTTCGCGGATCCGTGATTTTCCGCTTTTTTGTCATTTTTAGCTTTTCCGATTTTTTTATATCATCAAAAGACCACGTGAAAAAAATAGAATTTTCACAAAAAAAAAAACGCGATTTTCTGCTTTTTTGTCATTTTTAGCTTTTCCGATTTTTTTTATATCATCAAAAGACCGCGTGAAAGAAATAGAATTTTCGCGAAAAAAATGCGATTTTCCCCAAAAAATCACGAGAAAAATGCAATTTTTGTCAAGAGATCGCAAAAAAATGCTGTTTTCATCACAATATCGTGAAAAAATGCTGTTCTCATCAAAAGATCGTTGAAAAACGACGATTTTTATCAAAAAGCTGCGAAAAACCTGGCAAGTTTCGTCATAAAGTCGAGAAAAAAACGTCAATTTTCTTTATCGAATTGCAAAAAAAAAACGTGGTTTTCATTTTAAAAAACAAAAAAACAGCGATTTTCGTCGAAAAAAAACAGCAATTTCTATTTAAAAAAATGGCGATTTTTGTCAAAAAAAGCATGAAAAACGCCGAAAGAGAAAAAAAAATTGCAGAAAATTTTGTTTTCTGCAAATTCTGCAGTTCTTGCAATATTGTCTTCAACAACTTTTTTTTTTGCAGTTGAGTGATAAATATTTCAAAGTATTTCTTAGCTGAATGCTTGAGTATTGCTCTACTGTTTTTATTATTATTAACATAAAATGTGGGATTTTAATAATAAGTGTAATAACTTTAAAGAGTTATTTTTATTTGCTCATATTACATAATGTACTATATTTGCTCAATTAGTTGGGTAATGGGAAATTACAAAGTGGTTAACTGGCATACATACACGCATATATTTTTGCACACTCAACATAGAATAAACGCGTTGCAGTACAGGGAAAACACAGGGAATTTTTTTTTCAAGATTAGAGTGGCAACCCTGGTGTGGTAACTTGGCAAAATTGTAAAACGAGTTGGCAAATATGAAAATTTGACTTGGCAATTTAAGGTCTTCTCCCCCACCAATAGAAAGTCTTAGCGATGGCCCTGAAAGCACTATCACAATGCTTCTTTCCCATGGAATACTTCCTAATTCAAGGAAGATCTGCAGGCCATGGTCAAAATCATACACTAAAAATTTGGTTCAATTCTGCAATTCATACACTTTTTAATGGTTCAATAATGAAAATAGTACGAAAATTGCTTTTACAGCACTTTTTTGTCCTCCATATTTTTTTTTTTTTTTTTTTTAAATTCAGGGAGAACCTGCTTGCCATACCCAAAAATAATCATACACAGAAATTTATTTTAGCTCTTTCTATGCATAACTTTTTATATACTTTTTGATAGTACAATAATGAAAATGGCACAGACATTGCGATTATAATGCCACTTTCCAGCAATTTTTTTTTTTTTTTTTTTTTTTTTTTTTCAAATTTAAAGAGGATCCATTGCCAAACACTTACACAAAAAATTTGATTCAATTCTATACATAACTTCATACACTTTTTGATAGTACAATATCAAAAATGGCACAAAAATCACATTTGCAGCACCCCCTTATGTCAGATTTTTTTCAAATTCAGGGAGAACCTACTATCCACAGCCAAACCAATAATAATAAAAAAGGTTCAATTCTATGCATAGCCTCATACATTTTTCAATGGTACAATATTAATAATGGCACAAAATTGCTACTACACCGCTTGCTTTCAGCGGAATATTTCAAAACTAAGGAGAACCTGCTAACCACAGCCAAAAACACACAAAAAAATTTGGTTCAATTGAATGCATATCTTCATACCCTTTTTGATGGTACAATGTTGACATACGAACACACAGATATATAGGCAGGCAGACATTTTGTAAAAATTTGTTTTTTAGAACATCTGATCCCTAAAACGTGTAAGTTCGTTGAAATTCTATGCGTAACTTCTGACACTTTTTGATGGTACAATAATGAAATTGGCACAAACATTGCCATTATAGCACCACCAAAATTTCCAAATTCAAGGGGAATCTACTAACCATAGCCAAACACTTGCACAAAAAATTTGGTTCAATTCTATACAGAACTTCATACACTTTTTAAAATAACTTCCATTTTTTGGCAGCCCCATTTTTTTGTGAACTACAGATTTTTCATGTAAGTCCCCTTATCTTTCCTTTGAGGTGTAGGAGAAAAGGGGTGGATACAGCTGATTTTATCAGGTGTGAAGAAAGGGATGTTCATATGTTCAGTCCGACTAGTCAAGTTTATTTTTCTCTTTGGATCTGAGATTCTGAGCCAGTGTTTTGAATGCAATAGTATTGTATACTATTCTGAAAGCAATTTTTGAAATTTACCTTTGTTTAGTAAGCTACAGGACATAATTTTAAAACACATTTTCTAATTGTTATAGATCCTAATTACGATTAAATTTACTTTGCATTTTTTAAAAAAACTAATTAGTTTATTTAATGTATTAGTATGCCTGAGGATATATAGGATTGATTAAATATACTCAGGGTTTGAAATTCAATTTTTCGAAGGAGGGGAGTCTCCCTACCAACTTTTATAACTGGAGGGGAGTTTAGCTGTTTGGGAGGGAGGAAAAAAATGTTTAAAACCAGCTGTTATTTTATGTGCTATTTAAGGAATTACCAGAATACAGACATTGCAAAATATCACTGAAGTAATTTTTATCAACAATTCAGAATAATAATGCAAAATGTATATTTAGAAAAAAAAAAAAACTTTTTTTACTGTCTAGTTTTTACTGGTGGTTAAGTCTTTCCCAGTGCTAATTATTTTTGTTACAGATCTAATTATTGTTTTAATAATAATTAATGCTACTTATTGTTTTAATAATAATTAATAAAACTTTATCTAAAATTAATTAAAAAAATTATATTTATAATTTATAAATTTATAATTAATTGCTATAATTAAAACCAATACTATTTTTCTTTATATTAAATGTGCAAGATACAAATTTAATTACAAAATAATGCTTATTTGAGTGTAGAAGATAAGAAGTATCACTATTGTTCGCATTTCTTTTAAAAAGTGGCAAATCTATCGAAAAAGACTTTTTCTTAAAAAAATAATGCTTTTGCTAAGTAAAGGGGTACTTTTTGTTTAATGAATGGCTACTTTCAGGAATTGCATACACTCAGAAAGATCTGGAGCTGTCAGAAACAAATTTTACAGCTGCAAATAAATAAATAAAAAAAAAAAAAAAAAAAAAATTGAAACAGGAAATTTAGCTTGTTGAACAGAAAAATTCACATTCAGCAATATTATTTTTTGGGGGAGGCTGAGGGAAGGGGTTCCCTTTGATGAAATTTGCATTTTTTAGTTATCTTTTAATGAAATCTGTAATTTTTTACGATCTTTTCAGGAAATCTGCCGTGATTTCGGGATTTTTTTTCACGAAATTTTCCGTTTTTTTCGCGAATCTTCTGAGGAAATTTGCCATTTTTTCGCGATCTTTTGATGAAATCTGCCGTTTTATCGTGATTTTTTGACGAAAATTGCCATTTTCGCGATTTTTTAAAGAAATTTGTCGTTTATAGTGAATCTTTTGTCGAAATTTGTCGTTTTTTGCGATTTTTGGATGAAATTTGGTGTTTTTTTGCTACTTTTTTGACACAAATTTGCAATAAATTACTCATTTTTTTTACGATTTTTTAACAATATTTGCGTTTTTTCGCAAACCTTTACGAAATCACGCGCAATGTGGGACGCATAATAACTGTTTTTTGTGTGTCATCTCCGATTTTTTGCATAATTTACGCGCTATAGCGCGTCCGCGGCATCACTGTTTCATAATTTTTGTAATTAAATGCGTGATATTTTTAAAATTTGGAATAGAATCACCTTTTTTTCGCCATGGAAAATAGAACGAAACTCCTCAATCGATTGCGGAAAAAATCGTGATTTCAAGGATCTTTCGCAGTAAAAAACTTGCAAAATATGTCGATCAGTCGCACAAAAATATTATAAAATTCGCAAAGCGGTCATGGGAGTTGATCAGAGTTTCAAAATGCAAAATTTTTTGGGCGGGAGCCTCCCGTCCACGTTATTCTTTTGGGTGGGATTTCAAGATTTTGGTCGCGAATCCTGCCATCCCGCCCCAAAATTCAAGCCCTGATACTATAAAATTACTGCACATGTATGGCATTAGAAAATAGTATATACCATTCAATAGTAATCTCTGTTATTTATGTATAATAATAAATGATTTTCAATCTAACATTTAGAATATAGTTTTGCTATGTAATGCATTAACACTAGAACGTCTGTTGGTGTCATTTCAACACCAAACCAAATTTAGTCTTATCTCTCTGTCCCATTTTTTAATCTATATTCTAGAAATTTATTGACTTTTAATCAATTTACGTAATAAACAGACTGTTGAAATTTTTATTATGTGATTCTATTTTTAAAAAAGTTATAACTAAATTCACCTAGAACGTCCGCAGGTGTCATTTCGACATCAAGCAAAATATGAAAAGAAATACTTTACTTTTGTCTTTTTTTCCAGTTTGTCTGACCTTGATTTCTATCTCTTTCAGTTACAGAAGTTCTATTATGCTTCCACACCTCAAAAGGGGGGAAAACAGTATAGTCCTAATCAGTCGACCAAGTGTCTCCTGTTCCTTTCTTTGTGTTTTTATCATGTTTGAAAGCACTTGAAAAAGTTTTATTATTGGGAGGTTTTTATTCTTTTACATGTTATTTTTTTTCGGAATTATGTATCATAAAAAATGGTCTTAGTCCCGAAGAGATCGCCAATCTTTCAAGGGAATTTTCCGAAAATGAATCGGATGGTGGTGATCTTTCTTGTTCTGAATTAGATTCTGATAATGAAATTCTATTGCAGAAAAATGAATCTGAAAAATTTGATGAATGCGATATGGATGATAACAGTATCCAGCTGAATTTAGACGCTTATTTAGCTCGAGATGGAACCGAATGGAAACAATTCAAAGCTACTTCTCATTTGAGTCGATTTTCTGAAAGAAATATACTACGTGAAAAAAGCGGCCTTACAAATTTTGCAAAGCGAAATCTTGATGAATCACTTATAAGCTCTGGCTTCTTTTTGTGGATAAACCTATGTTGGATCATATAAGAAGGTGTACAGAAACGAAAGCCATGCGAGTTCTGCAAGTTGATAGCTGGACATTGTCCTTCGATGAAATATGTGCTTATATCACAATATTATATGCTCGTGGAGTAAGGGGTGCTAAAAATATTGAATTACAATCCCTATGGTCTGACTCTTGGGGCTTGGATTTTTGTAAGGAAACAATGACAAGAAACAGATTTAGAGAAATATCTCGCTTTTTGAGATTTGACATAAAATCAACTCGTTCTGAACGACTTCAAGTAAATAAATTCACTATGATTTCTGAAATTTGGGACAGTTTTATAGAAAATTGCATTCGAAGCTACAAACTTGGAGACAACATAACAATTGACGAACAATTATTTCCAAGTAAAACAAGATGCCCATTTACCTAATTTATGGCTTCAAAACCAGACAAATATGAGAAGAAATACTGGATTGCTGTTGATTTAGAAACAAAATATTTGTTGAATGCATTTCCTTATTTGGGGAAAAATGAATCTCGACCTGACGGTAAACGATTAGCCGATTCCATAGTTCTAAACCTAATGAACCTTATAAAAATAAAGGTCATAATCTGACAGTGGATAATTTTTTTACTTCACTGGAATTGGCAAAAGAACTGATAAAATATAAAATAAGTCTAGTAGGAACTGTGAATCGAGCTCGAAGAGAAATTCCAGATTGCTTGAAAAATAAAAAAAGACAATCTTTACAGGGTTGGCATGATTTAAATCAATCGATTTAAATCAAGATTTAAATCTAGATTTAAATCAACTGATTTTTTTAAAAAAATCAGTTGATTTAAATCATTTTTTTTATTTTTGAAATTAGTCATCAGAGAAATAAGAAATAGGTGTAAATAAGTAATAGATGTTTTTCTGGTATTTTCAGGATTGCTATCAGAAAGAATGTAGCAGGTACAGGTTAAGTCCAGGTGTCCCCCTCCTAATCCTTTAACTGTTTGTTCTTTTGTAATAAACTTTAGACTATGAGGCAAAACACAGAAACACTTTATAAATTATATTTCGTTTGCCAATCTTGGCAACTAAATTATTTGAATCTTTTTTTGTTTCACAAGTTAATAATTAAACAAATGTATTAATGTTCAATAAAATATCGGATACTATGTGCAAGGAACAAGTTTTAAAACTTGCCATATTACACTGTCAAATTTCAATCAAAGCTTACGAATTTTTAAAAATTTTAAAGTAAAAAGTTAGAAAATGTATTAGATAAAGATAGCAGAGTTGCCAAGTCTCCTGATTTTCAGATGTTTCTCCATACTCCTTATTTTTGACATATTTCTCCTAATTGTTCACACTTTTTAAATATTCTGTTATTTAACAATCAAATGTGCTGGGATTCAGTGAGAAAAGCTCCAACACAGGTGTAATTGTTCTTTAGTATGTTTGACCAGTAGTGTTTTATGTGATGAATTAAACCCAGATTTATTATAAACTATGAATCTTTAAGGTTTGTTATTGTTACTATGGTCATGTATTGAATCAATATTAATTTGTCTCTATTAAGACTTATTTATGATCTTTACTATAGTTTTATATGAGTTAATGAGTAACAAAACATCCCTCTTTTTATAATATTTAGTCAAATTAAAAATATGTTAAAACATCCTAAACATATTCTTAATGTGTTCTACTTGTAAAGAAAACATACTTTCCTTATTCGAGTAAGAGTGATAGATTTCTTTTTAATCTTCAGTACAGTCCTCCCTACTTAATCGGGTAACGGATAATCGAATACCCCGCTTATTCGAATAAAATCCTCCGGAATCGAATTTAACCCCATTGGGCTAATGTTATTTTACCCCGCTTAACCGAATACTTTTCGCGAAATGTCCTCGCTTAATCGAATAACAAATGAGTGAGACAATTTGAAAAAGGGTGTGAAAAACACGTTTCAATTGGAATTTCCTCCATACTTTTTGTCATTTTCGGTTGTGGGGGTTGTTACACAGAAAACAAACATCCAGAACTCCCAGCATGAATTTCGCCTGGTAGGTGCATAATGGACTGGTCAAGTGAGTTCCCTTTCTTGTTCATTTTTTTCGAATTAATTTAAAAAATGGAGAAATAAATTGGACAATAATTTCGATTAATATTATATTTTGTTTACTTTCGTTTGTCAAAGGACTTTTTTTTTTTTTATTTTTTCGATTTTTTTACAGTTATTTTTAATGGAGACATTTTCATTTTCAAAACCGGTTCTGAAACTCAAATCAACCTCATTAAAAATATCAGCAATAAAAATCGAATGTTAAAAACGACGAAGCCCTTTGTACAGATCGATCTCAGCTATCCATTGCAAAAAAGATCATTTAAAAATATTGAAATGCGGTAGAGATATCTTTATAAATTTGTTCTATAGAATTAGCATTAGCGAGCAAATCCTTTCGCGTGATTGAAGTAGCCCTTTAATAATAATATGTTGTCACTTAGAGGCTCAAGATGGTGATTGTGATACCATTCAAAAGAAAATCTCGTCCATCTTTTACTCTAAAATTTCCCATAAACCACTTTCATCTACATTTTTAAACCTGTATAAATTACGCAAAGTAAATTCTAACAACAAAATCTGGACCCAATTCACACGATCTGCATTTAGTGTTATGTAAACAAAATGCATGTGTTTACTGTCATTGAACTATTGCGTATTTACTTGTCATTTTGTTTTTATTTTGGTTTGCATTATTCCATTTAAGTTTTAAACTATTTTCTTACTCTGATAATTAAATATACTATATTTAATAATTTTGTTATTTTATTGCATATTATTACATTTATATGCCTCCCCATTTAATCAAATACCCCGCTTAATCGAATATTTTTTCTGGAACCGTTAATATTCATTTATGCGGGGCCGACTGTAATAACCAAGCAATATTGAAACTTAAACTTTTACTAAAGATGTTTACATCAACAAATTAACAAGTTTTCATTGACAAAAATTTCTGAAATAAAAGCTCCTGATTTTTAACTTTTAGTCTGAGATAGAATTACAAAATTTAAAGCAAAATATGAACAAGCTATTAATGGCTGTCATTTTGCTGGAGTTTTATTAAGTCCCTCTGTTTTAAATGGAAATGCAATTTCACTTAGTGTAGAGGAAAATAATGAAGAATTGACATTCATGAAAGAAAATTGTCTAAATCTTCTCACCACTGTAGCACATTTTCAAGCAAAAAATGGCCCATTCCAAAAATTACCATTGCTTGAGATAAAAGTTTCAGATATTATGACAGATTATGATTGGCGGAAGTCCTTTTATATAATGGGAGGTAAAGAGATAATCAGCGAAATTGAGTTTATTTACCAAATAACAACAGCCGTGGCTTTATCTGCTGGAGTAGAAGACAATTTTCTTCTTATGGACTAGTTCATTCAAGCCTTCGTAATAAATTAGGAGTGGACAAAGCTTATAAATTAGTGTTTTTGTTCAAACAATTAAATCCCTGATTTATTTCTATTTGCGTAAAAACAGTTGAATTAATTGTGATTTTTATCCCTTAATAGCTTGTATTAAATGAATATTTGTTTTTTAAATTTTACCATTTTCTATTCATTTACAACCTATTTTAAAAGTTTATTTCTTATTTAATGTGCACAATTCAATTACAAAATAATAGAATGGCTTTAGATTAAAGCCTAGATGTTTAATTTTTAGTACCAATCAGTAATTAGAATATAGTATTTACTGAACTATATAATTATTTTTCATATATTTTTTATAAATTATAAATATTATTTATTCTTTTTTTAGTTATTTTAATAAAAAACTGCTCCATGTATTGTAAAAACATAAAAACACAATAACTAAAAATAGAATTCTAAAAAAATCAAATAAATCCGATTTAAATCAAAAAAATCTGATTTAAATCAAATAAATCCGATTTTTTTGATTTTTTTAAAAAAATCATGATTTTTTTCCAACCTTGAATCTTTATTCCATGAATATATATAAACACGAAAACACCGCTACCCTACTTACTGTATATCAAGAAAAAAAACAGAAGAATGTTATAATGCTCAGCACACTTCATTCAAGCGTTACAATTGGAAGTAATGAAAAGAAAACACCAGAAACTGTAACATTCTATAATGAAACCAAATGTGCAATGGACATTTTCAATCAGATGGCTAGAAAATATTCCGTAAAATCCAGATCAAGGAGATGGCTGGTACATACATTTTACAACATTTTAGACATTGTGGCTATAAATGCTTGGATTGTTTACAAATCAGTGTCAGGCAAGCATATTTCAAGGAAATGTTATATTCAACAGTTAGCAAATGAATTGCGTTCAAATTATGTAAAAGTTAAAAAAAAATGTGCTACTATTCAAAATTATGTACTAGAATTAAACCATAAGTGTAAAAAATGTAAAATTAAAATGTGTAAAGGTAATGCTACTAATAGAAAATGCTCTTCTTGCTTGAAGATGGTATGTGGAAAGTGCACTGAAAAAGTCACCTATTACTGTAAAAATTGTAAATAAGGAATGTATATGATATTGCATTATTTAAATAATGTCTACATATCCATAAAAATTATAATGTGAAGAAAAATAACAATTTTATTTTTTTTAAATATTTTTGTTTCCCTTTCTTTAAATATGTTAATTTCACTTTAATAGATACATCTTTCTATAAAATAAATTGTCGTTTTTTTTTGTTAAAATGTAACAATGTAAGCTAATTAAAGTATGATGATCAAATATAGTGTAAAATTATACTTTGTAGCATCCATTTTGCATAATTTAATTTGTGGTGTCGAAATGACACTGGCGGCTGTTTTAGGATGGCGAAATTCTTCGACGTTCTAGTGTTAAAGAACTTAAAGTAAGAATTTCCGCAAAATTGACATATTTAAATTTTATTTCCTCCAAAATTTACAGTTAAATTGCTATTGTATTTAACTGGCTAAATTTTGGGATAATATTGAGAGGAAATGTTTCCGCTTATCATATCAGTTAAACTCTAACCAATACAAACCAAATTAAAGAAGAAGAAGAAGCGAAGCGTGGTAAATACAGACATGCTACTTTTCCGCGGAAACGCGGAATTCCGCTTTTTTGGCGACGAATTTTATTATCCCTGGGATCAATGCAAATATGCATTAAAATTTGGTGACATTTATATGCAGGGGGGGGTTAACGATGAAATACAACAAAAACGCGAGTCAAATGGCGCCATGGGTGCAAGTTCTTCCGTCTCAGGACGGATTTCCGTCTTGGTAAAATTATCGAGACGGAAATTGAGACGGAAAAAATGGATACATTTTCTTTATTTTCAATTCCAAAAAAAAAAAAAAAAAAAGTTAAAAAAATCGTTTTAAAAATGTATTACAAACGCTAATTCTGCTCTTAAAAACACGTTTCTTTCTTTATCTTTAGCCCGCTATGTTCCCCCTTCCTTCTGCGTTCAGAGTTCTATTTTTAGCCTATGAATCACCCTTACGGTCGGGGAGAGAAATTTCTTTCTTCTCTCTCGCTGACCAGTTCTCGACAAGCATCGACAGTAGAGCTTAAAAGTTTGGAAGCTCGTCTTGCAAGTAACCAATCAGCTTTCTTTTCGCGTTTTTTCACGTTGGGAAATCTGCGTTCTAGTTTACTGTGATTGGTTGCTTCATGATAGGGCTAGAAGTTGTGGGTAAAGCTGTTTTTCATATCGGAAAAGGATGATATATATTCTTTCTTCCATGGTTTTTCAACGCTAGGCATTCTTTTTTATCTTTAGAATGGCAACATTCTTCCGTTTATGTTTATTATGATGCTTCATGAAGATAGATATAATAGAAGGAGAACAAAGACGGCGCTTCCACTTTCGTCCCTGAAGTCTTTCCGAGTTTGGCTGGCATTTCCGGCAGTTTGGGAGCAGATGAAGTCTAGCGCCCCCTACGTCCCGCTAGCAGACTAGTCGAGAGACCAGTCAAACAAGTCATGTGATCGAAAGTCAGTGCAGCATCACTAGCGCCACGCCATGCACTGGGAAATACTTTGGGGCTAAGTTCTGTTGGGAAAAGCCTATCTTCTCGGTTCTCCTTCTATTATTCTATCTTCATGTGATGCTTGTGGTGGTGGCGGCGCATGTTCCATGTGGTAGACCGTATCTTAAGCGTCGTTTACACGGAGCGAGTTTACTAGCTACAAGCCGGCGAATTCGCTAGCTGCTAGTGGACTCGCCCCGTGTAAACAGGTTCACTAGCTAACTATCTAGCGGCTTAGCGAGTGCGGAAAAAGTTGAAAGCTCGGCTACTTTTCTCGCTACTCGCTGGCATGTAAGCTATCTGGCTAGCAAACTATCAGTGTGTAAATGTTGCTGCTAGTGAAACCGCTGCGAGTATTCGCTAGCTCTAGTGACACAAAATGAAAACACAAATTCACAAAATGAATATTTTAATTACTTTAAATAATTTAAAATACTAAATGTCAGGGAATAGCAAAAAGCGCGTGATGTATTTAATTTAATTTCAATAATAATTTATTAAAAAGCGCGTGATATATTTAATTTAGTTTCAATAATTATTTATTAAAAAGCGCGTGATATATTTAATTTCAATAATTATTTATTCCAGTTTTATACGTTCATTATGTTTGTAATTTTATTTTATATTTATTAATTTCTGAAGATGAGCCGATTAAAAAGAGTTGAAACATGTAAATAAAAATTTTGAATGTATTTTAAACGTTTTTATTAATACAACAACGTCTTATAAGCAAAATATTTATTTGTAATATAAATTCTTACTTTTTTGTGGAATATATATTATTAATATTACGATATAGTTATTAATGGACGTAATCAAGACTTATTACTGTTAGTTTTAACGTAAAATTAAGTTTTAGAACGCAACTAGTGATGTAATAGCGAGTTGGCTACTGAGCGAATAAACAAGTTCGTGTGTAAACGACCACTATCTGGCTAGTTGACTCGCTCGCTACTTTTCTCGCCGGCTTGTAGCTAGTAAACTCGCTCCGTGTAAACGACGCTTTAGCGTGAACCTCGTGGATTATTCTTTGCGTGTTTACTGTGCTAACTTTTTGTCCAATAGTGGTAATATGTTATTTTTACCATGGCGTCCGTAAAGTTTATTAATATCAATGAAGATTTTAACGATGTTTGTAAAAACAAATGGCGATGGGCATGGCTCAAAGAAATAGACAAGAATAACAAACTATTTAGTGACTGGTGCCGGAAGATATCGGAATCGGAACTATGAGGGGCACTAAAAAAGGAGTAGAAACTTTAGTAAGGAAAGAAAATGAAAATTTACTTGATATTCATGGCGACATTGTTCATATTATGAGCAATTCTGCAAAAAAATTCTTTTCACATTTTGACAATGTTATCGAAAATTTTGTAAGTGCAGTATATTATGATATACAAGATTCACCAAAAGCCAAGGCATTATTTTCAGATATACAAAATTTGTTAAATTTTGATCAGCCTAGACAATTGCTCAGGCACATTGAATCTAGGTTCTTGCAAATTTCTGTCGTATGTGAAAGGATTTATGCATTACGTGAAGCCTTATTTGTTTATTATTATAGTTTTTTAAATGAGGATGAACAAAAAAGAAATGAGGATAATCTGAACAAGATTTTTATCGCTAGAAGTGTGACTAATGAGCAAAGAAAACACATTAAACAACTGCAAACATATGTATCAAAAATGAATTTGACTGCTGCCGGTAAAAATAGAAAAGAGACTATAATGAGTATTATGTTTGAACAAGCTGAAAAGTTTAACTTTTTTTTGGATTTTTACCGTGGAATTCAACCTCATTTCAATAATTTTATAAAGACTTTTCAGAGTGAAAAGCCCTTGTTGCATCTAGTCCATTCGAAAATATTCTCAATATGTAAAGATTTCTTATCTTTATTCATCAAACCTGAATTTCTGCCAAAATTTCAAGTAAAGAAACTTCTAGAAATTGATGTAAATGATATCTCTAAACAGTTTTCCAATGAATATTTAAATGTTGGCTGCTATGCCTATCCTAAAGTAAAAACTATGAGGTGTCATTGGATGAAACATTTTTATAAACTACTGAGAAATGCATATATGTCAACAGCAAGTTACATGTTAGAGAAGTTGCCTGTTACAAATAAAGTTCTAACTTATTTGACTGCTTTAGATCCTACACAGCGAAAGCAGAGCACTACAATTACTGCTTTTGATAAACTTTCATTGTTATTGCCCAATGTTATTGAGAATGCCAATAGAGGAACTTTGCTGGATGAGTGCAGACAATATACTGTTGATGTGGATATTGATGAGTTAGAAAAACTGAATGTCTATACAGAAAATGGCCGCATTGATTATAATTGGTGGTCGCATATTTTTGAAATTAAAAATAGTGATGGTGAGTTAAAATTTAAATATTTGACTCATTTAGTGAAAGCAATATTAACTATCTTTTCTGGCCCACTCATTGAGGGAACTTTTAACATTATGGACGACATAATAACTAATGACAGATCAGCACTCACTGTTGAAAATTATGAAGCACTGTCTAAAATCAAATATAATTTACGACGGAGAAAAATTTCATCTGTTGATCTCAAACCAGACTCAACAATGTGGAATGCAATTCACAAATCTTATAATGTATATCAAAATTTCTTGAATAAAAAATCTAAAGTGACATTAAAGAGCAGAAAAAAGCCCAAGAAACAAGTTTGTGAACCAAAAGAAACTTTGTCTAACAATGTCAAACATAAAACTGTCATTAATCATGGAGAATTAAAAAAAATAATTTAAAGGAAGTTGTCTCCAAAAATATACCCAAGAAACAAGACAATCAAGTAGTTACAACAACAATTACATCTTTTGCTGACAATAATTTAAATTCGGGAATTAAGCAAAATTTAGCTTCATCTACACAATTGCCAACAAGAAATGAAGAAGCTAATAAATCAACTCAATCTCCTTTATCTCAAGTTGCTAGTAATGCATCTGTGCCTGCAAATCATACACGAAAATTTACAAAATTAAAATCGCCCAAAATCACAAACTTTTTTATAAAAAAATAAGATTTTCTTGATGTACTTATTTCATTTTAAGTTTTAGAATTAACTTATTGAATATTTGATATCTTATTTTAGTTAAGTTTTTAAAAGTTTTTATTTTATTTTTTTTAATTGGAACTTAAATTAACACATTTATTTGTTATTGTTTATTGTCTAGAACATTATTCTTAAAGTAACAGGAAAATTTTCAGTTAAAATAATTTATTAAATGTGTAGGAATTTTACATTTGTATATATTATTGCTAGCTGAAGTTAAAAGAAAATTTAATCATAAATCATTGTATTTCTCCTAATTTATATTTCAATTGAAATATTGTTTTATAGTATTCTTTTTTTCATCAAATCACAGTACTAATAAACTTATTTTTATAAAGTTGGGGGGGGGGTTATACAATTGACATTTTTCTTTCATAGCTGTTAAATTAAAAGAAGTTTTACATGTAAAAAAATTTTAATGCTAGCAGAAATAATCTTTACATTTTTAAAAGAAACTTTTATTTGGTATGATATTTTTACCTGAAATGATTGGCCACTTTTTTTGCATAAATCTGTTGCTTTACATAGTAGTAAGCTGCAAAATTTTTGTATAATATTTGGCATTTAAATTAACACATTTATTTGTTATTGTTTATTATCTGGATCATTATTCTTAAAGTAACAGGAAAATTTTCAGTTAAAATAATTTATTAAATGTGTAGGAATTTTACATTTGTATATATTATTGCTAGCTGAAGTTAAAAGAAAATTTAATCATAAATTGTTGTATTTCTCCTAATTTATATTTCAATTGAAATATTGTTTTATACAGGGATGAGATTCTTCAGACTTTAATCTGAATTTCAGACTTTTCTTCAATTTTTAAAGAAATTTTACCAATTAAATTTTTCGGAAAATTTTATATTTTTTCTTTAGTTTTTACTTTTGTTTTTGTATTTTGATATAATAGTCCATTTTTTCATGTGATATGTAAATTTTAATAGTAATTATAATGTTTAATCAGCTTGAAATTATTAATAAATATTATTGCTCAAATGTCGTTCACACAGTTTTCAGATTTTTACTTTTTTGTCAATCTCATCCCTGTTTATAGTATTCTTTATTTTTCATCAAATCACAGTACTAATAAACTTATTTTTATAAAGTTGGGGGGGGGGGGATCCAATTGACATTTTTCTTTCATAGCTATTAAATTTTGTTAAATTAAAAGGAGTTTTACATGTAAAAAAATTTTAATGCTAACAGAAATAATCTTTACATTTTTAAAAGAAACTTTTATTTGGTATGATGTTTATACCTGAAATGATTGGGCACTTTTTTGCATAAATCTGTTGCTTCTCATAGTAGTAAGCTGTAAAATTTTTGATTCATGCTCATTTTTTTTACAATTTATATGTGGCACAATGTTAATTACTAGTTGAGGTAGTACTGTTTTATTGTAACCTAATAGTAGGTAGACAACAATGAAATATTTTTCAAGCTGTTTTTGGTATTAAAGATTGTAAAAAAACAAGAAAAAGACAACTTGATTTGCACATATTTCAGGTAAGAATATTTTATTTATAGTAGATATTTTTAAAATTTCAAAAATGATCAAGAACATTCTTGAGTATTTCACTATATTATGTGTCACAATGTGTCTTGTGTGTTCATATGTCAATTTCTTGTAAGAATTGTATAAATACTGTTTACATAAAAATATAAATGTTTTACGTGGATATGCATTTTATTTTTTAATTTAGTTTTAACAATCTAATTTTACTGAATATAATATTTAATATGATGAGTTTTATGTAAGTAGTGCGTTCGCGGGTAGATATGTGTACGTTAAGATGGGGGGGGGGGGGTAGGGGAAAAATCAAAATATTTTCAGTCTTGGCCAAATTTCAAACTTGCACCCATGAATGGCGCTAAATTAAGAAAATTTCTTCAAAGGATTGCAGAAACAACGCAAATTCCTCCAAAGGATCGAAAGAAAAAAACTATAAAATTATCAAACATTCGCGGAAAAAACACTATTTTCTTAAAAGGATCGCGAGAAAAAATACGATTTTTGTTAAATGATCACTAACAAAACGCGATTTTCGTCAAAAAATTGCTGGGAAAACACTAATTTTGTGAACAGGTTGCGGAAAAATACTCCAATTTTGTCAAATAATCGTATTTTATCGAAAGATCGCGGAAAATGCTCCAATTTTGTAGAAAGATCGAGGAAAATACGGAAATTTTAACGAAAGATCGCAGAAAATACACATATGTTGACAAAAGATCGCAGAAAACTTAAAAATTTTGACGAAAGATCGCGAAAAATATGCAAATTTTGACAAAAGATCGCGGAAAATACGCAAATTTTGACGAAAAATCGCGGGAAATACGCATATTTTACGAAAGATCGCAGAAAATATGCATATGTTGACGAAAGATCACGGAAAATATGCAAGTTTTGATGTAAGATCGCGGAAAATACGCAAACTTTGATGAAAGATCGAGGAAAATACGGAAATTTTAACGAAAGATCGCAGAAAATACACATATGTTGACAAACGATCGCAGAAAACACACAAATTTTGACGAAAGATCGCAAAAAATACGCAAATTTTGACGAAATATCGCGGAAAATATGCAAATTTTCACGAAAGATAGCACGAAATACGCAAATTTTGACGAAAGATCGCGGAAAATATGCATATGTTGACAAAAGATCGCGGAAAATACGCATATTTTACGAAAGATCTCAGAAAATATGCATATGTTGACGAAAGATCGCGGGAAAAATGCAAATTTTGACGTAAGATCGCAGAAAATACGCAAATTTTGACGAAAAAGCGCGAATTTCGTTAAAGGATTTTGGAGAAATGCAAACTTCATTAAAAAGGCTGTGAGAGAAAAAGTGCAATTTTCGTCATTTAGTCGTGAAAAACGCTAATTTCGTTAAAAACGCAGATTTCGCCAAAAGTCTGTGAGGCCGTGAAAGCTCAGCTTTTTTCTTGCTGAGCCTGTAGCATGTCTGTAAATAAAATGCAGTTACTTATAAAGGGAAAAAAAGTATTTAGAATTTAAAATAAATGCCAAATATCTGCAAGTAAATTTTACATACAATATTGATAACACATGTTATATTTTGATGTTTTAAAGAGAGCAAACATTGGTTTGTAGTTCTATATAAAATGAGGGAGGGAGCTAAAAAAATAAATATACATATAGGAAATACTTTTACATTATCCTCCTCAATCCTGAGACAAATTTTACGTGCCGTTACAAAAGCCAATTTAAAATTATAACATCTCCAAAGATGCATCAGTCTATACATTGATGCTTCTAATATGTACATATTTATTGAAAAAGTCTAAATGTAATTTTATCAATTTTTGAAGCATTAATTTAAAGGATGTTTTGTTAGTGTCGCCTCCAGTCTACATTAGGACTGAAGAGGTTAAAACAATTACAATAAAAATGGCAATATATTATTCCACTAATTAATGTTAAGTATTTATCTTTTGTACAATTTAAAAATTCTGCCAGTAAAATGTTTGGGATCACTAGTTTCATAAAAATATTTAAAACATTAGTTTTAATAAATATTGTAATTTTTTTTTCTTTCATATCAATAAATATAACAAGAGATTATGTCATTTTAGCATGCAACAATGTGTAAAATTATAAGATTATTTAAAGCTTTAATTTTACATATTCTATTTATGCTTTAAAGCTCAAACAGAAAAACTTACTTTGCTTGCTGAAAAATACACTTTGTGTAATATTCCAATCTTCTGTTAACATGTACTGTTTTGGAACTATATCTGTTTAATGGTCTCAGTGATACAATTTATTAGACTAAAATCCAATTTATTTATAATTCTAGACCATGTAAACTTTTTTTTTTTTTTTGCATTGATCCCTTTATTTATTCAACTCCACTTTCTCAACACAATAAAGTAAGGTATACTATATGATTGTGTAAGCTAAATGATAAAAACGTGTTTTAATATTAATAATTCATACAGGCTATTTAACAATATTTTTTTGAGTTTGGTGGCACTATTGTAGGATTGATAGCAACCTGAAAAAGTGTAACAGCATAACATTAGATATTGATCTCGGGTATCCCATGAAAAAAAAAAAAAAATAAATAAATAAAATAAATGTAATAAAGTGCAAGTGATACATTTGTCAAGAACACTATCATGGTTTATTATCAGCTTGTGAATGGTTGATATTTAACGTTGTGCATTTTTAATTTTTCGAATTTGATTGTATTTTTTTCTATTTTTTAACTTTAAATCTCAGAAAAGGTACCAAATAGTTTTCCAAATATAAAAGTGTCCGAATGTAAAAAAAAAAAAAAAGAAAAAAAAAAGCAATCAAACTCGAAAAAGGTACAACATTAGATATTGATCTTAAATAAAGTATCTTAAATATCCTAAATTATATATAAATGATAATATTTATCTTAAAATAAAATAAAAGTTCTAATAAAATGCGAGTGAGATGTTTGTCGTGAACCATCCCATATTAACTTGCTAGTTTCTTCGTGCGAAAAAACTGGTTCATATAACAGTGAATTTAAACGTATCAATACTAGAATAGTGTAAAATCTTTGAAAAGGAAGTCTTTATACACTACACGGCCATTGATGACCGTTCACTTGCGATTTTAGGCATTTTGTTAAATATTTAGAAAAATACATGCGGAATCATCCCGAAACACTTAGTGTACAAATGTAATAATACAAATCATACATTTCCGTGAAGATTTTTTACCGAAACGACCGTCAACAAATTAAAAAAGAATATCTTTTGGATAACCCTGTCAAAATGAATGTAGCAAAAGTGCTCAAACTGTAGATTATGAGTTAGTGGCTTGTTGTAATAAACTGTGTTCATTTTTATTTTCATACTCGCCCAATCCAAAGTTGTGGGTGTGACATTTACACAACTTAAATTAGTCACCAGCAAAAATATTTTTGAGCATTGGTTTCAATTTGTATGATTTTCAATGTAGACCACTTACACATACATTTATCCAAATCTGAAAATTGTCCGATGTATTATTTATTTATAAAAAAAATAATTTCCACCTGTTGCGGGTGTGACATAAAAAGGACATGCATTTTCATCTTTCAGTGCAAAAATGCAAAACTCTGTGAATTATGACAACTGAGTGAATTGATTTTTTTTAAATATTAGACAGTAATACTTAAATAATTATTTTATGAAAAAATTAAGTTACTTACTCAATTCTTGCTTTTGTAGAAAATATTTAAAATTTTCGTTGCGGGTGTGACTTGTATAGCCAATAAAAAAGTGACATACACAAATATTTTCAACGCAGATTTTTTTTATTAAAGAATTAATCAATATTACAATTATAATATCTAGACAGGAAAATATCAAACAAATTTCATTTCCAATCTTGAATTTATAATTTCTGGTGATGGTAGCATTTTTTACAAAAATGCTCATTTTTTTCCTAGGATACATCTGACTGACTGGACAAAATATACACGTTTTCATAAAATTTTTTCAAACATCCTAATTCTATATCGTCACCATCCATTTGTCTTATTTTTCCATCAAAGTTTTCATTTTTTTAATGTTGAGAAACAACTTCTACAAAATCTCCAACTGCACATTCATCATTGGATATTATATCCTTGACAAAGTATGGATACATCTGACTGACAGAGCCAAATAAGCACATTTTCTTAATTTTTTTTCAGATACTCTCATTCTATATCATCCCCATTCACTTGTCTTATTTGTCCATCAAAGTTTTCCCTTTTTTAAATGTGGAGAACAAAACAACTTCTACAAAATCTCTAACTGTACTCTTATTGTTGGATATTATATTTTTGAAAAAAATATGGTAACAAATTCTCTTGTGATCACTCTCTGAAGTTATTGCTACATTAATTGTTCCTATGTCAATAGAAACAACATGATGTATCGATTGAATGTTGAGCTTTGATTGTACTTGGTGTCAGCATGTATGAAGCATTTTCACAATATCTTCTGAAATTTCACATTCAGCAAAGTTCTTTTTATATTTTTTAGGACTTTTTCTACACACATGGCAAAATCTGAAGCTGAATTTATAGTAGCATAGTGTTGCTAGCGTTACCATTTTCTTGGCAACTGCACCAACCCCCATCGACAACTCCTTTACCATGAGATGAAATGCAAAAGGATTGCCATTCTTTACCATGATTTTTTTAATTGTCTCTTCTTTTCCCTCCTTGCTTTGTCTCTTTCCTTCTCTTGTTGTAGATATGCTTCATATTTAAAAGGTTATATTTTTTTGATGATATTGTCATCTTTCTATACTCTTCATTCTCTGCAAAAGAGGAGAAATTAATGTGTAAACTGAATACATATAGCACTTCAAGTCCAAAACTATATGCTTAACAAATTGTTAATATTTATCCCTTGAAATTTCTTATCTTATATAAAGTTAATTATGTTAAATTTTGGTCAATTTCAAACTGACTATATACATTTTATGCTAACTTAATAAACATTTTAGCAGTTTCTAGTATTCTTACTTCTACTTTTTATTTAATTTGAATTAAAAGAGAAAAAAAAAATCTTCCCCTAATATTGCTTTACTTATTTTAAAAAACTAAAAATATATATATTAGATAAATACTATCAAACAACAAAATAAAAAAAATATATAAAAAACAAAACAAAATTAACAAATTTAAAGAAAATTGCTAAAATATTGTTTCGTAATTTTCTTTTTTTAATTTCTACAAAAATCTTACCTTTTAAATTAATTTCTTAGTCATATATCACTAATAAAATTATTTTCTTGTAGTAAAGCAACAATTTTATCAATCCAAACTGAAAAAATCAACTGCACACAGTGTCACATGCTCAGATGATGCAATTTATTAACTGGAATTCACTTTATTAAATCAAAAGATATAGTTAAAGCTGCCAAGTACATGTTTTCCAGCATATTATTCTTATATAAATTTACATATAATTTGTTCAAATATACATTTGTAATCAATTTTAAAAGATGTTGCGGGTGTGACTTTAATTAAATGTCATGCCCGCAACGCTCAATAATTATAATTAAAATATTAATTAATTTTTTTTGTGTCTGTAATTCAAAGTATCTTAATAAACTACTTTTGAATATAAAGTTTCATAACTTTAAATAAAAAATATTTTTCTGTAGAGATATAAATGTAACTTTTTGTTGCAGGTGTGACACAATAATTAAGAGTAATTAAATATGCTTACCTTTTGTAATGAAGATTAGTGAACACTTCTCTGCAGACAAAAACTCTCAATAATAGCTATCTGATCATATATATCCAAGTTTGGAGATTTTCAGAATGTTTGTTCAGCTGTACGAGACCATGAAATGTAAAGATTTTTGCCGCAGTCTATTTTACAAAGTCATAGTGTCACTTTATTAATTAAAATAAGTACGTTAATGACTAAAATTTAATTCTTTTTTGATAAAATATGAAACAATGCACTCTTAACAGTTAATATGCAAAATTTCAATCATATTTAAAGAAATTTAAATTTTCATCCTCATGTCCATTTTTTTGTGGATTGGGCGTACTATTATATTTATATACTAAGAGTTTCAGGATAATTCCTGATGTATGTTTCTAGATATTTAACAAAATGACTAAAATCACAAGTGGACAATCATCAATGGCCATGTATTGTATATACGGAATCCGGTCTTTAATATGTATTATGTAAATATATATTTCAAGAAAAATAATATGGACAGTTATACCTCCTAAGATAGAAACCTGTTTAAAGCGGAAAATATTTCGGTTTTCAAGGTTTCATTGAATGAATAAGAGAGATTATTAAAATTCTCATGGTAAACTTTCTTTTAAAGGGGGAGTAGGGGGGCGCCAAAATCTGTGCTTACCACAGGTGGAAAAAAAAAGGCTAGTTTTGTCCCTGAAATGCATAATTTGCTGCTACCAATATATAGAAGGTGGTAAATACAATTAAATCCGTGGGAAACATTTAAATAATCAGGACAAATCTACGTTTCTCACGGTTTTTAAGAAAATTGAAGAAATTGCCCTATTTTTCAAATGGCATATACTGCGTTTTCTATTGAGTGTATAAAAAAATAGTAAATATGAAAGTTCTAGGGAATTTTGTCCACTTTAATATTGTAACTAACAAATAATATGCCACGACAACAAGTCTCAAAATATTAAAAAAAAAATAAATAAATAAATAAATAAAACTTTTGTTGTTTACACAAAATTTAGCTTTGAGAAATTTGTTAGAAAACTTGGTTTTTCCAGCTTGGCATGATTATAAACAATTGAAAAAAAAATCTTCTACCTGATTTTTGGAGATGTAAAATGTTTATTTTCCCTGGACTGCATAAAACAACCGTAAAATCTTTGAAAATGAAATCTCTATATATGGAATCAGGGATGACGCCAAAATGCATGTTTTGCATGGGTGCAACAAAGGAAGGTTTTGGTCCTGAAACACATAATTTACTACTACCAATATGTAAAGTATTCTTTTAAACAAGGCTGTGACAACTAGTTTCGAGATATTTAAGGAAAAAGGAGTTTTTTTTTTTTTTTTTTTGGGGGGGGGGGGGGGGGTGGCCATCGAAAATTTTTTTTAAGAATTTATAGGAAAACTTTTTTTTCCCATGTTAGTATCAATATCAAGAAATAAAAAAAGTAAACTCTTCTGCCCGATCTTTTTTAAGATAGCCGCATTTTCATGGTATACATTTCCCTTTGACAGAAAAGTCTGCCAAAGTTAGTGTTTTGAACTGAATTTCAAGACGCAACAGCACCGGAGAGGAATAAACTGCTGTCCTGAGACAAAAATTTCATATAACTCAAGATATAATTTATATATGTGAAAATGAAAAAAAAAAAGAAAAAAGAAATCCGATTACACAGCCGTTTAACAATCATCCCTGCAAGTATCATGCTTTTAAGTTTAAAAATGAGTAAGGAATTTTCACGTTAGATTTTTTTTCTTTTGAGAATTAGTTTAAATTTTAAAAAATCTAATTAAAAAAAAAGGCTTATGTGCACGTTTTCTCGCAACTTTCTTATAAAATATCTTTTGCCTATGCAGTTTTTGTAAAAAGGATGGGTGAGTTCAAAATAATAACAGTAAATTATAGTTCCATGCTTAAGCGGTAAGTATTGAAAAAGATCTTTTTAAACAAGTATTTCAATTTTAATTTCTTTTCAGTTTTTTTAAACAGAAATGGAACCATAAAATTCTTATTCTAAATTTCTGATGTAATCACTAGGCTAAAAATTATTCAGAAATTTTATGCAATTTGTTGTTATCTGTTCATTTGCAGACATCGAACCATTTTGTTATATTATTATAAAACATTTCTGTGCCAGGTCGGCAGAATTTGGACAATTTTTTCAAGAGCTGAAAAAAAAAAAAAAAAAAAAAAAAAACCAGTTGAGTTAGCTATTTAAAAAAAAGAAAAAAAAACTTGTTTTTCCTATATAAATATTTTGTTGAATTTGATAATATATAAATGCATCGATTCATATTTAATTAGAATTACTCAGAGTGCATTTGATCTGTCTGAGCTCACTGAAGATGAAGAATCTTTCGATGAGCTCAAAGAAATTTTAAAATACTTTGAGGATACATTGGTGTTTAATAACGAAATACATGCCGATCTATCAGAGAGTGAACAAAAAGGGCTTGCTAGAGGTTTTATAGCATGTCGAGAGCGTGAAAGAAACACAAAGGATTCTTCATTAAGTATTTTTTACAGAAAACTTACCTGATGCCCCTCCACATGCTAAATGAAAAATAAAACTATCAGCCCTTGGGCTAACAATTCCTTCTTTTTTTTGGATGAAAATCATAATAAAAATAGACTGAATTTTATATTTGCTTACACAGAACTAAGAAAAATTGTTTACAAAATCTAAAAATTAATAATAGTAATAATAATAATACGCAATATTTTATTTTTGCTTATTTAATATAACTTTATATTATGAAATTATCTTATAACTATTATCCACTCATTGAATTTAAATTTAGTATAAAAGCATTTACAGATTGAAAAATGAAAATTTATCATTTTTTATTGTAGATGTGTCACAATTGCCTTAAGATTTAATATCTATTATTATTATTCCTTATTTTTTAAGAATAAATTTTATGATATAAATGTCAACATGCATTGGTCATTTTGCCAAAACGTACAACAATGAATTTTATATTTGTCTACAGAAATAAGAAAGGTTATTTACAAAGCCTAAAAACTAATAATAATAGTAGGCAGCAATATATTTTTGCTTATTTCATATACTTTATATTATGAAATTAACTTATAGCATGTATAATTTTCCCTCATTGAATTTAAATTTAGTTTAAAAAAATCATTTACAATTCAAAAGTAAAAATTTATCATTTTTTATGCTAGAAGTGTTGCAATTATCTTATGATTTAATATCTAATATTATTATTTTTTCCTCTTTTTTTTTTCAGGAGAAATTTTATGACACAAATGTCAATGTGCATTAACCATTTTGCTAAAATGTAGAACAATGAATTTCACATTTGTCTACAGAATTAATAAAGTTGTTTACAAAGCCTAAAAATTAACAACAACAATAATAATAATAACATAATAAAAATCAAGAAAATATATTTTTTTCTTTTAAATTTGTACTTGCAAAGTCTTTAATTTTTTTTAAGTTCAATGTTTAGAAATAAATTATTATATTTCTATGTAGAGTGTAAAGTTTATATTAAAATGACCTGTATTTTATTTTTAAATACTTAATTTTCATAATAAAATTTCTCTCGTCTTCTTTTTCCTTTTCTTTTTTTTATATTGGGTGTACACCAATTTTATTTTTAATCCGCTTGCATCCTAAATAAACATTAATGTTTAGTTGAATACCGCATTTTCAGCGCAAAATTAAACCGAAGTCAAAAATCACTTTCCATGCATTTCTTGCTAGCTTATTGTAATATTAATGATAAATAAACTAAATTTATTTAAGATGATTTCATAATGCAATCAATTCAATTTTTGCAATGCAATCCATTGATTCAAAATACGAAAAGAATCATTCAAAGTCCAATTAACTTATTAATTTTTTTAAAAAGTTTAACTTTTCATACAAAATTTGATCTATTGAATTGAAAAACGACTAAATAAATATATTGAAAACCGCGACTTTTCTTATCTCTCACAAGAGTTTCTAGAATTACACTAGGAAAACTATTCTACAACTAGGCGTAACTAGATTCCCTACCCAGTCACTCTAGTAGGGAGGAAGTAGGCTCCTTCTCGGTGGGAAGCATAAGGGGGCATCTCTATCCCTCTCTTGCAACAAGTGAAGTCATGGGGTTGCTGGAATAAACAACATTTTGCATCGTTTCTTGCACGGCCTGTCCAAATAAAAAAGCTTTTTTTTTAAAACAAAAGAACTTTTTGAACAAAATTTAATGTAATAAAGTGTAAAATCTATCCTTTATTGAATTTATTAGAAAAGTAATGATAACATATAAAAAAGTAAACATATAAAAACAATAAAAACAATCTTTTTTTTATCCATACGGAAAACCAGTAGAACTCGTATCTCCACCTGTTGGTGTCTATTGGAAACACAGAAAAATTTTAAATTAAAATTTAAAAAAAAAACGGTAATATATTTCATCCAAAAAATTATACCACTTTTAAGACATGAGTCTTATCTTTCACCAAAAAAAAAAAAAAAAAAAAAAATCTATCACTGTAATAGCAAATGCATTATAGTGATTTTTAGAATGTATCATAAGCAGTATATGAGAAGATAATACTGACGGTTACCCTTAAATAATACCAGTTTTTAAAGAGTTGATTAATTTCTCGAAATTCCTTTCTGTATTCAGTATTGACAAAAACAATATGACAAGTATTGAATCTTCTACTATCGTGTTCCACTAATTTAAGCTTTGTATGGTTGAATAATATAACATGAATATATATATATATATATATATATTTAAGTAAGAAATATGAAAGCTACCTCTTCCTCCCGGTACTGGCTGGAAGGACTTTTAAAATTTTGATACGTTGGTATGTCTGCTTTAAAATAAAAATTCATTTTGATGATTTGTTTAATGTTGATAATATTATAGTTTTAGATTATAACTTTTATCTTTCAATATTTTAGAGGTGTAGTACATCTGTTCAATACTGTTGAAAAACATCAGAAAGGGAAAAAAACTGAAAAGAATATTAAAAGAAAAGAAAGTGTGGGTGCTGTAAAGGGCACTTTCATGGACATCTTGAAAGGACAATCAAAGAAACAGCAATCATTGGAGGTAAAGAAATACATTTTAAAAATTTCTACTTTCTGCAATTTGAATTTAATGCTAAATTATTTTTATATAACATTTTTATCTGTTTAGTTCTTTTTAAAGGCCAGTGTTATTTATTATATATTGTTATTTACTATTGTATAATGGTACTTTAACTACTGTATGAAACTAGTCGGATGTGGCATTCGTACAAAATACTGGCTAAAATGTTTGTGTAAAATGACTACTGTGGTATATATACATCCCTCAGAATGATAGCAGCACCGTCATTATTGAATATACCTATATTGGTTTTGTAATATTAATTATTTACAAAGATATAAAAAAGTAGCAAAATTCTGTTGAAATATCATTGAAGTGTATGGCAATTAATTGTTTTGAACAAGTGCAATGAATAAAATTGAATAAGTCTCCAGTGCAGTAATACCTACAGGGTTGCTACACCACCGGGAAAACACAGGGAATTTCAAAATCCCCTCTCAAAACAGGGAAAATCCAGGGAATTTTGAAAAAATCCTAAAAAACCTGGAAAACACAGGGAATTTTTTTTCCTGTTATATCCAAACATTTTTTTTTTTTTTTTTTCTGCTTTCAAAATAAAATCCTCTTTGCGGAAATAAGAAAACCCTGGAAAAGCGGCGCGAAAATTCACTTAAAGCGGCTCTTCCATGTTTCTGCATACACCCTTTTTTTGCTATGCGAATAGTTGAATCCACATAGCTGCACCTCCTTCTTATGTCATCCATCTACGACTGCGTATAATGTTTTTTCTCTTCCGTTTCTCCCATTGCGTCAATTCAAAACATGCATGAGGTTCTACCGCGGATCCGTGATTTTCTGTTTTTTTTTTATACCATCAAAAGATCGCATGAAAAAAAATGATTTCCGTGAAAAGGTCACGAAAAAAATGCGATTTTGTCAAAAGATCAAGTGAAATACACGATTTTCCCTAAAAGATCGTTAGAAAAATGTAATTTTCGTCAAAAATTCCAAAATCGTGGGAAAAAAATTCAATTATCGACAAAATAATTCTGTTTTTGTCAAAATATTAAAAAAAAATACTGTTCTTGACAAAAGATTGTTAAAAAATGGCGATTTTTATCAAAAGGCCACGAAAAAAACGGCAATTTTCGTCATAAAGTCGAGAAAAAATGGCAATTTTCTTCATCGAATTACAAAAAAAAAACCCATGGTTTTCATAAAGAAAACAGCGATTTTCGTCAAAAAAACCAGCAATTTTCGTCAAAAAATCTCGCGTTTTTTGTTTAAAAAAAAAAGCATGAAAAAATGTAGATTTTTGTCAAAAATTGCCGTGACAAAAAAAATTGTCAAAAATTGCTTTTTTTTTTTTTTTTTTTTTTTTTTTTACGCCGAGAGTGGTAAATATTTCAAAGTATTTTTTAGCTGAATGCTTGAGTATTACTGTACTGTTTTTATTATTATTAATGTAAAATGTGGGATTTAATAATAAGTGTAATAACTAAGAGTTTTTTTTATTTGCTCATGTTATATAATGTATTATATTTGCTCAGTTAGTTGGGTAATGGTAAATTACAAGGTAGTTAACTGACATACGTACACGCATATATTTTTGCACTCTCAACATAGAATAAACGCGTTACAGTACAGGGAAAACACAGGGAATTTTTTTTTAAGATTAGAGTGGTAACCCTGACCTATACAAAATGAATTCACAGTCAAGGATTAATTGATTCAATTACTTGATTAATTCATTTGGTATTGTGGCAATAACGAATGTGATAAAGATGAAGTTTGATCTTATAAACTTCATTGTTTCTTTGATCATAACCTGTTTAAAGAATTTGATTCAATTAACAAATATTAAATGCATAAATATTTTACATTTAAATAAAATAATTTAAAAGTAGGAAAAAATCTGAGTCATTCAATATTCTTATATATATATATATATATTAGGGTGGTCCTTAAAAGTTGCTAAAAAATTTTTTTCATGATTTATACCGGGGCATCCTGCCATTTTGTTCTACTCATTGAAAAAGAATTACAGCAATTTTTTCAAATTTTTTAACATGAATTTAAAGGTCGCTACCACCATTCAAAGTTTAGACTTATTCAAAAATATTGAAGGAAAATACATAATTATTCTTAATATCAATAAACATATTTTTATTAAATATTTCAGTAAATTCTACAGCAACTACATTGTTATGTACATTTAAAGAAGAAGAAAAAAGCTATCATTATTATAAAATCCTTACATTTACCTTTTTTTAGGCATCAATGTAGATTTTTTAGTCTGTATATTTGCTTCGAAACTGCTTGACTAACAACAATAAGTACTGTTTTGTTCTTCTTCTTTTGTATGAACTTTATTGTATTCCTCAATAAGTGATACCCCATGTTCAGGTAAATCATTAATAACTTTGACTGAAGCTGCAAAAGTCTTACAAGTTTTCAGGCCTTGCAGTGTTCCTATATTTCCTATTTTTTTCTATATTTTTCATCCCTCCACCCAGGCATGAGATTTTTCCGCAGATCTGCGATTTTCCTCTTTTTTATCATTTTTTGCTTTTTTTTTTTATATATCGTCAAAAGATCGCTGAAAAACGGAAAAATCGTGTGAAAAAATAAGATTTTCGTCAAAAAGTCTCGAAAAAAAAAATGCTATTTTCATAAGAAAAAAACCGCAATTTTCATCAGAAGATCACGAGAAAACGTGATTTTTATCAAAAAATCATGAGAAAAACGCGATTCTCGTCAGAAGATCGCAAGAAAAACGCGCTTCTAGTCAAAACATCGTGAAAAAAAGCACGATTTTCGTCTAAAGATCGCGAATAAATACTATTTTCATCAAAAGATTGTGAGAAAAATGCAAGTTTCATGAAAAAGTCGTGAAAACTGGAACTTTTGTTCGAAAGATCGCGAGAATAATGCAATTTTCGCCAAACGGTCGCGAAAAAACGTGATTTTCGTCAATAGATCGCGAACAAAAAGCACGATTCACGCCTAAACATCGCGGAAAAAGCACGATTCTCACCAAAAGATCGCGAGAAAGACGCGATTATTGCCAAAAAGATCGAGAGAAAAACGCAATTCTCATCAAAAAATCTCTAGAAAAATGCGGTTTTCATCCAAAGATCGCAAAAAAGCGCGGTTTTCGTCTAAAGATCGCAAATAAATACTATTTTCATCATAAGATCGCGAGAATAATGCAATTTTTGCTAAAAGACAAAAAACGTGATTTTTGTCGAAAGATCAAGTAAAAAACGTGATTTTTGTCTAAAGATCGAGAAAAAAATTCATAAGGTATTTGTACCCTATATGGACAGGGCTCTCAATATGGGCACCCCTAATATTTTTAAAGGTAATAATTTTAATCGAGAGATGGCTCAACATTTTTGCGAAGAAAAGCAGTTGAAAAGATAATTAAGGCTGGAAAGTGTAAAAAAGTGCGCTGTTCGCCATTTAGAGGAAACCTGTTGTTTCGAGATGTGCTGATCTTAATTACTTGTAAGCTTAAATTCTTATTAGATATGGTAAAATTACATTAAATGTTAAAAAGTGGAGTATTTTAGAAAGCTAATAAAACATATTTTCGATTGATATTGCATATTTTGCTTAAAAATATTTTCCTTATTCATTTGTTACTAGATTTAGTAAAACTACACCCAATTCCCAGTATGGACAGCTTATGTCCCCAAAGGCATCAAAGTGGTAAAAATCTTTGTTCGACAAGATGTCATTTGAACAATCCCCCCAAAACCTTCCTTCAAAAAACCCTTGCAGAAAAATAAAAAGACACCCCCCCCCATCCCCCCGCCAGTAGGATATCTGTTGGCGAAATCGTAGGCACCAATGGTATGACTTCCTCAACAAAGGAGAGCTGGTACTGCTTCTTTTGCAGTATTGCTGCTTTTACAAACATGCGGCCATGCATCACATGTGGCAGATATGTTCATGGGGATTATGTGGGACTTACTGCCCATGGTGAAAAAGTTTCTATTTGTCCATGATGTGAGGACTGAATAATAACAGATGTAAATTCTCAAACAGATGCTATAAAGCTAAGCAAAACCAACAATATTATTTCATAATATTAGTAACTAAGGGGCTTTGCATGGGTCTTCGAAGGGTAAAAACCGAGAATGATCCTCCCCTTTCGAAAATGCATCTTCTGAAGATATTTATTGTCCTCCTCCTCCTCCGAATACTTTAACATACATTTTTTTTATTCCCTCTCCTCTAAAATCCCTTGGAAAAGTGGTTCTTCCATACACATTGTGTAGAAAGTTTATAAGGAAACACCTGTCCATAATAGGGACAGGTAGTTCCTTATATGGACACTTGTAAACATTTTTTGTTTTTATCATATAAATTAAACCAGAATAATTACAAGGTCGCTAATTTTAATAATGATAGTCAATAGTCCAAGGATAGTGGACACACATTTTTGGAGTCCTCTGACTTGTACACGGGGGTGAAAAAAATACATTTTCCTTAAGGTGTCCATATAGGGTACAGGTACTATATTTCATCAAAGAATAAAAAAAAAAAAAAAAAAAAACCCTTAAAAGATTGCAAGAAAGGTGGGATTTTTCAAGGGAAAATGCAAATTCCATCAAAACATTACAGGAAAAAAAAAAAAAAAAAAAAAAAAAAACACCTGGGAATGCCATTGGAAAAATGTATAATTAATGTAGGGAAGGAACCCCCACCCCCCCACTGTAACCTTTTATAAAATTTGCTGGAAATTTCAGTGTTTTTAAGAACTTTGAATTGCTCTTGCTATAGAAACTCATTTCATATAAATTTATTACAAAAAAATCCTTTATAATCTTTATTTCAATTTTTTATTTATTTCTGATAAATGCAAATTCTGTAAATGATGTTGATTGATGATTCAGAAAATAATAGTAAAAAATATTGAATATTACGGGGGAGGTGGGTGTTTACTCTTGAAACCAGTATTTTAATCCTGAAGTGTGTTAAAAATTTCTGAAATAGTCTGGAATGAACTTTAAATAGTTTACTTATGTTATAGTTTTTACAATGTTGATATCTGTCTAGGTCAATGTATTAAAACATGTGTTGGTGTATTTACGTATAAATAAAATTTCCTATAAAATTCCTATATTTTCTTCAAAAAAAAAAATCCTATATTTCCTATAATATTTTTGAAAAAGGTCACTTTTAGGCCTGAGTTTTGTAAAATTCATTTTTATTCTAATTTGTCACATCTGTTTCAAAAAAAAAAAAAAAAAAAAATCTGAAGGTGATTCTATAATTTTAAAGATCCTCAGAGTGTTAATTGTTACTAAATATTGCAAATTATTTTTGAGAATGTCATCAGGATCAACTAATGCATGTTTCAATGGTTTCTCATTTTTCACATATTTCAAAGCATGCACCACTTTTTCTTTTAATTTTAAATGAGACATTGTCATCGAAAAATGTAAAAGCAGCTAGTTCTTCTGACAAGTGCTACAAATGTCCTAGGAATGTCTTCATAGCACACAAAGAAATGTCTTTATTTATATTTTTCATACTCTTTCAAGTTTTTTAGGAGCAATAAATCATTTCCAAGCGCAGAACAAGCACATGGTGCCTGATACCAACTGTGAATGTAGATTTTTACCACAAACGAGCAAACTTGGCGAAATTCAGATTCTTTGTGCTTACAGAATTTAAATTGATCTCTAAATAAATAAATCTTGAGTGAGTATATAGCCTTTGCCATCCATCGTGCTCGATGCAAGCCACCAGGGGTTCTAAAGTGAACACCTCTTTCGTGTACTCCTCCTAGGAAAATGATGGCAAGCTCTAACAGTTCTTTGTAATCGTCCCTTGGTTAAAAGTTATTAAGTTGATTTTGTGCAAACTTTATAATTTCTGATGCATTTTCCATTGTTCTTTCATTGGTAAAATTATTACATTCGGAAGTCTGAAATATGCCATGATCAATAGAGTTCCACGAAATTTTATATCATTTAAATAAGAGTATGTCTGGTCCGTTTGGAACTCAGAGTGACTTAATAACAACTGCTTCCAGCGTAATTTCTAGGATGTGATGACAGCAAGTGCACCAAAGCATTTCTTTCTTCATTTTCTGTTCCAAAAGAACACAAGCTCCTCTTGATAACTTGGAATTTAAGTAGGTTGTATCAAAACACATAGATTTTACTTGGTCTGTAATTCCCCTTGACTCCAATGTTTTGTTAATAGCAAAAGATATTGCTTCACCTGTTCCTGACTGAAGTTTTGGAACAGCAAGTAATTGGTCATTATTTTTACCAGAAATAGTGATTGGTAATCTATCAACAGTTTCAGATCTTGAAATGTTTTCTTAAATTTTGCCATTCCAATGAACAGTCAATGGAACACTTGCCGAAAACTCTTTTTTTTTAATTTTCGACTCTGCTTGTTCGGCTTTGTATTCTAAGGCGCCAAATAGAGAATTTGTTAACATTATAATTGGCAGGATCCAGGATCACAACCCACACGTTTTAGTGTTGTAGTCAAAACAAAAGCTACCTTTCTATCACTGAACTTTGCTGCATCAATACTTGCAGCTACGCTATTGTCCAAAATGTTGATTCTACCTCTTTTTTTTAGGTTCATCATCTTTTTTAAGGTTCAATCGTTCAAGTTGCACAGTAACACTCTGCATCTACTCATTTCACTAGCTAGCAACACACCGAGAAGAGGCGGGAAACAATATGAAAGAATAGTCTACACTTCGCATACAATTATTAAAAAAATTAATTTTTTGTCTACTCATTAGCTGAATTGCAGATGTTACCATAGCAAACAAGGATTACACTAAGAGTAGAGGATTGTGGACTACTAATACATAAGAAAAATACCACTTTTGTGAAGAAAAAAAAAAGTTGCACACACAAAAGTCAATAATTTTGATAATAAATATTTATTTTGGGCTTAAGAAACATTTTATTACAGAATCATTTATTAAAATTAAAGGTAAATTATTATTCTTTGCTTATTTTTATTGATTTTTCAATTGATTCAAGCACTATTTTATGTTAAATTAGCTGACCCGTCGGCATTGCTCTGGCCCATTAAAAAAGCGCACAAAAACTCTAATATATTTAAAAATTGCTGAAAATTTTAAAAACTCAGCATGAATTTTTGAAAAAAATTGAAGCATTCAACAGTCTATATGGCCTAATGTCATACTATGACTCAATTTCGCGATGACTATGAATATGTATTAATAATTTAAAAATTAGATCCAAAAGATATCAAATTTTCTAATTTTTCAAACATTCAAACCTTGGTAGCGACCCTTAAAATTTGTTTTAAAATTCTGAAATTTGTATGGAGTTCTTTTTTTTATATACATAGAACAAAATAAAGGGGTGCCCCATTCAAATTTTGAAAGTTCATTTTTAAGGACCACCCTAATATATATATATATATATGTTATATGTATGCATTTATTTTACATCTTGCCCAACTTTATCTTCTTAATATATATATATGTTTTTAAAAATATTTATATTACACTTAATTGACATCCAAATGAAAAAAAATATGGGATTAAATGAAATATACACATTTGATGCAATTATCAGGGCTCCCAAATGGTCCCCTTTTTCCCCCAAAAGTCCCCTTTTTAGAAAAAGGTCCCCTTTAGTCCCCTTTTTTATATTTTGGTCCCCCAAGTCCCCTTTTCTGTGTTTAAAAAAAATCGCCGCAAAAAAAAAAATAAAAAAAAAAAAAAAAAAAAAAAAAAAACTTTGAAAATTATTAAAAGTTTAAAAATCCAAGAAGACAAAATTTATTAAAGTGGGCATAAAAAAAAAGGCATTATAATGGGTATAAAAAAAGCGTTGTAACTGAAATTCTTTCATGAATCTAAATGTTAAAAAGTTACCTCAGAATACAGGCAAATTTTAAGAATCTCATTGAAATTCTTAAAAATTAAAAAATTTGCAGAATGCGAAATTTACTATATTAAGCTACTGCTTGACCAGTCTTCAATAACGGCCCTTGGCAAGCAGTATGCCTGATGACTTAGCAACAAAAGACAAAGATTCCAGATGTATTATTCTTACAATTAAACATGGTGAGAGATACATTACATTATGAGGAGCATTTTATGGAAAAGATGCTAATCCGTCTGTTAAAATCTGAGGCAAGATGAATGATGCAATGTATAAGGATATTTTGCAAGATAATTTGCTGCCTTATTGGATCCAAAATTTTGGTCACAACTATAAGTTTCAGTACAATAAGAAATCGAAACATACATGAAAGCTTGTCAAGCAATGGCTTTCGCACAAAAATATTTCGCTTTTTAAATGGCTAGCCCAAGCATCCAATCTAAATACTATAGAAAATCTTTGGAATGAACTTTAGAAACATGTTTCAAATTAATAAAAGTCCAATTCAGCATGGCCGGAATTTTCCCCATAAATTTGAAGATGAGTGGGAAAACGTACCACAGATGACTTTCAACTGTTCATTGAATTGATGCCAAGTCGCTGCACCTTGGTACATTTTGCTAAAGGTATGACAACATACTAATTGTAAATCTAATTGATCAGTGATTTTCTATTATAACACAATTTTTTTCCAAGCTTTCCAAGATGGCCGATAACTTTTGAAAGCATGTGTTTTTCTTTGCAATTAATTTTGTCAGTTGTATTTATTGATATTCATTTGTTGTCCCATAAATAAGTTCCTAACTATTATGTCAATAAAATATATAAGTATCACTTTGAGATTCCTCTTTATATGGGTATACTTTCAAAATAACGAAAATTTTTATACTGGCTGGAAACTTTTGATCGCCACTATAAATTGGTGTTGATTAGTTTTTGGTGTAAATCGCTCGACATGTGGCGCTTCTATGCAGCATTTTTCATGAATTCTGCAATAGTTCAATCTCCAGAACCAATGCACAGATTTCTATCAAACTTCAGATTCAGTTAGTCCTTGACATGAATTGACATTTTTTTATATTTTGGTATAAATCGCTCAACAAGTGGCATTGTTAATCTGCATTTATTGTGATTTCCGCAATAGTTCTATATCCAGAATTAATGCACGGAATTCCATCAAACTTTAGATTCAGTTAGTCTTTAAGATGAATTGACATTTTTTACATTTTGATATAAATTCATTAAAAAGTAACGCTGCTATGATGCTTTTTTTTTCCCCCTGCAGATTTATCTGATTTAATGCACAAATTTTTGTCTAACTTAGGATTCAGTTAGACATTGACACAAGTTGCTACTGATTAGGTTTTGATGTTAATCTTTCAATAGATGGTGCTCCTAAACTGCATTTTGTAGGATTTGCATAAGTTTAGCGATAATCATATTTGAAGAACTAATATACAAAATTTCATATCTTTAGAATTCTCATGATGGGCATAAGTTGCAATTTAATTTTGGGACTGTGATAGCAAATTTTGAAGTATTAACATGTATGAGGTAGAAGAAAGTTTCGGGATTGCCACATCCGATTAGTTTCACAAGGACTGTTCCTGGGGGGTAGATAATATTTACATGTACTTCATTTATAGATTTTAAACTTGTGCATGTATGCATATTTTTTGACACTAATTCTAAATGTGTAATTTTCGTAAAAATTAAGATTTTATTTTATTTAAATATCACTTTTTAAAAAGACAAAGAAATGCTTTTTTATATGACATGTTATTTAAATCTAAGCGTTTCTCCACTAATTATTATTATGTCTGATTTGTTATTATAGGCTATATAAAATGAACTTATTGGCCCCTTTTATTTATGAATGGTAGTAGTTAGCACTAATCCAAAAATTAAATTTAGCAAAAAAAAAAGAAGGGAAAGAAAATTAAGAAAAGTAATTAAGTTATCGATTTTAAAATCTCAGATATTTTTTTATAACATACAAAGAATTTTAAGTAGTGTGTGTGGAGGCAGTGGGATTAAATTTCTAAGTTTCTTTTTTACCTCTCCAGGCTCTAATTTAAGTATTTTAAGCAATTTTCTAACTCAACTCCTAATTAAACTACAGCGAGATTCAATCACATTTGAAGGTTGGCTGAAGGAGGTATCTCATCAAGCCCAACATCTTGCTAGGGTCTATTTTGACCTTAGACAATTAGGGGCATTTCTTTATGTGTGTGGGGTGGGAATCAGAAAATTGATTTTTTTCACACATCCTTTTAAAACTCTTGGCCTAAGCACCATTTCTCACCGTCTTAACTCATTTTTTCACCTCTAGCAGATGTTTTAATGTTTGTGTTCATTACCACTCCATAAATTTTCTAAAAAATTAAGAAAAAAATATCTGCTCAACATATCCCAACGGTTAGCATCTTTTTATCCCTTTCTGTCGCCAGGGGACGCTATTGAAAAAAATCCTCAAAAAATTTAATCTACAATATGTCATGTAACATCTTAAATGAAAAGCCAGGTTATGAATAATGTTATTCTTCACTCTCTCTCTACCTCCATTCTCACTGCTTTGTGTCATCCCCATCTATGTAAGAATTTAATCATTATAAACAATTATCAGTTTTTAACAAATTTAATTATTAACAATTTTGGTTTATTAATTAAAGGTTAGAATGTTTTGAAAAAAAAAAATAAATAAAACCCTCTGAGTGATCTGTGATCATACTTAACCACTTACTTGTTTTTATTAACTGATCACTATTATTTTTTACCTATAACGAAAGTTATCAAGGTGAATGCTGAAATATTGAATGTTTTATTTGCTTTTTCAGTAGGATATTTAAATGTGCTTAAATAAAATTGTGTACATTGTTTAATGAAATCATATAAATATAACCATCAAACACATTTTCTGGGGTAATTTTAAAAATTTACTTTCTTATTCATGAAAATTTGTGCTATATTTTTACACACATATGATCCTTATTTGGTTTCCATTTTTAATAAAATTGGTCCTCCAAAGTCCCCTTTTTAAGCAAAAATGATCCCCCAAAATCCCCTTTTTATGCAAAAATGGTCCCTCAAAGTCCCCTTTTTAAGCAAAAATGGTCCCCCAAAGTCCCCTTTTTAAATAAAAATGGTCCCCTTTCCCCCTTTTTGAGGACTAAAATGTATTGGGAGCCCTGAATTATGTTTCGCTTGTACATTACTTTTCACTTTGAATTCCTGAATTTTTCACCTATATAAACACTATTGCTTTTATGTGTTTCTTTCAAAATGTGGCAACTGGATTATTTGGATTTAGGAGCTTCTGACACTTTAAAAATTTTAGTGCATAACAGACACACTTTTTTACAAGTTTAAGGAATTGAATGTCTAAATACAGTAGACTACCTCAAATCCGCAAACCAGAAATCCACAACTCTCTAAAATCCACTAAAATTTTATGGATGTAAACAATGAAACTTTCAGTTCAGATATTGGGACAAAATTTGATTTTTTTGTTTTTTTTGTTTTTTATCAACTCCATATATTTTTTAATTTGTAATTTTCTTAATAATACTCTATTCATGTTTTTTTCATGAAGGAAAAATAAATTTTTTTTGGAAAAAATTCAAGATATTGCTGATATCACTGGTAATCAGAATCTTCTTACCAAATATATTTATTCATTAATCAAGATTTTTTTTTTTTATTAAGCCAGACTAAACTTGAAAAAAAAAATCCTTATCACATCAAAATCATAAAGATTTTGATGTGAATTAGTAATGCACTTTTATGAGGCAAGTTTTGTTGAATAATTTTGGAAAAATAGATTTAATCTTTATAATGAATATTTAATCATACACTATTGATTATTAACTTCAGCTTTGCTATTAGTACTTTAATCATTTTAAAAATTATCTAAATTTTTATTATTTTAGTTTATTATTTTAGTTTAATATTTTATTATATTGTAAGCATTCATTATAGTTCCGATTGCACAATTAATTGCATTCAAAAATGTAAACAAAGCAACGACCAGAAATCTGCAAAATTCTAAAATCTGCACAACCTCTGGTCTCAAGCTGTGCGGATTTGAGGGAGTCTACTGTAATTATTCATTCAGTCTTCTTTCATTTATTTAATAACCAAACTATAATAAAAACATCTTAATTATTATCAGATTTTAATAAATTAATTTTAATCAGCATTTTTTTTAACCCTCTGAGTGCCCAAGAGCTTTCCTGCATTTTCAAAACTAAATTTAAATTTTCTTTAAAATTCTCTTAAATTTATTTTTCGTCTACAGCTAATGTAAGCTGTTTTAGGAAAACAGAAAAATATGGAGAAAAGGCAGAGGTTAAAATCATTTTAATGAAGTTGTTGACACCCTGTTAAAACATATTAAACAATATGAAAAAATATTTTATTTTTAGGATGATCCAGTTTTAAAGAAAGCAAAGCAGGAAGAAACATGGAATATATTAAAAGATGACTTTATGATGGGAGCAGAAATGAAAGATTGGGATAAAGAAAGTGATAATGATTAATAAAGTAATTTTAATATAATAAGTTTACTTATTTGTTTTCGGAATATGTACTTCTCATTTAAAAACTAAAAACAATCAAGGTTCAAAATTTGCTTCATCAAATCAATATTGTTTAATACTTTACTAAATGAAACTTATCATAAATATCTCTGATCAAGATTCTTTTTTATGCATATACAAAACACACAGTGGTGAATGAATATCATATGAAAGATAAGTAAGCTTTCAATAGAATATACTCACTTCATTAAACATATCATCCACTGGTTTCTTTAATATAATGAATCCTGAGAATGAAAACTGCTACAAAAATTGATATTCTGAAAATGGAAGTTTTGAACTCAAGAAGGTAAGGGGAGGGGGCTGGATATACTAACATTAAAATATAAATCTGCAAATATCAGAAGATTATTAAGTTGTAAAGATTTATGTAGTTGATGTTTGTTTCTTTAGTAATCAAATTATATTTTAAATTAAGGATCAACAAAACAGATTTTTAAGGCCGAAACCAAATTTTAGCGATCTATTTTCAGCCAAAAACAATTTTTTTTTTTTTTTTTAAATAATGCATAGATAATTATTAATTATATGTATGACCCAAGTTGACTCTCTGTACTTTAAACCCCAAAACTTTTTTGTTTTCATATAAAATAAAATGGAATTAATGTATTGATGACATAGAAAGATTTCTTAATTATATAAATATCATTTTTCGATAAAACACATCTCGATTTATCTTTTTTAATGATTTTTGTAAATGATCATCTGCCATATTATAATTTGTCAGAGTATACGAAATACTTCTGCAGTTTAAAAATTTTCTATTATCATTACTTCCATTTATATTACTGCAGCTTTTAATGAGCATGTGAAAACGTTTATTCACATATATGCATTGCTTGTTTTATAGTTTGCACTCACTTCTTGAATCTGTCATGACTGACAAAAATGTAAACAATGAAGATTATAGCATTAAATAATCTCATTTGAGCTCATACAGCTCAAATCCACGAATAACGTTGAAAATTTCTAAAAGAAGACAAGATTTTTGGAATACAGATAATTTCAGTCTGGCCGAATTTTCAGTGAAACTCCGATTTTTGGCCGAAACTAAATTTTTGATCAATCTCTCCTTTTAATGCACACAGTAACTTGCAATGTGGTTTATTGGTTGCAATACCCTACTTTTTATTTATTTTTTTTTTCCCCTGTAACAATTAGTTCAGGAATTTGTAAGTAAGGATAGGAATGCAAAGATCCCTGTATATGGTTTATATTGATAGGAGCAATAGAAAGCAGCAAATTAGTCTTTTTATTTCATAGAAGTTTATTAATTATTAATTAGAAGTCACAATTAACCCTTACTAGCCAGGGTGACCAAGCTAAGCTCGGTCAAAATTACATGTGTGTTCAACTCTATACAGTATTTTCGTTGAATCATACACTCTGTATTATTACTGTAAAACATGTTATTTATAATAGTATTATTTACAAAAACAATCAATAAGAAAACTCTTTATATGCACATGTTCACAAATTTTACTTTATTTTAAAATTTACAACGAAAGGACTTCGATCCAAATCACTTTTTTAGCTCAACTCTGATCCGTTTAACAATGCATCTCGAATCCTATTAAGAATGTATAAAAAAAAATTCACATTCTGAAAGACAATATTTTTTGCCAGATATAGCCAAATTTGGAGACTTTCTTTCATGTAGCGCCAAATACATTTTTTGGCTTTCATCATAGCAAACACGGTAGCGTTTGGTATAATATGTTTAAGAAATAGAAAGTGCAAACAACTTTCTAAAATTTCTGGCGAACCAGTTGAAATACGGCAGTGAATTTTTTTTTAAAAGATAGAACTCGACGAGACAAATAAAATGATAGCATTCAACAAATTACTGCAGCTTAGAATAGTTTTTTATTTAATTTTAACAGAAAAAATTAAAGCAAAAAATTCAACTAAGTCTAGCTAACGTTTCCGTGGATGGATTAACTTCGTTTTTGGTTTATTTTAATCCTCATGGTTAAACTTAAAACAGTTTTTTTTTTTTTTCATCTTTGTATGTTTGACGGTCGCTGAGAAAATCGAATTTTTGTCTGAAATTTCCAGCTGAACATAGTCTTTTTCTTACATTTGTTACTTCTTGTAATTGTTGCACGTAAGTTTAAATGAACAGAAAAATTGCTATGTATGTAACATAAATAAATAGATTAGATATATCACGTGAAAAAAATACTTATTTGTTGTTATTTTCATGTATCATATTCACTATCTATTTTGACGAGCGAAGTGAAATATTTTTTTAATTTATTAATTTCTCATTTATTTAAGTTAAAAGTCGCCTCTGGCAAAAAGTTTAGTCTCTCTTAAATTTATGCTAGCCATTGTAATATGATACTTTTATGCATAATTCTATTTACTTGCTTATCTGAAGGTCCATATGATGAAATCAACAAATTTAGGCGATCAGGGCAAGATTTTGCGGAAAAGTTCATTATCCTTTTCTGGTTGGTGTGTTTGGCGAATAAATCAAAAATGGCCCCGGAAGACCGAATAGCAAATTTTTTTAACCGCTAAAGTGGCGTAACCGTGTTTTTCCATCACGTAATATTTTATTTCAAAGACTGATTTAACACAAGATTGACATGATTATTATTTTTTTTAATTGTACAAGACAAAAAGATATGTAAAGTTATTAAGTACAAACGTTCATACCAATACTTTTCACAGTTATTATTTTATGAATAATTAGACATGAATGGAAAAATCTACTGGACATTTAAAAGATAAGCGTAAAAATATGGTTTTAAATTTTTATAAACATTTATTTGAGCCTTTGAGACATAAGGTAAGGGCGTACCGATAAGAAATCCGGTTTGGCACAACACAAGAGCGGTGAGTCGGGCACTCCATGATGATTCGGATGTGATAATGTGTCAGCTTTTTTTTTTTTTTTGAAGGTACGTTAAATTATTCTAGGTCAATTAAATTATTACTTATTTTATGAATGTTTACAAAAACATTGACGAAATCGTCATTTTTCCACGAAATATTGACGAAATGTATGCTATTTCAGCGATCCTATCATGAAATTTGCATTTCTACGCCATTGTGTTTTTTGCACGCAAAACCGTACATATTGGCAACTATGCGTAACTGATAACCCAATTTCAAATTTTCGGAAGAGGATGCCTTAAATTTTCGGATGAGAATCACCCCTGGAATGTGTCAGCTTTTTTTTAAGGTACTTTAAATGATTCTAGGTCAGTTAAATTATTACTTATATTATGAATGTCTGATTAATATACATCTGTTTGCCAAAAGCTTGGTGGTCGTTTTTCATTGATCTTTTGACAAAGTTCGTTTACAAAAACATTGACGAAATCGTCATTTTTCCACGAAATATTGACGAAATGTATGCTATTTCAGCGATCCTATCATGAAATTTGCATTTCTACGCCATTGTGTTTTTTGCACGCAAAACCGTACATATTGGCAACTATGCGGAACTGATAACCCAATTTCAAATTTTCGGAAGAGGATGCCTTAAATTTTCGGATGAGAATCACCCCTGGAATGTGTCAGCTTTTTTTTAAGGTACTTTAAATGATTCTAGGTCAGTTAAATTATTACTTATATTATGAATGTCTGATTAATATACATCTGTTTGCCAAAAGCTTGGTGCTATTTTGGCTTCAAAAAGGGAGGGTATGATGCCAAAATATATAAATAGCTCTGAAAACAAACCTGATGAACTTTAATTTTTATTGTCGTACGAATTATTTCTGTTTCTATATTAAAATGCAGCACAAATGTCATATACGAATCACATTGGCGTTAATTTTTTTCTAAAGCCAATTTGGCGAAAATCTCGTTTTGGAATACCAGTTACTTATATGTTTTTTGAAAGATAATAACAATAAATAAAACAAGTTGGGAATTGCACGTGAAGCGTAGCAAATGAGGTGCGTTCGTATGATAACGAAGTTTTAAAATATTCAGATCTTGCTGATATAGTAGAGCGTACTTTGGATACAGTATAGTGGTCGAAACCTTTGTGTTCCTGTAAATGTGCAGGGAGTAAATTTTATTATACTTCATTAACGTATATCTTATTAAAAAAATGTGAAGTAGTTTAATATAATTAAAACACACCCCAAACAATGTTTTCCCGTATAACATTATTTAGTGGAATACATTTGTGTGGCCCTGTAATTTAATAATAAATATTCTTTGCATCACAGATTGTACAGAATGTATATTTTAGTACATACTTCAAAGATACATGTCAATTCTATTATGTTCAAATGAGTGTAACACCATTAAAATGCATTTGAAACTTTTTTTCGCATTGATCGTAATGCAACGGAATACTTTTGATTGTGTCTGTAATTAATCTATGCATCCGATTTTCATAACCTTTGAAATGACTCGACAAAATTATGTAATAAATATACGTTTTAAATTTCAAACGATTAAAATGCATTTGAAACGTTTTCCCCATTGACCGTAATGTAACGGAATCCTTTTGATTGTCCCTGTAATAGATCTATCCATCCGATTTTCATAAAATTTGAAATGACTCGACAAAATTATGTAATAACTATGTATTTTAAATTTCAAACGTTTTGACTGGGTAGTTTTTGCGTTGTTATATGCGGACAGACGGACGGACTGAGCGACAACAATAGGTGCTACGTATTTACAAAATTACGAACGCACCTAAAAAGGTTTGTTTAATAACTATAGAACAGAACAATTTTTATATTTAAAAAAAATAAAAATAAATTATTTATTAATAAGTAAAGAACAACATCCGGGTTACCATATCAAGCAAAATAACGACACTCTGGATTCAGTTAAATACTCCAATGCGCATATGACATTGGTGTCAGAAAAAAAATTCGCCAACGAGGTGCGTATATGACATCTGTGCCAAAAATGCATACCTATTTTATTTACATTACGTACGGTGCTACTTGATTATCAGGTCGACCAATTTCACCCATTTATAAAATCGACAAACTATTTGCCAAATTACTCAAAAAGAAAAATGTTGCCATTAAAAAATTTAAGTTTAGAAAATTAATGAATTTAGATTTAAAAAAAAATAAAAGTCATTAACGAAAAGGATTACTTTAATTATGACGTCGAGATGTACCAAATATAAAATTTGATTTATACAGGTGATTTCGGACAAAAGAAAACTAATAAAAGTTTTCATATTTAAATGAAAAATTTATTAAATCAAACCATAAAGAGATATTTGTAAGATATCGCATATGTTAATAACATTGAAGTATTTTAAATGTAATATTAGAATTTATTAAGGAGTATAAAAAATATGGTACTTATGTATTAACGCCACCGCAGCATAAGTTGCTCTAATGTGCCAATAAAGACAATCTTGTTCGCACGCACACAAAAATTGGCATCAAAAATAGGCTTTAAAAGTACTAAAGTACTAAAAATGACGTCAAAATGAGAAAAAAAAACCCACTAAAAAGGCACGAACAAGATCGCTCTTTATTGGCGCATTAGCACAACTTCTACTGTGGTGGCATTAATACGTAAGTACCAAAAATGTCAATGTTAGCGGAAATTTGTAAGGAGTTAAATGCTTTTTATTTAGCCAAATAATGTCGGCGGATATAACCGTAAAGTAACTTTAATAAAATACATATTATATTTTTCTAAATTAATATCAAGAGCTATTCGCTTATTGGCATAAAATTTATATTAAATAACAAAAGAACATATAAATTAGTAAACATTCATAAAAATATAAAAAAATCATCGAATTAAAATCATTTGATCACTTAACAAACAAGTGTAGCGGGTTTAATGTCAATAAAGTGTAACATTTATGTTCATCCATTATTGGCATATAATCTTAGTTTGTCTATCGTTCTTTGGTCGACGGGATAATTAAGTAGTACCTTAAATACATTGTTATCGCATGAGAAAAAAATGCTTGTGTATATGAAATAGTAAATAGGTTGCCAGAATATATGTTGCCAAACTTCTTTTTCCGCCAAGAACTTTTCGTTATGTACAACTACTGAAAAAGTACCTTTATTTATTTACTTATAGTATTTTTTATAAAATGAAAGAAAAACGTGCAAGTTAAATGTATCTGATATATGTATTTTTAATTTATGTGTTTTTTAAGGGTGTTCTTAAATCAAAAAGGAAAACTTTGTGACACATGCTTTAATTTATTTTTCTTCGGAAATGCATAAAAATAGCAGGTGTTATTAATCAGAAACTAATTGCACTCAATTTTCTGTTTTTTTAAAAAAACACAATAGATTTTTCTTAACAAGCCTTCAAATTTGACACTTTTGAGCACATTTCTCGACGAAAGCAGTAAAACCGGTCGAAAAGCAGGAGGAAAACGGGTGATTACGTTATTGAAATAGCTTAGAACTGGATAGGTAATTTAAAATAAAATAAAATGGAAAAATAAGTTCCATTCAAAATCGCTTCCATAGTCAGTCATTCCAGTTTTATAACTTTCTGTTAAAAAATGAATTTGTAAATGTCGCAAAATTTTTGCGCTTGTTGAGCGAAGCAGTTAAAAAAACCCTTAATAAAAGTCATGCATTTTAAATAAAGCTAGTGACAGCTTTATATTTAAAATGAAATTATGGCAAAGGAAACCTATTTGGCGATTGTTTCGGGTAGCTAAAATAAAAGTAGGAAAATAGCCGCCAGGCATATAAAAAATAAAATAATCAGATCGGTTCTGTTGATGACAGCACAATACTTATACTGGTATTTATATAGGTACTATAGCAAAATTTACAGCATCTCTGGTGTTAAACTAGGACTCTCGAGGTAAGGCATTTAGCTGCTCAGCAGCGGGTAGAGAGTTCAAATCCAGTTGGATGAAAGTTCGTTTTGTTTAGAAATGCTTTTGTGTTAAATTATTATTCTTTCGGGAATATTATGTTAATTGTTATTCAATTTCTAGAATTTTTCTAGTTGTGAATGTTTCATTCGAGAAATTACCTTGAATGTATTTAATTGGTATGGTTTTTAATTCTTTTAATAAAGTTCTGTACTTTTTTCGTTCGAATCCATGTTTTTTTTTTCATATCATGCATTTTATATGGCAATGCAATTATTTTTTTAATTATTCGGATACATCAAAATTTTATGCTGTTGTTATCATTTTATAAATTTTGACAGCAGCAATTATTTTTCTTTTTACGATATTAGAAAATCTTCAGTTTTTTATCAAAAAATTAAATGACTAGTATTAAAAAATGCTCTGACGAGCACCAAAAAAGGTTAATATGTTTCTAAGAATGAAAAAGGGTTTGACAAGTGCTTCTGTTAATTATTGAGCATGAGGAAGGACAAGGGATCCCTTCTTGGCTACAACTCACTTCAATTCCAACTTTTAAAAAATCATATTTGCGCTTTTTCCATATTAAAGAAATTTGCGATTCTTTAGTAGAACTTTCCACCGTGCTTTAGATGTTAACCAGGGGTGTAGTTGTAAAAATAAGATAGGATATATGCTCTAAGCAGAGGGATACCCTAGAATGTGTGTACTATGAGCTTTCTTGAGAAACAGTGTATATGATGTTCTATTAAAAAGTCCAGAAGGTATACGGCATATAACCTGCACTACATCCCTGATGTTAACTGCACTGTTCACTCTGCACTATACTACAAATAAATTTTCTGTGCAATTATACACTTAGGGCATGCTTGGTGGCATTGCATGAATGTGATGGAACTAGGTTTTTGGCACTATGTCGTCTTCCCTTACATTTATGTCTAATTAAGCTGCGTCTTTACTGGTTATGTCTTTACACTATACATTTTTATAGTAACTGCGACTGATTTGTTTTCACGGAAAAAGCGCAAATATGATTTTTTAAAAGTTGGCATTGAAGTGAGTTGTCGCCAAGAAGGGATCCCCTGTCCTTCCTCATGCTCAATAATTAACAGAAGCACTTGTCAAACTCTTTTTCATACTTAGAAACATATTAACCTTTTTTGGTGCTCGTCAGAGCATTTTTTAATACTAGTAATCTTAATAGTCGATTTTTCGGCCAAAAGTCATCAATATTTTGTCAAATATCGCCAATTTATTGGCTGTTGCCATATTCTCATGATCCTGACCCATATTACCCAAAATGACCTACTAATCAAATTTGATCAAACATGCGACTTAGCTCAATGGTTTTCAGGTTTTCAAAAACAATAGAATATAAAATTATTAAATCATATCAAAATCAATTATGAATTATCAAAATCGTTTAAGCCATTTCTTAGGTAAAATTAGCTTGACAGCATTCGGCAATGAAGCAAAATAACACACTAATATAATTTTGTTTAACTAGTGACTCAGCCCAATAAACTTCTCGTGACAAATAACGTTTTGTTACAAAATTTAGGTAAAATTGATTGAGTCGTTGTTATATATAATTAGAATGTCTATGACCCACTAATCGAATTTTCGCGAGCATGTGCCCTAGCCCAATGGTTTTCTTTTGCCCCAAAACGATATAATACAAAGCATAGTCAAAATGGTGAGGGCAATTTTCTGTATAAAATTGGCATGACCCGCAAATGACTCTTATAATCAAAATCTCTCTAACATGTGACCTAGCTCATTAGTTTTTACGTGCCGAAAAACATTAGATACAAAATTTAGATAAAATCGATTGAGCCGGTTTTTAGAATTAGTTTGACCCTACCCATTAATCGAATTTTCTCAAACATCTGACCTACTCCAATGATTTTCTTCTGCCCGAAAATGATAGAATAAAAAATTTAGTCAAAATTGCATGAGACATTGTCTACATAAAATTAGAATGACCCAAAAGTGACACACTAATCTAAATTTCTCGAATATGTGACCTAGCCCAATGATTTTCTCGTGTCAAAAACATGTTATATACAAAATTTTGTTAAAATCTATCTACCTGTTCTTTAGATATAGCTTGACCATGACCCACAAGTAACCTTTATAGTCGAAATCTCTCTTAGCCCATTAGTTTTCTCGTGTCTAAAAATTGTTACATACAAAATTTCGTTAAAATCGATCATGCCATTCTTTAAATATAAATAACTTGACCCAGACCCTTTATGACCCAAAATGACCCATTTATCAAAATTTCTCGAACATGTGATATAGCCAATTTTTTCTCTATTCGGCTATATTTCTAATCTAGCCCAATGATTTTTTCGTGCCAAAAAAATGTTATCTACAAAATTTTGTTAAAATCGATCCACCTTTTCTTTAGCTATAGCTTGTTATGACCCACAAATGATCCTTATAATCGAAATTTCTCAAACATGTGACTTAGCCTCTTAATTTTTTCATGTCAAAAAACTGTTACATACAAAATCTTGTTAAAATCGATCACGCCGTTCTTTAAATATAAATAGCTTGACCCAGACCCTTAATGACCCATTAAATTTTTTCTCGAACATGTAACCTAACCCAATGTTTTTCTCGTGCCTGAAAACCATAGAATGCAATTTTTAGTCAAATTTGCATGAGAAAATCTCTAGATAAAAGTAGCATGACCCACTAACCAAATTTTCTTGAATATGTTACCTAACCCAATGATCTTCTTGTAATCCAAAACGATAAAATATAAAAGTTGGTCAAAATCGTTAGAGCCGTTTTTTAGATAAAAATGGCTTGACCCAAAAATGGCCCACTAATCGAAATTTTTCGAACATGTGACCCAGCTCAATAGTTTTCTCGTACCAAAAAATTTAGAAATTTGATACAAAATTTTCTTAAAATTAATCCAGCCGTTCTCTAGATATAAATAGCTTGATCCTGACCCATTATGACCCAATAATTGAATTTTCTCGAGCATGTGACCTAACCTAATGGTCTTCTCGTGCCCGAAAATGGTAAAATCTAAATTTTTATGAAAATCGTTAGAGGCGTTTTTGAGATAAAATTCACACACAGACACACACACAATTTTTGCTCGCATTATAGTATAAGATTTATGTGAAATTTTTTTTTTCATCCTTTGAAAATGGATATGAGTGTATCCGAAAGATCTAAAGTACTGTAAAACCTCTAAATAACAGACAGCTCGGGAGCGAGTAAATTGTCCGCTATTGGGAACACCTCAGCGATTCAAAAATTGCTAAGAGATAATTAATGTTTCATTAATTATTTTTTAAGCATTAAAACTGAAATAAATTTGGTGCATACCGTTATTCACTATTTATTATATTCTTAGGGGAAAAAATCTGTTGCAAAACTTTGTGCTTGCTTGTGATTGCATGTAATTAATTTTTCAATGTGAAGTTTTAACTCTAGTTTTAATCCTTCTAAATCATTTGTCCCGAAATATCTGTGTAATTGCTCATTCTATTTTGACACTTCTTCGAAATTCTTGATATTGAAAGAAACTTCTCCAGTTTCAGTATCTGTTTCACCATCACTGATAGTCAGCTTTGGTCGAAAATTCTGTAGGAATATAATCATATACATTGTTTCTTCTTCAGCAAGTGACTCATCAACAATGTTAGTGCAACATTTGGCAATTTCTAATTGGCTGATGCAGTTCACTTATTTCGCGTAATTCGTAATTTGTGTCTGAAATGTACTTTTCATTTTCTCTAGCCCGCTACCTGCATTTATCTAATTTAAAGGCTTTTTATTTAATTTTTTTTTTCTCATTAAAAAGTAATTTCTTATCCTTTATCGCCAAAAATTACTGTCTGCTATTCAGAATATCCGTTATTCAGAAGTTAAACATACAAAAATTTAGGTTTTGGGAGTAAGGATTGGAAAAATGTCTGTTAAATAGAGGTGTCTGTTATGGAGATTTTACTGTATTAAATAAATAATGGTATTAATACAGTGATTTGACTCATTGAACAAATTGTCTTTTAAAAATTTATTATCTGCTATAAATCTGAAAAATAGAAATTCATAAAGCATTTTTTTTTTGGGGGGGGGGGGGGGTATGGTAGGGAGGAGATTGAATAGTTATATATATATATTTAAAAAAAATTAACAATTTGGAAAAGGAATAATGTAAATCTGCATAGATACTGCACAGGGTGAAGGTGGGTTCTGTTGCCAGCTTGGTGACCAAAATTAATCACCAAAAGTAACAACAACTTGGCGATATCTTTAATACTTCACCAAGATCCCATTGATATCCAATGAAAACCAATAGATTTTCTTACTTGCAGACAGGGCCATCGCTAAGACTTTTTATTGGTGGGGGAGAAGACCTTAAATTGCCAAGTCAAATTTTCATATTTGCCAACTTGTTTCATATTTTTGCCAAGTTACCACACTTAGAAAATGTAATACAGTTCTTATTTGTAAAAATTTCATTAATATTCCCAATTAGAGTTGTAACTTTTGCAACTTCTACCTAAAAATAGGAAATATATTACAGTTTTTATTAAAATTTCAATGAAATTTGCCAAGTGTAACAACATTTGGGAATGTTTGGGGGGGAGGGCTCCCCCCTGTCCCCCCCCCCCCTTAGCGAGGCCCCTGCTTGCAGAAAATCAACAAATTGAGACATTTTAATGCCTTTATTCCGTTTACTTAATTCATTTTACATTAGCTTATTTTAATCAAAGATGAAAACACATATCTTTTAACAATGACTGATTTGGCTTTAAAAATCTTCAATCAAAGAAAACCCATTTATAGGAAGATCATTGCTTTACTTTGAAATTATATTTCAATCTTTTTAAAGTTGATGAAATTGGCGAGTTTTTATAATCTTGGGTGTTTGAACAGGTGTTGGCAAGTGTAGCTCGTAATGAGCAGAGCCCTCTAGGCATATAGAAGTTGGCTAGAAAAAAAGATTGCAATACCGTACAGAATTGGTAAGTACACAAAGGGTTAGTGAACATAACGAGCAGGGGTGCAAAATCCCTCTAGAAATTGAGATAAAAAATGATGTAAAAAAAAATATTGGTCAGATATATAAATTGGAACCATTTTATGTCAACAAATGATAAATTCTAACAACAATTGTAATTTATCAATCAAAGAATACATATCAAATTGAAAGTTAATTATAAAGACTCTCATTTACAGAAATATAGAATTGTGTGTTTTAAAAGAATACTTCTAAAATTGCAGTTATTATTAGTATTTATATTTTTCAAAGTTATTAACTACATAACTTCAACTGTCATTTAAACTAAAAACAAAAAATCATCCGTATCGATCCTGATGTACTAAACACAAGATGAAACCTGTCAACATTCAACCTTAAAAAAACTTATATGCCCTCATCAATAATTTTTTGTTTCAGTTGCATTTCTTCTGGAATACATCTGTTGTTTTAAGCTAATTCATTTTTGTGTAAAAATGGAGAAAATGTTTTTCAATAATGTTAGGAGAATTTGCAGATGAAAGAAAATTTTAATGCTTTCGATTGATAATTTCTTTGCATGGTTTCTTCATACTCTTTCCATAATCAGGATGGCTGCACTATTTCCACAAGTATGAATACTTTTCTCATTATAAAGTAACTCATCCATTGGATGCTTAAAAAATAATGAAATGTAATTTCTATCGTAGTCTGATTCAAAATATATTTTAAACAGTTTGACATATTAATTTTATGTTCTACATAAACTAAAAATCTGTCTTTTTGATTAACATATTTCAGTTTAGTGAGAAAATGCAGCATTTTATGGATAATCAAATCTTATGATTTATCGGGTTTCTTCCTTCTTTTTGCAAGTTGATTGAAATAGATTTGGAAAATAATTCATAAAGATAATTTAAAATGTCGCTAAATTGAACTCCGGGGAGGGGATTGTACTTTTTGACCATTGAAAACACAAAATTTCAAATCTTCTGGGGGGGAGGGGGGGGACATCTTATTCTTTCGAGGGGGATGCCCGCCCCCTGAATTCAACATTGACTTCAAGTCAAGGTACAAACAAAATGAATATCAAACTTATCTTTTTAAAAAAATCTCATTGTTAAACCGGAGTTTATTTGTATGCTGGATATTTCTTATTACCATTTACAAAAAGTTAATTTCTTAACCGTTAGTTTTACAGGCATAGTATCAATTGCAAAAATGTTTTAAATTTTGTCCTATCATATATATTATAAAGTAGAAGTTCTGAAACTTCCACACGAGTGTTTTCAAAAACTACCCGATGGATTTTTTTGCCGATTGTATCATTCGATAGGAAACATTTTTGCAGAGGTTTGTCATTCAAATATACAGGGATAAATATGATTTTTGGTAATAAATTTTGTATTTTTCGGTTATTTTTGATAAAAGGATTGCCAATAGTTATTTTTTGGCGAAAATTATAATTACTAAACAAATTAAAAATGATATATCTGTTAGAAATATTACAAACATCTTGCAAATAAAAGCAGAAAATAACTATTGATAATAATAATTAAGAAAAACCATTTAATGAGGCGAGATATTATAATAAAATATTTATCTTAAAAATGAAAGAAATATTTGTAACGCTTAAAAAATAACTTAACGTGAAATATTACATTTGTTGCAACATTTGGCGACTTATCCTTGCGTTAGAGTAAAAAAAAAAAAAAAAAACTTGAAAATTTGATTAAATTAATTTTAAACGATATTTATTTTCCTTTTTATTATTATTTTTTTTTTATCAAATTTTGATAGTATATAACTTATTCCAGAAAAAGACAGATCTAATTATAAAAGTAATTGTGAGTTATATATTTCTTTGAGATTTTTTTTTTTCTTTTGTCGGCAAAGAATTAAGCAAAAAATGCATATGTCTAACATTAGGTCGCAATAATGTTGTTTTTTCCAAAAGAAGATAATTTTTGGAGTATATTTTGGTATTCAATTGTAAATTCAATAAACATAAGTTAATATTTTAAAAATTGTAATGAAATATTTAAATTTTAGCTTTAGTGTGAAATTCTTCACACACATATATATTGTAAAATAATGTCATTCTTTTTCAAAAGTTTTTCACCGCTATTTTGAAAATTTTAATCAACAAACATACTTTTTTTGCGCCATTTTGTCAAATTCTCTTCCAGGGAAAATTAGTTTTGAAATTTACAAACTGAACAAGGAAATCTATGCAATTTCGCGTTATTACTATCAATAAATTCAACATTTTGAAATAAAAATTGCCTGCTGAAAAAAAATGGCACAGATGTCACATATGCGCCACATTGGCGCGATTACTCTTATTTATTTTTTTAAATGATGTAAAATGTTTTATTTTATAATTATTAACAAAATATTACTTATTTGTTTTTATTTCTTTTTTAAAATAATAGAAAACAAAAAATATATATGTAACTGATATTTTAAAACGAAGTTTTCGCCAAATTGGTGTAAAAAAAGAAAAAAAATGCACAAATGTGGTGCACATAAGGCATTTGTGCCAAAATATTTTACAAGTCTGTTTTAATTAGCCATTTCTTCTTCAATTTTCTTCATATTTTTCCCGTGTTAGATAATATTTAAAATGATATTGGACTAATCTTCAGTAATTGAGCACCGCCAAATAGCATGTTTACTATATTATTGAAAGTTTTATTGGCACAGATATTATATATCACCGAGGTAACTAATAGACTTTAAATTGGCATTATTTTGTCTGAGATATATTAACCTGACTATTAATATTTATTTATAAATAAAATGTTTATTTACTTTATAAATTGCATAAATTGTTTTGTTCTATACTTATTAATTAAATTTTTTTCATAAAATTTTATTACTATTTAAACAATAGAAAATAATTTAAATATACACATGTAACTGGTATTCGAAAACAATGTTTCCACCAAATTAGCATAAAACATTATCGCACCAAACTCGGCGCATATGACATATTTGCCAATTTGTTTATGTATTAAGGGGATTTCTAGATCATCAACGAGATCATAGAAAATTTGTCAGATTATTTTATTTGAGATTATTAAATTTATGGTTTTTCATTATGAAACAAACGAGGAAAATAAAATTTACGATTGATGCAACTACAGAATTAACGACTGCTTGGCGTTATTTAAAAAAAAATCGAAAAGGCGATTTCTTAATTATTTGTTAACTTTTTTTGTTTATTATTATAAACATTTTTATATGTGCTTCACCTTGGTGCGTTTTTTTAAATCTGACATCAGTTTGGCAAACACTGCATTTTCAAATACCAGTTACATGTTATATTATTTTTAAAAAGAAACAATAATAAATAAGTGAAGTTTAATTAATAATTATAGAACAAAACAATAAAGAAAGAAAAAAAATAAAGAAAAGTAAAGAAACAAAGTTTATTAGTAAATAAACAACAACAACCAGATTACCACGCAATCCATAAAATCACAATTTTGTTGCAATCGCACCAACGGGATCCATATATGACACCTGATCAAAATATTATTGGCTATATTATTTATATATTTTTATATTATTTGGTACTACTTGATTATCCCATCGACCAAAAAACTGCCGCCAAAATAAAAGATTAAAATGTCAATAATGGATGATCGTAAATGCCACATTCATTTGAAATTAAACATCTTACATGCGTTTGTTACGTCATTAATTACTTTTTAATTGGACGTTTTATTTGTATTTCTATTAATATTTTAGTAATTTATTGACTCTTATTTAAAATACTCGTTATTTAAAATAAAAGTTATATTCGTTTGTATAATATGGTGAATTGTTTTGCAATATATATAATTTAGCGAAATTGATCTATGGAATAATAAAGTAGTATCTATTATTTATTAAAATTTTATCTGGATATTTAAGTTGACAGAACTGGCGTACTTTTCAAGTCGCCATTAGAGGCTTCGCCAAGCTGTCGTTAATTCTGTGTTTTAGCCTTATTATGTATTTTTCATCTGTAGTTATTTTACTATCCCTAAAAAAGCAATATTTGCAATGTGCAGGAAAAATATTTGGAATATCAATGATATAGAATTAAAAAAATACACATTTGCAATTAATTTATCAATCATTCAGGTTAAAAAAATACTTTAAAATTGGCTAAGAAAAAAATATACATTAAATACCGATAGTAGAAAATTTTGTTTATGATGTTTGTGTTGCAGTTTTAATTAACATTAAGCCCTATCAACAGAATTTTATCAAAAATTAACTATTAAATACTACTTCATTACCCCGTCGAAAAAAAAAACTATCGCCAAGATATAGGATTAAATGCCAATAATAGATGATTGTAAACTTCACTTTCATTTGACAATAAACACGAAATAAGTCTGATACATTTCTAACAAATTATTGTAAGCAATACTAATGTTTGACGCCAAAAATCATAATGGAATTAATTACAAGCTAATGGTTTATTTTTCTACAAAATTTAGCATCAAGATTATTCCTGATTTAACAGCTACATGTTTGCAACTGCAGGGCTGCCACAGGCGACTATTTTTTAACTCTAACTGGCACCACTTTCTTAAAACAGAAATCCTTAACATACACTTTGACAACATTTGCAAGAAAAATTTATTTTGAAATTTATATTAGAAAAATAGTGGTGCAAATGGAATATAAAAATAGTCGCTTGCCCTGTAACTGGTTTAAAAAAATGAAGAGGCAGCGAAACTGATGTAATTTTAATTTTACACAAATAATTCAGCTTTAAAACACACCTTTTATACTTCATTGTTCTAATAAATATATAAGTTAAACACTCTTTTTTACATTTTTTTGCTATGTACTTTGCTGGAACAGACCAAGGTAGATAGAAAACTGTAGTAGAGTTGCCAGAAGAGGACGGTTATTAAAAAATGTAATGCAACATGTAATGAGATTGTATTTAGGCTACCAGATCTGCACATAGTGCAAGTTCAGATTCTGGAGTTTAAGAATTAACAAATGATAATGTGCTACTTGAAAGTTAATAGGTTTGATAATCATTGCAATGCTTTCTAACAAAATAATGTGATGAGTAGAGAACATTTTGATTCCTGCTGTCACAATGGTCTCATTTTCATATCAAACTCTACTATAAATGATCAAATAAGAGAGATGGTACTTAATTACCAAAATTTTGTCCAAGGCAATAGTGCAATATCGCAATGACATTGGCACTGGCATCATTTAAGCATTGCGGAAGGACATTCCAGGTGATGGTCTACACTGCTTTAACCCCTTGGGGAAGAGTGACACGTATACGTGCCGCAAAAAGGCTTAAGAATCCTTGTTTATTCCCACCGGTAAAATTATACTGTAAAATTTGTGTTATTCAATTAGAGCATTTTCTCGATTTAACAAGAAACAAATTTCTGTTTTTTAAGACTGGTGACAAAACATTAAAAATTTTGTAAAATGATCCCGTCGCGAAGGGATTAAAAAAGAAATTTCAAATCACCATTTTGTGAGTCAAGATTTGTTTGGAAAAATGGACCAGTGCAGCGGGCATAGCCTGCTAGTATCATATAAAATCAATTTACATTAAAATAATTATTTTTTAAATAGTTAAGAAATTACAAATTTTATACATTGGTTGTATAAGTTACACAATTTTCTGTAACTTTTATTTTAGAAAAATGTTTTTGAGTAAAACAACAAAAAAGTTATTGAGTTATAAAACATGAATTTTCAACTGGAAATTCTTAGTTCAAGAGAATGCTGATAATGCATGAAATGCAAAGTATCATAACTAGGCAAGTTTTTAATCCAAAACTGATTTTAATGGTGTAGATTTATTTCAACTGAAACAGCATCTATACTTCTGTCCCAAAATTATTCAAGATATCTAATTTAAAGGCTAATTAAAATGTCCGTTGATACAGTAATCATTGATCAGTCATATGTTACAAAAATAACTGGTTGCTGAAACCTGTTATCTGTATAACTATGTAACTTAATTCTGTATCTATGTAACTTGTAAAGCAAAAGAAAGCAAAGTTTTTTTCATAGCTTGATTTGCAAGCTGAAGCAATAATCATCCAGATCAAAACAAAAAATGAAATGAAACTGCATTCTGACGATTTCAACAATCAAGTATTATGAATTGAATAAGAAAAATTCCCAGGAATTAGAATTTAAAATAGATAATAAAATGAACAAATAAAAAAAAATACCCAACAGTAAGATATTTTAACATTCATCAAATGTAGCACAATACAGAACTTTTGTTTTTTAACAGATAATAGTACTGTACATTTTCCTTTGCCACATTAGTCTTCTTCCAATTCATTTATTAATTTTTAAAGAATTGTACCCCTTCAGTATTAAATAAAAGTTATTCTGCTTATTTACAGATTCATGTAAAAGGTAATAAAAAAAATTTAACTTTTTTTTACAAAATAAGTAAATGCAAAATACATTATAATAAAAATTTGCAGTCTTAAGCTACTATCGGATTCATAAACTTTACGAGCAACAAACTTTTCAGCCGATTTTAACCCCAACTTTTTCCTGTTAAAGAGAGAAAAGGGTTAAAATTGTTTTGGAAAAAAATCGGAGGAAAAGCAGGAAAACCAGTTAATATTTATTGCCTATTCGTATTAATGGCTTATCTCTAATTTGTTGAAATGTTCAATGTTGGGTGAAAAGTGTGTTATCGGAGACATTTTTGGATGTGCTGAAAAAAATTGGGGGACATTGCTGCTTGCTATCACACTGGGTGTTGCGAGAATGTTTAGCGAAAAGTTGGAGGAAATCAAGTGATGGCTCAAATGTCTCTCCAAATGTTGGTGAATCTGATAGCAGCTTTACATTTGTCTAAACTTGTTTAAAGTTAGGTTGTAACTACTGCAAACAGATAAGAATCGCAAAAGAAGGCACACATCTAAAAAAGAGTGGGCAGATTCATTTCTAATTTTAGACATTTACAAAAATAGTATAAAAGCTTGACATGGCAATGTTTAAAAAAGGGGCAATTTTAAGTTTAAAAAACATTTCTGAAATTCACAGCAAATTTTCAAAAGGATAGAAAAAAATCTCTCCCAGGCACTTGCATTTTTTCTGCAATTCCTTAGAGAAAGTCACATTTTTTTCCATAATCCTTTGATGAAATTTGTAGCCCTTTTTTCCCCCATTAGTAATCTTTTGACAATTTTTTTTTTCCTTTTCCTGCCAATTCTTTGATGAAATGTGTTTTTTTTGTATTTGTTGTTTTTTGGATCCTTGACAAAATTAGGGTTTTTTCCAATTCTTGAATGAAATTTACATTTTTTTCGTGATCTTCTTTCATGAAATTTGCTTCTTTTGTGATCTTTTAACAAAATTTGCATTTTTCTCATCTTTTGACAAAATCATCAATTTTTTTTCTGAACAATTGACAAAATGGATTGTTTTCAGTGATTATTTGTTGAAATTTGGGATATTTTTTATATCCAAATTTTCTGATTCATGAGAGTTTTTAAGAAAATTCAGAACAGAATCACCCTTGGTTTAAAAGCTATTTCAGTAGTTTACCAAGTCACTTTGGTAATTGCTAGTATTTACCTGACTCCAAGCTTTTACAGCAACATACACATATAGTTTCTGGAAATGAAATAATGTTAGTATTGTTGCTAATGTGTAATCATATAATCCATTTTAATAGGATTTCATCAATCTGAAAAATCACTGATGCATGCCTTACCAAAAACAGTCTTGCATATATGGATCATATAAAAAGCTGGTGGAACCAGAGAGAAAAGTCAGGGTTTATACCGAGTTCGGAAGAAAAAATCCAAGGAGCCCAAAAAATTTTAAGGACTTGCCACTTTTGTTGTTACTTATGTGGCATACACTTGCACAGCCCCAATTCTGCAGGGATTCCACGAGATGGGAGGGGGTTTATCCGCGATCTTCAGACGAAATTGGTGCTTCACTGTGATCTTCAGACAAAATCACTGATTTATCTGCATTATTTTAGCAAAATCGGCAATTTATTGAGACCTTTTGTCGAAATCAGCAGTTTTTCTGGGATCTTTTGACAAAATCGGCGTTTTTCCGTGTTTTCTTTTATGCAATCCACGTTTTTTTTTTTTTTTTGACAAAACTTGCATTTTTACACGATTTTTTCTCAAAATCAACAGTTTTTCCCATGATCTTTCGATGAAATCGACGTTTGTTTTTCAATGATCTTTTGACAAAATATTTGTCAGCGATCTTTTATCAAAAACGGCGTTTTTTCCTGCGATCTTTTAACGAAATTAGCATTTTATCTGCGATATTTTGTGAAATTGACATTTTAACCACAATCCGTACAGAAAATTCCCGTTTTTCAGCAATCTTTTGACAAAGTTAGTTGACAAAAACATTGACGAAATCGTCGTTTTTCCACAAAATATAGACGAAATGTGTACTTTTTTGGTGATCCTTTCACGAAATTTGCATTTCTCTGCGACTGTTATTTCCACGCGCAAAACCCCACAAGTTGGCAACTATGCACAAGTTGGCAACTGATAACCCAATTTCAAATTTTCGGTATTTTCGGACAAGAATCACCCCTTAATCCACCATTATCAGCAAAATTGAGCATGATGAATCGTATTATGAAGAAGAAATCAAAGCTGTATATCTAGCTGTGAAGGAATTAAACAGTGTAATCACTTTTTGAAATTAGAAGCTTAGAGGTGTATCTGGATTATTCTTTTCACTTTTCTTTCCCTTATGGCCGTGAAAAGTAAATCACTTTGGTGGCTATTAGTATGATCCCAAACAATCACTGCTGTGCTTCTGATGAATGACGTGCATAAAGGGTTTACCATGCACTTTACAATTGCGATTTTTTCTTTTTTGGGAGCAATATTGCTCGCATGCAAAACCGCAATACAATTTAGGGAGTTTCTAAGGAGTATTTTGCTTATCTAAGTAGTTCTAAGTATTACTTGGGAACGTTTTCATTTCTAAGTAGTTTCTAAGGAGTCCAAGGAGTATGTACGAACCCTGAAAGTAGAGCTCAATCTAAAAAATGTTAAGAAAAATTTGGCAAAAATTTTCAGTCTAAAAAAAGGGCATAGAAAAGAAATGGAGTCTGATTATCTGTAAAGCTCATAAAATTACCCAAATTTTTGTTAGCTGAAAATGTGAACTGAGCTTTATTGGTGCCTTAAAATAATTCAGATAAAAAGAGACATTTTTAACACACTCCATATTCCAATTATCCATCATCAGTTTAAAAATTTGGGTTCAAAACAATAAGTTGCAGGGTGATGCATTAAGAACGAGAACCTGAATGATCCATTCAATACAAAGTTTGGACAAAATTCCATTCCAGGGGGTTTTTTATAAGTGAGAAGATCAAAGCTCCAAGTAAACCCAAAACCTTAATCATAAACGATTCAACCATATAATAAATATTTGTGTTCAGAAATATTTCTCTATAACAATTCCTCAGCAAACTAACTACATTAATGTTATACTTAAATTATTACTTCATGGTTTATATTTATTTAGTGTTGTGGAACTTAGCTGATTTGAGACAACATAATTATACATTATATTAACTACTTTGTCCAGTAATATTTTGAGTAGATACACTGTGTAAAAAAAGTAGAAGGACACTAGACTTTTTACTAATAAAAGCACAACTGATTAAGTTACCGCAAATATCTTTATTTGCCTAACAATTTATAACTAAATGAGTATAAATTCATAATAATCCAAAATAAATTAAGAAGATAATTTGTTTTTCATAATATAGTTTCTGTTGCTTACATGAAACTCTGTAAAAAAAGTAAAAGGACACATAAGTATTTTATATGAAAATTAAAATATTAATAAGAAGTTTTCTTTCCATTTGCCTTTATCACTTGAAAGACTCTGTTTGGCATTGAATCGTACAGTGCTTGTATTTCACTTCGGCAAAAATTGTCCCAAACATCGTTAAGTGCATTCTGAAGCTCGACAACAGATTCATATTGTTTTCCTCCACTGTATGCGCGACGAACTAATGTCGCCCATATATTTTCAACAATGTTAAGGTCAGGGCTTTTAGCTGGCCATGGCAAAACGCGGATATTATTTGTGTGGAACCAATTTTTAACGCCAGTAGTGGTGTGAATCGCTGCTCCATCTTGTTGAAAAATCCAATCTTCTCCACCTAATTCTGAACCATAAGGAAGAAGTTCCAACAACTGGATGTAATCTTCATGGTTCTGTTTACCATGCAAAATGACTAGACTCGTTCTTCCACCATATCCAACTGCTGGCCAGACCATCAAACTCCCCCTCCCATATGTCGAGTGGAATACAATTCTTCCTCATTCTTGATGCAATGCCAATAGTATTGATATCCATCAGGACCATCCAAATTGAACTTTTTCTCATCTGAGAAAATGACAGAAGTCCATTCCGTGGTCCAAGACATGTAGTTTCTCGCCCAAGATAAGCGATTGGCTATATGCATTTTTGTCCATTTTGGATGATGTTGTCTCTTCTTGAAAATAAAGACTTTAGACTTTTTTATATAGTTATATACAGTTTGGCGTGACACATGCGCTAGATTTGCTCGTATTCAGACCTTCGAAATTGTGGAATCTTTTTTTTCCAACTCTCGGATAATGTTTCTTTCATCACGAGGCGTCAGTGTTTTAGGTCTTCCTGTCTTTTTTTTAGCACCGTGATGCTCTGGATTTCTAAGATAGTTGGATATTGCAGTTTTACTAACATTAAGCAACTTAGCAATCTCTCTGATGCTTTTACCCTCTTTTCTAAATGCTGTGGCTTGGCCTTTTTGAAAATTATTTAAAGGTATTCCTTTCGGCATTCTAAAAAAGAAAAAAATCAACCTAAAAATGGAGATATATTTTTTTTCTTTGATGAAAACAATAAAATAATAATGCTTACTTACATTATCTATAACAGAAGGGTCCAAAAAATTCAATTTTCCACAGCTGTCCTTCTACTGTTTTTACAGTGAAATTTTTAGATAAGTTAATTTTTCTATAAATTAATTGTGGTAGCAATTAATTTTTCATTTCACAACAAAAGAATGCATATAAAATTATGCACTTAAAAAAATCAGACCGTAAATTTAAATCACAATTAAGTTAATTAAAAAATTCGAGTGTCCTACTTTTTTTACAGAGTGTAATAGTACCATTCTGAATATAAGGCACCAATAAAGCTCAGTTCACATTTTCAGCTAACAAAAATTTGGGTAATTTCATGAGCTTTACAGATAATCTGATTAAATTTCTTTTCTACACATTTTTTTAGATTGAACTCTACTTTTTTCTCTGACTCAGTTTTTTATATTATTTCACAACTTTTTCAGATCCTTTCAGGAACTTGATCAAGTAACTTCAACTAACAAATCTAAATTAATATTAGTATTAGTTTAAAGTTATTAGTACACCCATGAGTTTGGCAAAATCCCAGAAGTAGCGCCAAGCTGTCGAGTAATTTTGGTCGCCAAATTTGACGACATATCACCAAGATTGCGCCAGTCCCCCCTCCGATGGTATCTCCCCAAAATTTCACAGTATCTACTGATTTTCATTGCTATAATTTCAAATTTTTATTTTTTTTAACATATAGAAGGATTTTATTTATAAATTATCCCTTTGTAATAGAAATATCTGTATTATAGTAACTGTTTTGTGTTCAAAAACATTCAAATAAAGGTGCAATGTGGTTTTACACATATTTAATTACAGTTTATATATATGTTTATGAAAAATATGCATTTTATGTTTCGAATAATGCCAATTTCAAAAATGCAAAAATCTATTGGAAGTATGTACAATTTTTTAATTGGTGGCAACTCAAAAGAAATTACTGAATTAATAATTAAAAAGGAGAAATTTTATATAATGTTAAATTATGGAAGATATAGCACTGTATAAATTTTAAATGGGTGTCATTTCCTTAATATTGGATATTTTTTGACAGGATCTTTGAAAGGCAAATACCTGATTTAAAAGCTTTCAAACAGGCTATTACACGTCGCTCAATGTTTCCTGGTTCCGATTATAATTGAGTTGTGTGTTTGTTCTTTTTTTCTTGTTGCATGAAGAAAGAAGTGACAAAACAAGGGTTCTGGATCTCCATGAAATTTGGTAAACTTTGAGGTACAGAGTTGGACACTTTGCCTTTTCAATTTTGTCGCAATCCGATGATCAGAATCAAAGTTATTAGGAGGCAAACTTTGGACTTTAACATTAGAGATGCATCTGCACTATCATGCTATGTGATGTTTAATGTTTACATATAATGTGTATATATACTACACACAGCACTGTACAGAACTTTATTCTCTGAACTTCCTCTCACATGTTACAATTCCACAAAAATATAAATGATGTGTACATGATAACTATAATACTTAACACACTTCTAAAAAGGTCATCAAAATTATTTTTTGTAAACAGACATAGGAAGCAATGTTAACCTTACAGTTAAAAAATAATCTACTTCTGATAGTACTTCAATATAAAAAATTAATTTTGATTTTACAATAGCATTAAATGCTTGCACCATGTTCTGTAGATAAATATTTCTGGCTTATAGCTGCAAATAAACCTTAAATTACTTCAAATGCATGCATTTCTCAAGTTTTGTAAACAAATTTCATATAACAAGAAAAAGAAAATCAACAATAAAAATTCAGACATGCATTCAGTCCAGTCCAACACTTTTTATAGGGAATGCAATAACAACAATAAAAATGTCTGTGTTTATGAGTCCATTTATGAAAGATTAAATAAAAATAAATTTTTTCTGACACTGACTCACGCTGAACCCATTTAAGAGGTGAAACTATTCATATATCTTTAGGACAACTGTAGAGAATCAAATGGAAACTGGTTATCCATTTTCAAGGCACTGAAGAAAACATGATTACAGTATTCATAAAATAATTTTTTACAGCATATATAGCATTTTTTATAAACAGTTTAATTTCATAAATTGCATTTTTCTAAGAACATTTGCCTACTGTTTATAATTAAGTACACACTAAGTGAAATAGTTTTCTAGTTGCACTTTTAGATTATTTTGCATTTATTTATTGAAGAAAAAAATCAAATTGTAAATAAAAATTCAAAATGATTACTTTCAGAATTCTGATTTATGTTCCAAAATTATGAATATTTAATTGGATATAATGAAGCAATTATAGAAAACAATTACCAATAATGCAGTTGACAAAATTGTCATTTTCTTTCAACTTTGAAAAACCGATATGATAGATTTCTCAATACAACTCTAAAATTATTTGCATATTTCACTTTCTAAACTTGAAATTTCTCTCATTCATATTAGGAATATACTTTTAATAATGAAACTTCCATTTGTTCCTTTGATCAGCATAATTTCACATTCATTAAGTTTTAAAACAAAGTGTACCACTACTGCTTTTTGTTTAAATTTTCAGAACAAAGTTTTTAAGAAAGCTTAAAAAAGAAATAGATAAGATGAAATTATATGCTTTAACTAATAAGGCTTAAAAAACAATTCTAATGAATTCACTCATTTTTAACATTTACATTTAAATTATGAGTCAAGAAACAATTGTGCAATGATCAATAATTTTTTTCAAAGTATGGGCACCCACGGAAGAGGAAGATCAATTGTTCTTCTCTAGATTTTTAAGATAACTATTTTTTTTCCTCTCTGGTAATTTTAATAAATTAGTAAAATCTTGAAATCTCTCAAAATCTTGAATGACTTTAAGGGAAAAAGACTATCACAAACACACTGCTTTCTTGAACAATTCATATAAGACAATTTTTAGTTATATTTATCTTTTTTACATTCAGCTGTATGAAAATTTTCTTAAACTGGATGACAATAAACTGATTTAATTCTTTATTTCAACAAATGATAAATGAAGCTTGTAGAAACTTACTCCTGCATTTTTAATATTTATTAAATATAATATATCTGTGTTTTTTTATGCTGATTTGAAAATTATATTTGTGTAAGGTATTCGGTATTCTGAACAAAAAAAAAAAAAAGTTTAGCTTGTTTCATGTTTTTGTTCTCTCTTTTTTTTTAATGTGACCCTGGCAGCAAAGCTTACTCTGGTTGCACCTCCACATACTTTTCTGCAGGTGCCCATGTTTGGAAGTGAGATAGCTAACACAAAAAGCCTCTAAAAAGAAAGAAGTAGAAGAATAAAAAAAAATCAGAATAAATGCTACATACATGAATACAACAAAAACTTCAGTTTATCCTGCATCAAGAAATTTTTAACTCTCTCAAAAATTAAGAGAACTAACTTGCAAGAAGAATAAGTCCATCTAACTTGCCCTGAAGATAAATGAAAATACAACTCAACTAAGTTATGATTCGAATGAGTCACGCTTTGAAATGAAAACTATACCCATTGCTTTTGTTCTTTCATAATGCACATTGGTAAATATAATTTTTTTTTCAACAAATGTAATGTGTATGACTTTTCTTCAAAATTCACAACAAAGTTAATGTAAATATAACTGATCTTTTTTACAGTGAAGAAATTGGCATTTATGGGTCAATACTTCTTCCCAATGTGCCTGTGCTGCCATGAAAAGAAAACTGTTGAAAATATGGCTGCTCCATTTCCTCAGAAATGGAATTAAGAGGACCTTGATCTGGTGGTGTAAGCTCAACAGATTCACCAGTAAATTCTTGATCAAAATACCTCGTGTCTGTATCTGAAGTTACTTGAGGCTTGAAAGGTGGTGTTACCTATAAGGATAAAGAAAAGCTATTTTTAATCACAAAAATCATTGGGAAAAGTAGCATTGGTACAATAAATATAATCGGTTTAAAAAGAAACCTGAATGAAAGAAGATGTTATCCCCAGCAGCAGAATTTTTTTCTGCAGTCTGCAACACAAGTAAAAACTTAGTCTGCAGACCAATCCCTTGCATTACATTATGTATGCATTCAAATCTCCCAAGTATTTGTGATAGACATAAAAGAAAAGTATACTTTAAAAAAGAAGTTGTCTTGTTCTCAGAATTTTTAACACCTCATTGCCCGAAAGAGTGGTGGGGCTCCCCTTTGAAAAAATTTGCGGGTTTTTCGTTATTTTTTGACGAAAACTTCGCAATCTTTTGAATAAATTTGCCATTTTTTCACAATCTTGAAGAAATTTGGCGATTTATCTTGATCTTTTGATGCAAGCTGCCATTTTTTCGTGATTTTTAGACGAAAGCTGTCATTTTGTCGCGATATTTTGAAGAAATTTGCCGTTTTTTGGCTATTTTTTGAAGAAATTTGTCGTTTTACATGATGTTTTGACGAAAACTGCTGTTTTTTCGTGATCTTTTGAAGAAATTTGTCGTTTTTTGGAATTTTTTTTTTGAAGAAATTTGCCTTTTCTCGTGATTTTTTTGATGAAATTTGCCTTTTTTTTGCAATTTCAGAAAATTGGATGTTTTTTCTTCTTTGACAAAAACTGCGTTTCTTCATGATTTTTTGATGAAATTTGCCATTTTTTGCGATGTTTTGAAGAAACTTGCCGCTTTTTTCGTGATCTTATGAAGAAATTTGCCTTTTTTCACGATTTTTTGACAAAATTTGCCGTTTTCCTGCAATTTTTGGACGAAATTTCGCATGTTTTTTGCGATCTGTGACAAAATTGATTTTTTCTCGAAGACTATTTGTCGAAATTCGCGGTACATTTTATGTCCTAATTTTTAGATTTAGGACCAAAATTTTTTAATTTTTGCTAATTTTTTAACTATTGAAAAATAGTCTGCAGACCTTCCCAAGTGTCTGTGACGTGTGTCGCTGCGTTGCACCGATTCTGCTCCCGGGATGTTATCTAACAAAAATTTGTACATCACGATAAGTCATTGCAAGTCAGTGCTTTAGTAAGTCATTGACATGAATTTATGCCACTTACATTTTTAGTGTAAATCACTCAATTGGTGGTGCTGCTGCTATGCTGCATTTTTCACGATTTTTACAATAGCTCTATCTCAAGAACTAATGCTGGAATTTAATAAAAAAATTTATTGAAGTAATCATCCCTGATATAAATTTATGCCAATTAATTTTTGGTGAAAATTGTTCAACTGGTCTAGCTCTATCTCAAGAAATAATGCACTTATTTTCATCAAACTTTAGATGCAGTAAATCCATGATATGTACTAATTCTATTTTCATTTTAATGTCAATAGCCCTACAGGTGGCTCTGTTATGCTGAATGTTTTCAGATTCCTGTAATAGTTCTACCTCAAGTACTAGTTCACAAATTTTTGTCAATCTTCAGATTCAGGTATAGCTTGATAAGTATTGTTGCTATTTATGTTTTCACCCTACAAGTGGCACTTTTATGTTGCAATTTTCCCAATATCCACAATAGTCCATTTTCAAGAACTAATTCATGAAATTTCATGCCTTTAGGATCCTCATAATGAGCATAGATTGTCATTTAATTTTAATATTGTGGTAGTGAATTTTGAAATATTAACATGCATGAGACCAGACTTCGAGTAATCGTAATTGATTATAATCGACTACAAAAATTGTGTAATCGCATTGTAATCGTAATCATAAATTTTTATTTTGAAATTAATTGCACTGCAATCATAATCAAGAAATTTCACTTTGATTACAATCATAATCTGATTGTAATCTCAATGCAAATTAATTGCAATGTGATAATTCTATACTCTATTACTTTCGATACTATTCGATACTATTAATTCGATACTATTCTGTAATCTGATACAAATATACAATTACATTCTATGATTACATCTTTTTTTCTTCTTCTTCCACTTCCTTTTGCCCAATCCATAAAATACTTTGTCGGTTAACTAAACATTGCGCCAAGAAAAAAAAGAGTTCACATTTGGAACTCATTCAATGTCCCCTAAAGTTCAAGTGAGAAGAAGTCAGGGGTCATGAGGGGTCAGTTCTGGTAAACAGAATGTATATTCTACACTGTACATAGTATAAGAGTTTGACTTCATTAAAAGATATGGGAATTGCAAAGGTTAACTCGACATGTGGTCATTCGAGGATTATGTTTCATGCATTATTGAGTGGGAATGACGAGGCATAATAAATAAAGAAAGAAAAATTTGTCATTTTATTATGGACACTTAGCAGTTGGACATCACCCTTTTTCAAATGTGGGAATCTGAGAATAACAAAAATAGGGGGAAAAAAGATGCTTAAATTGCATGCAACATTTTATCTAACAATTTATTCGCAATTTGAATTTTTTAGTGGCTGTTTATCTTCTAAGTGGATGTTTTCAGTATTCAAGAGGTGTCTAATAGAAACAGTAAAAAAAAAAAAAAAAAAACTGAAGATTATTTTACTGAATCTGGATCAGATTTAAATGAAAAAGGCATGATTTTTTAAAAATATAAATGTTAATTGTGCGTGCCAGAAGGTTATCCATGAAAACAAAATCCAACATAATATACAGGGTGTCCCTAAACAAATGGTATATACGCTAGGGGGTGATAGAACACATCAAGACGAGTAATGGTAAATAGGATACGAAGGGTCCCAAACGTTTTCCAAAGGAGATAGCCGCCATTAAAGTTTGGGGTCCAAAATTTCAAATACACATAAAAAACGGAAAAATTGGTCGATTGATTTGCGGTTTTCACTAAAATTATTCTTTATGTTGGTATTTTCTTGAAAATAAATTATAAAGATAAATTTCGAAAAATGCCGATAGAGGGCACTTTAGACTTTGAAGTAATGAAAAACTATTTTTTGCCGTAATTTTTTGCATCTCATTAAATGGTTTCGTAAGCTTAGACTTAAACTTAAATTTTGAGCTTAAAATCTGAATAGTTGGAAAAGGTTAAGTAGCACAAACTTAACTGTGTTCAGAGGGTTTAAATTTCAAATGATTATAAAAAAACTGAAAAATTGTCGATTGATTTGCGGTTTTCACTAAAACTATTCTTTATGTCGGTATTTTATTGAAAATGAATTATAAAGATAAATTTCAAAAAATGCCGATAGAGGGTGCTTTAGACTTTGGATTAACGAAATAATCCATCCTTACTATTTTTTGCATCTCATTAAATGGTTTCGTAGGCTTAGATTTAAACTAAAATTTTGAGCTCAAATCTGAATAGTTGGGAGTGGTTAAGTAGCACAAACTGAACTGTGTTAAAAGGGTTTAAATTTCAAACGAAACGGAAAACTATAAAAAAAAAAAAAACGGAAAAATTAGTCAATTCGTTTGCGGTTTTTGCTAAAACTACTCTTTAATTCAGTGTTTTCTTGAAAATAAATTTTAAAGGTAAATTTCACAAAATGCCGATAGAGGGCGCCTTAGGCATTGGAGTAGCGTACAACTATTTTTAACCGTTATTTTTTTAATCTCATTAAATGCTTTCAAATGCTTAGATTTAAATTTTGAGATCAAATTCTGAGTCGTTGCGAGTGTTTAAGTAGCGCAAAAGTGAACTGTGTTCGAGGGGGGGAGGGTTAAATTTCAACTCCTGAACACACTTCAGTTTGCACTTCTTAACCTCTCCCAACGATTCAGAATTTGAATTAAATCTAAGTTTTCGAAAACATTTAACAAGTTTTGGAAAGCATTTAATTAGATACAAAAAATAACGGTTAAAATTTGTTGTTGGTTACTGTGTAGTTTAAGGCGCCCTCTAACGGAATTTTTTGAAATCTATCTTTAAAATTCATTTTCAAGAAGATAATGACTTAAAGAATAGTTTTATTTTAAACCGCAAACGAATCGACTAATTTTTCCGTTTTTTATTATCATTTGAAATTTGAACCCTCTGAACACAGTTCAGTTTGTGCTACTTAGCCACTCCCAACTATTCAGATTTTGAGCTCAAAATTTAAGTTTAAGCCTAAGTTAACAAAAACATTTAATCAGATGCAAAAAATAACGTAAAAAGTAGTTGTTCGTTACTCTAAAGTTTAAAGCGCCCTCTATCGGCATTTTTTGAAATGTATCTTTATAATTCATTTTCAATAAAATAACGACATAAAGAATAGTTTTAGTGAAAATCGCAAATCAATCGAACAATTTTTCCGTGTTTTATAATCATTTGAAATTTAAATCCTCTGAACACAGTTAAGTTTGTGCTACTTAACCGCTTCCAACTATTCAGACTTTGAGCTCAAAATTTAAGTCTAAGCTTACGAAACCATTTAATGAGATGCAAAAAATTACGGCAAAAAATAGTTTTTCATTAATTTGAAGTCTAAAGCGCCCTCTATCAGCATTTTTTGAAAGTTATCTTTATAATTTATTTTCAAGAAAATACCAATATAAAGAATAATTTTAGTGAAAACCGCAAATCAATCGACCAATTTTTCCGTTTTTTATGTGTATTTGAAATTTTGGACCCCAAACTTTAATGGCAGATATCTCCTTTGGATAACGTTTGGGACCCTTTGTTTCCTATTTACTATTACTCGTCTTGATGTGTTCTATCACCCCCTAGCATATATACCATTTGTTTAGGGACACCCTGTATATATATATATTGTATAAATTTATTCTAGAAATATTGCATATTTATATCTTGTTAGTAGAAATAAATAACAGAAAAAAAAACCTAAGTTTTTTTTCTTTTTCCCAGGAAGGTTTGTTTACCTTTTCTCTCCCCCCCCCCCCCCCCCCCCAAATACTCTCCTACCAAGAAACAATACTTTATTTCATTTAATTTTATTGCTTGTTGACATTTATGTGTTTCAATTTTGTTTAAATTTGTTTTAAATCTGTGGGCCAAGGGGGCAGAGTCATTCAAATGAAAGAAAAAAGAATGAATTGTTTCTATTCTTCCATTTCTAAAATTTTGGTCTGAGCTTATATTTGGATATTTAATATTTCTTTATTTTTCAAATTTTGTTTTTCTGTTATTCTTAAATGTCTTGCAGTGGGAATTCTGAGAAAAATAACCTTAAACTCATCTCATGTTTATATTTTGTGTTTTAAATAAAGATTGTGAAACACAGGTTCTTCTTTTTCCCAAGATCTTGTCTGTGTGTGCGTAAGGGAGAGGGGGGGGGGGGGGGTGTCTCATCCTACATACCCCGATATTCGTGAATTTCAAATCAGAATTTCGCATGTTACATTTCACTATTCTATCAATCAAACAGTTCTTAGTTCATAAGAATTTGTAAAGATAAATGGTCAAAATTCAACAGGACAAGAAGAATTAAATTGGGTTAGATTGGAGAAATTTTTTTCAGACAAATTTTAATTGCTGTCAAACTGTGAGTACAGTTAAACAATTGTAAAAGGAGAGTAATATTACATATACATATATATGGTTAAATAACGAATTCAAAGTAAGAACGATTCATAATATAATCCTGCACAAGTCGGTTATACCTAATCCTAATCCTAAAATTTAGTAGACCCGAAACATGACTCGAACCCAACATATTCCAACTTGAACCCAAAATTTATGAAAATTGATCCTGATTTTAATACATTTATTGAATATTAGTTTTAATTATATCTTTAATATCAATTTCATCTTTTTCATAAAGAATTTATATGTATATATACTTCATGTTTTATTGATATATATTTTTTTTACAATTATATATACTCAGGGTTCATACAGAGTTGGGAAGAAAAAATCCAAGAAGTCCAAAAACTTTTAAGGACTTGCCACATTTGTTGTTATTTATGTGACATGCACTTGCACAGCCCTAATTCTGCAGGGATTCTGAGAGTTATCCCCCGCGAGAGGGGGGGGGTTATACACAATCTTCAGACAAAATCGGTGCTTTCCCGCGATCTTCAGACGAAATCAGCGATTTATCTGCGATATTTTAGCAAAATCAGTGACATATTGCAACCTTTTATTGAAATCGGCAGTTTTTCTGCGATCTTTTGACAAAATCGGTGTTTTTCCGGGTTTTTTTTTTTACATAAAATCGACGTTTTTTTCGAAGATTTTTAGACAAAATTTGCATTTTTACACGATTTTTTCTCGAAAACGGCATTTTATCAATGCAATCTTTTGACGAAATCGGCGTTTTTTCCGTAATCTTTTGATGCAATCGGCTTTTTTTTTTTTTTTTTCAAAGATCTTTTGACAAAATATTTGTTAGGGATCTTTTATCGAAAACAGCGTTTTTTCCCGTGATTTTGTAACTAAATCGGCATTATATCCGCAATCTTTAGACGAAATCAATGTTTTCCCGCGGTCTTCAGACGAAATTAGCGTTTTATCTGCGATATTTGGTGAAATTGCCATTTTTATCGCGATCCACATAGGAAATTTGCGTTTTTTAGCGATCTTTTGACAAAGTTCGTTGACAAAAACATTGTTGAAATCATCATTTTTCCATGAAATATCGACAAAATGTGTGCTTTTTCAGCGATTCTTTCACAAAATTTGCATTTTTCCACAATTGTTTTTTCTGCGTGCAAAACCATACAAGTTGGCAACTATGCAAAACTGTTAACCCAATTTCAAATTTTCGGAAGAGGATGTCTTAAATTTTTGGACGAGAATCACCCTTGAATCCATTGTTATCAGCAAAATTAAGGATGATGAATAGTATTATGAAGAAGAAATCAAAGTTGTATATCTAGCTGTGAAGGAATTAAAGAGTGTAATCATTTTTTGAAATTAGAAGCTTAGAGGTGTGTCTGGATTATTCTCTTCATTTTTCTTCCCCTTATGGCGATAAAAAGTAAATCACTTTGGTGGCTATTAATATGATCCCAGCCAATCACTGCTATGCTTCTGATGAATGACGTGCATAAAGGATTTACCATCCTTTTATAATGGCACGTTTTTTTTATTTGTTTGTTTTTTCTTGGGGGGGGGGGGGGGGGAGCAATATCGCTTGCGTGCAAAACCACAATGCAATTTAAGGAGTTTCTAAGGAGTATTTTGTTTATCTAAGTAGTTCTATGTACTACTTGGGAACGTTTTCATTTCTAAGTAGTTTCTAAAGAGTCTAAGGAGTCTGTACGAACCCTGTTTATACTATATTATATAATACTCATTAATATTTAAAAATGCAGTTTTTTAAGCTTTAAACGGAAATTAGCTTTTAAATTAGCTTTAACCCAACCCGAACTTAAATGTTGGGTCTAGTTTGGGTAAAATGCTGTTATATGACGTGGTGCCAAAAGACTAGTTTGTAACATGTAGATTACGAAATCAGTGTAATCAAACTGTAATCGTTTCTGTAATCGTAATCCAAAAAAAAAATAGTAATCGTAATCTAGAATTTGAAAAATGGATAATCAAATATGTAATCGTAATCCAATTTGCATAAATAGAGACATAATCATAATCTGTTTTTTGAAATTGAAAATAATCGTAATCGATTACCGCCCTCCGTAATCGACTCGAAATCTTCATGACACAGAAGAAAGTTTTGGGATTGCCACACCCAAATAGTTGCATTTTGCAGCAAACATTCCAACATACAACATTATTTTTAAAAATATATGTATATTAGAAGCAAAAAACATTTAACAAAACCAATAAAGACTAACCAAACTAGGCACCAATAAAATTCTATTTACTCTATACTTCTCTATATTACTTTCTATAATTTTAATACTAAAATACAAGAATATCATATTGGTGAACAATATATTTTTTTAATTGCAAATGAAACATATAATTTTTTAGAATACCATTAAATTACCTTTTTTTCTAAAAGATCTTGCCATGGCATTGAACGAAAGAATGGATCTACCATTACTTCTTTGGCATCATCAGGACCTCCACCCAGTCTATTAGAATAAAAAAAACAAAAAAAACACCCTATAACTTTTTTAATAAATAAAAACACACAAATATCTAGAAATGCAAGAGTAAAATTTAAAAACAAAACACATTTTTATAAGCATTCAATTTTTATTTTAAAAATTACACCTAATTTTATGACTGCAATTCGTGTTGTTTTAAAAGATGTTTATTAGGCAGGCAACACGATGAGAGTTTTAATGGAACAATCAGGCTTTTTTTTTCAATCTGCTTCTCCTAAGAAGGGTATCATGATGCTTTTGTTGTCACTGAGTGTATCCTGGCTTTAAAGTGGGTCTAATTATGGAAGTTTTACCATTTTTTATTTACATTTCGTAAGAAGCAATTATTGAATTTATTAAAAAAGTAAAATTTTGTTCATTTCTTTTTAAAATATTACAACAGGGAGAAAATGCATTTTTATATTAAAAAATAAACAAGAAAAAAAAGAAGGAAATTAAGCAAAAAATAACATTTATGACATTTTTTCACAACATTTATGTCTGAATTTTGTAAACTGTCTGCTTATAATCAATTAGCAAACTTCTTGGCTTTACTCATGTAATAGTTGAAATATGTCAAGTAATATTTGTAAGCCTGATTTTTAATATATTTAATATATAATCTAAATATATATATATCTAGAAATAATTCAAATATTTCAAGTTGCAGTTTGACTCAAATTTATTATTACACTGCATTATTCCAAAATGAAACTTAAAATAAGAGCTAATGCTAACTCTAAATTAATAATTTAGAAAATGTTTTGAAACTTTTATGCTCAATTCATACATTTTTTTCAGTATTCCTTATTTGAAGCACATAATTTTTTAGAAACAATCTTTTTAGTGTGCATTTACATCTTAAAATTAACCATCATATCAAAATCAAAGTTTCTTTGCTAAGGTTCTAACATCTCTCTAGAGGTAGTGGCACTAACATAAAATGCCTATGTTGAAAAAAGGTACTGACACCATTAATTTGTCAGCATTAATTTTAAAATCGGTTTGGTATTTCCTAATATTCCTTAGATTAGAAACGTAATTTAGAAAGTTTTTAAAGAACATTTGTTGTTCCTGCCTAACCCCAGGTAGTAGTGGAACTGGCATATAGGCTATGTAGGATCAGAGAGTGCCATCATCATTTCGCAACCATTACTTTTATAATCAATTTATTACTTCCTGAGCTTGCATAGAAATCATAAATTAGAAATGTTTTGGAACACTTTTTGTGCCCTCCCTTTGCTTCACAACTTTAATTTCAAATTTACTTCTGACTGTTCTCAAAAGATATAAGTAACTACCCATATTTAAAATTTCTAGATTCTTTAATACAATAGAAATCACAATTTGAATATTTTTTGTTCCGTCAACTCTGTTTATAGTGAAATGAATAATCTGTTAAAAATGAAAAGCAGAACCATACCTTTTTTTGGGATCTTTTATTAAGAGACCACTTAATAGAGATCTTGCTTCTGGTGTTAAAGATTTGGGAAACTTCACTTCCTCAATAAGAATCAATTCAAATAGTATATCATGATCTCTATTATAAAATGGTAATCGACCACACATCATTTCATACATGACAACACCAAGGCCCCACCAATCAACTGCTCTTCCATAATGTGTATCTTCTAGAACCTAAAATTGATTTTCATATACAACAGATTAAAACTACTGTTTTAGAAATTTATACATACTTTTTAGTGGTTTAATTAAAAGAAAATTAATTTTAATATATTTGCTACCAGTATAAAACATACAAAGAAGAAGGAGATGAGATAGGTTCAGTCCAAACCTATAAAAGCCCAAACTTAGATTAGACGAGTGGTTAATTTTTATACCATGGTTTAAGCTGACTTGAGAAAACATTTTATTTATCAACAAGTAATTTACTTCTTTCATAGCAAAATCGAAACCCTTGATTGATTATTAGACACATACACAATAATTTTGACAAAATTCATTCACTTATGTATAAAACTGGTTTTATGAAAGTGTCAATAAAATTTGCATTCTAAAGGGGAAAGGGAGGAAGGAAATAAAAAAAGTTGAACAGAATGTTAAGTATAAAGAATATTTCCTATTTAACTTTTCTTTTGATATGCCTTAATGTAAAACTTCATAAAATTGTGTAATAGTATTAATAGTTCAATTTTATGCAGGAAGAAATTTAAAAAAGAGAAAAATAATGAAACAATGTTTTAAAATGTTACTAACTGCATCATTAAAGGAGATTTTCCGATTTCTTGAGAAGAAAAGAAATTTAACATAATTGTACATTTTGAAAACATTCATTGAGCACTGAATTCTAAATAAGAAATCATATTTATAAAATAGATTAAAACGGAATTGCAAAAATTACATTTTCGAGTTTATTTGATTTTTAATGAAAAAAAATTTTTTTTTCACTCTCACAGTTTGGTATCTAATTTCAGAGCTGGTGAAACAAAAATGACATCACTTTGATGAAATTTTTAAAAAAATAAAATAATAATAATAATGCTTTGCAAAAAAAGTCATTTTTATCTGATAAATCATTTTACTTTTAATACTTTGTGAAAAGATACTTAACAGCCATCTTTCAACAATATTTAATTGAAAATAGTACATACTTTATTATTAAAATCAATTCTTGTTAATAAAAAGCAATAATTGTCCATTTAAATGCAAGGAACTTAAGTCTTCCTTCTTGGTTAAATATAAAGCTGAAAGAATCTATGATATGTAACATATCAATAATGACGACAGACAATTTTAGCTTCTGTAAAATAATTTCATTTGGCTATAATATGTGAAAAAATTTTTATTTCTTTGGATTTTCTTGGAAAATTCAATTTAATCAAAATTTTTTTATCATTCATTTAAATTGAAAATATTCTCTTTTCTATTTTAGTAAGATATCAATAAAAATACAAAGATTTATTAAAATAGCAAATAAAGCTTTGTGCAAAACCAACAATTAAAAATGCACAAATTTTCATCATTATTTATGAATTTCTATAGTTGGTTTTTTATCCTTATATATAATGATTTATTTTATTTTTCTTTTTTACTTCTGTTATCCACAAATATGAAGTACTACTTTCTATCATTAGATAAACTTCGTTAAAAGTTAAGAAAATTAATATCTCAAACTAATTCATGGGGATATATAATATTAATTTCACCTATTAATTAATATTATATTAATTTAATATAATATTAATTTCTTAATATTAATTTCTAATATTATTAATTCTTAATATTAATTTCTATATTCTAGGAATAGTACTTGTGAAATACAGACAGACATATAGATTTTAATACATCCACATTTTTTTTTCGATTGCATTGGTTTTTGATAACAAAGAACTTTTCAATCCCAGACTTAAACTAGAAATCTTTGACTTGGACATTGGAAGAAAAAAAAAAGGGGGGGGGAAGAAAGAAAGAAACACCTAAGGAGATTCAGTAGTACCCTTCATTTGGCAAAAAATGATGAAAATATTGATTTTCTATTTTTTGCTTAAATTATACTATATTATCTATAGTACAATCTGATGAAGTTTCGTAAAGATCCGAGTATTATAAATACTAGTATTAAAAAATGCTCTGACGAGCACCAAAAAAAGGTTAATATGTTTTTAAGTATGAAAAAGGGTTTGACAAGTGCTTCTGTTAATTATTGAGCATGAGGAAGGACAAGGGATCCCTTCTTGGCTACAACTCACTTCAATTCCAACTTTTAAAAAATCATATTTGCGCTTTTTCCATATTAAAGAAATTTGTGATTCTTTAGTAGAACTTTCCACCGTGCTTTAGATGTTAACCAGGGGTGTAGTCGAAAAATTAATATAGGATATATGCTCTAAGCAGAGGGATACCCTAGAATGTGTATACTATAAGCTTTCTTGAGAAATAATGTATATGGTGTTCTATTAAAAAGTCCAGAAGGCATACGGCGTATAACATGCATTTACATCCCTGATGTTAACTGCACTGTTCACTCTGCACTATACTACAAATAAATTTTCTGTGCAATTATACACTTAGGGCATGCTTGGTGCCAGTGCATGAATGTGATGCAGGAACTAGGTTTTTGGCACTGTGTCGTCTTCCCTTACATTTATGTCTAATTAAGCTGCACCTTTACTGGTTATGTCTTTACACTATACATTTTTATAGTAACTGCGACTGATTTGTTTTCACGGAAAAAGCGCAAATATGATTTTTTAAAAGTTGGCATTGAAGTGAGTTGTAGCCAAGAAGGGATCCCTTGTCCTTCCTCATGCTCAATAATTAACAGAAGCACTTGTCAAACCCTTTTTCATACTTAAAAACATATTAACCTTTTTTTGGTGCTCGTCAGAGCATTTTTTAATACTAGTCATTTAATTTTTTGATAAAAACTGAAGATTTTCTAATATCTTAAAAAGAAAAATAACTGCTGCTGTCAAAATTTATAAAATGATAACAACAGATAAAATTTTGTTGTATCAGAATAATTATAAAAGTCATTGCATTGCTATATAAAATGCATGATAAGAAAAATAAACCATGGATTTGAACGAAAAAAGTACAGAACTTTATTAAAAGAATTAAAAGCCATACCAATTAAATATATTCAAGGTAATTTCTCAAATAAAACATTCACAACTAGAAAAATTCTAGAAATTGAATAACAATTAACATAAGAATATTCCCAAAGGAATAATAATTTAACACAAAAGCATTTCTAAATAAAACGAACTTACATCCGACGGGATTTGAACTCTATACCCGCTACTGAGCAGCCAAATGTCTTACCACGAGAGTCCTAGTTTAACACCAAATTTTGCTATAATACCTATATAAATACCAGCATAAGTCTTGTGACTGTCATCAACAGCTCCGATCTGATTGTTTTATTTTTTTATATGCCCGACGGCTATTTTCCTACTTTTATTTTAGCTACTCGAAACAATCGCCAAATAGGTTTCCTTCGCCATAATTTCATTTTAAATATAAAGCTGTCACTAGCTTTATTTAAAATACATGACTTTCATTAAAAAACACATAAATTAAAAATACATATATCAGATACATTTAACTTGCACGTTTTTCTTTCAATTTATTAAAAATACTATAAGTAAATATATAACTACTTAATTTATCCCATCGACCGAAGAACGATAGGCAAACTGTAAGATTATATGCCAATAATGGATGAACATAAATGTTACACTTCCTTGACATTAAACCCGCTACACTTGTTTGTTAAGTAATCAAATGATTTTAATTCGATGATTTATTTATATTTTTATTAATGTTTGACTAATTTATTTGTTCTTTTGTTATTTAATATAAATTTTATGCCAATAAGCGAATAGCTCTTGATATTAATTGAGAAAAATATAATATATAATTTATTAAAGTTACTTTATGGTTGTATCCGCCGACATTATTTGGTTAAATAAAAAGCATTTAACTTCTTACAAATTTCCGCTAACATTGATATTTTTGGTACCTTCGTATTAATGCCACCGCAGTAGAAGTTGTGCTAATGCGCCAATAAAGAGTGATCTTGTTGTTCGTGCCTTTTTAGTGTTTTTTTTTTTTGTTTTGTTTTTTGTTTTTGTTTTTTGTTTTTTTTGTACTCATTTTGACGTAATTTTTAGTATTTTAGTACTTTTTTAGCCTTTTTTTGATACCATTTTTTTTGTGCGCGTGCGAACAAGATTGCTCTTTATTGGCACATTAGCGCAACTTCTGCTGTGGTGGCGTTAATACGCAAGTACCATATTTTTATGCTTTTTAATAAATTCTAATATTACATTTAAAATACTTCAATGTTATTCACATATGCAATATCTTACAAATATCTCTTTATGGTTTGATTTGATAAATTCTGCATTAAAATATGAAAACTTTTATTAGTATTCTTTTGTTCGAAATCATCTGAATAAATCAAATTTTATATTTGGTACGTCTCAACGTAATAACTAAACGTCATCATTAAAGTAATCTTTTTCGTTAATGACTTTTATTTTTTTAACCTAAATTCATTAATTTTCTAAACTTAAAATTTTTTAATGGCAACATTTTTCCTTTTGAGTAATTTGGCGAATAGTTTGGCGATTTCTATAAATGGGTGAAATTGGTCGACCTGATAATCAAGTAGCACCTTACGTAATATAAATAAAATAGGTATGCATTTTTTATCAGTCTGTAAACAAACTGATCTAAAAACTAAATTTCATTTGCAGAGAAAAATTATATTGCACAGTGTGAAGCTTCCATGTAGGAGTATGTCTATGTAAAAGTTCTTGAGTAGATATCAAAATATTCAAAAATAACTTTTCAATAAATTCTTTCATGACTGATGTTTTGGTGTTTCTCAAAATATAACAGGGAAGGAATTATATTTTCAATAAAAGTTTATTCTTCAAACAAACAACAAAAATAACAGATAAAACTTTAAAAGTAAAACTGATCATTCTCAAAAATACATACTTCTTTTTGTAAACATCCTCAGGATAAAAATCATCTTTCACTTTCTCAATGAGCATAAACATATATCTCTAAATGAGCTCAGCACTGGATGTGAACTAGAAACCAAAACAACATCCACCATAAGGTCACATAACTAAAACATCTTCCCTTCAAAAAACCAGCTGACTAACCACAAGTATCTTAAAAAACATGAGCAGCCGTAAATGACTCACCTACAGTATTTAAAGAGCCAGTAGAAAGAACTAGAAGCAGGAAGTAACGCCCTCTTTAGTTAACAGCTGTTAGAAATGAATACCTAATTAACTTCCTGTGCACGTGTAAGGGGGATGACGTCATCACATCGTCATAGCAGGTGCTAAAGTATCAAATAGACAGATGCCCTGTTGATTTAAGAATACGGCAAAAAGTAAACAAACTCAAGTGGATTTTAAAACATTAACAAGGAAGTGTTTTTAATAAAAATAAAAGATATTTAAAGGTGAGTAAGTTATTAATAAATATATTTAAAATAAAATAAATATATATCTTTAAAGTAATTTATAAGTAAATATTAATTTCTAACTTTAGTTTAAAAAGGTGAATTATTGAATGTGAAGTAATTTGAAAAATAATAGTAGGCCATAGTTATATATATCCCTAAAGTAAACCATGTTAAATTAAACTTAGGAAGTGTTGAGAACTTTAAACTTGGAAGGTTTTCAAACCTGACAAATGTCCCCCCTCTCGACACTTCATAAAAAAAATTCACCCAATTACACATATAGCTTTCCTCAAAGATTCTCAAACCAAAATTTCTGAAAATGAAGTAATTAGATAATTCAGATCAAGTGCTGAGCCAGGATTACACATCACAACACATAAAAATATACATCACTACATAAAAATTAACACTTAAAATATTAGAGCAAATACACTGTTCGTACAATCAAAATTTGGCCACAAAAATTTCTTGCTTTTTGCAACAATCACCAGATACTCTCATAAAACAAGTTGAAGAAACATCAGAACAGTCCTGAAGCATCTATTCACCGAAAAAGTTCAAGATTTAGAGTTAAAAAAAAAGTCAGTCACATTAATTTGTTGATTAAACAATTTCACTGTAATTCACGAAAACTATTAAATTGAAGATCATTAACTCCACGTGATCATTCATATGACAATTGATGAACAATAATCTGGAAACACTTGAAACTTGTGAACACAGGAATCACTCAGGATCATCACAGCAGAAAAAAAATTTTTAGGTGTAGCAGGAAAAAAAATTTAGGTGAAGCAGGAACTTGATTTAAACTTAGACAATACAGACGGTTTCATCCATTCAAAGTCCATTCAGCATGGTCATTCATTCAAGTTGCCTGGCCAGGCCTTTTAGATTCATTCAACATATAATGAACATCAGGTTCCTGTAAATCAGAAAAAAAAAACTTCTTTAAGCAATAAAGAATTCAAACAATTTTAAACTTCTGAATATACAGAAAAATTTAGCATCAAGAAAATTCATAATAATTATATTCAATTTTTAACTTTTCATTTGATTATTTCAATTTAACCCTACATCAGTACATTTAATTACCCTAAAATTTCACTATGCCAAAGCTTTTCAATTAAGTAACCTTTTTTTTTTTTTTTTTTGAAATACATAATACCAACAAGAAATTTGTTTCAAAAATATTTCTTAAACACAAAATTCAAAGTATAAACACTATTCTTTACAAAATCTATGCATACATATACATTAAATTTTAAACAAGATAAATACACAAATTTAAGTACTAGAAGTATTATTCAATTGTTTATATCAAAAACATTTTCAATAAACCGGAGCAGGTCATTTTTGGTGAGGGGTTTTGTAAACACATCGGCTAAATTAGCCTTACTTCTTACAAAAACTAAGTTAAATTTCTCATAATATACTAATTCACGAATAAAAAATAACTTTATATCAATGTGTTTTGAACGGGAATTTTCAATTGGAGATTTGACAAAATCTATTGCAGCTTGATTGTCAACCCTTAACAATGGTTTTGACTTACGGTTTTCTATAAAGCCCTTTTCTGAACACTCACTAAGTATACGGTCAAACCAGATGAGATTTTTCGCAGCTTCTGTCATGGCTACAAACTCGGACTCCATGGTGGACAGTGTGACACTTTTTTCTTTAAAAGTTCTCCAATCTATTGGAGCAGTGTCTAATAACACCAATTGCCCTCCCATAGAGGTCCGATCATCCCTATTGGCCGCAAAATCCGCATCTGAATATGTAATTAAGTCAAGGTTCTGACAATCAAGTTTAAGTTTGTAATGTTTGGTATGATTTACAAACCCCAAAAGTCTGAGAAGCCCACACCAGTGGGTCATACCAGGATTAACCTGAAATTGCAAGAAAATGTTAACCGCGTAACTAATGTCAGGTCTGGTTTTATTTGCAATGTAAGAAAGACAACCAAGAATATTTCGATATGGATACTGAGACATTTCCGATTTTTCACTTTCTGTGACAGGACAATTAACCTTTGAATAAACAGAACCCTTTGAAATTGGCAAAGAGGAAATTGGTATCTTATATTTCTCAAATTTCCTATACACCTCCTCAATGTATTGTCCCTGATGAATTTCTACCACCCCTGTTGATTCATCAAATTCTACACCAAGAAGTCGTCTAGTTCTACCTAAAACTTTAATTTCAAAATGTTCCTGTATCAACTCCAAAACTTTATTAATTACAGCATCAGAGACTCCAAAAATGACCATATCATCCACATATAAAATAAGAAGAACATTTGTTGAAAAAGTATATACACAATTACAGCTATCCAATTTTACAAAACCTAAGTCTGTCAACACCCTATGAATCTCAAAAAACCATTCTCGGCCGCTCTGGCACAACCCGTAAATAGCTCTGTCCAATTTACAATATAAATCTTCACTACCTGGTACCTCAAAACCTTTAGGTTGACTCATGAAAATATCTTCTTTAAGAGGAGCATAGAGATATGCACTTGTTACATCACACTGCAAGTGGACCCACTTTTTAAACACGACAAGCAATGAAAAAAAGAAACGTACCACACTAAAATTCACGACTGGGGAAAACGTTTCATCATATGAAATACCCTTCTCCTGTTTAAACCCTTGTGCAACCAGGCGGGCTTTAAATTTAGCTATATTTCCCCCCTCATCATGCTTTAAGGTGAACACCCACCTACAGCCAACTGGTATGGTATTAGCTGGCAATTTGGACAAGTGCCAAACTCCCCTCTTTTTCATGACCTCAAGTTCTGTTTCCATGGCTTTTAGCCAAAATTCTTTTTCAGGAGATTTAATTACCTGATTGTATGTCTTTGGGATTTGTACCGAGTCTAGTCATGCCTGTGTATTATGTGAGCTTGGTGTAGCAGACGGTTTACCTTGAATTTTACCTGAAAAATTATTTTTACCAGAAAAATCAAAATTTTCTTTATTAAAATCAATATTATTTGACTTACAGTATTTTTCAGCTTCATTTAATGATCTTATTCTTTTAGTACAGCCCTCCTCATAATAGTATATGTCAGTTCTATTCTCATTGGGACGCTGTGTGGCTCTCCTAATCCAATTTGAAACCCTTGAACCAGAATTATTCAACTTAGCATCATTATCATCATCCGACGAAACCTGCGAATCCTCTCCCATAGTATCTGATGTTTGACTGATAGGACGTGTGGATAGGTCTGATAGTTCCCCTTTTTCAACATCACTGTCACTATCACTATCATCATTAAAGTTTACACTAGGGAAAAGATCATTACAGTTATTCAGTTGATTGGAGCCCAGCACAGCTCCACTTCCCAAACTCTTAAAATTTCCCCTTTCGTCGAATGAGACATTTATTGTTTCAATTACTTTGTTTTCATTGGGATACCAGATGCGATAACCCTTAGTTTTGTATGCATAACCAATAAGGATTCCCTGTTTGGCCTTTGGCTCAAGCTTATGTCGTTTTTGGGCGGGGACACCCACATATGCAATAGAACCGAATACCTTAAGGTGTTTTAGGGAGGGTTTGTTGCCACTGTACATTTCTATGGGTGTTTTAGTTTGTCCTTTTGGGCATAAACGATTCCAAACGTAAGTAAAATGTGTCATTGCATCTGGCCAGAATTTAGTGTCTAAACCGCTATCCTGCAACAAAGTACGTGCTCCATCAGCAACTGTTTGATTATAGCGTTCAATTTTCCCATTTTGTTGCGGCGTATATATATTTGTCAATTCATGTGCTATACCCTTATTCGAAAAATAATTATCAAAATCTGCATTCTTAAACTCTGCCCCATTGTCAGATCTAAAAGATTTTACCCTTAAATTTAAAAAATTTTCTGCTCGCTCAATATGTCTTTTAGTAACTGCAAAAACCTCTGTTTTATCCCTTAACGGATATAAAGCCACTTTATTTGAATAATCATCCATAATGGAAAGGAAGTACTTTTCACCATTTCTACCACGAACCCTACATGGTCCCCACGTATCAGCAAAAACAAGCTCTAGTGGTTTCTCAGTTCTCTTTTCTTTTAAGGGTTTAAAAGACACTTTTCGAAATTTATTAAGTTTACATGTTCTACATATAAAGTCATTACATTTAATATTTGGCAAACCTTTAACACAATTATTTTTATAAGTGTGTTCTATAATAGATTTATTTACATGACCTAAACGCTTATGTAACATTTCAAAATTTTCCCGAGCTTTAGTTACATTTAGATTTTCAAAACTTACTTTCTTACTTTTATATACATTTTTAGGATAAACATAATACATGCCATTACATAAAATAGCCTGAAAACGAAATTTATCATGTTTGTATACTTTAACTTTACCCCCACCGCCAATGAACCTTGCTCCCATTTTATCTAGACGTGGACCAGATATTAAATTTTTTCTTAATTTTGAAGAATGTAAAACATCATGAAGAGTTATGGTATTTCTACCAAAATTTAACTGTACAGTTCCAGTCCCTTCTACGGGAAAAGTAAGATCCTTCACTGCTACCGACAAATGCTGATTCTCTAAAGTTCTATAATTAGTAAACAGTTCTCTAGACATACAAAAGTGGTGCGAGGCACCAGAATCCCAAATCCAAACACCATCAGAACTTGCTTCACTAAGATTAGACTGTATAAAAAAATTGCACTTACGTGAAGTACTTCTTTGTGGTCTGAAGTTCTCTCTAGCACCAGGTTCATTCCACTGGGAGCTCCTGCCAGCACGAGATTGCCGATGCTTAGAACGTCCTCTAGTTGGAAAGTCCCTGTTCCTTGAAGGCGATCTGGAAAAATCCCTGTTCCTTGAAGGCGATTTGGGAAAACTCTTGCCTCTGCTAGTGGGAGAAACAAAGTTATTTCGATTGATTGAACATTTTGATTGTGTATGACCAAGTCGACCGCATGTCCAGCATTTTACTTTTATCTTTTCCACCATATTGTTTTGCATATCAAAAAGTTCTTTTTCAGAATCTGCTTTGCGAAGTCTGAGACGTGTTTCTTCAGCATTGAGCTCCTGGACTATTTTAGAAAAAACAAAATCACCTTTATCCCATCTCATTATATTATGAACTACTTGATCAAATTGAGAGGGTAAGTAACACAAAAGTTGAAAACATGCATATATTTCGTCAAAATTTTTATTAAACTCCTGAAGTTGTATGGTTAAACGCTGAAGACGTGCAGCAAAAAGACTGATTTTTTCATCCCTTCCAATACGTGATTCAATTAATTCTGAAAAAATTTCCATATGCTGTGATCTAGTATCTGGTATGTAACTTTCCTTCAATATTTTCCAAGCTTCTACAGGACATTTAGTATTTTCAATTAACTTTCTAAAATCTCTCTCAACATTCAAGAAAATAAAAGACAAGGCTACATCAAACTTATGTTTAATCTTTTTAACATCAGCAGCTGTTACAGTAGTACTAACTTCTGGCAGTATCTCTTCTCCTGTAATTATTTCCCACAAACCTTGATTTATCAACAAATACTTCATATCGGCACTCCAACTCTGGTAATTAGTTGCATTTAACTTGTCGATGTAATTATTTGATTGGGCCATTTTAAAAAAGAATTCTAAAATGAAATTCTAAAAAAAATCTCTTTCTTCTTTTTAAATACCTCCTTATATTAAAAGCTTCATTTAAAATCAACAATAAAAATTAGCTTTTCACCATGAAGTAATGCATCAACTTTCTAAAAAAAGACTTCATACAAATCAAACTTCCCAAAAATTCTTCTGAAATTCCAAAAAAAAATGTTCATTATATAGCTCATTTTCAAAAAAAAAATTTCATATAAAAACCATCTTTCTAAAAAAAAATTCATTCTATAACTTATTTCCAAAAAAAATTTCCTTAAAAACAGCTCATTTGTTTTCTTTATCTAGAAAAATTTCTCATATTTTAATATTACTATACCAATACAACAATAACTGCCCCCCCATCTGATTATCTTGTATATTCTATTAATTAATGGAGGCAGTATTTTCAATTTTAGGCTCATCAGCTGGGAGAAATAAATATATCTCTTAATAAGCAAAACATATTTCATTAATCTATTCAAGAAAAACACCATTCAGGAAAAACATTCAATAAACCATGCCAACTATTCACTATATAAATATACTCCTCATGGTTGATGGGATACGCCCATAACCACTATCAGTCTGTAAACAAACTGATCTAAAAACTAAATTTCATTTGCAGAGAAAAATTATATTGCACAGTGTGAAGCTTCCATGTAGGAGTATGTCTATGTAAAAGTTCTTGAGTAGATATCAAAATATTCAAAAATAACTTTTCAATAAATTCTTTCATGACTGATGTTTTGGTGTTTCTCAAAATATAGCAGGGAAGGAATTATATTTTCAATAAAAGTTTATTCTTCAAACAAACAACAAAAATAACAGATAAAACTTTAAAAGTAAAACTGATCATTCTCAAAAATACATACTTCTTTTTGTAAACATCCTCAGGATAAAAATCATCTTTCACTTTCTCAATGAGCATAAACATATATCTCTAAATGAGCTCAGCACTGGATGTGAACTAGAAACCAAAACAACATCCACCATAAGGTCACATAACTAAAACATCTTCCCTTCAAAAAACCAGCTGACTAACCACAAGTATCTTAAAAAACATGAGCAGCCGTAAATGACTCACCTACAGTATTTAAAGAGCCAGTAGAAAGAACTAGAAGCAGGAAGTAACGCCCTCTTTAGTTAACAGCTGTTAGAAATGAATACCTAATTAACTTCCTGTGCACGTGTAAGGGGGATGACGTCATCACATCCTCATAGCAGGTGCTAAAGTATCAAATAGACAGATGCCCTGTTGTTTTAAGAATACGGCAAAAAGTAAACAAACTCAAGTGGATTTTAAAACATTAACAAGGAAGTGTTTTTAATAAAAATAAAAGATATTTAAAGGTGAGTAAGTTATTAATAAATATATTTAAAATAAAATAAATATATATCTTTAAAGTAATTTATAAGTAAATATTAATTTCTAACTTTAGTTTAAAAAGGTGAATTATTGAATGTGAAGTAATTTGAAAAATAATAGTAGGCCATAGTTATATATATCCCTAAAGTAAACCATGTTAAATTAAACTTAGGAAGTGTTGAGAACTTTAAACTTGGAAGGTTTTCAAACCTGACATTTTTGGCACAGATGTCATATACGCACCATGTTGGCGAATTTTTTTTTTTCTGACGCCAATGTCATGTGCGCATCGGAGTATTTAACTGAATCCAGAGTGTCGTTATTTTGCTTGATATGTCAACCCGGATGTTGGTATTTACTTTTGACGGATTTAAATTTTGAATATTAAAGATTAGCAGAGATTAAAATTAATTAGCACAATGGAAGCTTTTGCTTTTAGTCGCTAAACCTGTAGAAAGTTAAAGTCTAGAAAATTAAATAACTAAAATATTGTATGTTGATGAAATAAATACAAATAAGTTAAAAACAAACTAACGTTTATTTAAAAAGAAATAAAGATAAAAACAATAATTAACAAAAGGTATTTAAATATATTAAACAATTAAAACAGGAAACAAAATAAACTGACTTCATGGCAGGCAAAAATTATACTTCGGTAAACAAGGTATGTTGCATCTGATTGCTTGACGATCTGTAGCCATAATGTCGATTCAAAAAGAGCAGTAGTGCACCTGAGTAAAACTACTGACTAAATAAATGTTATCATCATAAAACTTTCCCCCACTTCACCAGCTGTCAGACTTCGTACGTAAACACGGAGAAGCTTTCAAACTCGGCTCGAATACAACGGCCCTTCTTCACGGACTTCAGCCTTTAACATCGCTCTCAGCAAAGTGGAGAAAACGTCAAAAGAGATAACACCACACTTCTGCTTCTCGGTCTCAAGTAAAATTAGTTTTACTAAACATTTAACAAAACTAAAGAACGGCACTTTGACAACCACATAAATGAAACGAAAGCTAAAAGTTAAATCATAATTATCAAACTGAACAAGACGAACGTAAACACTTCATACTGGAACATTAAGACAAGGATCTAAGCTATTGTCAAAGTATTTATACTAGAAGAGAAACAAAAAGAAACTTATTACGCATGCAAAAGGGCAGGTGAAACGATGGTCAAATGAGAAACCATCATGACGAAACGTCATACCGGAAATGGGCGGTAGACAAATGACGTCACCTTGTGACGGTCAAGAAACATGTCATTACAGCTTCCGATTGCATACGAAGTACGATGGGAAAACAACAACAAGCCGGGAGTTTTAAAAGGTAAAAAGTGTTGGAAATAAATATAAGGTAAGTTAAATAACTATTGTTTATATGAATGATAACTTTAATAAAGAAAGATTAATAAAGTTAACCAGATTTAATAAAAGGAAACTTGTTGAATGAAAAAGGTAAAAATGGTATTTTAATAAAAGATAAATAATAGACTATAAAGGTTATAATAAATGAATAAACTTTAAAATAGGATGAATGTAATTAGGTTAATGTAAATAAAGATAGATTGACTATAGAAATGGAGATATGGCCGGAAAGTGGCAAGAACAGGGTGACATTTCCTGTCAACTTTTTAATAAATAATTTTTTCTTTTTTTTAAATATATAAATTGTTTTGTTGTATTAAACAAACCTTTTTTTATTTATTGTTATTACCTTTCAAAAAATATATACCGGGTGTCCCAAAAATGACTGATGGATTTTAAAATTCAATAACTTGCAAACGGTGGCAGCTATTTAAAAATTTTTTGCAGGAGGGTTATGTACAATGTCAATAGTATTTTTTACCATAACTTTTGATTTTAGTTCGAATTTCAACCAATAGATGGTGCTGACAGCAATTGAAGCCCAGGTAGACGCCGAAACTGACCTCACTCAACACTGATCACCTGGCCTTCAATCGCTATCAGCGCCATCTATTTTTTGAAATTCGAACTAAAATAAAAAGTTACGGTAAAAAACTCCTGAAATTATACATAACCCTCCTGCAAAAATTTTTTAAATAGCTGTCACCGTTTGCAAGTCATTGAATTTTAAAATCCATCAGTCATTTTTGGGACACCGGGTATGTAACTGGTATCCCAAAACGAGATTTTCGCCAAATTGGCTTTAGAAAAAAACTAAGGCCAATGTGATTCGTATATGACATTTGTGCCGCATTTTAATATAGAAACAGAAAAAATTCGTGTGAAAACAAAAATTAAAGTTCATCAGGTTTGTTTTCAGAGCTATTTATATATTTTGGCATCATACCCTCCCTTTTTGAAGCAAAAATAGCACCAAGCTTTGGCAAACATATTTATATTAATCAGACATTCATAAAATAAGTAATAATTTAATTGACCTAGAATAATTTAACGTACCCTCAAAAAAAAAGCTGACACTTCTCACGTCCGAATCATCATGAAGCGCCCGACTCACCGCTCTTGTGTTGCGCCAAACCGGATTTCTTACCGGTACGCCCTTACCTTTCATCTCAAAGGCTCAAATAAATGTAAAACCATATTTTTACGCTTATCTTTTAATTGTCCTGTAGATTTTTTCATTCATGTCTAATTATTCATAAAATAATAACTGTGAAAAGTATTGGTATGAACGTTTGTACTTAATAACTTTACATAACTTTTTGTCTTGTACAATTAAAAAAAATAATAATATTAATGTCAATCTTGTGTTAAATCAGTCTTTGAAATAAAATATTACGTGATGGAAAAACACGGTTACGTCGCTTTTGCGGTTAAAAACATTTGCTATTCGGTCTTTCGGCGCCATTTTTGATTTATTCGCCAAACACACCACCAGAATAACTTTAATAATAATGAACTTTTCTGCAAAATCTTGTCCCAATTGCCTAAATTTGTTCATTTCATCTTATGGACCTTCAGATAAGCAAGTAAATAAAATTACGAATAAAAGTATCATATTACAGTGGCTAGCATAAATTTAAGAGAGACTAAACTTTTTGCCAGAGGCGACTTTTAACTTAAATAAATGAGAAATTAATAAATAAAAAAAAATATTTCACTTCGCTCATCAAAATAGATAGTGAATATGATACATGAAAATAACAACAAATAAGTATTTTTTCACGTGATTTATCTAATCTATTTATTTATTTTTATGTTCATTTAAACTTACGTGCAACAATTACAAGAAGAAGTAAATATAAGAAATATATAAGAAAAAGACTAAGTTCAGCTGGAAATTTCAGACAAAAGTTCGATTTTCTCAGCGACCGACAAACATACAAAGATGAAAAAAAAAACTGTTCTGAGTTTTACCATGAGGATTAAAATAAACCAAAAACGAAGTTAATCCATCCACGGAAACATTAGCAAGACTTTGTTGAATTTTTTGCTTTCATTTTTTCATTAAAAATTAAATAAAAAATTATTCTAAGCTGCAGTAATTTTTTGAATGCTATCATTTTATTCGTCTCGTCGAGTTCTATCTTTTAAAAAAAATTTCACTGCCGTATCTCAACTGGTTCGCCAGAAATTTTAGAAAGTTGTTTGCACTTTCTATTTCTTAAACATATTATACCAAACGCTACCGCGTTTGCTATGATATAGTTTAAGACAATTTGATTACACTGCTGTCCCTTTAAATGCCATAATTCACTTTCCTTAAAAAGGATTTTCTCAGTTTGTGTTTTTTCGACAAATAGGCATGTTCAAAGTAATAAATTTTTTATGTATAATTTTCAATTGACTTGAAAAAATTTTTGGTTATTTCTTAAGGTCTATTTGATAATATTAAATATCAGATTTACATTAAAGTTTTTTTTTTTCCACATAAAAATGTAAAATAAATTCTGTTTTCACTTGTAATTTTACACGTATTTGCCCATTTTATTTCCCCCTCCCCCAAACTAATAAACTTGGGAAAAATCGGATACTTGAAATTATACAACACACATCTACAAATAGTTTAATTAGCTTAAAATGTTAAAATTGTACAAGATACATTTTAAAATTTACTTAAAATATTTTTCAAAAAAAATTTTTTTTTTTTTTTTTTTTTTTTTAAATTTTGCCGGGGAATTTGGACTATTTCTTAACATAAATTGAGTCCTTTATTATGTCAAAAATAAAACTTAAAATGTTTAAATAAAAAAATAAAGCTCAAAGAGTACCGAGTCTTTTAACTCTAATAAGTGCTGTTCTTATTGTCTTACCATCTGAGCTTCATTCCAAAATATATAACATGTTTCCATACACTTAATGGATTGCATCTAATTATGCCAAAATATGAATTTGACTTTTATAAAATAATAAAATAGATATAGTTGCTGTTGGCCTGAGAGTAATTACAGTTTTTAACTTTTCAGCAATAGGTGAAATATTGAGTTTGAACATGCAATCGATAAAAGAAGTTTATACTGTTCTACTAATAACCAAATAAATAAATAAATAAAGCTAGCAAGAGACATATTTTAATACAAAATATTGTTTTTAAATAACTTTTCATAGAATATAGGTCTTATTAACACTTTCAGACAGTAGTCTAGTATTATAATACAACCTATTCCTTCTAAGAAATAAATTTACCTAAAAATCTAGCAAGTGCTCCTTCTTCAGAGTTATACTACCATATAATATTAAATGTAGTATTTCTCAGCATAAGTCAACTAGCAATCAAATTAAAAAAAGTAGATTTTTCAAAGAAAAAAAAAAAAGGTTTTTTATTGGATAAAAGAACACTTTCACTATGTTATATATTCTACTGGATTATTTGTCAGTACAATATATACTATCAGCATTATCTGAGATCACGCAATATTTTAAAATTTGGTTAGTATCTGAAAAACTCATTTTTATATTTTTTTTATAAATCTTTAGTGCAAAGTATGTTCATATAATGAATTGTATAAATAACTTAAATTTCAGACATGGTACAGGCTCAACAAGAAAAAAGCTAAACTTTCACGGCATCACAGATTTTTGATGAAATTTGTATTTTTTTTTTTTTTTTTTTTTTTTGCAGCGTTTTGATGAAATTTGCATTTTTCAGCAATTTATTAATTAAATTAGCTTTTTCCTGCAACCATTTGATGAAAATTGCACTTTTTTCATTCTTTTGAATGAATTTTGCAATTATCCACAATCTTTTAGCAAAATTAAAGGTTTTTCTCTCTCTCTTTCTAGAAAATTTGTGTATTTTCTGCAATTTTTTGAGAAAATTCGCCTATTTTCCTCGATGTTTATAAAAAATTTGCATATTTTCAGCGATTTTTCCAGAATATTTGCATATTTTCAGCGATTTTTCGCCAAAATTCACATATTTTCAGTTAATTTTCTTCAAAATTTGCGTATTTCCCGCGATCTTTCGTGAAAATTTGCATATTTTCCGCGATCTTTCGTCAAAATATGCCTTTTTTCCTAAGATCTTTGGAGAAACCTCGGGATTTTTCTCTGATCTTTCGACAAAATTAGCATATTTTCCGCAGTTTTTGTACGAAATACATTTATTTTCTGCTATCTTTCTACAAAATATGTTTATTTTCTTCGATTTTCATCAAGATTCTCATATTTTCTGCAATCTTTCGACAAAAATCGCATATTTTTCACCATTTTTTGACAAAAATGGTATACTTTCCCTGATCTTTCGTCAAAATTCTCGTTTTTTTCACGATCTATCGATAAGAATAGCCTATTTTTCGCATTTTTTTGACAAAATTTGCGTATTTTACCGATCTTTCGGACAAAATTCGTGTATTTTCCCCGATTTTTCGACAAAATTCGTGTATTTTCCCCGATTTTTCGACAAAATTCGCATATTCTCCACGATCTTTCGACAAAGTTCGCGTACTTTCGCAGCAATTTTCTACAAAATTCGAATATTTTCCACGATCTTTCGATAAAATTGAAGTATTTTTCACGATTCTTTGAGGAAATTAAAGTATTTTTTCGCAAACTGTTCACGAAAATCATGTTTTCCCGCAATCCTTTGACGTAAATTGCGTCTTGTTCGGGATCCTTTAACAAAAATCATATCTCTTCCCGCAATTTTTTGACGGAAATCACGTCTTCCGCGATCCTCTGATGAAAATAGTATTGTTTCCGCGATTGTTAAAGAATTTATAGTTTTTTGTGAGAAATTTGCGTTTTTTCCTCCTATTCTTTGAAGGAATTTGCATAATTTTAAGTGGTTTGCACTCGCGTTTTTGTTATTTTTCATCCGTATTTTCTCAGTATTTTACAAAATTTGCCGTTTTTAGTGATTTTTTAAACGAAATTTGCCGTTTTTTCTGATTTTTTGACAAAATTCGGGCTTTTTCCATAATATTTTGACGAAATTACGCATTTCGCAGACCACTCGAGCTATATTTTTGCGTAATTTACGCGATATAACACGGGCGCGGCATCGTTGGCGACCATGACGATTTTTTATAGGTTCCCGGCCGGGAACCTGAGTGAAAAAATATACGTTCTCAGAAATTATTTCTGGGTTCCTCGGGATCCCGGGAATGTTATTTTTCGAGCCCTGCATATGTCAGAGCCAGCATGCTCATTTGCAGTTTATTTTAACTTAGGAGTATTCTCTGTTGTAATTACTCATCATTAACACAAAATACTGGTGTTAATTAACATTGCCATGAAGAAAAAAATAGATAACTCTATTCACAAAATCTTTTAAAATCTTTAAATCAAATTTTTAAGGGTTATTAATGCTTTAAATGGCCCATAATTTTCTGGCCCAGCTGCAGACAGCTAAGTCAAAACCGATTTTTTCTGCTCTTTAAAATGGCTATCTCCATTTTTTAATATCTACAGGGAGAGCAAAGGTATGGGGGCATCCTGGGGCAACTCTATTAAAATCACTAATTACTTTAAAACTAAAACAACAATCAACTTTAAAAGCCTATTTTATTAAAACAGTTTAACTTTCAAACATTTTTTCAAATTTTGGTTGCCACCGACTTAAAACGAAATTTATAACTTTTTCGACTTCTTTAATAACTATTTAAAAATCATAGTGTAAGGTATCATTAAACTTGTCTCTTTATCTAGAGTCTGTCCCAATTCTTAAAAATCTAGGATTACAGCACCCCCTAGCAATCTTTGGCAAAACTAAGTTTTTTGTCATTCGAAAATCTTAATAAAAAGAACTAATTCATTATAAATCAGAAACTTAGAGTTGTTTAAAAGTCTTTTAATACTTCACTTTTTCCACTATTTTGGTTGCCACTGCTAAATTGTGAAATCTATAACAAAAACAACTTTTTTAATAAGTAAATAAAAACTAATGTAAGATATCAATAAACTTGTCATATTCTCCAGATTCTATCTCATTAAAAATCTTTTGAATGAGAAGTTGATAATGATTTATTACAAATCATACCTTATTACTAATACTTTTAATAAAATTAATTTACTTGTTACTTAAGCTTATAACAATCTCACTGCTATTAATTCCTAAACAAATTTTATCATGTAAGGTATCGATCAACTAGTCTCACTCTTAAGTAATAATTCCTAAACTCTAATAAAATATTAAATCGCTTCCCAAGCCTACTAGGGAATTAAGTAGATTTCATTAATTTACATTTTAAAGCTGCTTTTTTTTCCAATAAAAGACAAAAATTTCTTTTCTTATCAATCATCACGCTCAAAAAGTATAACTTGAATTAATATCAAAGATAATTTAAAAAAAAAACTGCATAAATAAAAAATAAATAAATAATTATAATTGCATAAGTTGATAAAAAATGCTATGCAATAGCTTTACCGCGGCAATCCCCAAGTGCCACTTTTTTTTTTTTTTTTTTTTTTTTAAAGTAATTTATCATGAAAATTATATAGCAACTGATAAAACATTTTAAAATATATAAATTGAAACAAAATAACTGAAATAGATTATTTAACCAATAAAACATGAAAATGAACGGAAAAGGCGGGATTTGAATCCATAATATCTGATTTTCATTTTATTGCTCTAACTATTTAACCATCAAGTTCATAACTAGAGTTTATAATGTTAAATGGACAAAACAAAATAACAATGGAAAAAAAAAATAAAGGGTGTTCAATTTATTTAGAAAATATAAAAATATTTCTAAACTAAACAAGAATCACAATAAAAATTTATTAATCAAAAGTTATTAAATATACATTAGTAAAATATGAATTATAAAAATAACCAAATTTTATAAAGAATTTGTTAATATATCACAAATAGAACAATTAAACTTCTTTGTATTTTTAACATGGAGAAAATAATAAAAAATAACACTAAGTTAGTTATTCTCCCCTGAATTTTGCAGCTTTGTGATATGGAAAGAAAGAAAGAAAGAAAAATCCAGGTGAGAATTTAAGTATACAATAAATTTAAAAATTTGGATGGTTAGTCATAAAAACATTTTTGAACAGAAGCAAAATGAATTATTAAATAAACAGTTTACTAAAACTGTTGAATGGTACACATTTCAGAAAATACTGAATTCATACTAAACGCTGAAACAATTAAATCATTGTAAAAAGAAGGTAAAATAAAACTATTAGTAAATCTGCAGATCAGAAGCCTCAACATCAGCTTTGCAAATCACTACTTTTTTCCACTCTTTGCATAATATTTAGCTCCATACAAATAGAAATTGAAAGCTTTCAAATAGCATAAATATTTATAAGAATAAAAAATATGTAGGAGGTTTCAGAAATCGGATGCATTAAATTGACCACGTTGTTATGCAACGATATTCTAAAATTCTCATGAAATGCATATTATAATAAATTTTAAGATACAAAAATACATTTCTTCCAGAGGAAGGCTTTGCCCTCTCCCTGAAACCTGTGACCTCATTAAATTGACATTCGCAGTTTTCTATTGATTATATGAATGGTCTTAGATTGCATTTTACACTAAGATTTTTAAAGGTAAGCAACAGTTTGGACAAGCCTTTTATGTTACTCAAATATCCAAATAGCAGTATTGAGAACAGTAGGTATTTATTTATCAGCCATCCACAAACATCTGTATTTGATCTATAAGTAACTTATAAAAATGTAAAGAAGTCATCCAGTTTAGAAATCTAATGTTTTTACAGTTTTTGTTGCATAAAAATACTTTTTATTATTGTTCTATAGTATTTGGATATGTTCTTATCTAAATATAAATCCTAATCTATTTGATAACATTACCTTAGTAAAATCTCCTTAAAATAAGCATGTTTGGAGATTTATAAATCTAATGGATAATCTTTTATCATTGTATCCAGTGATATTTGAATATGATTATTCAGGCAATCTTGTTATTTTTTTAGTTTTTAAGAATGAAAATACTTATTTCTTGCTAATCATGACATCACTTTTGATACATATCTATATGGTGCATATTATTATTATTTACATTCATATCTATACAGTGCATATTATTGATATTTGCTTAACAACAGTATTTTTATTACGATTTTAGATAGAAAAAATAAATCTTTATGTTAACCGTGCATAGACAATAAATCCTAAAATATTTGTAAAAACTTTAAATAAATAAGAATTAATATCATAATGCAACCATTTTATTTCATCATCAACGCATATTAGTTTTATTTTCGATATATGACGTCATATTTGTTTGTATCTTTATACAATTAATTCATCCATTTTGCCGTTTGTTTTACTCAAACATTACAATCACACATTTCACAGGTTTGTAATATTATTAGAATGAATTACTGTTGCTAGGCAATTGATAAAAAATAAATAAAATATGTACCTTTTAAATAAGTAAATTTCTAAAATAAAGTGTCTTATATTATTGTAATAAATATATATATATATATATCACCAAAATTTAGAGAGATAGTTTTAAAAATCTGTCAAATGCATAGGCAAAATTTCAAGACATGTATGAAAATTTCAGTATTCATAATTCATTATTTAAATCCATTAATCAAATGAGCCATTTTCTTTCAACAAATAAAAATTTTTAAATTGTTTGAATTGTGATAGAAAGCATTATGGTGCAAAATGAAATGTTCTGCATTTTCCTAACACATGAACCAAATACAGCAACAAACTATACAGCAAAAATTCAGGTACTTCATAAACATGCTTATTTAATTTCAAGCAAATTGGATGTCTTTTGCAGCAGTTATTGTAGAGCAGACAGGCAGAAACAAAAAAAAAATTGCATTTTCACTGTAAGCCTTCACTGGCATTTCAGATATTAATTTACAAACAAATTACAAAAGGTTTAGATGAAACAGTTTATTTTAATCTCAAAATATTTTTGAACAAACACTGGAGACTTCAAAATACATCATTGAGATATAAGAGAGAGGGAGGACAATTTTTAGCTCTCAGGCTATCAAAGCCTGAAAACTAATGTGCCCACAATTTCTGTATACATGTACATAACTTGATAATTCATTATAAAAATACCCGATTTGCTCAAAAATTTGGATATAGGTTAATTCTGATAAGATGCTTTCCTGATTAGTTTTGGGAATTCATTGGATACATATAACAGAGGGGGGGGGGGGGAAGGTGCTAACCCCTCCCCCCCTTCAATTTAAATAAATAGGTTTTTCATGCAAAATTACCAGATTTCATTCAAATTTTAGATATATGATCATTCTGATAAGCCGCCTTAAGATTAGTTTTGGGTGTTCATTGGCTAAGTATAAAGAGGGAGATGGGGGGGGGGGGGGAGGGTAACCCTCTTAATTTAGGTACATGGGTTTTTCATGCAGAATTTACAGATTCACTTCAAATTTTGGACATAGGTTCATTTTTATAAGGCAATCCTCTGATTTGTTTTGGGGGTTCATTGTTTAAGCATAAGAGGGGAATGGGGGTTTATCCCTCTCTCTTCTTAATTTACATTTTGATAAAGTACTTCCAAGATTAGTTTTGGATGTTCATTAATTAAGTATAAAAGGGGGCAGTGGGGCTAACCCCTTTTAATTTAGGTAAATAGGTTTTTCATGCAGAATTAACAAATTTGCTTCAAATTTTAGATACAGGTTCATTCTGATAAAGCACATCCCTGATTAGTTTTAGGGGTTCTTTTGTTAAGAATAAAGGGGGATGGGCAATTACCCTCCCCCCCCCCCCATTTGTATTGAATAATTTGTCTTTATGCAGAATAATCAGATTTGCTTCAATTTTAGAATATAGATTCTTTCTGATAAGGCGAATCACTGAGTAATTTTGAGGGTTAGCTCAGTATAAAAAAGGGGAACGAGGATTACTCTTTCCCTTAAATTAGATAAATGGATTTTTATGCAGAATTAGCCAATTTGCTTTGAATTTTGGATTATAGGTACATTCGCATAAAGCCCATCCCTAATTTGTGTTGGAGCATTCAGTGGTTATATACTAAAGGGGAGAACGAGGGAGCTAATCCCCGCCCTTTAATTTGTTTTTCGAGAGACATTATTCATTAAAAAAATAAGGCTGTAATACATGCAATTAGTGTGAATAGCCTGTGAGTTCAATGCCATCAGTTTAACTGGGCAACATTCTTTTTATTTAAATAATTGATAAAGAATTTTGTTGATAAAGAATAGAAAAAAAATAGATCTATGACTATTACATACAAGATAAAACTAAGAAAATATCTAAGTTAAATATAATATTACAGATAATCAAATAAATGGAACAGTACTGTACCTCAGGAGCTAAATATTCTGGGGTTCCACAAAAAGTTTTTGTTGTAGCACCATAGTTAATGTCTTCTTTGCATAGACCAAAATCAGCAATTTTTATATGGCCATCTTTATCAAGCAATAAATTTTCAAGCTAAAAGCAGAAAAATAAAACTATAAAATACAAATTAATAAAAAAAGGGGGGGGGGCAAAAATAACTTTTATTCAACTAAATGACATAAAAACTTCCAAGCACACTTTGTAATAAGGTTGCCAGATTGTATGTTTTTCAGGCTTGCTGTACATAGGACAAATTCAAATTTTCCCATATAAGGATTTTTTTTTTCCCTCTCTATAAGCAAAACTGAGTTTTAATAATCTGCAGAATTTCTTAATTTACATTTTCAATATGCATCAAAGTTTCACCTTTTGACACAAAAAAATACAGCAGGAACTAAGACTGATCTTTATTTGCCTCCTCATTATGTCTTGTGTGATTTTATTGTAGGATAAAAGTGTCCACATTTTTTTATTCCTAATCTAATTTTGTTTCAAGTTTAAATATTTTGATTCATTATCTTGTTTTACATTTATAAATATAAATATTTCATTTGTACAGTGCTCATTATTATAATTTTCATAACTATTTCTATAATTTTTACAGGGATCATTCTGTAACAATGTTATTACAATAACCCCAAAAAAAACCATTAAATTGTTAATGGAATCACAAGAGAATGCGATTTTATTCAAAGCAAATTTAAAATTCATTATTTAACAACATGATAAATAAATATCTACTAATATTAATAATATGACATCTTCATTTAATTGTGTTACATTATTCATGGCCTACCCATGATTTTTTTTTTTTATTAGTTACTCTGCATAACTATATATAATTTATACCAAAAAGCAATTCATCACTATTTAATTAATCTCTTAGGTAAATACAAGTTGAAAATTATTAAAACAATTATATTTTTGGTTCTAAATTTAATTAAATTTTCTCATTGTATGTGCAACATATAATAAAGAACAAATGCATAATTTACCTTTACTCTTTACTAGAAGATGGACGACAAAAAAAAACAAAATAAAAACTGGAATAATAAAAAAAATAACAAAGAAAATGACTATAGGTTATTAAACCAATATTTTTATTTAAATTGGTAAGGATCGGGGGGGAAGAGGAGTAACCAAGAGTTTCCTAAATAAGGAAAGAAATTTTAATACAAGAAAAAAAAAATCCTAAGATTTTTTTTAGTTAAAAAAAATTCCTTTTATATGCTCAAATAAGTTTCTTGAAAAAAAAAATTTATTTAAGACTAACATCATTAACTTAAAAAAAAAAAACAAATATTCGAAAACGGCATTGTGCCAATTCAAAAAGAAACAAAGAAAAGAAAGAGAAAGTTATTAGACGTCCTTCAGGCACGAGAATTAAACACCCAACTAAAAATTAGCGCGAAAACTTTTTCCTCCCCAAGAATGCAAACGGCCGCCAAACTTTACTCAGAATTGCTAACCGGCGATCTCTCGGACATGTGCAAAGCCTGCACTATACTAGCGCTAAATAACACCAACCGGTAGTGCGGCAAAATCCGTGATCGCGCCAAGCGACAATGTTTGTTGTAACCTTATGTGCATCTCTCCTAAAGAAAGGGAAAGGAATCAAAAATGCGCGTCTTATTCAAAATGGCCAGGAAAATTCAAATCTTCGTTTTAAAATTGGAGCAAAAACGTCGGCGTAAATTAAAGTTTATACTGCCGTAAATCAAGTAAAAAAAAACTTCTGAAATATGAAACAAATGCTGAAAGTACTGATATTATTATTAAAATGATCACTTATGATATTGCACTTATGAGTTTGGTGTTAGGCACCAATTGTAACAATGTTATTACAATAACCCAAAAAAAAACCATTAAATTGTTAATGGAATCACAAGAGAATGCGATTTTATTCAAAGCAAATTTAAAATTCATTATTTAACAACATGATAAATAAATATCTACTAATATTAATAATATGACATCTTCATTTAATTGTGTTACATTATTCATGGCCTACCCATGATTTTTTTTTTAATTAGTTACTCTGCATAACTATATATAATTTATACCAAAAAGCAATTCATCACTATTTAATTAATCTCTTAGGTAAATACAAGTTGAAAATTATTAAAACAATTATATTTTTGGTTCTAAATTTAATTAAATTTTCTCATTGTATGTGCAACATATAATAAAGAACAAATGCATAATTTACCTTTACTCTTTACTAGAAGATGGACGACAAAAAAAAACAAAATAAAAACTGGAATAATAAAAAAAATAACAAAGAAAATGACTATAGGTTATTAAACCAATATTTTTATTTAAATTGGTAAGGATCGGGGGGGAAGAGGAGTAACCAAGAGTTTCCTAAATAAGGAAAGAAATTTTAATACAAGAAAAAAAAAATCCTAAGATTTTTTTTAGTTAAAAAAAATTCCTTTTATATGCTCAAATAAGTTTCTTGAAAAAAAAATTTATTTAAGACTAACATCATTAACTTAAAAAAAAAACAAATATTCGAAAACGGCATTGTGCCAATTCAAAAAGAAACAAAGAAAAGAAAGAGAAAGTTATTAGACGTCCTTCAGGCACGAGAATTAAATAGGGGTGGCCAGAGAAATGAGGAACAGGTTTCTTGGAACAGTTCCTAGAAAAAAAACGAAGGAACTGTTTCTTTTTGCCAAAAGGAACTGTTCTTTTCGAGGTAAAATTTCATCTGTTGCCAAATCAAACGATGACGCATTTTTCTCTCTCTTGTGATTGGTTGATGACGGCAAAAGGATTACCAAACATCAAGCATCATCATTAGATATTGCTGTAAGGTGCCAGAAAAGCAGGAAAATCGTCTGAATAACGATGCCAAGTCAGAGGAGCAGCTTAAAAAGGAACGTTCTTTGGGGAAAAAACAGTGACTCTCGTTTTATATTATCATTGCGCAGCCGCAGAAAAACGTACGGAACAGATTGTGGAATGAACAAGTGTAACTAGTTTTTTTTGGAACAGGTTCCTTTAGCCGTTTCTTCTACGTTTTTTCCGTTTCAAAGTCGAAAGTTTTCAATAGGTTGTGTGGGAGAAGGGAGGGTGATTTTTTTCGGTGGTTAGAAAAGATCGTAGTTGTTAAGCTGAAAATTCAGTTATCCGTTTTGATTTTGATACATGACGGATTACCAATAGGATAAGTGCTGCCGGACGCTTAAAACTACACAAAAAAGATAATGGGTTTGAAAAGGAAGGGGGGGGGGGGTAAACTAACCATTTTTTTTTCTCTCTCTCTCTCTCTTTTTAGAAGGTTAGAAGATTACGTGATAGGTATTTTGTGTTTTCATGGACTTCAAATTTTCAAACAGTTGCGAAAAAAAAACCCACCAAATATATATGTGCTCAGCAAATTTTTGATTTTAAACAAGCCTGCCCAGAAGGGGGGGGGGCGATCAGCCCCTTGTCTTCCCTCAGATCCGTAATTAAAATAGACATATACATTATTTTCCTATTAAAATTGAATAAATAACGATGACGCCGCTGCATCTCCGTTATAAATGATTTTTTTCGCTCATATTAAGAAAACTTTTTTTAAAAAATATTTTTTGAAATTTTAAAGTAAGATTGATTATATGAATTTGATGATATAAAAGCAGTAGTATTTTGGAATTTGAAATGGGATGTAATATATTTAGTTCTAAATTTTATGTTTACTTTATTAAAATAAAATACTTAAAAAGAAAATCAAAATTTAATGTGATAATCTTTAATGCTTTCATTTTAACTAAGATCTTTGGTCACATTTCTTTCAGGGGCGCAGCGAGAATTCGGTTCTAGGGGGGGGGGGGAGGGGTTGAGTTTCTGATAACGGTGTTTGCCGGTTATTTGAATCGCCGGTTAATAGAGTAAGTATTAATTAGAATATTCACTGTATAATACTTGAACTGAAACAGCATCAGTGTGGCAGAAAATCATCATTCTTTTAGCATAATACGTCTCATAAAAATGATTTAGTTCAAATAACCATGTTTCACTTAAGGCTGTTCGCAAATGCTCCGCTCAACAAGCGCAAAACGTTTTGATGCATTTACAAATTCATTGTTTAACAGAAAGATATAGAATTGGAAGGCCTGACTGTGGAAGCGATTTCGAATCGAACTTATTTTTCCATTTTATGATACTTAAATTACCTATCCAGTTCTAAGCCATTTCGATCACGTGATCATCCGTTTTTCGCCTGCTTTTCGGCCGATTTTTCTGCTTTCGTCGGGCAATGTGCTCAAAAACGTCCACTTTGAAGGCTTGTTACAAAAGATCTATTATGTTTTTAAAAAACAGAAAATTGAGTGCAATTAGACAGATTCTGAATAACAACACCTGTCATTTTCATGCATTTCCGAACAAAAATAAATTAAAGCATATGTCACATAGTTGCGCTTTTTGATTTAAGAACATTCTTAACTAATCCATGTAATTTGCACTTTCACAGTTATAAGTAAAATTTTCGCCATTTAATTGAATCACTTTATTAAATGAAATATGATTCAATAAAGCGGTGAATTCCGAAATACGCAAATAGGTTTAAATATTAAGTTCGGTTTTGATTAACATAAGTGGCAATTATAGTAATATTTCTTAGCTCTGGGAGGGGTTTTAACCCCAAAACCCTCCCCTTGGCTGCGCCACTGTTTCTTCTTACCCCTCTCTACCCCCTTGGCACAAACTGTCACAATTTTACAAATCCTCCTCCCCCCCCCTCCAAGCATGACGCTATTTGGGGACAGCTCCTAACTAGACAATGTATGCAATTAAATAACAGCTCGGCAAAATTGAAACACAACATACCTTCTTCTTTGCTTTGTTTTGTGAAGTATTCGTAAACTGGACACGTGTTCATTATCGGAACATAAAATTCTCTCGCTAGAGTTTGTTAACTGATCTACTTGTAAACCGGAGAGTTCGTTAATCGATCACCTAATGTAATATTATTAAATGTAACTTTTTGCTTTTTTTTAAAATATTTTGTTCAACAAAGGCATAAATTTCATTGGATGTATAAAATTACTACCACTACTACTACTACTACTTATAATAATAATAATAAACACTTATACGCTGAATTATGTATGAATTTCCACACTTCACCCTTCCTCCTACATTTTTCTCTCTGTAACTTATTTATTTATTTCTTTAAATATTGCTCTTATGCAAATAAATAATAAGTACATTTCAGGCAATGTTCAAATTATATTTATTTTTAAAAGGAAGCACTAGTAAAAAAATTTGTACACTGAAAGTCGAATACATATTTTAGAAAATATTTACTTTAACAAGCGAATGGTTTGGTTTATTTTGTGTTGACCGATTGTCTACTCGAGGGATTTAGGACCAGGGGGGAGAGCCCTTCGTGAGGGTCTTTCTAAGGGAACCTAACCGGTATTTACACAAGGTTCGAAGAAAACCACGAAAACTCCGAACGGTTAGGCCGACGGCGGCGATTGGTTCGAACCCAGCACCTGCCGTCTACCAGTTGAGAGGTCACAACCTCTCGGTTAACAAACGAATGAATAAAGAATTAATATATGATGAAATGAACAAAGAATGATCAGAAAATTATAAAATATAATTTAAATTAAATAAGCAACTCAGTAAAATGTTATTCTTCAAATTTAGTTCTTAAATTTGTATTACAAAATATTACTGCTAAAAATTTCATTTTAATTCTTGAAATTAAAAGATTGTTGAATATTACTGTAGCTTCTTGCTTCTTAAAAAAGGGGAGGGAGGGGGGGGGGGGGCTTTAAAAATTCAATGCCACGTTTTATTAAATAATTTTAACTCAAAATTAAATAATTTTAACCTATATCTTTGTGTACATTTTTTTTTCTTTTTAATTGTGGATGAACTAGTAGATTGTATTTATAGCCAGTGGCACAGCCAAGGTGAGGGTTTTGAGGTTAAAACCCCTCCCAGAGCTAAGAAATATTACTATAATCGCCACTTATATTAATCAAAACCGAACTTAATATTTAAACCTATTTGCGTATTTCGGAATCCATCGCTTTATTGAATAATATTTCATTTAATAAAGTGATTCAATTAAATGTCGAAAATTTTACTTATAACTGTGAAAGTGCAAATTACAAGGATTAGTTAAGGGTGTTCTTAAATCAAAAAGGGCAACTTTGTGACATATGCTTTAATTTATTTTTGTTCGGAAAGGCATGAAAATGGCAGGGGTTGTTATTCAGAATCTGTCTAATTGCACTCAATTTTCTGCTTTTTTTTTTTTTTTTTAAACATAATAGATCTTTCATAACAAGCCTTCAAAGTGGACGTCTTTGAGCACATTTCCTGACAAAAGCAAAAAAAACCGGCCGAAAAGCAGACGATAAACGGGTGATCACGTGATCAAAATGGCTTAGAACTGGATAGGTAATTTAAGTATCGTAAAATGGAAAAATAAGTTTGATTCGAAATCGCTTCCACAGTCAGGCCTTCCAATTCTATATCTTTCTGTTAAACAATGAATTTGTAAATACTTCAAAACGTTTTGCGCTTGTTGAGCGGAGCATTTGCGAACAGCCTTAAGTGAAAATTGGTTATTTGAACTAAATCATTTTTATGAGACGTATTATGCTAAAAGAATGATGATTTTCTGCCCCACAGATGCTGTTTCAGTTCAAGTATTATACAGTGAATATTCTAATTAGTACTGATTCTATTAACCGGCGATTCAAATAACTGGCAAAAACCTTTATCAGAAACTCACCCCCTCCTAGAAACAAATCCTCGCTGCGCCTCTGTTTATAGCAGCTATTTTAAATATTGATCCTGGGTTCCAATCAATATTTTTATATTGATGAAACCACTATTAAAATATTTTGAATATTTCATCATCTTTCCCAAATAACATTCTCTTAATTTCTGTGTAACGAAATTTTTACTTAAAAACTGAAATAAAACAAACAAAAAGAAAATAAATAAATAAAATAAAATAAACGGAAAATAATGTATATCCAGATGATCTTTTGTATCAGAAGCCCTCTTCATTGATTTAAATTCCTTTTTTCACTATTAGGCACAAGCACAACCTGACCGCAGTAAGAAAGCAGGAGAAAAAAAGCGGTCTCTCTGAAAGCAAACAATCAATCAATGTCCTGTCTGTTACTGGAACAGTTCCAGAATGTCACTGAAACTGAAACAGGTCTTCATTTCTCGTTCGTTTCGAGATCACGTGACCCGTTCCAAAAAAACAGTTCCACGGAACAGTTCCAAATTTAGTCGGAACAGTTCGTTTTCGTTTTCCAAAAAGAGCTGGAATGCCCACCCCTAGAATTAAACACCCAACTAAAAATTAGCGCGAAAACTTTTTCCTCCCCAAGAATGCAAACGGCCGCCAAACTTTACTCAGAATTGCTAACCGGCGATCTCTCGGACATGTGCAAAGCCTGCACTATACTAGCGCTAAATAACACCAACCGGTAGTGCGGCAAAATCCGTGATCGCGCCAAGCGACAATGTTTGTTGTAACCTTATGTGCATCTCTCCTAAAGAAAGGGAAAGGAATCAAAAATGCGCGTCTTATTCAAAATGGCCAGGAAAATTCAAATCTTCGTTTTAAAATTGGAGCAAAAACGTCGGCGTAAATTAAAGTTTATACTGCCGTAAATCAAGTAAAAAAAAACTTCTGAAATATGAAACAAATGCTGAAAGTACTGATATTATTATTAAAATAAGAATCCTATAGATAAAATTAATTTTTATACATTAATTATTTTTTTTAGCATAAATAAAAGACGTTAACATATATCTCCATTGTGAAACTCAAGATATACGTTGGAGTTAACGATCTTTTGGCGTGATCGTGACTATAAAAATAATATTGCGTTGTGTTTTAAAAAGAGAGAAAAAGAAATTAAATTAAAATAATACTACTTTTATTTATTTAATTTTTTTATTTATTTATTTTTAATTAAAAAAAATCCTAACTATAGTATAAAAGTTATTAGATCTCCTTTTCTTTGACTCAATTTATAATTAATAACTAACTTTAAGAGTAATTAAAAATTTTAGAACTAAATTCCCCAAAAAAAAGATTGTAATAGTTTCATTTAAGGAATTATAAAAAAATGTCATAATTCATTATGACACATTCTAGAGAGGTTTGGTGGGGCAGCCAACCCTCATGCTCTTTTCTGAAAAAATATTGCCCTCCTTGTCCCTTTTTACTCATTTTGACAACTGTATGCCCCACTGATTACCAATTACTACTGTAATCTTTTATGTAAATTAGCTATTATTTTTATAATTTTCTGAATGGCACCTTTTTCAGCTTTGATACTTACATTTGCAATTATTGCAAAGGGGTATTCATCTAATGGGGAAAATATCAGCAGTTAATAGTTACCCATTCTCTATAGATGAAAGCCTATTCATCACTCAGTTTCTGAATTTCTCTCAATAATGTTAAATCTACATCTGATGCATTCGTACATTTAAAATAGCTTCGGAGGATATTAATTTTTTTGTTGTTGTTGTTGTTGTTTGTTTGTTTTCTGTGTTCTCTTCTTAAATTACCGTATTTTCGGGTGTATAGCCCGCACCCTGTGTATAACCCGCACCCGTAAATCGAGCAGAGCAGTAAAAAAAGTTTGTGTATAACCCGCAGAGATGCATCGGTGTATAGTCCGCGGGCTATACACCATTTACGAACGTATATTTCGACCAGGGTTCGAAATTAGTAGCCATTAGTCATAATTTTTAAAACAAATTTACCAAATTTTTTCGTGATGCATAGTATCTACAGTAATTGGGCTAAAAAATTAAGATTATCAGTACTGTAATTTTCGGAAGAAACGCCGCGGCGTTTATGTATTTTAAGATAAAAATTCAAGCGATGCGGCATTTGCGCGCATTTTTTTTTTCAAAGAAGCGTGATATATTTTTTAAAAAATTCCAAAAATTAAAAAAAAAAAAAAAATCGGTGATAAATTCAAAATTTCGGACATAAAGGCTGGGATTACAGTGCCTCACTCTGTCTTATCTTACGCTCGATCGTAGGATAGGCGTTCCGTTCCTGCGATCGATCGTAACTTCGTATTACGATGCCTCAGTGTAAGTCCTCTTGCTCTCAGCCAATCACAGACCGTAGTCACTTTTATTGTGGTTGCGCGGGCATCCATTTGTGTTCAAACTTAGGACTGCTTTCAAGCTGCCTTAAGTTACGCTGCTACCATAATACTTGCGCGCTTTGTTTACATCGTAAGTCTCTACGTCGATCTTAAGCGAGGTACCGTAATATCGCCCAAAATGTATACGTATCTTAGGTCATTGGTTCCCAAAAGGATCTAATCCTCGGAATCGATCCGAAATGCACTAACTCCGAAAAGGAACGATTCATCAGACTCTATCTGAAATGAAACGACTCCAGAAAAATTCGATTCCTAGAACTCGTTCCGAAATTAAACGACTCTGTAAAGGAACGATTACTCGGAATCGTTTCGAAAAAGACTGACTGTTATGAATCGTTCCGAAATGACATAAATCACACACTTTTTTTATTCTTTGCAACAGGGTAAGGTATCAACTCCGAAAAGGAACGATTCCTCGGACTCTATCTGAAATGAAACGACTTCGGAAAAGTTCGATTCCTTGAATTCCTTCCGAAATGAAACGACTCTGTAAACGAATGATTCCTCGGAATCGTTTCGAAAAAGAACGACTGCTCTGAATAGTTCCGAAATGATATAAATCACACACTTTTTTTTTGTGTGTTCTTTGCAACAGAGTCAGTAGATTATTTTTTTGAAAAATAAACTAAAAATGATCTTAAATTCAGAATTGTCGAGATTGGAAGGGTTCTGGATTTTGGATTTTGTACTCTGCAAACACAATGGCTATTATACATCTATCAGTGCAATACTTGGCGATAGTTGCGACAGTTCTTCCAAATCCAGAAATAACTATTTAAGTAGTAAAAAAAATCCTTTACAAACATGGGAGAACTTTCTAAATTTCAAGGCATAGCAAAAACATTTTACAAATTTCGATGTTTATTTCAAATTTTTTAAGGTTTAAAAATTGTGGAAAAAATATCACGATTTCCAATTTAAAAAAAAAAAAAAAAAAAAAAAAAAAATCTTTGTATAACCCGCACTGTGTATAAGCCGCAGTGGCTTTTTGGGAGGTTTTTTTCTTGTATAAGCCGCGGACTATACACCCGAAAATACGGTATATCTGCTTTTCTTGGTTTTCAAAGTATCTCTAAATTATATGCTTAATTTAATGTTTCATGTGTTAAAAGCATATGGACCAAGTAAAATGTTAACACTTTCTCAGAGCTTGAATTACAGGGCAGGATGGCGGAATTCGCACCCTACATTTTGAAATGCCGCCAAAAAGATAAAGTGGGTGGGAGGATCCCGCCCAAAAAATTTTGCATTTTGAAACTACGATCAACTCTCATGACCGTTTTGCAATTTTTTTTATATTTTCGTGCGACTAATTAACACATTTTGCGAAAATTTACTATGAAAAATCCTTAAAATGCACGATTTTTCCCGCAACTAATTTTCTGAATTTTTTCCTGCGATCGATTGACACGTTTCGTACTATTTTCTGCAGCAAAAAAGAAGTGATTCTATTTCAAATTTAGGGTGATTCTTGTCTGAAATTTACGATAATTTGAAATTCGGTTATCAGTTCCGCATAGTTGCTAACTTTTACAGTTTGGCACGCAGAAAAAACAATCGCAGAGAAATGCAAATTTCATGAAAGGATCACCGAAAAAGTGCACATTTTGTCAATATTTCGTGGAAAAACGACGATTTCATCAATATTTTTGGCAACGAACTTTATCAAAAGATCGCTGAAAAATACAAATTTCTTGTGTGGATTGCAAAAAAAACTGCAATTTCACCAAATATCGCAGATAAAACGCTGATTTTGTCTGAAGACCGTAGGAAAACGTTGATTTCATCTAAACATTGCGGATATAACACCTATTTTGTTAAAAGATCGCAGAAAAAAAATGCCGTTATTGATAAAAGATCACTTAAAAATATTTTGTCAAAAGATCATTGAAAAAAAAAAAAAAAAACACCAATTTCATCAAAAGATCATGGAAAAAATGCCGATTTCGTCAAAAGATCGTCGGGATAAAATGCGTTTATGAGAAAAAGTTGCATAAAAAAGCAAATTTTCTCTAAAAATCGTCAAAAAAATGCCAATTTCATGAAAAAAAAAAAAGCAAGGGAAAACTCCGATTTCTTTAAAAGATTGCGGAAAAAAACGCCGATTTCGACTAAAGATCGCAATAAATTGCTGATTTTACTAAAATATCACAGAACAATCACTGATTTCATCTGAAGATCGCGGATAACCTCCCCCCCCCCCCCCTGTAAAGAATAGGCTGTATAAAATTTTGACTTCTTTTTTTAAAAACACATTTTACATAATTATTCTCAGTTGTTAAAAATTGTTTCAGTAGTATTTTGTTATGTCTGTATTCTTATAATTCTTTAAATGACACATAAAATAATAGTGCATTTTAAAGATTTTTTTTCTCTTTCTCAAACAGCTTAACTCCCCTCCATTTATAAATGTTGGGAGGGAGACTCCCCTTCTTGGAAAAATCGAATTTCAAGCCCTGCTTTCTATAAAATTAAGCATAGATTTTAGAAGTATTGTGAGAACTTGAGAAAAAAAAAAGAGATATTCTTAAAAAAAAAAAAAGGTTAAAATATTGATTTTCTGGGGAGATATTTTAGCTATAAGAATGCATCAAATCTCGATAGACCTAACATTATTGAGTGGAATTCAGAAAACGAGTGACAAGCAGCCTCAATAGATTTTGAGGGAATGAAATATAGACAAAAGTGATGCATCATTTTTAATTATATTATTTATTTATTTATGGTAAACTACAAATGAAAATTTCAAATTACATTTAATATGTAATGTGTTTTCCAAATTACCATTAATATATATGGTTTTAGGTCCTCAAATCATTTAATGCCTAGTAATAAGCTTTGGTCAGCATTTGCTCACAGAATACAAATGACGTAGAGAACTCAATCCAGGTAAATGTATTTGCTGCAATCTGCAACACAACTAGAAACTTTAGAAACAGCCTGCAGGACAAATGCCCTCTCTCCCAGTGTTGATTTCAAGGGGTGGCCCAGGGAGGATATTCTCCTCCCTCCCCGGTACTCTATAATGCTCCTCTCTCCCAAGAATCACAAAAGTCCCTCCTGGAAAAATGTGTCTGAATTCAGTTGTGCTCTTTGCAGTTCCTCATATTACGAAACATGCACTCTTATCTCCCAAGTATTTGTGATTAACATAAAAGGAAAGTACTGTTAAAAAAAAGTTACTTTTATCTTAAGATTTTTTAACACCATCATACATTGTTCGAAAAGGGTAGAGAGCTACTTCTGGCACTTTTTTTTTATGCCTCATTGACGAAATTTCCGTTTTTTCCCCCATCTTTTGACAAAATTTACACTTTTTTTCGCTTTTTTTTTAAAGAAATTTATCGTTTCTTGCTATCATTTTATGAAATTTGCAATTTTTTTGCGATCTTTTTGCGAAATTTGCCTTTTTTGTGCAATATTTCTACAAAATTTGTCCTTTTATCACGAACTTTTGACAAAATTTGTCATTTTCTCGCAATCTTTTGACGAAATGTTTTTTTTTTTTTTCGATCTTTTGATGAAATTTGCTGTTTTTTGCAATCTTTTGACGAAAGTTTTTTTTTTTTTTTTGCGATCTTTTGAAGAAATTTGCCATTTTTTTTGCAATTGTTTGATAAAATTCACGTTTTTGTGATACTTGGACAAACTGTGTTTTTTGCAACCTTTTTTAATTTTGTGGGGTTTTTTACATTTTTTTCACAAAATTTGTCTTTTTTCTCAATCTTTTGATAAAATTTGTCATTTTCTCACGATTTTTGACAAAATTTGCCCTTTTTTTGCAATTTGTTTACAAATTTGGCCAGATTTATTTGAGATCTTTTGACAAAATTGGCCTTTTTTTTTTTTTTTTTTCGCGATACCTGGACAAAATTTGTTCTTTTCTCGCAATTTTTTAAAGAAATTTGACAATTTTTTTTTTTTTTTTTTTTTTTTTTTTTTTTTTTTTTTTTTGCGACCTGTTTACAAATTTTGCCATTTTGTTCAGGATTCTGCTCAAAACGTGCCTTTTTTTTGGGTTCTTTTGACGAATTTTGCTGTTTTTTCGTGACCTTTTCATGAAATTTGCCATTTTTTTACAATTATCTGACAAAATTCACATTTTCCCCAAGATCTATGGCGAATCTCTTCAAGCAATTGACGGAATTTATTTTATTATTATTATCATTATTATTTTTGGAAACGTTTTGTTGAAATTCACGATACATTTTATATCCAAATTTTTGGAATTATTAAAAAGATTTTTTTTTTTTTAATTTTCTGAAATGATTGTCTTAATTTTTCAGAATATTCAGAATCATCCCTAATTTATAGTTTAATGTGAATCTGAGCTTCATCAATCAGATGTGGTGTGGAACATATTACAATGGCACATGGCAAATAATTTCTGGCAAACCTTTTTTTTTATTATTATTTTAACAGTTAAAAAATAGTCTGCAGATGTTCTCAAGAGTCTGCGACGTGTGTCGCAGCGTAGCGCCAATTCTGCACCCAGGGTGTCATCTATAGCAGCATGCTGTAAAGAATTCTTTGTATGTAGCAAACTTTCAAAACATTTGGTTGCTGAACGATATCTAGTTTCTGCTGGCAAAATAAGACTAAATAATAATTTCCTTCCTTGTTTTTCATTCTGCCTTCAATGTTTGATTGGCCTCATTGTGATTCTTAAATAATTTCCCATTTGCCTTGCATTTGACAATATTGCTCAAACTGATTTCAAACTTATATCCTTTGCCAAAATGTTTAGCCCACGACCAAGGTAGCTAAATGTAGCTAAGTGAAGATATTTTTCCTGTAACATTTGTCAAGATAATTTCATGTTCTTTGCATTGTCAGTTAAAAGAACTATCATTTTAGAAAGGCCTATTCTTTCAATCTCTGTTTTCAAAATTTCTGCCATGTATTCTCCAGTATGACGAAAAGATTTTGTATTCATTGCTTTTAAGAATATTGACTTAGGTGTTGCAAACATTATTTTCATTAAAGGATGGAAAAGAAATGGCAAATAAAAGAAATGACTAATAAAAAAAAAGCTGCAATGTTCAAATATGTCCTATAAAAAATTTACTAAAAAATTGCCTATTTGACTTTAAAATTTTCTTTTCTGGAAAAACAATGTGGAAAATTTTCCTCTTCACAACATTAGCTGTGATACGGGAAAGATGTCCTTATTAAGCTCTGGAAATTGATAGCCGAATGTGTTGGGGTATGTACGAGAATGGCTCCAAATCCCCATTAATTTTAAACTGTAATATTAAACTATATCCTATAACTTAGAGCTATTAAACAGTTATTCACTATAATCCCTTGATCTCCTTATTTATATATATATGAAAAATGTCAATGTCCTAATAAATATACAGATTTCTTTTATAAGAGTTAACAACTGTAAGATAAATTCTAAATGTTACAATTTTATTACCCATTTGGAAAATGGTGTTTGTTTTCTATCAAGAATAGATATCTGAGGCACATCTGAATCCTTGTGATGTCTGCATTTCTGATTTTTGCATTTTATTCTTTTTCTGATTTGTCCAAGAATATTAATGTTAAATCCATGACGCACATAATATATGGCTGTTATTATGTACACCACATTTTGATCATCGTAAAAATGATAGTTTTATTGATTTTTATTAACTCAATGGAAAACATTCAAACACTTTGCTTTGAACAATAGATGTCTGCATTTTATTTATTTATTTATAGATTTGTTTTCTAAACTAAATGTAACTGAGTAATAGAAATTTATTGAGGAATGAGTTACATATGATTAGAAATTGGTTTCCTTTTGTATAGAAGAATTAGTACACTGTTAAAAATATAGTGAAAAATTAGCTCCGATTTTAAAGACAGTTAATTTTATGACAAATGAGAATGCCACATAAACACCTATAAAGTGTTCTGATTGTTGAAAAAAAAGTCTTAAAAAACAGATGTAATTTTTCTTTGTTTCTTTTTTCTCCCCCTTAGCAATTTAGATTATTTTCATGGACAAAAGTTTCAGTGCTCAGTTAATCTTACGATTAGTTCAAAAGAATCATTTTCCAAATGGTCGTCGTAATTTGTTAAATTACGATTTTTTTTTTCTCTTTCTGTTTTTAAGTTCAATATCATTTAATTTCATTTGGCTATGTGATTTATTTAACTGTCGCATATATCCTTTCTCCCATTGCTTATACAATTTAATGCTCACTTTTTCTGTGCAACAAAATGCTAAAGAAAAAAACTAACATTAAATTGTATAAGCAAAGCAGGTACTAAAAAGGTACATGAGCCAGTTAAAAAAGATTAAAATACATAACAAAAGAAAATTTGATAACTATACTAAAAATTTTTAAAAAGAATAAAAACAAAATTTAAACACTGAGAATTTATCTTACAATAACTAACTTGTGATTTTTCTCAAATAATTCAGTTGTTCATTTTCTTGTTCACTGAATCACAGATTTCAGATTACTGAGACAGGCAGATCACTAAATCTAAGTACAATTGAAACATTTGTCAGTAGATATTGATTAAGTATGTTTTTACTTTACCTGCAATGACAATCAATTATATTATTGAAACATCATTCATATTTATAAAATTTACCTTTAGATCTCTGTAAATAATTCCTTGACTATGCAAGTAGTCTAAAGCTAATAAAATTTCTGCACCATAAAATTTCGTCCTTTCTTCACTAAATATCCTTTCTCTGGAAAGATGGAAGAATAGTTCACCACCATTTACATATTCCATAACAAAACATAGTCGATCCGCAGTTTGAAAGGAATATTTTAGAGACTACAGAGGAAAGAAAATTTTTTTGAGAACTAAGAAGCTACAGAAAAAATTATTTACAACAATCTATAGGAAATATATACTTACAATTAAAAAAGGATGTTTTGTATTCCTCAAAACTCTATTTTCAGTTAAAGTATGAGCTACTTCATCCTAAATTAATAATTATAAACTTTTAAAATAAGTCATTAGAATAAAATGAATCAAAAGAAAAACTCTATAATCAGCATTGAAACTGTATCATATTATTACTAAATTTATAAAATAGGACATGACAATTAACAAGACAAATTCCTTCAGGAAAAATTTGTCTAAAACTTTTCCAAGAATGTTCACAACAAAAAAGCCTTTGAAATTTATTCTATAGAAATGCATGATACTCCATAGAAAATGACAGTTTACAACTCAATGACAGCAGTTAAAAATAAACTTTTAAAAAAAATATTAAAAACATTGAAATAAAATTTTAAAAGAACCAGTTAAAATAAATAGCAAGTACTTTAGAAACTATCAAGGAGTGTTTTAATAGACATCTTTAAAAAACAACTTTTGTGCCTATCAATAATCTGCATTATTAATATAGTCAAAACTCAAGTAAAAAAGCCTACTAAACAATGCAAACATCTCCTTCTATCAAGTTCTAGAATTCATCTACATAAGAGAAAAGCAAGAATATTGATCACTAAAAGGAGGCATAATCATATTGGACTGCTAACATCATCTCTTAGCAACTAGAGATTAATTGCCAAACGATACAATGGAATGAATGTGACAAGTAAATGATTCTGTGAGTAATATTAAGATAAGAGTGACTTAAAAAGAAAATGGACAGAAAAAGTATGAAAAAATAAATAAAGATTAAAATTCTGCTTTATTTAAAAGGGTAGTTAAAATAATTATCTATTTAAAAAAAAAAAAAAACCATGGATAATATGTATGTAAAAGGATAAGATAATGCAGAATGACCATATTCCTAGCACAATTTGTACATTATAAGCTGTAATACATGGTAATTCGTTTTAAGAACTATAAAAGTTTGACAAATAATTGATGAAAATGCAACAACCTTTTGAATAATAACTTCTTTTTTCAGCACTTTAATTGCATATAGATGTCCAGAACTTTTCTCTCTACATAAGATAACTTTACCAAATGTGCCTTTTCCAAGAACTTTTAGAAATTCAAAGTTATCTAATGTCTGAAAAATTAAACAGAAGTATAAAAATAAATTGTTAATATTTAAAATTAAAAATCAATACAGATTAGACAATAATAAAATGATTTTTGATTGTAAGTGAAAAAGAGCTTTTAAAACAATTATATTACATATTCAAAATTCAAAACACTTAGGTAATGTTTATATAGGAAATGCCCATATATATTTATTAACATCAAAGGTAGAGAAATCAGGTTATCTAATGTTTCAGCATAATTATTACCACACAATTAATTACATGTTAGTATTGGTTATCTAGAACTTCATTATAACTGAATGAAGCATAAATTATGAAAATTAAGGTATGTCGGTAAAATTTGAATTTTAACTTGTTTATTTTAGTAGTTTTTATTATTATTAGTTAAAAAGCAATAATTTTTTTCTATAAACTATTCTATAAATAAAAAATATTAGTACTTAATCAATCAAATAGTACTTTAACTGGCTAACAATTTTTTAATGTTATACAAAAAATAACCAAAATTTTCTTGGTTACTGTGTGACTCACAAAAACAAAGGTTGAAAAAACAATTTTGTTTAGAAATATTTTAATTAAACTAAATTTTATGATTTAAAAAAAATAGTACTCTAGATTCATTAAAAAATTTTAGTTTATCTATATTTAGAAGTACTTTATTATGTTCTACTTAGTTATATAACTGTATTTTGATTCATATATAACCACATAGCTGCCGTCTTGAACTCAAGACATTTATGCTTGCCAAACATTTGGCAAGAAAAACTGCTAGAAATTAATAGAAAATTTCTAGTTGCCTGAACTCTAGATTTACTTATTTAATCAGTATGCTAATCTAGTTCTATCTTGCTAATCTAGTTTACAGCAATTAAAATTTCTATTCCATACAAAATGTTCCTAAACTTCTATTACAAAGCATAATCAAAGTTTTATAACTAATGAAGTGTCAGGTACAAATGATTTCTGTTTTTTGCTAAGTCTTCTTCAGTACCTAAAAATTGGCGCATCAGCACTCGCAACACTTGAACATGTGTACCCACAGTTACCTTCACTATCTCAAAGCAATGTTTTATCTTTTGCCATATACAAATTAAAATATCAAATGTTATACATTTGATAGCTTTTTTGAACTGTCTTCAACAGCATCACTGTCAGGACCTTCTTTGATTATTCTCCCTTAAATTTTCAGTCTTCTATATTCAACAGATTTTGCTATCCATCACAAACAGAGAAATGTGTACTTTTAATAGTATAGATGTGCATTTTAAATAACCTAAACCTAAAATGAAATATAAATTTAAATTAATAAAGTATAAGGTTATTATGATTTTGTTAAACAGATATAAGTGTAAAATTATTCTGCTATATTTTAAACATAGTATTTGCCTAAAAAAACATTTTTTCATCCAATTATTATGACTTTTTTTAAAATGAAATAATAATAGGAGCTAAAATTCCTGTCTTAGAAGCATAAAATATAAACTGAAAAATTCATTTAATTCGATTATGCTATGCAACGAAACTTTTCTTTAACACAGTCCCTATTTAATGAAGTTTTCTACTTAACGAAATTTTTAGCTAAACCTTGATTTTAAACACCATTAACATGCAAATTAATCTCTAAATTACAAAAAATATATTCCATGTAACAAAATTTATTCCACTTTTGTGCATATTCAACATTTAAACGGAGACATTGCTGTAGAGATGAATGTAAATTTAAATGAAAGTATTGTATGAAAATGAAACTATACATTTATTTAATCCTTTGCATTCAAAAGAAAAAATGCTAAAAGCCTTTGATATAGTAAGAGGGAGATTTTGGTTTCACAATAAACTCTTTAGATACTTACAGAAGTGAGAAATTTTAATAATGTATTTTTTATAAGAAACCTGTAGAAAGTAACATTACAGACTTTTTTCAAGTTAACAATTTGAAATATTAAGAAAAATAAAAGAAATGGTATGTTGAGCTTCAGCTTTTGTTTATCTTTTTTTATTATACGTTTTTTGAGACATCATTCCAAATAGATTTTTTTCATATAACTATTACATTCAAAGGAAAAAATTTGCTTCCCAAATTAAATACATTTCTTCAATATTTCCATTTTACTGTATTTTCATTTTTTGCATGTACATTTTATTATACAAATTTCATGAATTTGAGTTGAATTTTTTTCAGAACGAAACACTTCAATGTAATTATGAGACTTCATTAAATGGAAGTTCCACTGTATACTGTTTCACATGTTTCCATTTTACTATGCACAAGGCAGAACACATCGAATTTCAACGGATGAAATTGTTTCATTGATTTATAATAAACCAATAAAAGTAGTTACAATAAAAAATGCACCTTATATTGATAAGTCCAACTCTTAAACAAATGATATTTAACCTAAAGTTAACAAAATACTACTTCTATAAAACTCAGTTGTAGAAATTATTATAAATAAATTTTAATAATACATGTAAGCAGTAAAAAATAATAAAGGTCTGTTATTATGATTAAGTTATCAAGGATCTTGCGCTAGTATTTCAAAATGAAAAAAAGTAAAAATTTATTCCACTTTGATTCAGATTTTTTTTTTCCCCAGTGAAATCTAAATCTGACATCATTTTCACCATATCAAAATTTACATACATATTTTTATTCATCTTTTTTCAAAAAATTGAAATTTTAATTTGATCATTTTGAAATCATTTTAATTCAAAATTTAAAGCCTGGATGCTATTAGATGAAACAGATACTAAATTATTTTAAATGTAAATAAAATTTTGTAAATGAAACCAAAATTCATTAGGTTTTATAACAGACAATATTCTAGACACGGCATGTATTTTAATTTCAAATTATTTCACTTTTAATGAGAAAATGAATAAATAAAGATACAGTAATCTGCTTTTTAGGCTTTTTCTTCTCTTTTCTTTTAATAGAAATTGAGTACTTCAGTTGCCACCGTCATTAAAAAAGTATTAAAAACTACAAAATAATAATAATAATAATAATATTTCAAAAATAAATTAAGATACAGCTTTCAAATACATTGCATTTAAAAGTCCATTTTTTTCCCTATACGACAGTGTAACAATTGAATATGTGCAATGTTTAGAAGTTTAAAAATTTGCAGTAGCAAAAATAGCAAACTGAAATTTTTTTTCAAATTTCAAAGTGTTGTTCATTCGCAAAATGACATATGCATTGAGCACATATACATTTGGCCTTTATAATATAGATACGCAAAAGACAGATGGTGTAAAAGGTATAATACCAAATATTTTTGAATAGCCTTTCGACACTGTGCACTCACATTTTGTTAAAGCACATTGTTCAAATAAAAACTACAGTAAATTCTAATGAATTAATGAGAAAAAACATATCAGTAAATAATCTCAAAGATTGCGGTGCAAAAGCCTCGCATAGGTCTGCTGGTGTCATTAATTTCTCTAAATAATCAGTTTTTTTTTTTTTTTTTTAATGAAAATATTATATGTTAGAAATTGAAAATTTTTTATCTGTTTTACTTCGGTTATTTTTTTGTATGCTATCCATGTGTTTAAGATCATTCTTTAGGCCATCAATTATGTTCATCGACACATGCTAATTTTTATTTTACATGCACACAAATATGACCTAAACACTATGTTTCATGTTCATTGCTGAGATGTTTTAAAAGTAGAAATTCAAAGCACTTAAATTACAAAATCAGAAAATATTACATTACAATTTTTCTAAATATAAAAAGCTTTGAGAAAAAAAGCTGTTTAAATAATAAAATAATTTAAACCATAACCTAGTAATCCTGAATATAAGTGATTCCCCACTCCCCGCCCCACAAACTAGGCCTACATTTTAATTAAACAAAAACAGTTAAAAAAAAAAAAAATTAATTTCATTGATATTAATGGAGCTATGTGAAACACTGCAATTTTGAGATTATTTGTGGACACATTTTTCATATTTTAATAAAACAAATTGTTTTAACAAAATAGAATGTACATATTAAATAAAAGTCTTTATCGAATGACATTTCATTTATCCTTATGCATTGTTAAAGAAATGTTGACATCAGAAATCTATATGATTATTTTGCTCAATTATCCAGATTAAGTTTAGAATACATTAAGATAAAACAGAAAATTGATAATTTCTATCCATTTTTTCAAAAAGCATTAAGAACTTTTCAGTCTCAAATTAATTATACAGTCAAATCTGTCTGTCTCAAATCTCTTGAAAGACCCTCCCCCCCCCCCCCCCCCCCAAAAAAAAAAAAAATAAATGGAGATAAACAGGTTTCAAAGTATGCAGGTTTTGTAAAAACAGAATAAGAAAATTTTTTTATGCTAAATAAATCTGAAGATTTAAAATAGTAAGTTTTAATTACATTTCTTGTAAAAAATAGTCTGTTAGTTGTTTTTAATACAAAACTTTTGTAGAGTGGATTATTTTTGTTATTTTTTTCAGTTTTGGAACAGCAGAGAAGCCTTTCTGGTCAATAATGTCTCGGAAATCAAGAAAACAATCACAATGCTTTGTCATTTTTTTTTGTGCTTCTTTTGTGTAACAACTCTTTTTATATCAATATTATTCTCATTATCATTTTCCTCTTCATCATAAGAAATCCCTTGAATGTTTTCTAAAATGTTTGAATTAGTTAATAATAATGTGTTCCGCATGTTACCACTGATTTATCTCTGTTTACAAAATCTTTAAGTGAACTATCAATATTTAGTTCATCACTGATAATCATCCATTCCTTCAAGTTTTGATTGGTTTCCTCAACCAATTGCTCCTTGATTTTTTTTTAGCTGTTGTTCTCAGACACTACATGCTTGCTCAAATCCGGGCCTTTTTAAAACAATTCTCTATAGTTTTTCCATGATACATTTCTAAGCATAGTCTATCATCATCATAGCATCCAAAACAATTATGCTTAGACTCTTTTCACCATCTTCAATTGCATTAATGAGTTTTCGAACAAGGTCTTTTTAAAATTCAACTTTAAAGCTTCGAATACTCCTTTGATATAAAGGAAATTATATTTGGGGGTAGAAAGTTTATTGTAACTTTTTTTGTTGAAGGAAAATTCTTGTGAGAGCTACAGTTATCGCATCGCGGAAGAGAAAATTTTTCTATTTTTCCAAGCCCATTGATTTGTCGACTTTAATTAAAAAATAACTGGTCATTCAAGTTTTTCTGTTTGATTTATAGAGAATTGGAATTAATTTTACTTTCTCAAAACATCTTGATTTTATTGAATGGCGAAACACTATAGGGGCAAGTTTTTCATTGCCATTTTGATTAGCAGCTAGAAGTACAATTATCATTTCTTTACCCTGATTGCCTCCTTTGCATTAATCTCTTTTAAAAATTGCTATTTTGTTTGCCAAACATTGGAAAAAATTGTCGTATTATCAGCTTTAAAAATAGCAGTTTAATCATATCCTTACAACAAAGATGGAAGTCTTTTAAGCCGATCTTTGATAACATTTCTTGGCACAGATTCACTTTCTAAAAAAAAAATTTCGGAAGACAGTGCCATATCTCATTTTGAAGCTTTCAAGACTGCCATTTCTAACTTTAAAATTATTAAATCCTCCCTCTTTTTTTTTTTTTTTTTTTTTTACACATTTGCTATTTTGGGACAAGTGCATGCACAGTTATTTTTTATGGATTTAATGCTGTTATCAAAGTTCTTTTCTATGAAATCTTTATTGTTTGTGATGGTGTAAAAAAGACTGGGTGGCATTTCAAATGTAACAGTGATCACACTTTTCATCACAAAAGGATTCTCTTTCAAAAAAGTCCAAATCTATCATTTTTTCAATCGATAAAACATTTATCTTTTTTACATCACACATTTTTTGCTCTAAATTTGACAGCAACATGCATTGGAAACATTTCTTTACTCATTACTCGTTTGGCTAAATGACTGAGTCTTTTAGAAAGAAAATTTGCTGGTCTACTACAATTTTCAAGAAAATCTTGATTTTTGGACCCTTCTGTAGTTTATTCACAAAAAGGTGTGAGGAATCTACAGTGAGTCAGAAGACAAAAAATTTAGTTCTACCTGATGAAAAGGTTCCTCTTTTGCAGGACATCAGACAATTTCTTTTTAAAGCTATAAAAGATTAAAAGCACTTAATGACTACAATAAATGATGCCAATGCAGGTAACACAAAAGAATAATGTGTCTATTTGCATTTTAAGAAAAAGTTCTCTTTCCAGAGATAAATTAGAATAGGCTGTCTACATCTACTTTCTTAAAGATGCAAACACACAGACATACAAACTATTGGATTTTTTACTGTAGCAGTGTGGTCTTTTTTTATCTCCAATGACATTTACAAGAAAGAAATTGATGTCCTGCATAACAGGAATCTTTCTGTCAAGTAGGGTTGAATTCCTCATCTCCCGAACCATTGTAATCACATCTTTTTTTTTATTCAGGGTAAACCACAAAAGAGTTCTAAAGAAATGAGAAGAATTCAATTCCTAGAATTCAGTTGAAGGCTGGGAAAGCAAGCGCCTGCTCGCAGCTTTAACCCCCAAACTCAATCATCAAATCTGTCTTAATTCACATGCATTAACTGACCAACCCCTGTACTGTGGAGAAGGGCATATATCCCCTTGGAATTTCACTGATATGAGGACTGGCGAGTTACAAATGTTTATGATTGCTATGGTGGGATTGTTTGTAACAAATAAAAAGGATCAGATCTTAAACTGGACAGCAGTGTTACATCTGAAAATTTGTGATAGACAGAATTGAAGAAAAAATAATTTGAGATAAGTTTAGAAATGCATTTAATTTAGAATGAAAATACATTGGAATTTGAAAATTTCAACATAGACAAGTTTCTAATATAGACAGGTTTGACTGTTTATCAAAAGCAAAATGTTAAACATATTAAGATATCACATAAACTCTCACAATTTTCCTTCCTCTACTGCTTGAAGTCCTAGTAGATATATTCAATCTTCCTAAAAGGTCATCCTGTTCCATCATCTCAACATCTTGATCAGGTTCTTGTTCCTGAAGTCTGTCTGCTACATACTGAATAGCTTGCATCCATTCATCTCTGATAATACACAATGAATACAAATTTCAATCTTTTAAAACATTTACTACACACAAACATACAAATGTGTTGCCTATTCGAGCATATAATGTACATTTTTTGTAAAAGTTAGTGTTATATGACAATTATAAAAGAAAAAAGATTTAAAATTAAGGGGAAAAATGTATAAGCATGAGAATTGACAATTTGTTATTAACACATGGCTAAATACATTTTAAAAACGAATCTACTATTCTGTATTCTAAAATGCATCAGTACTTCTTTCAGAAAAAAATCCCGCTTTTCATATTTATTTTCAGATTTTGTAGCAGTTTCTGTAAAAATCACTGTTTTTTAATAGAAAATATGTAAATGATTTTGTTTTAACCTTTAAATCACAAATTATTTTACAAAATGGCTGTTAACTAAATTTAATAACCTTTTATCAATATATACATAGCACAATCCAAAAATTTGGGGCTTGCGGTCAAGAGAAGCTATGCAGAAATCTATCATAACTCTTCAACTATCATCTTTCTGCAGCCCATGAATGCCACACTAGATTACTAGGTCAAATCATAAAGGGGGAAATAAAGATCTACAGGATCCGGAGAAACAAAAAAAAGTCATTATACAAAGTAACTGACAGCTTCAAGCACGTGCTAAGATGAGGACATAGTTACATGGCAGCTATTAGGATTATGTCATTATGAAACTAGTTAAGTGTTTGAATCATAAAAGAAGAAAGTAAATAACAATATATGCGATAAGAAAATACAAACAAACATTAGGAATATATAAGAATAGAAAGAAAGAAATAGAGAAAATAGATTATTACAATGATTTATATATTGCTGTAAATAAAGAATACTTTCATAAAAAAAAAAAATAAATAAAGTTAATAACAGATATAAATGAATTCTACTACAGGGTGGCTACAAAAATGATGAAAAAAAGTTCCCTGATTATCTGTATCAGATTTCCCTGATTTTTATTATTAAAGAACATATACGGTATTTTTTTAAGTATGCTGCTTTTTCGTATAACCCACTTATCCAGCTTGTAAATACCTCTTTTGGGAGGAAAAAAAGAAAATTGCACAGCATTGAATTAGCAGAGATGGCTAATATTACGATTTATCCATAATTATTATGGATACACAACAACAGTTATGGCATTACGGGCATTGGATAAAAAAAAATTCATGAAAGAATCGCTTGAAATAATGCATATTTCGACACAGAATCCCAAAAAAATTTATCAAAAGGTAGTATAAAAAACTCATTTCTACAAAGTTTCGTGAAAAAAGTCTTAAAGATAGCATAAAAAATGCAAATTTCATCCAAGGTTTGCATTAAAAATACAAATTTCGCGAAAGGTTCACATAAATGCAAGAATTTAGTCAAAGGATCGTGAAAAATGTTCGAATTTTAGCAAGAAATTGAGAAAAACGCACAAATTTTAAAAAAAAATCACACAAATTTTGTGGAAGAAAAAAAAAAGTGAAATATGCGCAAATTTCGTCGAGAACTCGTGAAAAAGTGTACATTTCGTCAAGAAAATGTGAAAAACATGCAAATTTTGTCAAGAGATTACTAAAATCGACAAATTTTGTTAAAAGATCACGAATGAACTAACTTAAAAATTTGGGCTTATAGGACAACTTAGCTTTCATACAGACAGATATCGCTTGGCAGCAGTACGGATTTATGTCTTTTTATCACATGTTATTAGAGGCCGTCCATAAATGATGTCACACATTTTTTCAATATTTTTGACCCCCCCTCTCTTTGTCACAAAGTGTCACACTTCATCATATCCCCTCTCCCCCTCGTCACAGGTCATGCTACATTTCATATACATATAATTACAGTTCAGCGACAAATCACTACGTTATACATCATATTTCATATTATATTTATAAACTTTATCTATGTGTTTTAGTGGCATCTGTGAGTATAACAATAAAAATGATTCATGTACTTATTTTGTATGATATAAAATTAAAGTTTACAACAAAAAAATAATTAATATACAGTAATAATAAAATATTAATGTAAAAAAGATTGAAAACAGTAGTATTTTGGAAACTCTGAAACGGAATTTACCGTATGGTTTTAAAACATATCTTTACTTTATAAATACCAATTTTATAATTTAATCTGCTGGCTGTTAATATTTTTATTTTAACCAAAATATGTGATACCACAATTCTACTTACCCCTTCCCACCCTCTTGTCATAATTTTATGAAGCCCCTGCACCCATCTAAGCATGACATCATTTATAGATGGCCCCTTATTGGTTTAAACATAGCCTGTTTGGCAACAAATCAATGTTGTTGGTAAGGTGAAAACAGAAATCTCTTTGCATAGAGAAAGATTTCCTTGATTTTTGAGTATTTTTTATAGAGTTCCCTGATATTTCCAGATTGATAAAGTTTCCTGATTTTTCCCCGATTTCCAGAATCTGTAGTCACCTTGTACTAAATGGAGATATGCACATACAGTGATATGAATCAGCATATATTGCTATCAACTCTTTCATTAAAATTATTTTAGAGTGTGTTATCCCAAAGAAATGAATGTATCGAAATGAGATGTTTCTGTGTGGGATTATCCCCCCCCCCCCAATACTTACATTTCTCCCCTTCTATTGAACAAAAAAAAAGACATTCCTTCACCCATCCCTTCTCCACCTTGATGGCTATAAGGCAGGTCAGAAGCAGCCTAAAACAATTCATCCTCTTTTTCAAAGAAAAAATGTGGTTGGAGTAGATTTTATCTCAGCGCATGTACTGATGGGTTAAATTCATAAAGCTAAATTTGGTATATAATTTTTTCAGTTATCAATTTTCCAATGATTGAATATTTATACTTAAACATTTAAATTTACTTGAGAAACAAAATTTTATCTTTCAATAAGAAGCAATGAGTGCTCATAGACTGCAGAAAAAAATTATTGATAACAAACAAAAACTATCATTGTATTATATCAATTTTTAAAATAATGAATAATCGTAAAATGTGTATCGAGTATAATCTAATTTTTTCTTTAATTTAAATTTTCTCTAAACTTAGTTATTAAATATATTAAACCAATGTTGCATATTATGTCATTCTTTTCCAATAATTTCTTTTTATTTTTTACAGTTGTTTTTAATTTATTGTCACACTTTAAAAAATAAAATACAAATAAAAAAATAATCTATGTAATCACCTAGAAAGTATAAACCATAAAATCTTTGGTCTACAGAATTAGTTGACTGTACACATAAATCAACATTCGAACACAGGGTGGTTTTAGGAGTTATAATAATTAAAATATAAAAAAAAATTCTGGATTTGCTTTTCTCTAGATAGCTGCAATAGGTAGTTTTTCTTTTTGTAATGGTAGTTACCAAGTTGAAAAATGCAGTTTGAAATTTTAGGAAAAGTTATATACCAGAGTGCATTACATGCTGGAATATACAGTACACATACCGGGTGTCCCAAAATTGACTGATGGATTTTAAAATTCAATAACTTGCAAATGGCGACAGCTATTAAAAAAATTTTTGCAGGAGGGTTATTTATGATGTCTGGAGGTTTTTTTACCGTGATTCTTGATTTTAGTTCAAATTTCAAGCAATAAATGGCACTGACAGCAATTGGTGCTGAGTCGATGCCATGCATTGATGCAAAGGAATGAGATTAAGGATATGGAGTGTGTCTTATTCGCCAGTACAATCTTGCCCTCTGGCCCCGATTCTGAACTCATTTGATATGATTTCAATGGAATGCGTTGTTGCCATGGAAATAACAGATTCTTTGATAGTGGAGTACAGCGTGAAGAATTGGGCATAAATTTCGCAAGCAGTATTCGAGTTTGCAGCAGATTTTACATTTATGAAGTTTTATTTTCCCGGAGAAAATTACATTTTATGGCATGATTTAAAGAATATGCATCATATTTTAAAAATACACTGTTAAAATATGAAACCTTTGCTGCATCGTATTTTAAAAGTACACGGTTAAAATATTAAACCTTTGCTGCATCGTCACACCCCCGCTTTTATAGAAAGCGATTACTTTACTGTATTATGGAGCATTATCATTAGTCAAAATAGAGATATTCTATAATAGCAGTGGAATGACGATGCAGCAAAAATTCCAAAGTTTTGACAGTGTAGGTGAAGATATCTTTCTACCATCTTTCTCTTAAGTCCGACTCTGAACACTGTAAAAAATATGACTATTTTGCTGCATCGTCATTCCACCGCTTTAATAGAAAACGACTACTTCAGGCTATCATGGAGCATTCTCATTGGCCAAAAGAGTGATTCTATAAAAGCGGGGGAGTGACAATGCAGTAAAATAGTCATATTTTTTACAGTGTACTTCTTATTGCTGTATTCCACTATCGAAGAATCCTATTTACATCACAACAATGCATTCCATTTAAATCATATCAAATGAGTTCAGAATCGCGGCCTGAGAGTAAGATTGTACTAGTGAATGAGATGCACTCCATAGCCTTAATCTCCTTCCTTTGCATCAATGCTGAGTGACATCAGTTTTGGCATCTATTGAGCACCAATCACCGTCAGCACCATCTATTGTTTGAAATACGAACTAAAATCAAGAATCATGGTAAAAAAACTCCTGACATTATACGTAATTCCTTCTGCAAAAATTTTAATAGTTGTCACCGTTTGCAAGTTATTAAATTTTAAAATCCATCAGTCATTTTTGGGACACTTGGTACATATATGTACATATTATAACAGTAGTATTGTTTAAAACAACAAAAAAATTTCATTTGTCTAGCATACTGAACTTAAATTTAAAATTCTAAATAACTAAAAATTAAGATAGAAAACAAATTTCTCTAAGGAAAAGCAAATTTTTGCATGATAAAATACAACAAGAATATTTGCAGCCCTATTTAAGATATTATAACTTTATTTTCGAAAGGGTGGAAGTTTAATTTCAAAATATTTACCTCTCTTTGTCTGCATCTACACAAAAGGTTCGTTCAATGACGCTAGTCCATTGGAGGCCCCTAATAATAAATGTAAATGGCCTAGGTCGATCAGCTTTCATTAACTGGCAACCTAAACAATTTTACATTACATTAAATATAATAAAGATACAATGATAATTCTAATATTAATACATCAGGGAACCTGACATGTTAACAACTCAAAACAGGCAAAAGAGAGATTACTTATTTTTAAAAAGGGGACTTAGGAGAACTATTTATATTTATAAAAGGGACTGTTTGTCTAAAAATACTGCACAAAGCATAAGTATATAAATATATTTTATAAAATTAATCTAAAAAATATGTTAGTTGATCATGTTTATAAGTATCTCACTAAACAATCTGAACAGTCAATGATTACCAGAAGATAGGAAATGTTCAATATTTAGCATTATGTATATTAATACTTAACACTGTATAGACACACACACAATAGAATTTCAGAAATAGGAAGTTTGTTTCAGACATTTAAAAAATAATGATATTTTTTGGCAGCAAGGAAATTAACATTATGATAAATAACAATTAACATGTAGCATAAATTATCACTAAATCTAAGCTTGAAAAAAGCTATCTATATTATAAAGGCCAAATGTATCTGTGCATAATGCGTATCTCATTTTACAAATGGCAACACTGAAATTTGGAATGAAAATTTAGGTTTTGCAACTTTTACTACCTACAAAGTTTTAAACTTCTAAATATCCCACATTTTCAATTTTTATACCATCGTACAGGGGAAAAAAATTGCTTTTAAATGCAATTTCTTTGAAAGCTGTATCATAATTTATTTTTGATACATTTTTTTTTTTTTTTTTTTTTTTTTTTTTTTGTAGTTTTTAATACAGCTTTTGTAATTGTGGCAACAAAATCACTTCATTTCTATTAAAGGTAAAGACAAAAAAAAAAAAAAAAAAAAAAAAAAATTAGTGTATTTTTTAATTCTCATTTTCTTATTAAAAGTGAAAAAAAAAATGAAAATGTGTTCCAAGTCAAATATATTGACTGTTATAAAACTCTGTGAATTTTGTTTTTATTTCACTTTTTATTTATCAATTAAATAATTTTTAGTTTATCACAAACTTACTTTGCATTCAATACAACATTTTCTCTTTACAAATAGGTATTTTAAAGAATAGTTGTGCGAGTTACTTTTTTTAGCTTTTATTTACTTTATATCAAATAGCTGAAAGAATGCAAATTTATCCATTTGTAAAATCTTTTTCCGAAATTTCAAGAAATATCAATGAATGATTTCAGATAAAACATGGAGCTATTAAAAACAAACAAATGAAGACATATGAATAATTAGATACCCAATTTGCTTCTTGAATGCCAACATTGTTTTTTTTTTGCTGGGTTTGTGTATCATTCAGTGATAATGATGTTATATATATACTTTTTTATAGATGCTTAGATTTTAGATCATAAAACAAGAATGATTAAGCGGATGCAAATGAAACCATTTTATTTTTTTAGAAATGTGTATTTTAATTCTTTAAACCGAAATGTGTTTTGTAGAAGTGCGTCATTTTGACCCCACCTGCTTTGCAATACTTCTCAGGTGAAAATACTTCACTTTCGATAACATAATCAAAATCACAAACTCATAAAATGCAATGCTTTAGCAAAATTTAGAGTGTATTTACAGAAGAACCATGACATACAGTGTGCATGATGTGGTTGGAAGTTTTTGTCAAAAAAAAAAAAAAAAAAAAAAAAAAAATTACATTACAGAAATTGACGATTCTTGGCTGGATGAGTTCACTTCGCCGAGTTAGACAAGCAAATAAAGATCTTTGCAATAATTCGAATTTGAGACAATAAAAATTGTTATTTTACCTTATGTGACGTTATAGGAATATTGTCTATTGTATTTATTGCATGCAGATTATTTCGGAAATCTTCATTTACACTTACAGTTTAATATTTATTTTCATCTGATAGCAATCGAGCCTTCAAGTTTAGAATTTAAATGATTTTAAAATGGATCAAATTAGAATCTCTCTTTTTTTTTTTTTTTTTTTTTTTTTTTTAATGGTGAATACAGATATGAGAGATGCATACATAAATTTTCAGATGGTGAATGATATTGGATTTAGATTTCATGGGGAAAAATTCTATGATCGAGTCAATTCTATGATTGAAAATAAATTTTGCTGTTTTTCATTTTGGAATACCAAGCACAATAGCTGCAATTGATACCTTTGTCATAATAACAGATCTTTATTATATTTAATTGCTTATATTACGATTAAAGTTTAATTTTAATGATTTCTAAAACTGAGTTTTATGGAAATAATATTTTGTTAACTTTCGTTTAAATTTCATTTGTTTAAGAGATAAACTTATCAATATAAGGTGCATTTTTTACTGTAACTAATTTTGTAGGCTTAAAATGTATGAAACAGTTTTTTCTTAAATATTTTCTTTTGTCGAAATTAGACAGGTTCTACCATGTTACTTTAAATTCCACATTATAAAGCATAGCTTTTAAATGACTAAACATTATAGTTTCCAAATCCCTTTTTTTCTTATTATTTTCATTTAAGCTTATGCACTTTGTAAATTTGTTAGTGCTTTCAATTTTAATAGGGGTGAAATTTACACTCATCGGCGTTTACCAATAAAAGTTGAATATCTTTCCTTTAATTTGCAGCAGAGTAACTTTCATTTAGTTTTAAATTTCATTTTTAGTTAGTATATTATTTATTATTAGTATATTTTTAGTATATTATTTAGTATTTATTATTAAATATATTTTTCATAATTGCATTTATCTTATTATAACACTTTCAAGGATTTACTATAGGATATAGTAATAGTAGGATATAGCCATATACCTCCTAGAATTTTTTAGTAACTCTGCAACCCCCCCCCCCCCCCCCCACAACTACAACATGTATACTCTCTCATACATACCCTCTGCCTTTAGAGGTTAATTAGGATTACCAATTATGATTAGGATTACCATACAAAATTTGCGTGAATTATAATATTTTGGATAAGAGTTATAAGTGTGCGCGGTTTTTGGGCACTTATAATCCCATTATACTAAAATTTTAAGACCTTCAGTTTAAAAACTCTGCAATGTTCCCTATAAAATTATGTCTTATTTCACAAAATTTCCGTTTGCTGGAGAAGGGACCGAAATGTCTTGGGACCAAAATGGCTAGGGATCGAAACGTTCTGCTTCCATTTTTTCTTCCTCCTAAACAGCTAAACTCCCCTTCATTTATAAATGTTGGGAGGGGAGACTCCCCTCCTCTGAAAAATTGAATTTCAAGCCCTGTACGTGTATCTTTCATAATCATGCTCACCTTTCTCTGTCAATTTTCTAATAACTCAATAACTAAGCAGCTTATAATGAAATGTTTCATATATTCTAACCATTTCTGAAAAGTCATGTGACAGTTCTATTTTCATCACAACCTGTTCAGTTTTTTAAGAAGGACAAGCTTTAATAATCAAATCCACATAATTTTTGAAAAAATTATTTTTCCTATAACTTTAACTGAGCAACATAAAACAATGTGTATATACTGAAACCTTCCCAAAAACATTATCTAACTAACAATAGTATTTGTTATAAAAATATTATAAACATTTGAAAGGTAATGTAAATTGCATTTTTATATACTGTATATTTCCATGTATAAGCCAAAACTTTTTGACAATTTTTTGGCTTTAAAGTAGGGGAGTCGGCTTATACATAAGTATAAGAAAATTCAAAAAATGTTATTCTCAAATGAGGAAAAAAAATGGTAAATATAAAATGCTTTAAAAATACTTTTCCTATAATTCTTATAAATACTTTAAAACTCCATTCTATTACCATGAAAATGTTACAAATCCTTAATCATTATCAAAAATTTCAAACAACTCATTAAAATTTCTTTTTTTTATTGATATGTCAGTATGAATAACGACAATTCCTAATTCACCATCATCACAATCACCAGCTTCTTTAAAAAGGGCAGCATCTCCAATTCTGTCTACCGCATTATTGATGAAACATTTTTTAAAAGATAAAACATATGGGGGGGGGGGGGGTGATAATTTTAGCCGAAAACAGGATATTTTATATTTATGCACAAATAAGTCACAACAGAATGAGCAAATTTAAACAGATTTGGCAGCAAGCCCAAATAGGAGAGATCAATAATTTTGGAAAGATTTTTTTTCCTATGTACAGTGGAGCATTGTTTATACGTCGCTGAAGGGATTACCAAAAAACGCTGTATAAATGGCAACATGGTATAATTGATTTTTACTTCTGAAACCAGAATTAACTTTTTTTTCACTTAATTTTAATGTGTTGATTCACATAAATTTCTAAATTAAACAAACTAAAACAAACAAATAACCAAAAGAAAACAAAGAAAAAAACAGTAAGCAATTTAAATATACGCATCACTGTTTTTTCTTTCGATAATTTTACACAGTAGTATTGCGGAAAAAAATGTCTATGGTTGTTTGACGTGATGACTGACATTGAATTGTAATTAATGATATGTGTAATGAACCAAGAACCTCAAAAGTTACTTTCGCTGGTATTGTGGCAAGCAAAGTAAGTTCTTAATGTTTCAATGCAATTCACCAAATTTTTTTTATCGTAATTTTCACTATTGAATTCTGTCAAAATTTCCCTTTTTTTCTTTTACCGAGATGGACTTATGTTTCCAAGACATGCCTGGAAAAAGCTGTGGCCAAAACAGTACGAAAAGCTGGCAAATTCTGCTCATTCTTAAAATATACAAGAAAAATGAATAAAATTTAAATATGTACAAAATCAAAAAACCGACATATAAACGATTTTGTGCATCGTATAAAGGATATATTTTTACATTAAAACGAACAGCAATGAACTGGGACCAAACTAAAATGTCGCATAAGTGTAAACGTCATATAAATGATGCTTTACTGTATGTATGTTTTTTTGTTTGTTTATCTGTGTACAAAAAAGTGCAGAATTTTTTATCATCATTTTTTAAAATGGGTTTATATATGGGTTTCCGATTTTAAAACATTTTTCACTGAAAGTCGTATACTCGGCTTATAAATGGAAATATATGCTAGTGGATGATAATGATATGATTTTCTGTAATATAATTCGCATTGTGAAGTTTTCATTTCAAATTTAAATGATGCTCCCAACATTATAGCTAATACATCTATTGGTGAGCTATCTCATTATGGAAGATTAACCCAAAATCCCCTGAACAACTACCCAAGGAAAGCTGAATATGTAGCTTTTAAGACATCTTTATGTTAGCTGAATACTCGATAAGAGAAAGTAAAATAATTGCAATGAAACACAGAATTGTGTTGAATGTTAGAACTAACTCAGCAAGCAAAGCGATGCACATGAAAACATCATTTAAAAAATTTTTCTTTATTGAAGCTTTTTAAGAAATTTTAGTGATTAAAAGAAAAACAAATAGACCCAAAGCCTAGGAAATTAGGCAGTCTCCACAGACATCAATGTTTAATCTTCCTGGATACAAAGGCATATTTAAAAATTCAGCCATCTATGCCACACCCTCCCTCTCATTTGTAATTAACTGAAAGCATGAGCATTGTGTGCAGGATTGAACTATTCCATGGAAATATGGGGGGGGGGGGAGGCAGAAACAATCTTAAATACCAACAGGTGATGATATTAACCTCTCAGCACACGCATCCATTTCTATAACGTAACCACATGCACTGGGTCAATATGACCCTAACTTTTTCATGAACTTCACAGTAAAATATGGACATTATAAATAAAATAAAGTCAAAAGTATTATTTGAATTGATTTTTAAATAACAAGATATATTACTTGTTTTAAAAATCCAATTTCAAAGCAAAAAAAACCCAAAAAAACTTACCTTTAATTTTGTATCTTTTTTCGGCATTCATTCGTTTTCTATCGTTTTGAAATGCTTACACATTTAGTACATAATTTTAATGATTTTTTTCTTGAAAAAAAGATGTTTAAATAGCATTACAAAAAATATTTTGTATAAAAAATTGTATATTTTGTTATTTTGTATATTTTGTATGAGGGGTAATACCATAGCAGCCAACTTTTATGCATTTTTTCTATCAAAAAAATTTATAGTAAATATTGTTTTATTTAATCGTCGAAATCTCATGATTAAACAAATGGAAAATCTCTGTACAATTTTAATGGTAGCAAAAATGCGTAAAAGTTGGCAGCTATGGGTAAAACTGAACCATTCACACTAGCCACTATAGAAAAATCTTGTATTTCAAGTCTCTGTTCCCAGAAACCCCTTTTGCTAGACCACCCAGTAAGGTAACGGAAGCGGCAGGTGCAAATCTTGAGAGATTTCTGAAAATCCTGAGCATGATAGGGAGCGTCGGGTCAAAAATACCCAATGTGCATGCTTATGGGTTATTACCAAATATATGAGAAAGTACAGAAATATAGGACATTTTTGAAACATCATTAGAAAAATATAGGACATTTTTTGAAAATTATTTTATAAATATAGGATATATAGGAAATATAGTACAACTCTGACCCCTGTTATTTCCTAGAAGTAGCTGAATGATTAAGGAATTTTCTCATATATACATATATTTTAATTAATGCTTTAGTTTTTCTTGGAAAACTACCAGAACAAACAAGGAAAAAAACAAATGGAAAAAAAAAATCAAAATTCAAGCATTTGTTTCAAATCTACTTGTTGACCTTCAATGAATAATAATTTTTTTGTTGAAAATAAAAAAGGACAATTTGTGAAAATCCCTTATCATTTAGCCACATTTTTAGAAAGCAACTACAAATCAGCTTACTCTATCGCCAATAATATTTGGAATTTTTGCAATATTTGACTGACTTTATTATTAAATAAATCATGAAAAAAATCTTTCTTATTTGTGCCTATCCAAATAAAAAACATTTTGCCAAATTTTCTGAAACTGGTGTCAAATTTGGTTAAAAACACTGCATAATAGAAGAAACAAGTATCTGCAGTATTTACGCACTTTTTTTTTTTACTTAAAAAAATAAAGAAATAAATAAATCACTTTACTTCCATGAATAAATATGCTATTCATACACAAAAATATACACACATTGTACAAGATTCACTTATTTGAATACTGTAACGATAGATCATATCATGCATTTTATTTTACAAGATGATCCCAAATATTATTTTTCTTTGTTTTTTTTTTTTTGTTTTTTTTTTGGGGGGGGGGGCTCTAAATTGTCCTCCATGTCAAATTGACATTGATAAATATGAGGCCAAAGATATTCTTTATAATCCTGAAGTTACAGAAAAATCCAACAAATATATCATTAAGTATTTGACAAAATGTCTAAAATAGAAAGTGAGCTGTGATTAATGGCCATAAAGTCAATGCCAGATTTACGGCAGGGTATTCAGGGCACGGGCCCAGGGCTCCTGATTTTCAGGAGCCCCCAAATGCTACTGAAAGTTTGTCCAAAATCTGATGTAGTTTTAATATCCATGAAATTTTACATTTCATTCTGCACTCTATTATGTTCATTTTGTATGTTTAAAACTATGTATAATTTGTCTAAAACAGTCCATTGTTTACTTTATTATATGATTATTTTCTTTTATCTTAAAAATATATTGTATTTTTTACTTTTGTTTAATCTTTTCCTGTTATCGTTAGATTTTTTTAATGTTTGTGAATGCAGCTTGCAGGCTTTAGAACCAACTAATATTTTGAATAAATGTAGTTGTAGCTTGGTGTTGTAGAAAATTTATTATTAGTTGTTTCATACTTTATCATTCCAGATGTATAGACTTGCATAGGAAAATATAATTAGCAACACACCATTTATTTTAAAACGTCTACTCATTTAAATTTCATAATTGTGAAAAAATTATTTAAAAGTAAGTTCTTCACTATTATATTTAATTTTTTAATCAAAATTTAAAGTCAATAATGGTTACTTTATTTTTTTTTCACTTTTTTAGTCAATCCCCCTGTAAGTATAAGTGCAAGGGGGCCCCCCGTAAGCATCTGTGCCTAGGGCCCCCAAATTTTTAAATCGATCCCTGCGTAAAGTGTATATATTTATGAGAAAATAGTAAAAATGTAAATTCTACATTTTGAAGAACAATAAATATTTGATAGTAAGGGATGGGAGAAAAATACAGCCATTATCGATTTTACAAAGACTTCATTTTAAAAATTCATTTCTGGAAGAAGTTTACCTTTAACAGTGAAATTATTTAGTGGATCATCAAATCCATGTTCTGGTTTACTTTTAAAACCAATGAGAGCACCATTATCTAGTAAAATAAAGTATCTTGGTCGCCAATTTTTTATATGTTCACCTAAATAAGAAAAAGAAAAATTATTTATATCTTAAATTTATTTATTTTGATTACATAAAGAAAATTTTAAGTTGGGATAGCTGTTAATTAAATTTAATAATGTAATAGGTAAAGTAAATTTGGAATAATCAAATACAGAGAAAAGGATTAAATAAATACTAAGAAAAAAGAGAAAGAGAACAAATTCACACACATAATAGAGATACAGTGCAATTAACACATTATAAAATATTATTGAATGAATACTAAATATCCATGGAAAATATAACTGTTAAAAATTTCCTGACTTGAACAAACTAAATATATTGGAATTGGAAAGAACCCTATTAAAATTATTTAATATTCAAAAGAATCATTAAGATATGTGCTTTAACAATATTTCTGTAAGTAATTCATGAATATATAAGTTGTTTTGTTAGTTGTTTAAATATGTTTTAGCTGTGTAACTTGAAGATAAACATATTAATTTAAGTATCTTTAGAAAATCACCATAGATCAGCGATAATTAAAATAATTCATTATTAATCAACTAGCCGTCTATGGCGACCAGTTTGGTCTCCATTAAAAGTATTCTACGCATTCCATCAAGTTACTTTTACTCTTAATTTAATTTACTTCTTCAATCATTATCCAAATCTGAAGATTCCGACCTGAGAAATTAAGAACTGTTTACAATCATGGTAGCATTTCATACTTCATTATTTCAAAATTTAATAATGAAAATGCATGTGTTTTTTTTTTTTTTCATTAATTTCGTTTCTGAGTTCATAAATATGACAATAAAGAAACGTGAATTCAAATTTAAACAACGCCGCAATTTTACCTAATATGATGTCATAAGACATAACGAAACTATCACATCATTATCTACAATGATGTCATAAGAATATTGTCCATTTATTGTTGAAAAACTTGCTTTATGAACCTCCATGGTTATTTTTTTTCCCCGCTTGTGATTGAATGAATCTTTTACGGTTTATTTATTTTTAGGAATGCGATATTAAACTATGAATGTCAATTTAATTTCAATGTATGTTAACTCAAAATATACATTTTTTTTTTTTTAATGTAAATTAGAAACAATGCTTTTATGTTGAAATAAAACATTTTGGCTTAGGTTATTATTATTACTTATTAATTATTTATTTATGTAATTGTGTATATGAAAAGTAAAAAGGTTGCAAGAAAAGATTTTGTGAAATTTCTTTTCTCGCCAAGCACTTTCTTTGTTTTGCCGATTACCTATGATGGAAAAATACATTTATTTATTGTATTTTAAATGAAATGAATGAATCTGATATACATATTTTTTAATCTGAGTTTTAAATAAAAATTATGTATTTTAAATGAAATAAGTTATAGTTTTATATTTCAATTGAAACGATGGCAATGGCATAAAATTTGGCATACATACACTCAACTAGCATAAAAGTACCAAAATGGCAACTATGCAGAGTTGGGTTTTTGACATGACAGTGGTAAAAACATTGTTTTTACCGATTTATTGCATCAAAAACCCATCATTTTCAATTTTCGTTAAATTTATAATGCAAGTGCAGCATACAATTTATTTCTAAGTTAATTTTTCTTTGTTGTTCTTGTTATTATTGTTATTTTCAATTACATTTATTAAATTTATTTAAAAGAAAGATTTCGTAAATGGGAAAAATCTAAAAATACAAATAGAATAATATTTTTCATAACCTCCGTTAATACAGATTCTACTTAGTGCAATGAACATTAATATTAAATGATAATAAAAGGTTATTATAGTTATTAAATAACATTCAATATACATTTCTAATAAAATATTTAAATCATTTTAGGGAAGCAAAAATGTTGTTATATGGTATGAAAATAGATGTCAAGAACTGGTCATTGAATAAATTTGAATATTATTATATATAATATTTAACCCTTAACTGCTGTGACAAATTGTCGCATAACAACTGTAACCGATCTGTCAGAGCACTTAATCTAAAGATGAAAAAAATGTTAAATTAACTCTTAGACAACTATTTTTGTATTAAATTTATATTCAGGATTATTGTAAATAAAATTTTGCTATTCAAAAGTCTCTAAAAATAGTAACAGCACTCCAAATGAAACAAAATTTGACCATTATCTATAGTTAAACTAAAAATTATGAGTTAAAGTCTTTAGCTGTCTGTGAGACCGCTAGCAGCAGTTAAGGGTTAAAAATGCTTATTTTATGCACTTCATAAATGCAACTAAACGGTGATTTTTATTTTCAGTTCAATGAGCAAAATCTTAAAATTTTTATATTATTAAAATTTTGATACAAACCTCTAAGATTTAATTTTCAGTTGAAAGATTTTGGATTTAAAATTTAATGAATAGCAAAACAATATTTAAGAAAAATCAGAATATAATAATAATTTATATATTTTAGTTTTTAACTTTAGTGCTAATATGTATGAGTTTTATAGACCATTCCAGCACCTATACTTTTATATATAAATTTTTACCTGAATAGTCAGGTAAAATAAAGTCAGACTATTTATGCCCTGCTTACATTTTATTTAAAATCATTCAGGTATTATTTAAAGCAGGGTTGGGTTTCTGACGTCAGAAACTGGTTTTTGACATGTCAAAAACTCGTTTAAACCGTCAAAAACTGGCTTAAACCATCAAAAATGTGTAATGCGCTTTAAACATTTTAAGAACGAGAGAAATATTGAGTAATTTTTTATTTAAAATTAATTATACTGTAATTTAATAATTACAAAAAAATTAAATTACGTTAATATCAATAAAACATTGTTTTTTAGAATGTTCAAACAGTAGAAAATGATTTTGTACAGTAAATAATCTGGATCAATTTTACCCCACAGCATCCTATAGCACTTAACCAATTTAGCACATTTATTTACACCCAAATGGTTTATGAGTTTAGAATGTATGAAGCCAAAGTTACAAAATACTCTCTCAATTGGTGCTAAGCTAGCAGGGCTTGATAGCAGAAGCATTGCTAGTTGAGCAAGTTTGGAGGCAGGCCAAATTTTCAGATTTATGACAATTTTTTTTTCCGGAAATGATAATATACAATACAGTAAAAGTGAATTTTTAATATTACATCTAATATTGTATATTTGTGACGGATTTTTAATGAGAAATTTTACAGATCAGTGTAGTATTTGAGGTTTCTGATGAGGTTTTTGACAAGAGGTTTTAGCCATGATAGTTTAAACCACGGTTTTAACCGGATAAAACCGTACACTGTCAAAAACTTGCCAACCCTGATTTAAAGTGAATTATAAGAAATAATGCATTGCATATTTTTTTAACATGCATATGACTGTATCAGTAAAAATCTTTTACCTTTAAAATTATTCTTAAATTATTACATTTACAGAAAATCTTAAATTTTTTTTTTTTTTTTTTTTTTTTTTTTTTTTTTTTAATGCAGATTTATGCAGATTTTGTTTTTATGAGTAAATATACTTAAGAATCGTTTTGATACTGAATATTTCATGTAAAATGACTTAATACTAAAGATAAATAATTATTATTATTATATAATTATAATTATTATACAGTAGACTCCCTCAAATCCGCAAACCAGAAATCCACAACTCTCTAAAATCCGCATATATTTTATGGATGTAAACAATGAAACTTTCAGTTCACATATTGGGACAAAATTTGATTTTTTTAGTTTTTTATCAATTCCATATATTTTTTAAATTGTAATTTTCTGAATAATACTCTATTCATGTTATTTTTTCATGCAGAAAGAATAAATTTTTTTTGGATAAAATTCAAGATATTTCTAATATCACTGGTAATCACAATCTCCTTACCAAATAGATATTCATTAATCAAGATTTTTTGGTTATTAAGTCTGGCTAAACTTGAAAAAAAATCCTTATTTTATGATTTTGATGTGAATTAGTAATGTATTTTTATGAAGCAAGTTTTGTTGAATAATTCTGGAAAAATACATTTATTCTTTATAATGTATATTTAATCATACACTATTGATTATTAATTTTGCTATTAGTACTTTAATCATTTTAAAAATTACCTAAAGTTTATTACTTATTTTAATAATTTATTATATTGTAAGCATTTATTATAGTTCCGATTGCACTATTAATTGCACTAGCAATGACCAGAAATCTGCAAAATTCTAAAATCTGCACAACCTCTGGTCCCAAGCTGTGCGGATTTGAGGGAGTCTACTGTAATATAAAAACAAACTAATAAAAAATAGGTTTTTGACATGACAATAAAAACCGTGGTAAAATCCAGTAAAAACCCTCAGGCGTCAAAAACTTTCCAACCCTGCAACTATGCATATAAAAATGTGAAGTGGGGAGATCTGGAAGTGTTGATGACATTGGGCTTTTATAATATAGATTACATATGGATGGAATTTTGAATAAGTAAATTAATTTAAAAATATTTCAAACAGAGTCTTATAGTTAGATAGAAAATTTTTTATCCTGACTAATGCCAACAGATTATTATATTTGTTGACAAAAATTTATCCTTTTTTGAGTAGAACCATGTGATCCTTTTTTGTATCATAATACTGCCGAATAAAATGATTAAAAGTATTTTGGTTTTTGTATTTTTGTGACTAGTATTCACTTTAATTAGCTCTGATACATTTTTGTTAAGTGCTTGAGTTAACTTATCTATAACCAATAATTTCCACTGGTGAAAATAAGCAATAGGTTTATTATAAGAAATAGAAATTTTATAAATAAATAAGTCTATATCATAATTAAATTGTTTTATTATTGATTTAATATTAAGTGTGGATGGAAGTCGAAATTTAGTGCCATAACCCATTAATTTTCATAGTGTATAATCATTGACAATATTCAGGTTACCAGTAATTATATGACCATGATCCTTATTAATATATGGTTGCATAGTAGGATCTTTGCAGTTACAAGGAAAGGTACTAGTGGCAGCGGTATTTTTGGAAAAGGAATTATAATTAAAGATTTTGCGTCCTAAAGGAATCAGATATCTGAATGTTCTAGATATTTGTAAATTTTTTTATCGGAAATTTACAATTAGTATCATTTATTATAGAATTAATATTAATTTTATTATAAATTTGATTAGAAAAAGTAATTAACATGTGTGTTTGCATTTTTAATTTTAGGTCTTTTTTGTAAATTGATATTGAATTGATTAACTCTTGTCATTATAAGATCAAAGAATAAATCTGCGAAATGCATATTAAACTTTATACTTTGAAATATATTTAAATACTGTGCTAGTTTTTTCTTTTGTATAGCGAATATATATTTTCGAACTATTAACCAGTTATAACTAATTAAATAATTTCTATGAAGATCATTTAATTGTTTTATGATAGATTTTTTAGATATTATACTGGATGAAGAACCTTTACCTCGTTTATTACAAGTAGTTTTTTATTTAAAGAATGATTAAGAGTGGGATAAATAGAAGAATAATCAGTTATATTATTTATTGATGAAAAAACTTTAATATTTCTATTATATATTTCAGTGTTAAGTCTATATGGATAAACTGTATTATAATATTGCATATAGGAAGATTCTAGAAATAAACGTTCATATATATTTTTATGAATGTGTAAGATAGACAGTGTTGTATTTTTAAAGTTATGTTTATGAAAATGCTTAATTTCAAAAGTAGATTGTTTATTCGTGGACTTGCTTTTATCTGAAGCTGAACGATGATGGTTTATATGTTTATGAAATGGACCTGAGGTTTGCCTTATATACTGCAAATTACATTTATTACACTTTATGCTATATATAGCATTGAAGGTTTTGCAAAATGCATGTAAACCTTGATCTGAAACAATCTGTGATTGTAAAGCATATGGTATATACCGGATGTCCCAAAAATGACTGATGGATTTTAAAATTCAATAACTTGCAAATGGTGACAGCTATTTAAAAAAATTTTGCAGAAGTGTTATGTATAATGTCAGGAGTTTTTTTACCGTAATTTTTTTTTTAGTTCGAATTTCAAACAATAGGTGCCACTGACGGCGATTGAAGGCCAGGTCGATGCTTCACTCAGCACTGATCATCTGGCCTTCAACCGCATTCAGCGCCGCCTATTGTTTGAAATTCGAACTAAAATCAGAAGTTACAATAAAAAAACTCCTAACATTATACATAACACTCCTGCAAAAATTTTTTAAATAGTTGTCATCGTTTGCAAGTTATTGAATTTTAAAATCCATCAGTCATTTTTGGGACACCCAGTATATATATATTTGCAAATAGTAATAATTCTACCCATTGTTATTTTATTATATGTTTAGATTTTATTAAGTTGTTTAAGTTCAAGAAAGCATATAATAAAACTCATGTATATTCAAATATTATGCATTAAAACAAGCATTGCAAGTGCAACATTAAACTGCAAAATATATTCTACATTTAATTTTTTAATTCAACATTAGTGGAACATTTAATTTTAGAATTGTAGGAATAAAATTAAAGATTTAAAAAAAAATGAACGATATTATTAACATTTGTATTAACAGTTTAAACGCACATAGACAAATTAAGCAAATAATAAAGTTAATATTAAGCGATATATTTTTTTAGTTCTAGTTTTCACTTTTAAATAATTATTTGCATGATTATTGGCTTTAATATGTGGGATTATTCTACATATATATTTATATCTTACTTCATTCATGTAGTTATCAGTTTATGCTTTTAATGCCTGTTGAATAAGTGAAATATTGTTAAATAATGTATATGCTGGTTAAAATGTCAAAAAAAAATTTAATGTATATATTCTACATTAATCATAACTTTTGCTTTCATGAAATTTATAATTTAAGGCTTGGAGACTGATTTCAGAAGAAGGACTTATTCTTACAAATTTGTTTATCATTAAGGCTACAAACTCTCCACCATAAAATTTACTTAAATGTTATTTCAGAAAATATAATGAATTATGAGAAAGAGTTTAAGAGTGTTGATTTTGAATGTAAGAAAAGATAAATATATTATTAGATAGTAAGTGAATTACCTTCTTTATATTTTAATAGAAATAACTTATCATCCTTACTTACTGAAAGTCAATTTGCTACATCTTAGAACAAAATAATAGAATGCAGCTTCATAATTTTCTTGTGCTATAAGTTTCTCAAATTCAAAATAAATTTACATTTCAAGAATAGTAAATGAATTCCTATTTAATGTAAGATGTTTAAGAATCACTTTCTTGTAGTTAAAATTATTCTATTATAATATAGATATAATAAAAGATGTTTAATTGGCAGCATCAAGGTGTTTGAAATATTATAAGAACAAGAAATACATTAAGTTATTAAAAATTTTAAAAAGATTAATAACAGAACATAAATTCATTTTTAATTTTTTCCCCTTTTAAGTACATTATGTATATACACACATATATATATGTGCATATAAATTAAAAGTTATTTTCCTTTATCCTGAAAAAATGTTGGTATTCGGCCAAATCACTATTCGTCCCATCCCTATTAAGAACCACTATTTTCATATAGTATTTTTTTACTCACTCATAATAGACACACTCAAAAATTTATACCTAATTGGACAGTGAAAATTTTTATATGGAATTATAGTATTAATACCTAGAAAAGTTTTATCCCTCGGAAAATGAAAAATTTGTTGATAAATTTTCATAAAAATGACAAAAACAGTCAAACTAAGTTTTTTCATAGGTGGTAAAAACCATGATAAAAACATGTTTTTTCAAAAACAGTAAAAACCATGGTAAATACCGGTAAAAACCATCAGGCGGTAAATACCGTCTAACCCTCACTGTGCATATACATATGAAGAAGAATAGGAATGTCAAACGTTGGGGATATTCTATATTTTAGAATTAAATAATTTTTTAATTTAGTTATTTTAATAATAACTTTGTATTTTCATAAAAATAAATAGCAGACTAAAAAAAAGATAACATGTTGCTTTGTACAAAAAAAAACAAAAAAAAAACAAAAAAAAAACAGTTACAAATAAAGAGAAAATTTTGATTGGATAAAAAGTGATGTTGCTACCAAAACAACCCCTCGCCCTGCTCTCTAAAATGACATTTACACAGCCCCTTTCTATAAATTGCCTTCTTTCAAAATCTGATTAGTCTTTGATCTTTCTTTATTCTTAATCTAAGCAATCTAATGATTAATTCACAATCAGGAAATAAAGTCACAACCATAAACTACATTTAATAAAACTTGTCAAATGGATGTTGCTTTAATGCCCAACCAGTTATCCAGAAAAGAAAAAAAACAATTATCTGGAATACATTTGGTTTCAACCATTCTGGATATATGATTCTGGACTGTATTTAAATGAAAACTTATTTTTATAACATTGATTATTTTAAGAACATCCTGAAAAAGTATGTTACAGCTTATTTTCTAGTTATGTCTTATTTTTGGGAAAACATTAGTATATAAAATTTTGTAAGACTTATCATAGATTATCAAACATAAAATATAACATTTACCTCTTTTGTGTAACCAGCCTTCCTTCACAATAGAAGCAGGAGGTTGAGGCATCATATCTGATGATGAATTAGAACTAGTCACTGAAGTATTCATTCTTTATGTTTTGTGAAATTGTAATCATTGATGTTCATAAAAGACATATCTTGTTTTAATCTTCAGATTTAACATATCTATAAGAAATATGAAAATATTTAAAGAAAAAAAAAATAGGCAAACCATTATGCTTCTAAAATTGAGTAAAAAACAATTTCCTGTTTGTTCACTTATTTTAAATATAGGGGAGAGAGGGGCACATTTCAACATGGGACACCTTTCAACAGCTGGAATTTCTGACTTCTAATACAGCACAATGATTGACCAATATGCAAACTAATAAGCTTTCAGTATGCATAACTGTTGACATTTAGTTTCGAGCAATTTCTTTTTACAACGGAGCTCATCAGTGTGACGTCACAGACAACTCAACCCCACATTTCCATGGTAACTGGGTCAATACAAACCGAGAGAGTTTAGAGTGTGTTAGAGATGCACTATATATCATCAAAAAGGCTTTCAATATGAAATCAGATATCGTTCAAAGGCTGAATTCATTGTACTGGCTGAAGTTTTAAAAGCGATCTGCAAATGTTTGGGATGAATTGTAACTTATTTAAATCAGTTTCAGGGTTGAATTTTTAGTTTCACGATAAAACAACACATTTCATTTCTATCTTTTCTTAACTCTGTGGTTTGTTTTGACCCAATTTCTGGAGTTGTGACGTCACCACTGATGAACTCTACTATGGTGTATCTCTGTGAAACAAGTTTTAACACCTCAAAAGTAAAAAGCCAATTTTGATTTGGCCTTATCAACCAATAATCTTTTAATTAAGTGAGTGATATTTATTCACCTACTAGCTTATTTAATTCTGCTTGTAAATACGCTATCAAAAAGTCACAAATCTTTTTCTTAGATATTTGATAATACTTTAACTAAATTCTCTGCTTGAGGGGCAGATTTTAACAGTCATGAAACAGCGTTCGAAATCCTTGGTGATCTGCTGATACGAGACCACCGATAATTCAGTCGGACCACTAATTTGAAAAATTTAGTGGTCCGCAGGACCAGTGTCTGTTTTCAGGTCCTGAGAAAACCGCAACCAATCGCACATAAGATTTTTTTTTATTATTATCAGCGATGCCACGGATGCGCTATAACGCGTAAATTACGCAAAAAATCGGCAATGGGACGCAAAAAAATAGCTGTTACGCGTCCCACAAGACGCGTAATTTCGTTACAAATCGTTAAAAAATGGCAAAATTCGTTAAAAAATCACGAAATAACGACTAATTTCCGGCAAATTTTGTCAGACAATTCTCGAAAAAATGGTTAATTTCATTCCAAAACCAGAAACAAAAGGCAGATTTCTTCAAAAGATTGCAAAAAAAATGACAAATTTCGCCCAAAAAAATCACGAAAAATGGCAGATTTCATTCCAAAACCCAAAACAAAAGGCAGATTTCTTCAAAAGATCGCGAGAAAAATGACAAATTTCACCCAAAAACGCAAAAAATGGCAGATTTTTTCAAATAAATGCGGAAAAATGGCACATTTCTTCAAATTGCAAAAAAAGGCAGATTTCTTCAAAAAATTGCAAAAAAAAGGGCAGATGTCTTAAAATATGGCGAAAAAATGACTAATTTTGTCCGAAAATCGCGATAAAACGGCAAATTTTTTTTTAAATCACAAAAAGCGACAAAATTCTTCAAAAGATTGCGAAAAAAACGACAAATTATGTTAACAAAGCGCCAAATAACGACTAATTTCTGGCAAATATCATATAACAATTTTCGAAAAAATGGCTAACTTCATCTTAAAACCCGAAAAAATGGCAGATTTCTTCAAAAGATCGCGAAAAAACGACAAATTTCGTCCAAAAATCGCGATAAAATGGCAAACTTTGTCAAAAAATATCGCGAAAACGGTATATTTCGTCAATAAATCCCGGAAAAAAAAAAAAAAAGATTTCATCAAAATAATGCGCAAAAAAGGAAATTTCGACAAAAAAGCTCGAAAAAAAAAATGTGAATGCCGGGAGGGAATTTTTTGTTTTAAAAACTAATTTTCCTTCTTCGAAATTGTTATTGCTGCTCCAAAAACCAATTTTCCTGCTTCCCAATCAGTTTTTTATTGCACCAAATCTTTCTGAATGAATGTGACTACTGAATGTACCATTTCATTAAGCAAAGTACATATTTACTCAACAAAAATATCCCTTTTTTCAGCAAAAATGTCTTTTTCAATAAACCTGTCTTACCCCCATTTTAAAAGAAATGCAAATAATAGTGACACTTGTTATCTTCTACACTTAAATAAGCATTATTTTATAATTAAATTTGTAACTTGCACATTTATTCTTTAAAAAGTACAGAAAATTTCTCTTAAATTAATATTGGTTTTAATTATTTATTATTATTAAAACAATTATTGCATTTTATTTTTCTTGTGCAAATGAACAAATTCAACTTTTACGTCGAAAATTATGACTCATTATTAGTAGGGATCCGCTTTTGTAGAAAAAGGGACCCAGAATTTTAGAAGTCCTGGGTCCCAGGATTTTTCAAGTCCAGCTGTGCATCAATGACAATAGTTACAATTCCACCACTCTGGCTACAATCTGGAGAAAAATCGAAAAAAAAATTGCATTAAACCTTACAGTCAAATTGAAATAAGCAATGCAAATAAAATATATAATAATTTGACAGTTTTTCTTTATGTACTGTTTATTTAATTTTTAGCAAATTATAATTTTACATTTTATTATGCTGAAAATTTTGGATAAATGCAAAGTAAGATTGGTTTATTTTCCAGGGAGGGGGGGGGGGCGGAGGCCATTCTAAGTGTTAAAATTATTTAATAGAATTTTATGTAGCGGACCAGTGATGATGTCTGCGGACCAGTAAATTCTCATGCTTACTGGAATTCTAACGCTGATGAAATGTGCTCCTTATCATTTTTTAATTAAGCAATTATGAGAACCAGCTTGTAACCTTCTAGATCAACACCTAGGTCTGATTTAAAAGTATCAGGATAATTTTAGTTTTATACAGGATACCTCAAATATGAAATTAGTAAATAGCACTTAGAATATTAGTTTTTAAAGCAGTATTATTTCACAAATAATTCTTTTGCAAAAAGTATTGAAAGGTGCTTCCCTCTCCCCTATATTTGTGATTTAATAATGTAGTTCACTAAAGTCCAGTTTTCAAATGTTATGTTTTAAAATGTTCACTTAAAAAAAAAAAAAAAAAAAAAAAAAAAAAAATTGTTGATAGTAATGTTTTAATTTGCGTGATATTCATTTTGTGCTAACTATTACGCTTAGTGACAATGATGTCCATATAACAGAAAAGTACCTTTAAAACTATGGTATGTCATCATTGAAATAAAATAAAAATTAACACTAAGAATGATACAAGTCTTTGTAAAATGTGAAAAAAATCAAGGTCAATGTCGTTTTCCACAAATTTAAGTAGCAGTTAGCAGTCTGGAATTTATTTATTTAAAAATTGAATTTCAATTAAATGCAATGATGCAGCCAAGGGGATGGTTTTGGGGTTAAAACCTCTCCCAGAGCTAAGAAAGATCACTATAATTTCCGCTTATATGAATCAAAACCAAACTTAATATTTAAATGTTTTGACAATTTTGGAATCGCCGCTATATTGAATCAGATTTTATTTAATAAAGTGATTCAATAAAAGGCGAAAATTCTACTTAAAATTGTGAAACTGCATATTACATTGACTAGTTAAGTAAAAATTGGCTATTTGAACTAACACTTTTCTGAGACGTATTGTGCTAAAAAAAATGATGAATCCCTGCCACACAGATGCTGTTTATTCTAATTAGTACTGATTCTATTAACCGGCGATTCAAATAACTGGCAATCACCTTTATCAGAAACTCAAAACCCCCCCTAGAACCGAATTTTGGCTGTGCCACTGATTAAATGAATAATAAAGACATACATTACAAAGCAAAGAAATCAAAGAATCGTGTAGATTCTTTATCGTTTGATAAACAACTCTTATTTTGATACCAAAAGTGAAAATGACTATGAATTACACCAAAATCTCCTTGACTATGAATTACTCAGGTTGACTAATGTGTTTTCTAAATTAAAGAAGAAATTTATCTTCAATCGCTGATGAAACATTTAAAATTAAATTCTCGATTAAAGTAAACAAACAACTATGACAAAGACCAGTGGCGCAGCCAGAATTCGGTTCTAGGGGGTGTTTTGAGTTTCTGATAAAGGTGATTGCCTGTTATTTAAATTGCCGATTAATAGAATCTGTACTAATTAGAATATTCATTGTATAATACTTAAACTTTAGCTTAATATGTCTCAGAAAAGTGATTTACTTCAAATCACCGATTTTTACTTAACTAAATCATGTAATATGCACTTTCACAATTTTAAGTAGAATTTTTGCCTTTTAATTAAATCCCTTTATTAAATGAAATATGAGTCAATAAAGCAATGGGTTCCGAAATGTGCCAAAACGTTTAAATATTAAGTTTGGTTTTGATTCATATAAGCGGCAATTATAGCGATCTTTCTTAGCTCTGGGAAGGGTTTTAACCCCAAAACCACCCTCTTGGCTGTGCCACTGACAAACACTTGTTAAATTACACATCTTGTAGTAATATCTACAAGATAAAACTATCAAAACTTTTTTTTAAATAAATTTATATTTTGAACCAGAAAATTTATGTATAATAAATGTATTTTGTTTCTAAGTAGTTGTCATTTGGTTTTGTTTCTAAAATAAAAAGTACTACTCTGTTATCCCGTCGACCAATTTCATCAAATTACACAAATCACCAAACTAATAGCCAAATTATACATATTGACATAATTTTTATTTTAAATAACAAAAAAACATAATTAGTAGAATATTAATAAAAAGTCGAAATAAAAATCACTTAATGACATTATAAACACGTGAATCATATTTAATGCAGGGCTTGCAAGTTTCTGCCATGGTGGTTAACACCAGCGGTTATTACCGGTTAAAACCGGCATGGCAGAAACTGGTTTTTGCCAGTAAGTGGCAAAACTGGCAGAAACTAAGAAATAATACTAATAAGAACTTTAACCTGCAATGATTCATAATTCACACAGGTATTTAATGTATAAAGATTTAGTTAAAAAATTAAAATAAGGTTTATGAATGCTATTTAAAATGGAAAAGTTTCAAAAGGATTATATATAAATATACTTTGTTTATATAATAATTTTCTGTCACTTAAACAGAAATTTTCATAATAGTAATCTGATGCTGTACAAGTTTATTATTGTTTACAGTTGAATTTCTGTTTAAAAAAAAAAAACTGATATTTTAATGTCACTTTTCAGAGTATTTTTAAATAAATAATACACTGCGATAACTTAAAAATGATCTACTATACAAAGAAAAATGGTTCTTGTAAAAGTATGAATCAATAATTGTAGCACAAAAATAACAGGAAAAATTTAATGAAATATCTTGTACAATTTTTTTACTATATTAAAAGAACAAAATTATTTTTGTAAAAAGGTAATAATATACTAAGAATATTCCATAATACAGGATTAATTTAGCTAACCTTTCTTAACCTAAAATGCTTTTTAATTTGTTCTAAATAAAAGAAAAGTTAGAAAATAATCTTTTAAGACCAGCATTACTTGTTAGTAATGTCATTATTGAGGATGTAAAATTAAAGAAATTCTCATTTTCACCGGTATTTGTTTTTAAAGGCGACCACCCACAGAAGGCAAGACATTTTCTAGGACTCTTTTTTTTTGGGGGGGGGGGGGGGATATGTTTCTAGGAAAGAAATCTATTTTGGTACAAAGGGTTATTACATATGTCACAAAATTTAGATTAATATCAAAAAACAATTTTCTGGCTTTCTTCATGCTTAAATATCAATTTTGGTCCCATATACTTAGGATGCAGTAAATAAGCTTGCATAAAAGCTAGCACTGCATTAAATGAGATTTGAATCTTGCATTTGTGAGTTTCCATGATAGTTCCATCGTTAAATAATGTTAAGTAAATTTTATTAGCAGCTGCGATAGAGCAGTCATGTTTTTTCTTTCATCTAAAACAACGACGACAGATTTTAACATTTATGATAAGTATTTAACTTCTTCATAATTCATAATATTTATTTGCAATTTTAACAATTGCTATGTCTTTAATATCATTTTCATGATCTTCAATTATCTGCAAATAGTATGGCTGATTCTTTGTCAAAGATTCAAAACCATCAAATTCTAATAAAAATTTATTTTTTAATTAAAACTATTCACAATATTACATTTATTATTTATTCTGAAAAAAATGTATATAAGCAATTTAATACTTTTAAAAAAGTCTCAGATTATGTCAGAAAATGAGTTTATGCCAGTTTCTGCCGGTAAAAACCGGTTATAACCACTTTCTGCCACTGGCACGGCAGAAACTACTTTCTGTCGGCAAAAACCCAGCCCTGATTTAATGTCATCGAATGTGACATTCACAATCATCCATTATTGGCATTTAATCTTATAGTTTGGCGATAATTTTTTGGTCGACAGGATAACCTAGTAGTACCAAATAAAATGTTTAATAAAAAATTTGTTTAATTGATTTGAAAAAAAAAAAAAGATACAGTTATATATTGCTGACTACTATCATTCAAAAAAGAAAACTGCCTCTATACAGAAATTCTACGCACCTAAATTTAAAAAACAATTTTTTTTTTTTTTTTTTTTAAATAAGTTAATAAGTTGCTGTTAAATAAGTTAACTATTGATTTATAAACTTTAATTAACAATTGTATATAACTTATAAAATTGAAAATAGATTTTCTTTTTTTTTTAAGTGTTAAAAAAATTACATTTTCGTTAAAACGTTCACAAATTATCAATGTATGTTTCTAAGATTTTTAAAAGCATGTAATCTCAAAGTACTGAAAAATAAATCCAAGATTTCTTTCGTGATTAAATACGATAATATTTAAAAACTAAAACATGAAGATGTAACAACTATGACTAATCTGTACGATGAAACATCAGATTCACAACACAAAAGAAATTTCATAATTTAAAAATAATTTCAATACAAAATGTCCAGAGTAGGATATTATAAAGATTATTTAAAAAATATTCTGAAAAAAAAAATTAATTCAAATGCAAATCTTCACTTGAAATTCTTAGATAGCTGATTTTTCCTAACTTTGGAACTGTATAGATATCCAAAAACTTTGATGCGAGTTATAAAATGATTGTGTAACCTCATATAAATGGAATATACTGATACAATAATAAATTATGATGAATTTTTCTTTAAAAACTGATGAGACCTTTAAAATTAAAGTTCTTGATTGAAGGTAAACAAACAACTGAGATGATGTCTTTTGAAGTTTAAATGACATCTATAAGATTAACACTTCAAAATTTCAATTTTTTTAAAACTAAATGGCTTAGTGCGACTAATAAATATCTGAATTTATTTCAATAAATAGCACAATTTTAATAAATCTGAGCAGAAGTGAAACTGGTAGCAACTATTTTCTGCTTTCACAGAAATCCCGTGTGCTTTCGAGGATGCTGGGAGGGTGAATCCTGGAATGATTGTTTATGTTGATGATAATTCATTCCAAAAATAAACATCGGCCGTGTTCAGCTGTTACGCGCGCTGCACGCGCACGCTAGGAGCCACGGACATGGAGTGGATACTTATACTTGGTGGGATGTGCGTTCAGGCCTCGCTACTGTGCCACCAATGGAGGATATTCCAAATCTGCGTTCGAGGCTGTAAAAGGTCACGTGGTACCGGTAATTTACCCAAAGAATTTCAAACTGATAAGCAGGGAGGCTGCTACTGCTTTCTTATGAACTGTTTCATTGGCTGATGGGGATTTACATTGCGTCTAATGAAGCTTTCTCTTCTTTACGCTAGAAGTTTTTGCCTTGACCACGTGATCATAACGTAGATGGAATATCCTCCATTACTGTAACTGTTCGCTCAGTAACAGATGGAGAACAGATCAAGGATGTAATTACTTGTAGTGCCAATTATAAAGATAATCTGTTACAAATGAAAGTGAGCTGACTGGCCGAATGGTCAGGATGCTGAGCTTGAACCCAGGCAATACGGGTTCGATACCTGCGCGGGCAAAAAGTTGGTTTGTGTTTTTTTTTTTTTTTTTTGGTTGCTTTTTATTAATAAATAAGACATTTTTATTAAAGGTAAATTTTATATTAATAATACAGAAGCACATGTATTTCTATTATAATAATAAAATACTTATTTAAATATGAGAAAATGAGATTTTTGCGGAGAAAGTTTTAATATTCCAAATTTAGAATATTAAAAGGATAATTAGAACGATATTAATATCGTTCCAAAGTGATTTATATATATATTAAGAAAATGAAAAAAAATGTTTTCTGCGAAAATATCCATATACGCATAAAATAATTATTAATGTTTTTTTTTTTTTTTTTTTTTTTTTTTTGAAAATTTTAGAAGTAATTTTTTATTGAGATTAGGATGCAAATATAATGCATGCGTGGATATTTTACGGTGTTAAAATCAAAATGGAAAATATTATAAAAGCAAAATGTAAAAGATATACATTTTTTTAAATTAAGAATATCTGCATACATATATTTTAAAGAAGTGAAATATTTGGAGTTTGCCTTCTAGTTTTATAATGAATAAAGTATGATTAGAATGTTTATAATTTTTCTATTAAAAGTATAAATAAGTGTTTTTCTTATACTAACATAATTTCGGATGTCGTTTGTTTTTCTTATTTTATGACATATTTTGGCCTGTTATCCACACGGTATTAAAATATACAATCATTAAATAAGAAATATATACATACTAAAACTTCTTCTGAAAAATTATCTAACTAACAATGCAAATTCCATTGAAATCAATCCAGTATTGTAGATTACAAATCAGTCTTGTAATATGTAGATACAGGGCCATCGCTAAGACTTTTTATTGGTGGGGGAGAAAACCTTAATATTGTCAAGTCAAATTTTTATATTCGCCAACTCGTTTTATAATTTTGCCAAGTTAACGCACTTTGAAAATGTAATACAATTCTTATTTGTAAAAAAATTAATAATATTCCCAATTAGAGTTGTAACTTTTGCAAATTCTATCAAAAATAGAAAATGTATTGCAGTTTTTATTAAAATTTTAATTAAATTTGACATAAAAGTTTTAAATTTGCAAAGTGTAACAACATTTGTCAATGTTTTGGGAGGGTAGCCCCCCCCTTAGCTAGTCCCCCGTGTGGATATCTCAACCTTGGTTTATCAACAGCATTCTATTAATTACAACAATAGAATCAACAGTATTCTATTATTTAATACGAAAAGTATAAAGCAACTGATAAATGATTTTTAAATAAATAAAAATTAAATTATTAAAAAAATTAAATCACCAATTGTTAAATTGTATCAGTCAACCTACCAACTTTGACAACAAACAACGTGCAACCAATAACAGATAAGCACAAAACGCACAATCACGTGATCAAATCGCCCATCATTTTTTTTGCGTCGCGCGCGTCAAGGTTTGAGCAGGGTTGATTGTCATTTTTTAAATGCTAATCGGGCTTAATTACATGAAATAGGTCACGTGATACTTTTCCGGAATACTTTTAATTTTATTTGAGTGGTCACAGGTATGTATTTCTGTTACGAAAATCATATTTTGAAAGGATAAAGAGATATGGTATTTGTATTTACCAATTCTGAACCATAAAAATAATACAATAATTGAATAAGTTTAAAATTCTCTTCTTCGATAGCACCTACTCCAAGCAGAATCTTCTGAGCGCGCGCGCACAAAAAAAGCCGCTTTTGAACACGGCCATCCATAGATTCAGTCTGGAAACCATGGAGCTAAAAAAATATAGGTTATCCCACCATAGCTCCATGGTAGAAACCAATGACTTTTAAGACTTAGACTAACAATTCTCATCGAAATCATGGAAGTCATATTGAAGAACCGCGTTCGCGAGATTTGTACGTCAGCTGCAGTGATGGTACAGTGCCTTCTACGCATTGTAGTGATGGTAACATGTGGGAAATTTCCCTCATTTGAAAGAAGACAGGGCTCTGTGGGGAAAAGGGAATTTTTGTGGTTAATTTCGACATTTTTGAGAATATTTTTCCCGAAATAAGTGGTGTAAGATTTGTGCTGACGAATTTATTGTGTGCGATATTTAAAAATTCATTCAGACTAGAAGATTTTAATTACATAGTGAAACTTAAACGCACATATCATAATTAAAATGCATTTCATTTATCCATCAGCCATCATCGGATACATGTACAGTACTTCGGAAAAAATATACGAATTGAAATCTTTTGTGTGTCCTATTAGCCCGTTCGCGACGGCGCGCGCATTTTGAAGTGCGCATCTGAGGACGGAGCGGGGAAATTCGATTTCACCTCCTGGGCCGGAGGATTTCGCGCAGTTAAGCCTAACGCTTGTCAAAAATTCTTTAAAAATTAATAAAAAAAATAACTTTCGCATGAAACTTTTTGAAATTCGCATACATGGAATTTGATGTTATTTTACATATTTATTCAAAAAATGATGTATATTGTGAGATATTTTAATTGGAAAAAAATGTTTAAATGTAAATAATGAATAGTTAATATCCTGTTTTTAGCTTTTAAAATGATATAACATGACAGAAAAATACTTACCAGGCTGTTAAATATCAACCTATGAAACATTTTGCTATAATAGAAAAACAAGCCTAACCATCTTGATATTTAATAATTTTTAACACTTTCAGTAAATAAAATAAATATTTTACAAAAAACGATTTATTTAGAAATGAAAAATATTAAATAAAACATACAAACAACCTGCTACTGTTGCTTTGTAACACTTATATATATACAGGGTGTCCGAAAAGTCTGGAAACGGTCGAATAACTCGAAAAATACATATGAGATTAAAAAACGTAAATATACGTGTTAAATATTTTTAAACAAGCTACCCAACAAACGCTCGACTTGCGGCCAGAAGCCGTATTCGGTGCGGCCATAGTGAGTTAAGGCCATTTGTAGCCAAACATTACCGTACCGTAAGTGAGGCGCCGCTACTTGCGGCAGCAGTTGCCGAATTGTACACGTTTCGGCAGGGAGAAAACGGTTGCGTTTATTTGACCTGTCATCACTGAGGGGCAGTTTCGGGCAAGCTTGAAACGGCCCCTCATGATTTAAAAAGTGCAGGCCCGGTATTACCCAACCCGAATATTTAATTAATGAGAGAAAATGTATTTTTTTTCTTCATTTCTTTTAAAGTAAGCTTAGTTATTTCAAATGTGGCATTTATTAAAAATGTAAATACATTATAAGATTTATATCTAGGACAGTATAGATGATTAATTTATTCTTTTTCGTTTAAAACTATTTAAGGAATATATATATATATATATCAGTAAAAATGTAAAAATATTTACATTTAAGAGATGTAAAATAATATATTTCCAAACTATACTTCGATATCTTTGCATAGATATATTTTTATGGTCATGCTAGAAACAATGAATGCATTAATTTTCAATTTCTCTAGATTTTAATAGCTGAAATAAACAAAATACAAATTCATAGGAAGTGCACAAAATATTTAATTACAATAAGATGCATTCATTCATTGAGCTTTCATATTATAAAAAAGTATGCTGGAAAATTAATCAGAGGCGTGAATTTTTTTTATATTTTTCAAGTTTCATTAAAAAATATATTTGTTATGAACAAATGAAAAAAATATTGCATTCTTTGTTTTAACAAGCCCATGTTGTTGAATATAAGGGGGTAGAAAAAGTGGAAAATAAACTGTTTTATAACAAAAAATTTTAATTCTATTTAAAATTTATTTTCCTGTAAAATAAATTTCTTCGAAAATAAATTTTATTGTTTTAAATTCAGTGTAAAGTAAAAAATAAAAATGTTTTTATCAAATTTTTTACAATTTATGTTTGTTTGTTTTATTATTATTCTTAAATTATTAATAAAAAACACAGATGTCATACCTGACTTTAAAGAAGCAAAAACCGGAATTTTATTTGAAAACATTAGTATTTTGCACGATTTATTATCTATTTAATAATATATAAATAAAAACTCCCTATTTAGTTAAAAGATTTTTTATGGGCGAAAAATTGGAATAAAAATGGATATTTTTAATTTCCGGAATATAAATTTATAAAATAGCAAGAAACGAGCAAAAGTAATATTTTTGTTGCATTGGTTATAAGTGATGAACATGATGAATTATTGGATAAAAGTTTTAAACAATTGTTTAAAACTTTCATTTAATGATTCATCACATTTATTTGTTGAATATTCTTCTGCCTCTTCCCCTTGTTGAAATTTTATCATTTTTTTTTGTCTTGGAAAAAAAATAAATAAATAAAATAATAATAATAATAATAATAAATATATATATATATATATATATATATATATATATATATATATATATATATTGTTCATTGAGCTTTCATATTATACTTATAATTTACTACAAATTTAATGGTAAGCGTTATTTATTTATTTATTTATTTATTTATTTATTTTTTTTTTTTTTTCAAGATTCATGAAAAAAATATTTGTAACGAACAAACGAAAAAAATATTCCTTTCATTGTTTCAGCAAGCATATGTTACTGAATACAAGGCAGCAGGAAAAGTGGAAAATAAACTGTTTTTATAACACAAATTTTTGATATGATTTGAAATATATTTTCAGGTAAAATAAAATTGCTCTTTTAGTGTAACTGAAAGTAGTGTTGTTTTCCCGCAGCCTTGGAGAGGTATCCATCTACTTTCTTTGCTTCCCGAAAGGAATTCACTCGCGAAGGTCATAGGGGGAACAGAGCAATTTCTAGGAAACCTCTCCCTAATTTTCGACCCCCTTCTATTTTTGCAAAGTCACCACGCTTATTCATTCGATATCGTACTGAGAGAGAGAGAGGATGTTTTAAAAGTTACAGGAATTTTACAAGTACTATAATGCTGAAATATGCACAAGAGCATAAGTAAATTATTAGTAAGTCTTATTATTTTTTGTTTATTCACTAAAGAATTGTAAATTTAAGCTGTTTTAAATATTTTGATTTTATTTTGTATAATATATAGAGTATTTATGTATTAGATTATAGAGTATTTTTAACATTTTTATTTTGGCAAATGTAAAATATTTTTTTTATACATAGCATGATTTAATGACGTTCCGTTACATTAAATTCTTTTTTTTTTTTTTTTTTTTTTTTTTTTTAAATCAGTAAATACTGGGGCTTTTTTCAATGAATTGCGAATGCTTGGACAGTTTAATTTAAATAAATCTTATTCTTATGGGTGAAATTTACTTTTTTTTCCCATTCTAATTCTTCAAATACTGTAAAATTTACTTCAAATAGTGTAAAATATTGTAAAATTTAATTTAATAGATAATTGTTTAATAATTTATTTTCTTTTTGCTAAGGACTATCGATATTACTTTGAAATGTTATATTTATATATATCATTTGAGATTCTTTAAAATAGCTTGCTTCAGTGGAAAAAAAAGAGAGAGAGAGAGAGCTTGAGAAAAAACTGTTTTCTTTTTGTAAGTAAGAATATTAATAATAAAATTTAATTGAAGTAATTGAATAAAACTCTCGGGTGTTTAGGAAAAGTTAAAATACTTTGTATGTATATTTTTTTATCTTTGATTGATAAACTGTGCCCCGAAACTTCATATATTGAAAATAAACATTAACTATTTTCTAAGTTAAATAGAATTTTAATGTATTAGAATATCGGTGAATCATACAATATAAAGTAAGTATTATCTTGCATTTGCCAAAATGAAAGCGTTTAAAAATTTCTTACAAAATAAAATCAATATACATAAAAAAAGGAATTATAAGAAAATAATTAAAAAATTCTTTAATGAATAAGCACAAAATACTGGTAAAAGGCTTGCAAATAAATGTATAAAAAATAAACAAAAGTATATCACGAACACATTTTATATTACAACATACATTTTATATATTAACAGACTTAACAATAAGCTAAACAAAACACCACATACATACATAAAATAGATCTATTTTAATATAAAGTACATAATAAATCATATTAAGAATATATGTTATTTAGGCGTAAGTTCAAAATGTGTTGAATAAAAAATAATTGTTGAATAATTGCTTGAATAACAAATGTTTCTTCATGAAAAATAAATATATTAATAATGATTTCGGTTCATTTTTCAAAAATGTATAAATTTATTTATCTTGAGCTTATTGAAAATACAATGTTTGGCATACTAATTTTATTTTTCAAATTGTATATGAAATACAACTGTTTATAAATTGCATTATTTATATATATATATATTTAATGCATAATAGAATAAATAAACAAATTATTAAATTCAATATGCGAAGTATTGTATTTTGGAAAATTTTCGAAAAATTCAAGAAAAGTAAATTTATATATACATATATTTTATTGTACCTAAATTATTCTTAATATATTTATTTTTTATGCAAAAACATTTAATCATTCAAGCAGTTCTTTAATAAATATTTTTTATTAAACAGATTTTGAATTTATGCTTAAATAATTTTTATGGCATGGTAGTGGCAGGCTTTTGGATAGAATAAATCCTAAAGGGCTCTTTTGTGGGCAGCTTTTGGCTAAACTTAATTCTTACAAAACACAAATGGCATGGCTAGGGCACACTTATGGCTAGCTCTGATTGTTAATGGCCTTTAAAAGAACAATTGTGGCAAGTTTGAGGCTGTCTGATATTTTGATAAAAAGTTTATGGCACATTTGTGGGCCTCATCTTGTGGCCGCGTTCTGGCCGGCGTGACAGTTTTTTGACGGAGCCGTTACGGCAAAGGATGGCGGGCCGTCACCAAACACTTTGGGCCAACGTTAACGACACCTTTAATGGCCCACAAGTTATGTGTTTGTTGGGTACTCTGTGATACCAAATTTGACCTTCGAAACCGACCCCCTGGGGGTCAGAGGGGGTCCAACTTTGAAATCTTAAATTATAACCCCCATTTTTTATTGCAGATTCGGATTCTACGGACAAAAATACGTAACTTTTGTATTTGATGTTTATTTCGAATCCTTGTTTATCACGGTGTAATTGAGCATATTAAATCGATACATATTTCGGCTTTTCCAACGGGATTTTCCCTAATCGAAACTAATTGGGGAGAATTTATGACATCAAATTCCTCGTCTTTTGCAATAATAGCGTTTCCTGAAAATCACCCATGCCGATTATTTCGGTAGTGCTACACAGTTAAAAATTTGATCCATTTGCTGTAGCGTCACTCCACAGCTTTTATAGAATATCTCTTTCATGACCAATGAGAATGTTCCATAACACAGTAAAGTACACTGTAAAAAAATTGACCCTTTTGCTGCATCGTCACTCCACCGCTTTTATAGAAAACGATTACTTTACTGTGTTATGGAGCATTCTCATTGGTCACAAAAGAGATATTCTATAATAGCTGTGGAGTGACGCTACGGCAAATGGGTCAAATTTTTAACAGTGTAACACTATTGAAATAATCGCCACGGGTGATTTTCAGGAAACGCTATTCCTACAAAAGACGACGAATTTGACGTCAAAAATTCTGCCCAATCAGTTTCGATTAGGGAAAATCCCGTTGGAAAAGCGGGAATATGTAGCGATTTAATATGCTCGATTACACCGTGATAAACGAAGATTTGAAATAAACATCAAATACAAAAGTTACGTATTTTTGTCCGTAGAATCCAAATCTGCAATAAAAAATGGGGGTTATAATTTAAGATTTCAATGTTTGACCCCCAGGGGGTCGGTTTCGAAGGTCAAATTTGGTATCACAGAGTAGCTTGTTTAAAAATATTTAACACGTATATTTACGTTTTTCAATCTCATATGTATTTCTCGAGTTATTCGGCCGTTTCCAGACTTTTCGGACACCCTGTATATGTGTGTGTGTGTGTGTGTATGTGTGTGTGTGTTTGTGTGTTTGCATAAGGTGTCAATCGGGGACTTCAATATGTATACACACCTTCAAACCTCGGACACACACTCAACCGGGGACGTCCTCGGTTGGAAAAATTTAAAATTTCTGTTTTATATTGTTAAGTGATGTATTTTTAGTATCAAGACATTAAGATGAGCAATATTTTTATAGGTCCTCATTTGCCGGTATTTTAAAGTAATGTGTATAGCACACATGTGTGTCGCAGATAGGAGTGTGTATAAAGGAAATGTTATGTCCCCATTTGTGCGGTGAAAATACATGTTTCACGGATTATGAAGAAAAGGGGTTAAACTGGTTTCAAGGGGCGGGGGGAAAAATACTATTTACTATGCCGTAGTAATATGTATCTTTTTTTCCACGCGTTGACTCAAACAGATTTTTAAACGCACATACTTTGGGGCTATGTTTTCCAGTTTATTTATTTATTTTTTTATTCTTTGCAAAGAGGAATCTCACCATATACTGGTTAGTTTAATGTAATGGAAAGTATTCAAATAATTTTTTGAATACAATATAAATGTATTATATTTACATTACTTATATTTATTATACATATTTATTTATTTATATTTAAATTTTTAAATTAGTATTTTAATATTATTTATAATTTTAACTATATGCAATAATCCATGGATTATTTCCTATTATAAAGTTATTTATTAATATTTTATTACATTAAAATTATATTTATACTTACATTATATATATATATATATATATTATAATATATATAAATAATAGTAATAATATAATATAGTAATTAATATATTAACATAATTTAATAATTAATTTAAAATAATAAAAATATGTAATACTATATAATAACAATAAATAAATTATAATAAACCATAATAATTATGTAATTATTTTTCATTAGAAATTATCTTTTCTCATATTATAAATCGATTAAAAGCATTTGTAACATTTTTGTTATTTAAGCTATTATTTATTTAAGACATTACTGTTATGCAGTTTCTGCAGACCTGAAACGGTTTTTTGCACGAGTCAGACAGCGACGGATAAATTGTTTCATACAGAGTTGTGACCGAGCAAAAAATTTTCGGTTGATGCAGACTTCGTAATATTTGAACAAACCTTTTCGTATTTTATAAAAATACAGAGATTGAAAAGACTTGCATTGAATAATCATAGAGACAAATATTAAAAAATAAATAAATAAATAAATAAAAATAAAATAATGCAATAATTTCTCTAAATTTCAAATTCAGCACTCCGACGAGGGAGAAGAGGGGGTAATCCAATTTTTTTACATTTTTCATTACATTTAAATTAAGGAAAAATATTAATAAAATTAATGTTTTAAAATATAGCCAGAGAATTACCTGAATTTCATATCTTAGAATTTTCAATATTCTTAGTCCTAGGGAAGGAACAGGGAACAAAATTTTAACATGTCATTTAGTTTTAGTTTTTTTTTTTTTTTTTTTTTTTTTCAAACAGAAATTTTAAAAATTATTGCATTAAATCACTATAAACACAGATAGTTAAAAAACAATTTCATGATTTTCCAAAATTTTTGCACTTTTTTTAAAGTGGGGGTCAAAAATGAGATTTTCATATTTGAAAGAAAGTATAGTTGTTCATAATATTCTTGCTTTATTTGGAGACAATTGTTCATAAAAGTTAAAATTGTGGTAGAGAGCCTCTATTACGTCCTGGCTCCGGCATGTATTCCGTACTGATTCTCCGGTGGGTATTTCGTCTTCACTTGCTGGTGTGTTTTACGTCTTCATTTAACGGTGTGTATACGTCCTAACTCTCCGGTGTGTATACGTCCTGATTCTCCGGTGTGTATACGTCCTAATTCTCCGGTGTGTATACGTCCTGATTCTCCGGTGTGTAAACGTTCTGATTCTCCGGTGTGTATACGTGCTGATTCTCCGGTGTGTATACGTCCTGATTCTCCGGTGTGTATACGTCCTGATTCTCCGGTGTGTAAACGTCCTGATTCTCCGGTGTGTAAACGTCCTTGGTTGCCGTTGTGTTTCACGTCCTGACTTCCTGGTGTATATTTAGTCCTCTTTTGCTGGTGTGTTTTAGGTCCTATCTTACCGGTGTGTATACTTCGTTGGTTGTTGATGTGTGTTACGTCTTCAATTGTCGTTGTGTATTGCGTCTCTGTTTGTCGGTGTGCATTCGCTATTCTTTTTCGGTGCGTAATATGTTCTCGCTTGTCAGTTGTATTACCATCTGACTTGCTAATAATACATTATAACATGGGCTTTCGTTTTCAAAAATGTAATGATTGTTTTTACTTGGGCCCACTCAATTCTCCGCTGTAAAATACAATCTATAACAGCTTTTCTGGCACAATTTTAGAAGGTGCAGATTTTTAGTAAGTAACATCACCTGAGGAGGATTTTTAATTTACTTCGGCATTCTTCGTACTCTTCGGAGAAGAGAGGGGATCATGGTTCCTGGGTTTGTCACAATCTCAGCAATGAAATCTTATTAAATGTAAGGCTATGGGCGGGGGGGGGGGGGGGGAGAATTAATCGGGACGAGTCACACCTTTGTATCTCTATAAAGATTTTTTTTATGAATAATGATGATGTGGCTTATGTTGAACTTTGTATGCATTTTTTATAAAAGTACGCATAAATTTTGTACCCAGTACTGCTTACATCTATGTAAAGGATATAAAAAGTTTTAACTGAAGAAATAATAATGTGATAATAGTAGATAAAGTAGAAGACAGGTTAACACGAGTATTCCTTTGACAGCTTTTACTTTGCTTATCTATGTCATTATAAAATGTGTAAAAGAAAATGCCCTAAATTGGTCATAATTACTGTTTTTACTTGCTATATTACGAGGGGAATGTTAAAAAAGAATTTCTTTTGAAAACAGTAGAACACTAAGTTGTGATAACAAAATTTTTATCATTATTTTGCTAATGATAATTTGTTTTTTGTGTGGTTTGAGAGGGATACTGGAAACAGAGATGGAAAGGGGGAGGGGGGTGCACACTCCTTCCATACATTGTTGAAAACATATGAGTTTGGGTCACTTTTGGATTCGAAAAATAATTTTTCACCCACAACATCTCAAAATTTTCTGATTCATTTTCAGACTTATTTTCAAATATAAAGACAAGCAAATTGTTGAGGAGATTTTTAAAGAGACGTAAAAAATGTCATCTGATGAGATTTTTCGCTCATTTCATTAGAGTTTGATTTATAAACAATTATTTTCTCAGCATGACCTTTTTTTTTTCATTCACATATCTCACACTTCGGACAATTCAAGTGAAAACGCCGTTTTTCATAGCATTTTTTTCCCAATATTTTCTATATTTATTTAAAAATCCACAATCACAGCACATTGTGTAGTTTCTAAATAAAAGATTTTGACATTTTGATGCATTTGAGAGTAAAAATGAATTTAAAAATAACCCAGAAAATAATCAGTTTGGATTAGAACACTCCCTTGAAAATACAGATTCATAGGGCCCTCTAAAAGGTTTCACCGGGGCAGCTGCCTGGCATGTCCCTGAATAAGTCGGTCTCTGAAAGTAAAAACTCCAGATAAGAATAACTTTTTTTGCAACTCAGCCACCTCTATCGCCCTGGGTAATCGAGTGCAATCATACGACTCAAAAGTTAAAATTTATCTTTAACTATGTTCCAAAATATTAAAATTATAAGTAAACTGAGATCAGTTTTATTATTACCATTTGATTATCAAGTTCTATCTTTTTCACTTCCTCGTTCAATAACGAAAAAGCTTTTAACAACGTTACAAAAAATCTTTCATTCTTACATTTAAAAGGAATCTCATAATTCTGTATCAGTTTTCAAATATTGGATCAAAAAAATTTTATTAGAAAAATTTTAATAAATTTTTCTTTTGGATTTTGAGTTACAGTTTTAATATGAACGTTTTTTTTTTTTTTTTTTTTCTTTTACTTTTTTGATTTTGAATGCACATTTTTTATGAAGGCACTTCACTTTCGAAACCCGTTCTGAAAAAGAAAGTGTTAAAAATACCTACAAATAAAATAAAACAAGTTAGAAATTGCACGTCAGATGTAGCAAATGAGGTGCGTTTCTACTATAACGAAGTTTTAAAAATGTTCAGACCTTGGTTTAATATACAGCTAGTGTGCTATACAGTATTTCGGATACACAAATACTGTATTTGCTTTCTATTATACAGGAATTAACTTGTCAAAAATCACAACAACCTCTATAAATTTAATAATATGCATAATGGTTTTAATATAATTAAAACACACCTCAAAGACTCTTCCCCGTATACCATTATGTAATGGAATGCTTTTATGCGGTGGGGATTTTGTCCATAGAGTTTTGTCCTCGACTCATGGACAGGGGGGGGGGGGGAGGAATCTAGCTAATATTTTTTTGTGAGGGGGCCCAGGGGGCCTTGGGCTCTTTAAAATTTTCATCGGCTCTGCTTATAGCTAACTAATCCTTTTGAATTGGTGTATTTAAATACTTTAAGATTAAAATTCTACTTACAATACCTCTGTAATAATGATAAATGAAAGAATTTGAAGGCACTTGTTAAAATACAGTTTGAGATAACACAATTATTTTTCACTTCGAATTCGAAGATGTAGCTAGTGTTTATAAAAAGAAAAGTATATGATCAAAGGAAACAGATAAGCAACAGAGGTAGATGCGCTTTTTTCCGAATCTGCTTTTTTTTTTTTTTCGAGTGTGTTTTTTTCGAATCTAGGGAAAAAAGTGACCGGAAAAAAATTATCGGAAAAAAGTAACCTAAACTACAAAAGCGGAAAAAAGTGACAAGAAAAAAAGTGACACGGAAAAAAAGTGACAAGAATTGATTTTGGGGATTCATTAGTTAAGTATGAAAGCGTGATCGGGGGGAGGGGGGGGGGGCTCATACTTTAGGTAAATGGGTTTTTCATGCTGAATTAACAGTTTTTGGTTCAATTTTTGGATATACGTTCATACTGAAAAGACGCTTGCCTGATTAGTTTTGGGAAGGGACGATTACTCCCCCCCCCCCATCCGTCCTCAATTAGATGAATGGGTTTTTAGGCAGAATTATCCAGCGTGTGTCAAATTTGCATATAGGATCTTTTCGATAAGGCTTATGTATAGTATAAAATGCCTGAAGAGATTCTAGGAGTTTAAAGGAAGTATGGAGGGGGAACGGGGGATAACCTTTTTTAAATTAAATTCATGGCTTTTTACGCATAATTATCCGATTTGCTTAGAATTTTGGACATAAGTTCATTATGATAAGACGTATCTCTGATTAGTTATGGGGTTCTTTTGCTTATTATAAAGGGGGGGCGAGAAATTATCTCCCCCTTAAACTAGATAAATAGGTTTTTATGCAGAATTATCCCATGTATTTCAAATTTTAAATATAGGTTCTTACTGATATGGTAGATCCCTGAATAGTTTTAAGGATTTTATATCTAAGTATTGAAGGAGAATAGAATATAACCTACCTTAAATTAAATTACTTTTTACACAGAATTATAGGATTTGCTACAAATTTTGGATTATAGATTCATTATGTTAAGGCGTATCCCTGATTACATATGGGGTTATTTTTCTAATTAAAAATTAAGGCGGGTGATTATCCCCCCCCCCCTTAAATTACATAAATTGTTTTTTGTATTCACTTATCCGATATATTTCATATTTTGGATATATGTTCTTTCTCATAAAGTGAATCTCAGAATAATTTTAAGGGTTTAATGATTAAGTATACAGTGGGGGAACGGAGAATAACCCCCCCCCCTTAAATTAATCAATGGCTTTTTACACAGAATTATCTTATTTGATTCAAATTTTGAATGTGCGTCCATTATGATAAGGCGAATTCCTGATTAATTGTGGGTTACCCCCCGTTCATCCCGCTATACTTAGCCATTAAACTCTTAAAACTATTCAGGGATTCACTTTATCAGGAAAAACCTATATCCAAAATTTGAAATACGTTGGATAATTGTGAAAAAAAAATTATTTAAAGAGTGGGGGATTAATCGCCCCCTTCCCCTATTTAATTAGCAAAAACACCCCATAATTAATCAGAGATACGCCTTCTTATAATGAATATACATGGAAAATTTGAAGCAAATAGGATAATTCTGCGTAAAAAGCCATTTATTTAATTTAAGGGGGTTTATCCCCCGTTCTCCCTCTATACATAGCCATTACCCTTAAAACTATTCAGGAATTTACTTTAATGAGAAAGATCCTACATCCAAAATTTGAAATACATCGCTTAAGTGTGCATAATTTTTTTAAAACTAATTTAAGGCGGGGGTAGTAATCATCCCCCCCTCTTTTTAATTAGCAAAAGAACCCCATAACTAATCAGAAATGCGTCTTATCATAACTAACCCATGTCCAAAATTCGAAGCAAATCGGGTAATTCTGCATAAAAAGTCATTTATTTAATTTAAGAGGTGTTTTCTTCATCTCTCCTTTATAATTAGCCATTAAATCCTTAAAACTATTCCGGAATTCCCCTTATCAGAAAGAACCTATATTTAAAAATTGAAATGCATCAGATGATTCTGCATACAAATCTATTTATCTAATTTGAGGGAGAGATAAATGCTCGTCTTCCCTTTATAATAAGCAAAAGAACCCCATAACTAATCAGAGATACGTCTTATCATAATGAACCCATGTCCAAAATTCGAAGCAAATCGGATAATTATCCGTAAAAAGCCATTAATTTAATTTAAGGAAGGTTATCCCCCGTCCCCCTTCTATACTTAACCATTAAACTCCTAAAACTCTTCAAGCATTTTATACTATATATAAGCCTTATCGAAAAGAACCTATATGCAAATTTGACACAAGTTGGATAATTCTGCATAAAAACCCATTCATCTAATTGAGGACGGATGGGGGGGGGGAGTAATCGTTCCTTCCCAAAACTAATCAGGCAAGCGTCTTTTCAGTAAGAACGTATATCCAAAAATTTAACCAAAACAGTTAATTCAGCATGAAAAACCCATTTACCTAAATTATGCCCCCCCCCCGATCCCCCTTTCATACTTCACCAATGAATCCCCAAAATCAATAATAATTTCCCAAAATCAATCCTTGTCACTTTTTTTCCGTGTCACTTTTTTTCCTTGTAACTTTTTTTCATTGTCACTTTTTTTCCGCTTTTGTAGTTTAGGTCACTTTTTTCCGATAACTTTTTTTCCGGTCACTTTTTTTCCGCTTGCCGTTTTTTTCCGAATACAATTTTTTCCGGTGTGTTTTTTTCCGTGATTCGGAATTGGCAAGGGAATTTATTAAGAAACTATAAAATCGAACAATGTTTTTCATTTTTCAATAAATGTTGGCAGCCCTTTTGAAGATGCTGAAAAAAATTAATGTTTCCGACAGAATTTTTGCACGTAACAGCGAGATAAAGATAGAACCCACGGTTATAGTTAAAAATGCTATTAACTTGGCGAAAAAACAGAAGAATACGTATATATACACAATATATTCATTTCTTCTTCTTATTATTATTTTTAATAGATCAGCCATAAGAAATTTTGCTACACTTTTATTTATTTATTTTTTTTTTTAAATGGTTTATGTTCATATTGTCAACAATTAAGTTTTCTTGTGCCAAATCTCAAAATTTTGACTCTTTTCCTGATACTTCCTTAACACTTCTACATTCTAAATATTAAGATAAGATTTTTTTTTTTTTTTTTTTTTTTTGTCACTTTTTCCATCTCATTAAAATATCTGTACCCCTTCTTTCTTTCTTTTTTTCTTTTTTGCTCCAAAGAATATCTTTGGCCAAAGTTTACATTAGGATATAAAAGTCGCGATCTTTATACTTATGCTATTCATCAATCGAGTTGAAATAACCGATACACGTGTTTAGCATTTACTTACTTGAAACTTAGAATCGGTTCTTTGTAACTGAATTATATCCCTTAATAACTAATTTATCTCAACTTTAGATTTATATAAGAACTGGCATTTATTACTATCATTTTTACCTATTGACGTTTTCTCCGTTGACCTTTTTTCCTAAATTCAATAAGAATATAGCACTCAAATGTCCTGATTACACAGTCAGAGTTAGCCATAGCCTTGTGACTACAGCGGATCTGAACACTGAAATTAGTAAAATGATAAAGAAAAAAAAAAAAGCTTAAAGCTTAAAAGAAAAAGTTGCTGTAATATCTAAATATCAGAAGTTATTGCCGTCTAAAGTTAACGGTCTTTTAAAAAATAAATAAAGTACATCTTTATTTAGAAGCCAACTTTCCAAATTTCCGTGTGTATAGCTCACAATAGCACGTATTTTCTAGAAATTTATAGTTTTATTTTATTTTATTATTATTTTTTTTTTGTTGTTGTTGTTGTTTGTGAATACGTAAATAAAAAGGTAATTTGAAAAAATAAAATAAAATAATTCGAGAAAAAAACTGTAATACAAATCACATTAAATCTGAATATTACATTAAAAAAATATTTAGAAAAAACACAGATTTAAAAAATATATAAATCTATCGAATCGAAAAATGAAATTCTCAAAAAATAGCTTTGGGAGTGATTAAATTCTTCACTGTTTTATGCTGCGAAAAGTGAGTAAATATCCATGCAGAAATTCTCCTTTTAAATGCATGAAGGGCTTTTTAAGTCTGTCATTTTATTATGTGTTAAAATAGAAATCGTTTAAGTTCACCTAAATTTTAACATCTGTTGTGTATGAATGGAGTTCAACGCATGAAGGTCATTAAAGGATAACCCCAAAGGAAGTGCAATTATTCAAGAAAAAAATGCAATGTCAAGTTTAGAGATTGAGTGCTTCATGTACGGAATCAGTACGGGGAGCAGATAAACACCTGAAAATCACCTGACAAAAATTAATATTCAAAATATGTTTAGTAATTTAACAAATTAAATAAATTATAATTTTTCTTGCTTATCGTGCAAATTATTTAAAATATGTTTAGTAATTAGAAACCGAAATAAACAATGATTTTACGTGATTCATATGCAAATGATTAATAATATGCGATTTAAGAGTTATTTTGAAAAAAAAAAAAAAAAAAAAAAATTCCACACTCAGTAACAGAACATTTTGTGGCCTTTCACAAAGCAATTTTTACCGTTAAGCATTTCAAGCATATTAATTCAGTGAGTTAAAAGTTGGATATAGTTGTTTTATGTAACCATTTTTTTTTTTTCTTAATATCATGAATGATACATAATGACTATTATAACGTCATCACTGCATCTCAAAAGTATGTCAGAAATTGCACCTTCCACGGCATTTTTTGAAAGATTGATTTTTGCGATTTTTACTATTTCTCGGAAAACGAAAAATGCTTTTTGATTTCTTTTTATGTAAACAATAGTACCTGCAATTTTCATGTAATATATAAGAAAGTTTTATTCTATTTATTAATTTAATAATTTTTTACGTTTACGAATTGAAATAATTGCGATTTGAGAGCAACTTCAAAAGATATGATAGCCACCAAATCAAAGGCTAAATTTTAATATGTCATATTCTTCTCAAACTATGCTACATATTTGCAAAATTCATAAATTTGAGAATACATTAGAAAATTCAAAATCTAGTACCTTTCAAACCTTTTAAAAACCAGGGTTAAATTTTATTAAAACGTCTATAAAAAATATTAAAATCATTCTTTTTGAATTTTGGGGAAGGCCTAAAGCATGTACAACAAACATTATAAAAAAAAAAAAAAAAAAAAAAAAAAAAAAATCTTGTTTTTTACGCATTTTGTAATATTGCATCTCTTTCAATTATTTTCTCAAAAACCAAAAACGACTTTGGTTAATTTGGCAACCGTATAGTAATGTAATGATATTTTTCTAATACTCCCGTGTGCGTGTGTCTAGTATATGAACGGTTTAATAGGACACAGAACAACTTTAAAATGTATTTGCTATTGAAACTATGCCTCTAGAGCTGATGGTTTAGGAAATGAGTCATTGGGAAAGAATTCGAGTATACTTAAAAAATATTTATCATAATTTTTAAAATTTTATAATCAAAATTCCTTGGTTTTCATAATTTTCCCCGTGAACTAATACCAAATCTGTCAGTAGCAGGTTTAATTTATTATTAATATAAGTTTATTAATAAAGCAGAATGGAGAAAGGTTCAATTTAACGTTGTTTAAAAAATCATTCAGGCTTATTCTCAACTTCAATAGAAAATCGTGTGGTTGAAAGTTTTAAGATTTAAGTTTGTTGTAAGAGTTTTCCTTAAAATTTAGAAATTTACGTACTCACTTTTAAACGCAAAAGCAGGTTACTTACAGACATGATTTTGAATTTACTTAAAATTTAATAACCTTTCATTTTTATATAGACTGAATTACATGTTGAATTATAAGCGATTGTCATTTAATGAAAACTTTTTAGCATTTTAACATCTGAAAATTCAGTTTAGAGCGTTTTATTGAAATTCAGTTCAAATTCTAAATGCTTTTTAACAGCATTTTGAGAAATATTGCTTTTAATGAAAATTTAAAATACCGTTTGATTTCATACTTTCGAAATAACACTATCTGTGACTCTCATGTAAGTTCAAACAAATATGGATTAAAGAATGTAACCAGTTTGGGTTTGAAAACAATCTTAAGGCTGTTCTCAAATTTAAAGAAGCTATTTTCTGGTACATTTCTGAATCCATTTTTCCTCGAAATCGCATTAAATTAGATGGTATTCTAATTCAGAATTTAATCGAATCACTTTTTCATTTCATGGTAAACGCAAATGATTTTACAGAACATACAGTATAATGGAGTTTTGAACCAAATTCTCAATATAGCAGTGAAAAAAAGAAGAAGAAATTGTTGTCACGTAACAAGAATGACTTATAACTCTAAGTAATTTATTTATCTGAAAAGGGAAAACACTAATTAAAAATCGCTTTAATATGTAGCAAAACAAGCTCTCACTTCGTGCTACTGCACGTGACAACGGTATCCGGTCACTTTGACGAAGAGCGCACTTCATGCAGGGGAAGGAGAAAAAGGGTCGGTATCGGCGCACTAAACCGGTCTCCCAGAAAAGCAAAGGCAAGAAAGGAAGTCTTGAACATGTTAATAAATTAAATCATGTTCATCGTAAAATATGTTTTTTAAAGATATTGCCTACATTCGAGGCACTTTTATTTGAAAAACGTGAAATTTTTATCAAATACATGTGTTTTTAGTTAAAAATGGGAATAAAACTATGAATGTATTAAAATTTTTAAAGCAATTTTAATTAACTTTTCAAAGTTAGTCATTATTTAGTCAAATCTTAGAAAAGAATTTCATTTATGCCAAACATTGTATAATGAAACTATTTAATACATTTCACTTTATTTTACAATGATATATTAGTAAACCACTTACCTGTGTTTTGCAGCAAAAGATTTGCAATACCTTTTAAATTTACTAACATATACCAAATTATGTATGTAAAACCTGATTTTTTATATGTATTTTTCAATAAAAGAAGCTCTTAAATTAATGTATAAACAAACTTACAAGCTATATTTTGCCTCATAGCATATGAGTAAATGAATAGAATCTTTTCATCAAATTTTATTTTAATATCTTAAAAACTTTTGAAGAAATTTTGTTTCTAGTAAACGTACACAAAGAAAAACACAGTTTTGCAGAAAGCACAAATTAAAATTTTGATATAGCATTAAAAAAAAAAATTATGCGTAAAGCTTATAATTTTAAAATAAACTATTTTTGTATGTGTTTATATATTTGTACATACATTATACATTATATAAAGGCATATTGAAATGTGTGTTTACCATTCTGTGGATCATTAAACGATCACTTCCGGTATCAGAATGTTTAATTCCAGTTTAGATTTAGAGCTATAACTTTGCTTCGAATTATCGCTGAACCAAATCTAAGGCATTTTTGGAATTCTAAATGTTTGAATTTTAATTTAAAATAATATTTTAAAAAAATGAAAATTGTCACGAAAACATTGATTTGAGGATATGCACATGAAGACTCTCTACCCGTTGCGAAAAACATGTACAAAAAATTTGGCTCAATTCTATACGCAACTTTATACAGTTTTCGAGATCGGAGTGATTAATAAAATTTATTTTTTTTCAGTATGCATAAGAATAATTTCATTTAAAATTCTATTTTTATTTATTTATTTTGTAATACTTTTTTTCTTTCAAAAGCTTCGTTAAAATAATTTATTTCTTGAGTAAATGATTATCGTATGCTTTTTTCTATCACTGTGTGTCACACGAAAGGAATACGTATACTAATAAAACAGTAAAGATGCATATTTTTTGCATTTTTGCATTTCAAGCTCATAATTTCGCTGTAGAAAGGTCAACGGAAGAAAGCTTAGTTCCGTTTTGTGTTTAGAGAAAAAGGCTCAGTATAAAAATTGCAATAGAGTCTTTGTTTAGATTCCAATTACACTAATTACGATTTAGCGGAAAAGATATTTAAATCAGAGTAATGTATTCTTAAAATCATTTATACTTGTACAAAGCTGCAGTCAAAGTTTGTTTTATATATTTCTATTAAGTTTCTTTTTCTTTTTTCTAACCTATGTATTATTTACTTGTACATGTCCTTATACATGCATAAAGATTTTATTTTAAACAATAGTATAAAAATGGGACATTATAACACATTTGACAGTGGAACTTACTTTAACGGGAGGGGAGGGGGGGATCTCGGGTTTATTGGTTATTCTACCATATAGTATACGGAGAACAGTGTTTGAATAAGAAGAAAAAAGGAAAAAAAAAAAAAAAAAAAAAGATGTTACCGTTACGTTTTTTGAAAATAATTTTTTTCTGTATTTTTTTTTTTTTTTTTTTCGTCTTTTTTCTAGCTTTTTACATTAGACTCTTATATGTGACTCAGAAAAAAAAAAAAAAAAATACTGAATTTCATGTCTTTAAGGTTTAATGAATTATTGTTTTTTTTTTTCCGGTATTTTCATAAAATAGAAACATTAATAACATATCCAAAAACAGAATAATTTATTTAAGATAACATTATAAAATCCAAAACAAATTTGCATGCTCTTTTCAGAGAGAAATGTATTCTAGATGTTTATTTGTAGAATTAAAAAATAACCTAAGTGTTTCATTTTTATTTTGTTTTTGAGAAGTTTGATGTATCAGTTACCTGTTACACGTTTATTATTGAATTTTGTATAAGCATTTAATGTTTAATTACTCTCATTTGACAGCTGAATAGATATTAATATAATAAGTTTGGCTAATAAGAATAGCAAGGCTTATAATAAGTTTTAGAGATAAGACTTCATAAAAATAATAGACCACTTTATCTAAAACTGTTTCTTAAGAAAAAAGAATTAAATTTGAGCACTAAGAAAGTTTATTGGAAAAAAAAAAAATCACATTTTCAGTTTATATATATATATTTCTTATCAAACACTTTTATACTTTTCTTCAATAAAAGTATTGGAAAACAACACAATATTTTGAAAATTAATTAAAGTATTATTCATAAACTTAAAATAAGATATTCGTATGATTACTTCCATTTAAAAATACAGTCAAAATGCATATAGAAAATATTAGTCTTAAAGAATTTGAATTAATCCAATATTGAAAAAAAGAATAAGTCGGTTAGATTGTGTATTTTATAAAAGAATATAGCACTCAAAAGTCCCAGTTATACAGTCAGCGATAGCTGCAGCCTTGTGATTAAAGCAGATGCAAACACACTAAAACTAGTAAAAAAAAAAAAAAAAAAAAAAAAAAAAAAAATATCTTAAAGTTTTTACGCAAAAAGTTGCTGCAATGTCTAAATAACAGTAACTAAAGTTATTACCGTCTAAAGTTAACAGTCTCTTAAAAAAATAAATTTTATGTTTATTTTGATGCCAACTTTCGAAATTTAAGTCTGCATATACAGTAGACAGTCTGCATCTACTGCACAGTAGAACGTATTTTCGAGAAATGTATGGTCTTATTTATTATTATTATTGTTATTATTATTATTATTATTATTATTATTATTATTATTATTATTATTATTATTATTATTATTATTATTATTATTTGTGAATACCTAAATAAAGAGGTACAGTAAAACCCCGATAATTCGGATTAATTGGGACCAGACCCAATCCGGATTATCGAAAATCCGGATTATCCGGAGAATTAGAAAAAAATGAAATAAAACAAAACATACTTACGGAAAATCACCACTATATTAAACCTATTGAATATTTACAGACAGTAAAAATGTCTTCTTTGCTTAATTCTTCCGAAAAGATTTCAGAAAAAGTTTTTTTTCATTCAGAATATGACGATGAAACAAGTTTATGTTATGGAAATTAGCCAATCGCTTCTCAAACTTGAAAAAAAAAAACTGACCAAATCGATCCGGATTATCCGGAGATCCGGATTAACGGGGTCCGAATTTGCGGGGTTCTACTGTAATTATAAAAAATAAAATAAAATAATTGGAGAAAAAATAAAGACCCTTTCACAGAAAACGCATTAAATTTGAATATTGCATGAAAAGAAATATTTAGAAGCAAAGGAAAAAAAAAATCAGTTTTGCACTTTAAATATATATATATGTATATTGTATCGAAAAACAGCCTTGAGATTGATTAAATTCTATATTGTTTTATGCAGTGAAATGTGAATAAATATCCATTCAGAAATTCTCCTTTTAAATGTATGAAGTGCTTTTGAAGTCAGTCACTTTACTATTTGTTAAAATATAAATAGTTAAAGTTCACCAACATCTGTAGCGTATAGTTGTATGAATGCATTTCGGAGAAAAAACACGGTGTCAAGTTTGAAGATTGAGTGCTCTATGTTTAATGAATCGGTAGGGAGGGGATAAACACCTGACCCACTGCTCGCAGCAAGTCTGGTAAAAATAAATCCCTTCTTTGAATTTACAAAAATAAGTATGCTAAAAAGAAAAAAAAATCCAACTATTATTTGTTAATGATGCCTTTGAAAACATCGGACTCAAACGATAAAGGTTGAAATATGGCCGAAAATTCTGACTGGTAACGTTAAACGTATGGTACGATTAAGAGAAATACTGATACACTTTATGTTGTGAAACAAATTTTTATTTTATAGAAATTCTAATTTAAATTTCATGCTTTTCAAAGCTATCCAATTTTTATTTTATTAGTTTATTTATCTATATTTAGTTCTATATAAAAATTATAGATTCTATAATGTTGCATAACACTAAATAACGCAGGCGAAAATATATTTTAATTGGGAAAAGTCAACTGTGACAATTTTAAACTGTAAATAAAGCATATTTCAAGCGATTAGCGACACTAGATAGTTACGTTTTTTAAGGGGCTACTTCAGTCAAATGAAAAGACCCGTTTGCTAATGCTAAACCTATGGAAGAAATATATAAAGATATCTCGGCTTCATTTCAATATTTTCAAAATTATTTTTTACATTTAATAGCTGAAATTGATCTGAATGTATGTCGTTTTATACTTTTTCAATTTCGGTTGCAGATATTTTTTATGAAAGTGCTTTCGTTTTCCAAATCGGTTCCGAAAATGAAAGAGTCCTCGTTAAAAATATCTGAAAACAAAATCAAAAAGTAGAAAACGGCCTGCTCACAGATCGATCTCAGCTATTCAACGCGAAAAATAAATAAATAAATAAATAATTCCGCTAAAAATATTGAAATGCAACTGAGATACCTTTATCAAAATGCTTTAATTAACGTGAAATTCGGATGTGCTATATTTTATCAAATAACAGTACTATTTTTTAAATACTTTTTCATTTTTCCAGTGAAAAATTTTAGAAGCCTGCAAATATTCAAAATATGTTACAAACTAAATAAATTTTATTTTACGTGATTCATATGCAAATGATTAATAACATGCAATTTAAGAGTAATTAAAAAAAAAAAAAATTCCACTCAGTAACAGGAATATTTCTGGCCATTTCGCGAATCAGTATTTACGTTTAAGCATTTCAGGCATGCGAACGTTGTTTTTTCTCGGAAAATGAAAAACGCTGTTCGATTTCTTTATATAACATTTTCTCCAAATTTTAAATCATATTTAAGAAAGTTTTATTTTACTTATCAATTTAATAATTTCTTAAGTTTACGAGTTAAAATAATTGCGATTTGAGGACAATTTCAAAAGGTATGATATCCACCAAATCGAAGGCTGAAATTTTACTATGTCATATTATCATCAAACTATGCTATATATTTGCAAAATTAATAAGTTTTGGGAATACATTAAAAAATTCAAAATCTGGTAGTTTTCAAATCTTTGTAAAAAACAAGGTTAAATTTTATTAAAATGTTCATAAAAATATTAAAAACCATACTTAAAAAAAATAAAAATTATTTCTTTTTAAATTTATTTGTCTCTGTGTATGTGCGCTTAGGACACTACTTTTTTTTTCGATTTAAGATTACTCTGAAAATGCACCCCCCCCCCCCCCGACTTCACTCTCTTTGACAAATTTATAGATTAAATATTAAACGTAAAATCATAATCCTGACAGGTATACTCATTGAAATGATTTGGATTAGAATACTTATTTTAGTTTTCCATAAATGGATTACACCTTGAATTATGATTAATTTTTTTCTCATGACAACTGTTACCCACGTCTGCCACTTCCGGAAATATAGTTGAAAATGCAAGGTAAAGTTATCTGGAAGTTCCTTTGACCTTTTTCGAAATAATCGAAAAAAAAAAAAAATATTATTACAGTTTTCGTGTAAAAAACTGAAAATTTCGGATTATGTGATAATTTCAGATTAAATGTCTTTGCGGAGTGTTTATTGAGAGTTGAAAAAATTATTAAGAAATTTTAGCGTGAAGTTATCATTCTCATAAAAAAGTGATATATATATATATATAGAGAGAGAGAGCGGAAGATTTTTACTGGTGGTTGTTTTGGGGTCTAGGTCATGGGATGATAATCGACGTGGATCTAAAAAAAAAAAAAAAAAAAAGCTAATCAGAAATTCCAAAATAAGGAGAACGCGATAGGTATTATTTCATACGAAACCTACAGTCAAAGATCTATAATCCGCAGACCCATAATTCAATGTTTCCTCATTGTTTTTTCATTTTTTTTTTTTTTTTAATTTTTCTAAAAAAAGTTTTTGGATCACTAATTTGTAAATTTTTTAACTGTTTATTTCATTGTTTACATTCGTAAAATAACGTGAATTATAGAAAACAGTGGATTATGGGTGTGCGGATTATAGATCTTTGATTATACCTAATAAATTTTGTTTCTTACGAAATCTACCTAAAATATAATTAGATTGATTTTGATTTATATTGAAATTCAGAAAAAACCTGTCACAAATGGGTTATTATAACCATGGTAGTATAAAAATTTAAAATGTTTTGTTATTTTTAATGCATAGTTTATATTTTAACAACATATAAGATTTTACTATAAATATAGGTATTATGTAAGTGTCGCACACAGACTTCGAGTCGATTACAAAGGACTGTAATCGATTAAGATTACGATTATTTTCAATTTAAAGAAATAGATTACGATTACGTCTCTATTTATGCAAGCCTGATTACGATAACATAATCGATTATCCCTTTTTTTATTTCAAGATTATGATTACGTTTGGATTACAATTAATATTTTTTTGTTGGATTACGATTACCGAACGAGTCGATTACGATTACAGTTCGATTACAGTAATTCCGTAGTCTACATTTTACAAACTAGAGTTACAAATTTACAAAATATGCGTTTCCTTTAATTTATTTATTTGTAAAGGAAAAATAAATCATTTATATTAAATGAGCTATTCTTTTCTATATAAATAATATATGTTTTCCTTTTTGAATATTTTAGAACTGATTTCATTATTATAAATTTATTTTGAAATTAAGAGCATTTCTAAGGATGTTTGATTAATAGAATAGGTATATGTAGCATGCGAAATTCTGATTTGAAATTCACGATTACCGGTGTACGTAGAATGAGCCCCACCCTCCCCTTACACATACACTAAAATTTGGGGGGGGGGGGGGGGAAGAGAAGTTTTTTTTTTTTTTTTTTTTTTTTTTTAACGTAAAATTTAAACGTGAAATGAGTTTAAATAGGGTTATTTTCCTCAGAACATTCGTTGCAAGACATTTAGGCAAATAAGCAAAACAAAATTTAAAAAATGAAGGAAAATTAAAATAAGCTTCTACTAAAATTTTCGAAATGGAAGAATTAAAGCAATTCATTCTTTTTTCGTTCATTTGCATACCTCTGTCCAATTGAACCACATATTTAAAACAAAATTGAGACACATAAACCTCAACAGGCAAATAATAATAATAATATAAAATACTGTATTTTGGTAGGAGTATATTGGGGGAGGGGAGAGGGGGAAACAAACCTTTCTGGGAAAGAAATTAACTACCTTTTTTTTCCCATTATTTATTTATAACTCATTTAGAGGGGTTTTTTTTTTGGCAGTTTTTTTTTCTTTTTAAAATAATCAGAGATAAAAAAAATTTGGTGGCTACATTTCAAAATTCAGGGGTTCGTCATTGAATTTGTCGGCGTATAAGCTAAAGAAATTTACTAACAACTAGGTATTATTAACATTGTCTTTCACCTTTAAAGAAATCTTACTTACACCCTTATATTTATTGACAAACCAGTCTTACTTTCTGTTTTTTTGGAGGGGATTCTCATAAAAAAAGTATTAAAAAATAATAATAATAAATAAAAATAAAAATAAAAAACAATCTTTTATTATTAGAGCTTTTGTAAGAAAACTGATCTATATGTTTAACTTATCCAGATATATTAAAATACAAATTTTGAATAAACAGACTTTATACTTATGATTAAAAACACTATATAGTTAATTTAATATAAAAAATTAGATATAACTATGCAATATTTCTAAAATAAATCCATACAATATGTATATATCTATTAAAAAATTACCTACATGTGGGTGTTCAAATTGGACTTGGTTTTTATGGAGACCCTGACATCTGACGAGCACAATTTACATTTATATTTTAAAATTTTCATGCCTTTTTCATTAAATTCTGATACAGATTCCGTGAAATAATCTTCAATTTTTTTATTATTTCTTTTAGCCATCTCTTTCTCTAGAACCTTGTAAACAACTACTTAGATATAACCAACCACTAAGAAATCCAAAATGCGAATGAGCTGTTCGATGAATTGTCACATGTAATTTAAGCATCTTTTTTTTTTTCCCATTCCCACATTTCAAACAGGGTGATGTCTGTCCAATTGCTAAGTGCCCATAATAAAACATAAATAAAATATTTTTCTTTCTTTTTTCTTTTCTATCCTTTATCACTTTCACTCAATAACCCGTGAAACAAGACCCCTCGAATAACCAGAGTGTTTTCCCTTTTTTATATCGTTTAACAAAGTCAGACTATTTCTATGTTTTTATACTATATACCAGGGGCAGCCCTCTATAGCGTTGACTACATACAGTGTAAAGTACTATGCATTCTGTTTCACCCCGAACTGCTGCCTGACCTATGACCTCTTCTCACTTTTAACTTTAGGGGCGATTTAACGAGCTCCAAACGTCGACTACTCTTTCCTTGGTGCAATGTTTAACTCACCGACCAAATATTTTCTGGATATGGCGAAATGAAGAACGGGGGAAAAAAAGGGTGTAATCGAAGAATGTAATCGCATTTTTGTGCTCGATTACGATTATATAGCTTTTTGATACAGATTACATTGCAATTATCTGCATTGCGATTACGATTAGATTATGATTGTAATCAAAGTGAAATCTTTTGATTATGATTATATCGTGATTATTTCGAAATTAAAATTTACGATTAGGATTACAATGCGATTACGCAGTTTTTGTAGTCGATTATAATCGATTACGATTACACGATTACGATTACTCGAAGTCTGGTCGCACACAGATCTTTTTTTCAGTTTTTCATGGAAAGGCCCTAAAAAGGACAGATTACATAGGTCTAAGATTTAAAATTTAGAGATTTTTATTAACTATTATTATTCTTTTTATTATTATTTATCATTAAAAGCGGCAGCCAACAAAAATATACGATTTAAATTGTGTGGATTCTCCAACTTATTAAAGAGCTACTCCATACCGTGTATGGAACAACTTCTCTGCATGTTGCTGCTGTTTTAGTAATGTTACTGTATCTTCCAGTTAAAACAACTCTGCTAATATAAAAATACAATTTTTTTGTTGTCGATTTTACATAATTTTCTTATCTTAACAATATATAAACTAACAAATACATAGCATATATCTAAGCGTCACATGTAAAACATTTTGTCCGATTCTCATGGAATTGGGCCCTTGAAGTAAGTTATATTCGAAATTATCAATTTATACGTCTTATCCCACCAGCCTTATGTATTTATTGCAGTATTATATAGTTAGATTTTTTCTAGTTTTTCTGATAACAATAAGCACAACTTATAAAAAATCTCTGGATTTTTACGTGTTTATTAACATTTAAAATCATTAGGTAATCTTTTTGGGAGGTTCTCTTTTTTTATTATCGTTGCGGTTGTACTCTTAAAAGATAATACATAATTTATTTAGAGCATCTTTTAAAAAATGCTGGTTTCCATATTGCTACCAGAGAAAGCTGACAGGATGTTTGCAAAGTTCAGTTTAAAAAAAAAAACATATGTTGTCAATCGCTTTCAAACGGTCCTCAAAGCCCCCCCCCCCCCCCTCCTATTTTGGATAAAAGGTTGATTGTTCTTTACGTTATGCAGAGACCGCATATTTAGATATTTACTACTACATCAAAGGTTTACTAGTGCATAAACTATTTATGCAAAACTGATAGTCTCTTGCTTGTTTGTATTTATCACGGCCAGTTATCTACACTTGGGATATAGGGTCTAATGGGGGGAAAGGCGGTGTCCTTTGTGGTGGTTTTCTAAGGGAACCTAACCCGTATATATGCAAGGAAATCCAAAGTTCGAAGAAAACCACGGAAAACGTCGAACGGTTAGGCAGACCGCGATTGGGCTCGAACCCAGTACTTGCCGGCTACCAGTATTGGAGGCTGAACTTCTCGGCAACTAATGATGGGGATATTAGTCTCTTACAAAAGTTAGACTTTAAAGGAACATCCCAGAGTTTTATAAGAATGTTAAAGTTTTCCATTTTTTTTAAAGAAAAAAAAGAAAGAAAACGTATAAATTAAAAGCTAAATAGCGAAAAATTTGTTTTATTTAATTTTAATGTTGAAAATTGGGACACCTTTCATAAAAATTAACAAATTGTAGGTTTTTTTTTTTTTTTTTTTTTTTTTGTAAATTGAATTTTTAGAAAGAATTTTTAGAAAGATTAGACACTGTCGAGCTTCATTTCTCTTTTTATTTACTGTATTTCTTTTAATAAAAAATAATCAACCAAATAATGTAAAAATTTAACTTCTTGCTCATTTTTAAGTTGAACTTCATTATAGTCAGATATTTGAAAATTATTAAAACAGTTTCAGCGATTCATGGGGAAACTATATGGGTTTTATAGCCATCTTCTAAGTTTAGAAATATTCCTAAAATTTACAGATTGGAGTAAAAATGATAAATTTTGTGTAAAAATATAATAAAAATAAAAGAAGTTTAGCTGTATAAAGTGAAAAACTTTTCATTGATGTACAGTAAGCCAGTATTATATAGTTAGTATCGCATTAGTAATAGAAATTAAAAGTACTAAAGTAACTAAATTAGGGACCGCTATAATATTTCCGTACCATCAAATCCACAGCGAAATTGGGGACCAAAGGTTTTTTCAGAATTTTGATATGGCCTGCCACACGTTACCTGAAACTCAGGGATTTTCTACTAATATAAGATATTTTGTTTATTTAGCCCAATTCCGCTTTCAGAAATAATTAAATAGGTTTATGCAGCTTCATATTGTTTCAATAATTGTAGATTTAGAAATAACTAGCTCAAGTTAACAGGGTCCGCATTATTACTTTTGCATATTAAAACTAGTTGATATGTTTTAAAAGTACTCAAAATATCGTTTTAATACTTGATTATTTTTTTTAAACTATAGCGAATTTTCAGATTAATTGTACGAGTTATATTTTAATTTTGAATAAAATTACTTAATATTTCAAAACATACAGATTCCAAATTCTCTATTTTCTTATTATCCTTTACACGTGAGATTTTAAACAATTTTATGAAATAAAAAAAAAAAAATAAAAAAAAAAAAAATAAAAAAAATAAATAAATAAAAACTCGACAACTCTTCTTTTTAGCACTTTCCAACAAAGTTGAAAAGTGCTTATGCATTCGGTTTGTCTGGCCGTCTGTCCGTCTGTCCGTCTGGCCGTCTGTCCACGCTCTAACTCCCGTAAATATACTCGGATTGCTATGAAATTTTTATACGTTATTGAGGCTTACCCTAGCACGAACCCTATTGAAAATGAAGTATCTACCATGATTAGTTTATCTACAGAGAGAATCAAAAGTTTCCCATTACATTATGGCCTATGGGGAAAAATCTTTAATATACTCAAATTGCCATGAAATTTTAGGACGTTATTGAGGTTTACCCTAGCACGAACTCTACTGAAAATGAAGTTTCTACCATGATTAGTTTGTCTACAGGGCGAATCAAAAGTTTTCCATTGCATTACGGCCTATGGGGAAAAATCGTTAATATACTCGGATTGCCATGAAATTTTAGGACGTTATTAACGTTTACCCTAGCACAAGTCCTATCGAAAATGAAGTTTCTACCATGATTAGTTTATCTACAGGGCGAATCAAAAGTTTCCTATTACATTACGGCCTATGGAAAAAAATCGTTTCAAAGGAATTTTAAAGATGTTATACCCTGTCAAACATATTAAAATATGCATTCTATAAAATATAAGGTGAAAATGTAGCTATTATTCATTTACAGGGCCACACAAAAGAATTCCATTAGATAATGGTAAAAGGGGGAATTGTGTGACATTTTTTAAAGATTTTAAGCTTTTTCATGCATAATAAAATTGATATATGTCACTGAAGCTTAATATAAATTATACACTACTGTCTTGCATAATATGAAGTACATAGCATTTACAGGGCCATACAAAAGATTTCAAATAGTATATTCTTTCCGAAGTACCGTATATGTGTCTGATGATGGCTGATGGAGGGATGAAATGCATTTTAATTATTATATTCGCGTTTATATTTCGTTAAATATATGCACATTATATGGTGTATATAAATGTTATAGTTGATATACAGGGCTACCCAAAAGAGCTAACCAACGTTACTGAATATGAGCGTAAATTATTTAAAGGTGGTTCTTAAATAAGCTATGCATTTTTACGCTGAGCTGCATTCAATTTACTGAAAAATGTTTGCAGAATATAGATAAAGGGATATACAGGGCCATGCAAAGAATTCGGTACATGGACGCCTATGAATGATGATTTATGAGAATGTGATTTCAGTTGTTTTAAAAGTGTTTTAGTTTATAATAAATTTTAGCCTAATGCTGACTTGTAATAAAGGTACAATGTAAACTACAGGGCTGAACAAAAGTATTCAAGTATGTTTCCATCTAATAGTATGAATTGCTGAAAAAGAAATTTCAAGCTACTGGGTATTTTCTTGCTAAGCTAAATTTTCCCATTATATGAACTGACATATGAAATACAGGGCTGTTCTAATGTACTGGAATACATATTTGGGTATATTTGGCTATACACTATTATTTCCCTAAATAACAAAGTTTTGTTAAAGATTTCATTAAGTGTTGGAAAGTGCTTCATAATCTATGCTTAACGTATGATTTTTCTTACTTGTTTCAATTTTCAATGACTAACTACTGCCGATAAATTTTTTTGATTGGTAATTTTTTTTTTCTATTTTATCGATAAACTGAATTATTTTACTTAATGTTTAAAAACATACAAATCATAAATTATATCATATTATATCATTCTTAGCATAAAAGATTTTGAATATTTTTAAGAAATCAAATAATAACAAATATTTGTGTTAAAAAGTCTTCTTATTATAATTATGTATCATTAATTATTACAGACTCTTGAAACTCGTAGAACACTTGGAAACAAAATGTATTTTTGTTCTTAGGTGAACTATATTTTGAAACAATATGAAGCTGCAGATTAAGAAACAATACGAAGCTGAATATTATTGAAACAATATGAAGCTGCATAAACCTGTTTAATTATTTCTGAAACCTTCCATTTCGGTATTATTTTAAAAATATCAGATCTACTATCAAAAGAAAAATAATCACTGAAAGAAAATCAAATGTAAAATTATATATAAGATTTATCAGATTCACAACGACGTAATCTGTACTCAAGTTATTCAGCAGAATTTATTTGTTATATTTTGATTTACAAAATTTTAAATTTTATTAACTTTTTCTTAAAGTTTTTATTATTTTTATTTTTTTAGAGATACTATTTGCAGTTACCATGGCTGTAAATAAATAACTTCCCACTATTAGCTTAAAAAATTGAAACGGACCACCATAATCTATTATTATTGTATTATTAATAGTATTATTATTATTGTTGTTGTTGTATGCATAAGCTAATCACAATATTCAGATTTAAAAAGATTCTGTTTTGGAAATCCACATGTTTCAAAAAATTTTGTCTGCTTCAAAACTTTAGCTGATGAGTGGTAACGTAGTTAGGAAATCTTTTCAAGAATTTTACACAGTGGGTGATAAGAGAGGACAGTTCGCTGCCTCGTTTCTCTTTGAAAAGGTAGTCAAACAAGGTAGTGATTAGTGAACGATGATCTTTCAAAAGGGGACCGCAGGAACTTTCAGTAAAATCTATTTCGGCAAAGTAATGTCGAATGGGTATGGTCAAAGTCTGTGGGTCAATTTTAGTGTAGGGAATAATCTGTTGGTTCCCATTAGGATTTGGTTAGATTATTTTTCTTTTAAGTTTTTTACGTTACAGAAAATACGATTCTTAAGTATGTTTAATATATGTTACTATAAAAATATGTAATAATATACAAAATTAAGTGTGTGTGTGTGAGGGGCGGGATAAGATTAATATATATAATTAATTATATTAATTATAATTAATATATCTACATTATAAAGGGCAAACGTATCTGTGCGTAACGCATACGGGATTTTGCGAATGGCATCACTTTTAAATTTTAAATGAAAATTCGTTATTACAATTTTGGTTATTGCAAATTTACAAACTTCTAACCATCGACCATTTTCAATTTTTACACCATCGTATACGGAAAAAAATGTACTTTTAAATACAATTTATTTGAAATCTGTATCTTAGTTACTTTTGAAATATTATCTTTTTTGTAGTTTTTAATGCCACTTTTCTTAGTGTGGCAACAGCCATACCCCATTTCTATTAAATGCAAAGGAAAAAAAAGGGGAAAAATTGATTATCTTTATGTTGCCATTTTTTCATTAAATGGGAAAAAAAAAGGAATTTAAATAAGCTCCCGGAGAATTTCGATTTCATTTAGAAAATTTGATTTACACTTAAAAGAAAACGAACAGTTTAATATTTGCTTCAGCTAGCCATCGAGATTTCAAGTTTTGAATCAAAATGAGCAAGTTAAAATACAATTTTTTGAAATGATGAATATAAATATGAAATGTGCATTTGTAAATTTTGATATTGTGAAAATGATGTCGGGTTTAGATTTCATCGTGAAAAAATTCGTTGACTAAGTCAAAGTTGAATAAATTATGCTTTTTTTCATTTTGGAACACTAGCATAAGAGCCTTAATTGATAATTTTATCACAATAACATAACTTTATTATTTTTTATTGCTTACATGTACGATTAAATTTTAATTTTATCAATTTCTACAACTGAGTTTAATAGAAATAGTATTTTGTTAACTTTAAGTCAAATACGATTTGTTTAAGGCCCCTGTATTCGCTCGAGGAAACGCTCGCGAGCTAATGCTATTCCTATGAAGAAGCATTTTTTTAAATAACTCTCGCATTTTGAATTTTTTTTTTTTTTTTTTTTTTTTTTCTTTTTTGCATTGGATAGCTGAGGTGCATGCCGACCGCACTTTTTTTACTTTTTCGATTTTGGTTGCAGATATATTTTTAAAAAGCACTTTCAGTTTCGAAACCGGTTTTGAAAGTGAAACTAACTTAGTAAAAAATATCTGCAAGCAAAATCGAAAAAGTAAAAAAGGTGCGCTATCGGCATGCACTTCAGCTATCCAATGCAAAAAAGAAAAAAAAAAAAAAAATTTCAAAAATGTCAAAATGCGAAAGAGTTATTAGAAAAATGCTTCCCCATAGAAATAGCATTAGCTCGCGAGCGTTTCCTCGAGCGAGGACAGGGACCTTAAGAGTTAGACCTACTAATATAAGGCGCATTTTTACTATAACTAATTTTGTTGGTTTGTTATAAATCAATGAAACAAATCCTTCTTAAACATTTTCTTCCGTCAAAATTTGGCGGGTTCTACCTTGCAAGATTAATAGTAAACGTTCTATTTTTTTTTTCTTTTTTTTTTTTTTTTTCAAATTAAAAATTCAAATTTATGTTTTTGATTTTTAAAGTCATTTTTATCTGTAACTGATTTCATAATAATGAAACTTTTTTTTCTTTTTTTTATGTGATTAATAATAATAACAATATAAACATGTTTCAAATGCCGTATTCACACAATTGTATCATCATTATTACTATTAACATTATTATTATTATTATTATTATTAGATAAAATCTCTTTAATTTTGTTAAATTTTACATAAAATTTGCATCCGAAAAATAGAGAAAGAATTAAAATCAATATATTTTTACTTTTACTAAAATTCGGTTTTGTTACCGAATAGTTTAAATTCCTGGGTGACTGAAGAACAATATTTCGGAACACTTTTCGAATCTACATTAATTATTGTGTAAACATAAAATAAAATTTTAAATGTGCATTTTATTATAATTAAAAAAATTGAGAACAAATGTCTTATATTTACAAGATTAGTCCTATTTTTTCACTTTTCAGGATATTTACCGTCTTGTCACCTCTGGACACCATCTTCACAAATAACATGTTGCGTATTTTTGACAATAATAATAATAAAAAGATCGATTAACCTCCGCAAAATTTTATCATTCTGTTTTTTCTAATTATTAATTATTATAATTACTATTTTTATTTGAACAAGGTAAAATCTCTCGGTAATTTAATTTTGTCTATTTCTTTCTGAAACTTCAAATTTACCTGCTATATTTCGGAAACTGAGAATTGTTACAATGCAGCTCAGTGAAATTTGACTATGGGGATCGACACATTATTTCGACACCCCAAATTTCATCAAAACCGGTGATACCACCGTCAAGCGTCCCCTTGTTACGAAAAAAAAAAAAAAAAAAAAAAAACTAAGTTTATCTACAATTTGTCGGAGAGTGAAAATTGCTATTTCTTTATTACTCTTTACAAAAATATTGAAATTTAATTTTTTGGCTCATTTTATCCGAATTTCATACTTTTATTTTTACTAATAAGCAAAAAAAATCTTAAAAAACATTAATTTCTTACAGTATGTATCTGTATGTATAAAATAACTTTTCCTGATTTACTGACTCACATACGCCGTAACAGCCAGCCCAAACTAATCCATATACATATACGAGTACCAAATGATATGAAATTATACCTTATATGCGCCGAAAGTTCATTTAAGAAGTGAGTTTTTCAAATTTTACGTCCTAGGGAAGGAGGGATAATTTGGGACATGTCTCTCCATATCTAAAGGGGGAAAAAAAAAGATATATTTAAAAAATATTTTTGCTTCAGAATATTACAAAAAATATTTAAAACCAGGTTATGGTGATATTAATTTTTGGCTATCAGGGGGTGGGCAGGGCGCAAAAACAGGGTGTAATGTATTTTTAACATTTCCTTTTCCTCATCAAATTTATGTATAATATGATGACTATCTTTAGAGTAAAAATTAATACTTCCAACGTTTAAAAAATATACAAATTTAGTGCCGATTCAAAACATTTTTTGTAATTCGTAAATCCTAGTGCATTGAATTTTTGAATATAGCCCTGTAAAAATCTATGTATGATACAATGACAATATTTAATGGTATTCTTATTTTAAAATGAGCAACTGTATAACTTAAGTTTTAATTTCGATGTAGTTCCTACATTTTGTTTAGTACATAATCTATTGCTGCTTTTTCACAAATAAGATTTTCTAAACTAAATAGAAAAGCTTTTTTAGCTGGTAGTAAGTATCAAAACAGACAAATTTCGTTCAAGAAACCATAATCACAATCCCCAACGAATTATATCATCACATTTAATATAAACTAAATTAATTTGAAAAAAAAAAATGTTTGTTTTGACTTTATTGCTTCCGCTGAAAATTTGTTGTGAGATTTTATGAACAATCTGAAGGTTTACAATTTCTGAAAATCATCGCTAACTTTTAAATGCATCCAGACACTGATCTAGGATACATTTAAAAACTTCCTTGCTAAATGAAATCGAGTGTAACAATTATTCTTGCTGAACTGTCATTATTTGGGTAAATTGCATTACTTATTTACTTTTATTTTAGTCTCTTTTTTGACAAACAGTTACATTACCCTGTGAAGTTTTTCGTCCATTTTTTCACTATTTCTTTTAGATTTTAAATTATTTGTTTTAATTCATAGAAAAAGTAGGAAATTAAAAATTTTATTGCTTAAAAAAATTTCTTATAATTATACTTCTTAAATAACTCAAAGTAAATGCCCCCCCCCCCCCCCCCTAAAAGAAAGTTCTTGTTTACCTAGATGTAAGTTTCTTTAGTTAAATATTATGTAAAATTGTTTTAAAAGGAAACATTTTAATTGCTTTAAACTTTGAAATAGAAAAAGTATTCGGCCGAATAGTTACTATTCGTTTTAATAGTAACTATTCAGGTAGCAGAATATTCGGTATTCGGTTCATGTGGACCGAATATCCAGAATTCTGTATTCGGCCAATACCACTACGATGTGTCACAAATTTAAACAATCGGTGTATCCAAATTTAAACAAACTTAAAATTGGACACTCCTATTGCGTCCATCAATGTTCTCAGTCAAATTTGTATGATTTATATATTAAAGGGAAATAGAATTGAGCATTATTTTGTCTGTGTAAACCTGGAATTCGTATCGATTTATATATATATTTTTAAAAAATCTATCCAAATAAGCCGAGAGTCGAAGACCCATTACTTACGGCACCTTATACTAGAGGTCTGCGCGGGTCGAAATTTCCAAGCCCGATCCTGGCACGAAAGTTAAAATTTCGGCCCGAGCCCGACCCGTCCCGAACGAAAAAAATATTGGCCCGACCCGGCCCGGCTCGAGTAAATTTCTACAGAACATTGATCTTTACTTTTACGGAAGAGTTCAGACCAAAAGAGCTTATTTTAGTCTTTTTTTTTTCCATGTTTATAATCTCCATTTATGCAGAAGTGCCGTATACTACGATATTTATGCTTTTAATGAGCCTTTGCTTGTTGTATGTAAATGTTTCAGTTGTCATTAGTATTATTAATCCATATTCCCTGTAATAAAGACAAAAAAATCTAAAAAATGGTATATGGTAAAAATAAAATCTTCTAAGACAAAATCGCTTTAGGGGAAAAAAGGGAAGAATTTTTTTTTTTTTTTTTTTTTTTTTTTTCAGATGTAAATGTTTAATATATTTTTTCTCGCGTATTGTTATATTCATTTTGCATGAATGAACAGTTTAAAAGTTTTCAGTTTTAAAGAAAATTCCGTCATAATCATTTTTTTTTTTTATGTGTTTAATTCTATTTTAAAACGCCTAATAATTTACGATTCTTTAAAAAAAAAAAATAAATTCTAATGTTTAATTGTAGAATAATGACGACTTTAAAGTATATGCCTCTATGCAAAAATTTTTGGACCAAGCGAATTTTACTGATTTATGAACAGACTTGGCCACGTCGTGAAAAGGATTTTCATACGGGATGGTTATTACAGGAACTGACTATTTTGGTCCGTGAAGATTAGAAAGAATGAAATCAGACTCGGCTTTGTAACGGAAAAAAATACGTTAGGTCCGGCCCGGTACTCCATGAAAAAAATTAAGGCCCGAGCCCGGCCCGAATGCCGTTAATGGAAATCGGAACGTGCAGATCTCTACCTTATACCACCGAATATCTTTTGCTAAACGATCCTAAAATTAGAACTGGGGGAGGGAGGGTTATAGGTTAGCACACGCCGGAATTTCGAGGGAAGGGCCGGTCCGGCTGGTTTGCATCTTCACACTTCACGCCTCTACCCGGTCCCCAAAGAAACCAGTGTAAACAGGGCCGGCCCGGTCCGATGGCCCAACTGAATTTCTACAAAAAATTCAAAATTTTCTTAACACATAATTAAGATTCTTTTGAAGAATATTGCATACATATTTATCGGAAAATTTTATAATACATGTATTTTAAAATTAAATTTTTCAGAAAATACTGTCAAATTTAGCGCTTTAAATCTAATTTTAGGCAGCAACAGCACGGAATTTGAGAAAATCTACAGCCACGTGACAAGAATAACTTATATCTCGAAAATTAATTTATTTATCAAAAATGAAAACCGTTATTCGATTTCAAACCTTCTTTCTTTAATATTCAAGCTTATCAATTCTATGCCTTTATAGTTAAAATTTAGTAAGAAAATGTGTTTCTTGTTTCAAGTTTTACTTTGTTGAGAAGTGAATTTGAGGATCACCTTAAGGTATATTTCAAAAGATTACGTTAACACAAATTCTTTATTGCTATTAATATTTTTTACAAAAACAAAATATACTGCCATCCATATATATCTTGAGAAAAATTAAATCCATTTATGGCCCGTCTCGAATATGTCGAAAAAAAAAATTACAAGTATGATCTCGGCCCAGCACGAATGTGTTGTTAAAAAAAATTTAACCCGTCTGAGACCCTGCAACTGTCCGATGCCGATCTCAATAATGCACATGTTACATTTCTGTACTGATGTTGTCAAACTAGCTTCGGCTCGTGACGCACATTTACACTTATTCTCGAGAGTCATATTCATTGAAAATATCTCATATGCTATAAATTTCGTTGATTTTTTTTACATTAGGCCGGTAAGCCTGCTATTTTTTTTTTTTTTTTTTTTTTTTTTTTTTGGCTCTACGATCGGCAGGCCCGTTCAATTTTATTCCGACTCTGCCTGGCTAGTTTAAAAAATTGTCCTAATTCTGCCAAACAGTCGAAAATTCACATTCATTTCGCTAATCCGACTCCAGCCTGGATCTGGCCAGGTAATGGCTTCAGCAGAGATCCTATTGTCTTCTGCAGAGTATATATTTTTATAATTTTTTTATGTATTACAGAATACCTCAAATTTCTAATTTTAAACAAGCCAAAATTGGTGTGAATAAGAGAGGGGCGACCACTTCCTTCGTTAGTGTTTACTCTTGAATTTGTAAGATTTTATAATACACACAAACATATATATATATATATATATATATAACGAGCTTAGAGTCATAGGTCCATTGCCTTCGGCTACGTACACCCTCAAATTCCCAAATTTCTAAAAACTGATTGTTTTCATTTTAGTATACACTCTCGAATTTGTATGGTTTTGTGTTTTAAAATGAAAGTTAATTCAGTTGAACCTAATACAAGGGACTCAGTGAATTCAGCAGCGTAACTCTCGAAATTATAAGATTTTATTCTTTTATACGAACCTAACTCAATCGCATACACCGTTGAATTCGTATGATTTTGCATTTTTAAACTAATCTAGAAAGGACACGTTCCACTCTCATCCTCACTCCACCCCGCCTCAACGTGTTTTTAACGCTTCATTAGTAGTTTTAATATTTTTATTGTTGTGATACAACAAATTTATTTTCACAGTACTCGCTCTAAAATATAAAAAGGCATAAATATACAAGAATTAAAAATTACAATCATTTGGTAAGTTTACTATGAACATTCCTTAAACTCAATGTGCAACCCCCCCCCCCCCCTCGACTCCTAAACAGAATGCATTTGCTAAGCTACCGTTAGTGCTACTGTTATTGATCATAGAATTACTATTATTGTTGTATCTGATCGTCTTTTAAGAATTGACCCACATTACCTTATTCTCATGTCAAAAGATTAATTTTTGGAAGCACATCTGCATACATGTTTCAAAGAATATTGTCAGAAATCCCCTAAGCTAATGAATGGTGGTTTAGAAAGTATTTGAAGATTTTTACACAGTGGGTGGGAAAAGGGGTCGACCGACAACTCGTTTTTCTTTCAAAAGGAAGTTTGAAAATTCATCGCAGACACTTGTAATAAACCTGTTCGGTTGCTTTTTGTGACAAAATAATTTGGTTACGGACAATTGTTGAGTAGGAAATAATATGTTGTTTCACAATTATTTGCATTAAAGAAAATGCGATCCTTTAAGTTTGTTGAATATGTTACTTTAAAAATATATATACAATTGAGAAAAAAAAAAAAAAAAAAAAAAAAAAAACTAGTAAGATTTAAATATTTATAGTGAATATTCTAATTTTTTACAACTTAAAAACTTAAATTTCTGTTACATTAATATTTTTATGTGTAATTAATTTTATACTAATAAGACTTTTTTTTTTTTTTTGCACGTGAATAATAATAGTAATAATATAAATCTATTTAAAATCCCGTGTTCACACAAATATATTAGTATTATTAATGTTATTATTATATGATGAAATTTCTTTCTTTCTTTTTTTTTAATTTTACATAAAATTTGCATCTGAAACTATACAAAGAATTAACATCAATATATTTTTAGTTTTATAAAAGTTCATTTTTCTTAGCGAATAGTTTAAACTTCTAAGTAGCTCTAAAATAATATTTTGGAATGCAACCCGAAACTGTATTAGTTTGTAAACATGAAATAAAACTTTAAATGTGTGTTTTATGGGGAAAAAAATCTGAACAAACGTCTTATATTTAAAATATTGGTACTATTTTTTCTGTTAAACTACTTTTTGATCATCCAGGGCATCCATTATCTTTTCACCTGTGCACATCATCTTCACAAATAATATGTTGAGTATGTTTAATAATAATGATAAAAAAACCTTATTAACATTTGCAAAATTTTATCATTCTGTTTTTTTTTCTAATTAATTAATTATTAATATACTTTTGAACAAAGTAGAATCTCTCCATAATTTAATTTTGTTTATGAATTTCTTCAAACTACAAATTTTAAAATCCACCTGCTATATTTTGGAAATTAAGGATGTTCTTATGAATCCGATGAAACTCCATGGAATTTGACTATGGAGATCTCTACCTGTACCCCAAATTTCATTAAAATCGGCGATACCACTGTCGGGTGTCCCTTTGTCAGTGAAATACTGCGAAATTTGAATGTAACCAGGACCTGACTTATGCAGTGTCTTTATGGCAATTGCCCTTTCCCCCTCTTTGGAGCCCCCCCATGAGAGTAATTAGGATTTTCACTAAAAAGTGCTCTTTTAGTGAAAGAGCTCTTTAGGATTTTTATTATTATGATCAAAATCCAAATATTTTCAAAGAATTAAGATGGTAAAAGGGGTGCTTCTTCCTTTCTTTGCTTCTAGTACTCCATTTATTTATGCTAAAAACAAATTAAATTAGAAAATTAATAACCGAAGTAAATTTTCCATTTTTAGGTAGATTTTTTATGAAATACTACCTATTGCGGTCGCTCCCATGTTGGAATTTCTGAAATTTTTTTGCAGATCTACGCCGATCGTGACTTCTAGACCCCAAAACTACCATTAGTAAAAAAAGTTTATATACATAAATATTTACCAATTGTTGTATATATATATATATAACTTCTACAGTTCTGTTCCAGTCTCTTCCAAACTGATACATAAAATCAAGGGGTATAAAATAACGGCTAAGTTCGTTAATGGGCAAAATCGGTTCAAGGGGGCGGAAATAGGGAGGGTTTTTGTGGAAACAGAAAAATCGCCATAACTTCTTAATTAAAATAGATATCAGATGGGTTTAAAGTTTATATTACTTCTTAAAAATTGGCCAAAATTTTATGTATGACAGATTTTTGATAAATTTAGAAACGGGCTCAAGAGGCGAAAAAAACAGGTTTATTGAGAGAAAAAAATCATAGCTTCGTCAATTCTCAAAATGTCAAATCCAACAAAATTTTGTGTAAATGTTCTCAACATTATCTAAAACTTTTGTATTTACAAGTTTTTGATAAGACTAGTTTTTATCGATAAAAGAAAATTAAAAACGAAAACAAAAAAAAGGAGTGAAAAAAGACAAAAATCCTTGTATAAATGCAGGTTAGGATACCTTAAAAAGAACCCCACGGAATGTACTCGTCCTTGGACCTATATTCCTAGTGCAGAAAATCGGCCGTCATAAATAATGCATCTTATCTGGCATAAAATATCGAAGATTAAATAAAATGAAGATCGCAATTAAAATATGGTAACAGAAAGCACAAAAGTTGACATTTTACACACTATCATATCTAATTTACCAAAGTATTTCTCTATGTTAAAGTTATAATGCATATAAACTTAAGACATTCAACATTTAAATTACCATTTATTAATTTGCGAATAATCAATTATAGGAATGGGTTAAAATTTTATTAATGGCCCTGTTACAGACAAAACAATAGATTTATCTTCAAATATTTCAATGTAAACTGTAAGGAAAAATCTGTACAGTAACTAAAATAGTACATTTGTATTCCAAGATTTTTTTCATATCTATCTATATTATAAAGGTCAAACGTATCTGTGCTTAACGCATACGTCATTTTGCGAATGGCAACACTTTCCCTTGCAATTCCGGTTTTTCCATTTTTGCTACTGCAAATATGATACTTCTAAAGATGACATATTTTAAATTTTTACACCGTCTTATAGAGAAAAAAATATACTTTTAAATGCAATTTGTTTCAAAGCTGTATTTCAATTTATTTTTGAGATATTAATTTTTTTTTTATAGTTTGTAGTACCAATTTTGTAACAGTGGCAACAGCTCATTTTCTCCTAAAATTGAAAGAAGAAATAAATAAAAACAAATTAAAATGCGTATAATGAGTGAAATGTATCGTCTGTGATCGTGTTAATTTGGAATATATATATATATATATATATATATATATATATATATATATATATATATATATATATATATATATATATATATATATATATTACATTTGTATTTATATAAAACATAAGAGCGTCAATTGATAACTTTATCACAATAACTTATCTTTATTATTATTTACTGATTACGTATGCAATATAAAATTTAATTGTAATAATTTGGAAAACTGAGTTTTATAGAAATAGTATTTTGTTACTTTTAGCTTAAAATAATATTTGTTTGAAAGTTAGACTGACCAATATAAGATGTATTTTTTTTACTGTAAATAATTTTGTAGATTTATTATAAATGAATGAAACAGTTCCTTCTGAAACATTTTATTTCGTCGAATTTCGACGGGTTCCACCTCGTAACGATAACAGCAAAACTTCATGTAACCGAGGAAGGTTACATGAGATTTTCTGTTACCGAACATGAAAAGTTCTTGGAATCAACTAAAAAACCTTAATAACAGTACTTTTTTTTTTTTTTTTTTTTTTTTTTTACAGAGTACTTCTAGATTTTTTGGTTTCTTATTTTCTGGTAAATAATTTATTATGAAGAACTTGGATTAGTACTGTACTGTATCGCAATTTTCAATTCTTTATCTAACCATGCCATTTTAATTATTTTATTTGTTTGTTTTTTGGCCTGTGGGGGAAAAGGGGATTTCCATGCCACCCCCACCCCCACCCCTTTTTATTTTATTGAATTCCGAAATTTGGAGTTGTTTTCCATGTCAAAGTACCAATACCACTAAGGGAAGAAAGCATGCGTGTTTATTATTTCTATTATTTCTCTTTTATTGACCTGGATACTAATGAATAGGTTCATTTTTTATAAATCCTTGAACTTGAAACATGTGAAATATTGGCTGAAATTGCTGTTTTTGCTGTTGATTTTTACAAGCCAGGAATTTAATAAAAACTACATTGTAGAAATATAGAACAATAAAGATCATTCCAGCTCCATGGGTTTTTGCAATAAAGTTTATCGAAACTATAGATGTTAAGTAAACATGTATAACCATTGAAAAATCAGAAAATATCATAACCTTTGTTGTTCATAAAAAGAGAAGAAAAATGTGGGAAATAATTATCAAATCCTTACCATTTCTGTTATATTACCCATGATTGCCACAAAAAGCCACATATTCAGTTTGATTTTGAAAAATTATATTTGACATATTAAAATAATTTGATATTGAGTTAAAACAGCATTAGTTAATCTTTAATAAATCTGGTCGAAATTTTCAACAAAAATCTTCGAGAAAAAGCTAATGAAATAGCAAATTTGCTCATTTCTTTTCTTGCGTATCATTTAATTTATATTCATTAAAAAAAAACTTTATTTTCTGACAGCGCGGTTTGATGCTTTCTAAATTTTAGTTAAAAACAAATAAATAAATATGTAATATTGAGAATAATACTCATCTTTTAATAACATATGTGACCACAACTGTTAGTAGAAATGCAAAATCAGAAAAGTTGTAATGACAACATAACTTTTCTATTTGAAAAGCCTGATTTATTTAAAACAATTACACGAATTGTTTTAGCAATCATGTCTGCGTACAAAGAAATGATCGAAATACTACTTTGTCTATGTTTTCTTAAATAAATTTACAAAAAGAAAGGGCTGTAATTTATAGATGTAAAGTATCAAGAGCACCAGACCTTTTTTTTCTTTTAATTGTGATATTTTTTTTAATTATGTTCAGCTTGACATAAAACCCTGATTTCTCAAAAACAACGCGAAACGAAATAAAACCACCGTCATGCATTAGGAGTGCTAGTTTTAGTACTTTACTAAGCTACTCAGGTGAAATAGACAAGTTTTACTCTTATCTTGAAATTGGAGAACGGAAACATGCTGTTGTCTATTATCTTCCGGAACGGGTTTCCGGACCTGCAAATCATTAATACCCTGTTACATGGGGAAAAAATGCATATTTGAAATACTTGGATACTTGAAAATTATCACAGCATCTACCGAAAGAATCCTTTATAGTTTGAGATTTTAAGGGTGTATCATTCAAACTGCTTATTTTCCGATTTATTTTTGAATTCATTTTTGCTCTCAAATGCTCCAAACTTTCTAAATCTCTTATTTGGAAAGTACACAAGGTGCCGTGATTGTCGATTCTTTGATAAATTCAGAAAATATTGCAAAAAAGTAATCAAAAACGGCATTTCGAGCCGATTTTTCCGAAGCGGGAGATATGGGAGCGAAAAAAAAGGTTCATAAAGGTACTTGTTTATAAATCGAATTCTAATGAATTGAGCGTAAAATGATATCACACGGCACCTCATACGTCCCTTCAAGAATTCCCTCAGTAAGTTTCATGTTTCTACTTTTAAAAATGCGTCTGAAATTGTATTGGAAAATTTCGAGCTGTTGAAGGTGTAAAAGCGTTCTTTCGAATACACCCTTAAAAGCATTCTTGCTTTACTTCAAAGAAATACAATAATATTTGAAGCGTATCTCATAGAATCAATGATTTAACTAATAATTCCAATCCGTGTTTTTCTTCTATGATCTTTTTTTTTTTTTTTTTTTTTTTTTTTTTTCCTGTGACATTTTAATTTTCTTATAATTATCTCTAAAGACTTACTCAGAGGCGGATTACCCATTAGGCTGAGTAGGCTGAAACCTAGGGGTACGGAAGAAAAAGGGGCCCCGGTACTATGATTTTTTTTTTTTTTTTCAGATTTTTTTCTTCATATCAGTTCTAGAACGGCCGTTTTAAACTTTTCCCCCCCTATTTTGTTTGCAGTTTTTTTAATAAAGTTACTTTTACTTTCGAAACCGATTCAGAAAGTAGAAGTATCCTAATGAAAATAATGATAATAATAATAACAAAACCTTCAACAATACTAAAAAAAGTACAAAACGCATTTGTAGAGAAGATCTCATCTATCCAATGCAAAAACTGCTTAAAAATATTGAAATGCAAACGAGGTGTTTAAAAAAATTTCTACCATAGGATTAACATTAGATTTGGTTTGGTTTATTTTATGTCGGCCGATTATCTACATGTGGGATATAGGCCCCAAAGGGGGGGGGGGTGTCCTCCGTGGGGGGGGGGGGTCTCTCTAAAGGAACTTAATCCCTTTTCAAACAAGGATTAACATTAGAGAGTGGGTGTTTTTGCTTGAAGTAGCTGCTTAAGAGGCTACACTAGATATGGAGAACACGGGAACGCTAATGTTAATCCGATGGAGCAATTCTTTGGAAATTTCTCGCACGCATTTTATTATTTTTGACTGAATATTTTTTCGAAGAATAACTGATGACGATCTATGGCTAGTTTTTACTTTTTGGATTTGGGTTTCAGATTTTTCTTTTTTAAATTATTTTAACTTTTAGAACCGATTTAAAATGGTTCTGAAAACAAAACTATCACATCGCCCCCCCCCCCCCCCAAAAAAAAAAAGAGAAAAAAAACTAACAAAAATCGAAAAAAATAAAAACTGGCGCGATTATAGATCGTCCTAAGCTATCCTATGAAAAAAAAAAAATTCCTTCAAAAATATTAAATTTGTGCGAGAAATCTGCAAAGAACTGACCCGTAGGATTAGCATTAACATTAGTGTGAAAGAAACCGCTGATGACAAAAATATTCTTCCAACTGCAAAAACGAGCATAATTTAAATAGAGCTTTTCTTTTATATGTTGCTGCATATGTGTATTACAATATGAAATATTATTTTTTCTATGGCCCCTGACTCCTAATAATGTTTATTTAGGAAAATATTGTTCGACATCTAAAAAGAAATTTAAAAAGTGCTTCTTTTTTACGATTAAAACTTATCTAATTGTGGTACTTTAAATTTTATGAAATTTCAATGTTTTCCTGCACTAAAAGTATTTTTCCCTTTTTTTTTGTGCCAGAAAATAGAAAAATGTATTGATTCGAGGACCGGGGGGGGGGGGGGGGGAAGAGAGGAGGTTGCTCACGGAAAAAATCTAGCCTAGGGGCCCGGGAGGTAGTTAATCCGCTTCTGGACTTACTCACAACAACAACAACAATAATAATAATACTTTACATTCGAAAAATAAAGCCATAAATTACCCTTTTTTAGTATCCTGATCTTATTTCTAAATTTAAATTTATTGTAACACAGGTAATTTCGTATAATTATAATTCATATAATGTATATGGAGAAGTTAGGGTGCCTATGGAGGGGGGGGGGGGGTGGTATTAAAGAAATACAATTCAGAGATTCTTTCAACTTGTTACATTGCTAATTTATATATAAGCAAAGATCTTTTACATATTTAACTTTAATTAAGAAAGGACTTTGGATGTGAATGAGGGGAAGAGGGGATTACATACAGAACTTTTAAAAAGAATAAAATAAAGACGAGAAGAAGAGGAATTCTCTGTCGGGGAAAATTTTCATTATTTTGCTTTTTTAGATAAGTTTAAGATTTCTGTGCGTAATAGAAAAGATAAATAACTAATTTTTGAAATCACAAAGCATAATGGATTAATTACGACACTTTTCTTTTTTTTATATTATGATACCGTGTGGCATAAAGCAAGCTTCCAGATCAGAGTTAAATAAATTTACAATAAATTTATGATTGTAATATCATCTATACTAAGATTTAAATTTTTAAAGGAAAATGTTAGATAATATTGCAAACGGAAACTGTTGAAATATATATATATATATATATATATATATAGGCATTGTTTGAACGTGTGAGCTAATATTTAATAAAATTCTGTAATTTTAATATGAATTTTTACAAATGGAAGGTTTTGATTTAGGCAATATTTGAAGAAAGTGAAAGATATTGTACCTTGAAAAAATGTGTAATAAAATGAGGTAATCACAGTTGTCGAGGAGGTAGAAAAAAAATACATGTGCTTCTACATTTTTAGAACTTTGGACAAGAATGTTGTTGCGGGGGATGGGGGGGGGGGGAATCCAAAGAGAGAGGGGGATTTTTAAGGCGCAGGGTAAAAGGTTAATAAAGGAGAGTTTTTATTTAATTATGTTTTATCATTTGGCCTTTTTTTTTTTTTAATGAAATGAGATTTAAAGAACTTATAGATAAAAAAATAAATAAAATATTGATGTATGTATCATGACATTATACTGGGAGAAATGTTTATTTACTTTTTCCTTCCAGGGAGGTAGGTTTCTGCTTGGGGGAGGGGGGATTTTGGGGGTTTAAATAAAATTTCAGATTTTCCAAATCGTTACATTGATATACTATGTGTTATACATCATGTTTATAAACATATTTCTTTTAATTTTCAACATGAAATATCACTGGAGAGATAAAAAGAGACAATAAAATAACTCAAATATTTTTTATGGAGTCCGTAAACTCACTACATCAGTAGCTTTTATATTGCAACATTTAATGTATCTATATATACACCTTAGGATATATTTATATGTACATTATATATATATATATATATATATATGAGAACAGAAGTAACTTCACTAATACATGTAAGCTATAGATGTGGAGAGGTGAAATAATCTATAAATTACATTTTCTTTTAAATTAGTCTTTGTCGTGTCCTTCCTCTCTCCCCCCCCCCCCCCCCACACACACACACAAAGAAAATTTCACCCTCCCAACCAAATCTCAAGATTTTATCTCATGCTTTTCTATTACCTGTCCTAAAATCAACCTTTCTCTTACCTCAAAAGTTAGATAACAAAAATATTTCTTTTTTATTTATCTATATTTCACCCCGTTAAAATCTTTGTATGTAAAGTTTATTTTTTCATACGTCTTCAATCAACATTGTTTTTATATATAAGCTGTCCTTGTGGCAAGATGAAAGAATCTGTAAAATCTGTTCCATTTTCCATAGTTATTGTAAAATGTATCTCCCCTGCCCCTGCCCCGTCCCAAGCAGAAGGCACTCCTTCACGTTTTGAAAATAAAAATAAGAATCCTCGAATAAACGACCATATCTTGCTCTCTGGGACTAAATCTCACAATTTGAAAACATATTTTCCTTTAAACATGTTCTCAATTGCTCTGTTGAACTAACGCGAAACATTTTCAAACATTTACAAATTCATGCTCAGGGGCGGATTTATAAAGTGAGGGGCCCCTCTCACTGGAACTTTTGGGGGCCCTTCCATCTTGAAAAATTGGGTACATTTCTAATTTTAAAATAATAGATATTTAAAACTAAATTAAAATAAATAATTATAAATTAATTAAAATCTATTAAAATCATTAAGGATTAGGTGCACAAAATTCATTTTATGCTCAAATTACATCAGAATTTTGCACGAGCTCAGATACTGTGGCATATAAATGTGCTAAAATTATGTATCTTATTTTCCTTTCCATTGTTAGCACTTTTCAACTTTGTTGAAAAGGGATTATGCATTCTGTTTGTCTGTCCATTCTGGCTGTCTGTCCATGCTCTAATTCCCGTAAATATACTCGGATTTCCATGCAAATGATAAAGCTTATTTAGGGTCACCAAAACATGTTTGGTATTGCATATGAAGTATGTAAATTCAATGGTTCATTTACAGGGGCACTCAAAATAATTCGTTTACATTATGATAAATAGGGGAAAATCGTTTGTAGAATATTTTAATAATATTATGCTATTTCAAATGTATTGAAACTGATAAAATTACTGAATTTCACTAAGATCACGTTAAAACAAAGCATTATAAAGTAGCCGGATGACCCAAGAACTGTGAAAAAGAAAATACCAAGAGAATAGAATTATTTTTAAAGAAGATGCACTGAGCTCCCTAAGAAGACGATTCATGTTCAAAATTGGTAATAAGTAGAATCCAATGGTTTTTACATTTATGCTGGTGAGCAGGAGGATCAAGAAGTTGTTGACAAAAAAAAAAAAAAAAAAAAAAAAAAAATGAATCGGACAATTTTTAAGGAATCTGTATTAGGAGGCCCAAAAGAAACCAGGTGATAGTTTGGAGCAGAGCTCAAAAATGGAACCATGTGAAAAGGTCCCAGCATTTAACGCTTCAGATTTTCAATTGGACGAAATTATAAGCTCAGGGTATGAATTAATCATTAGAATAAAAATTTAAAGAAATGCTTAAAATATAGTGGAAAATTCTTTAAAAAGGAAACCTAGGATACCAATAAAAATATGAGGGGTAGCTGAAGGAACGAAGGAGCTGCTAGAAAAGAAGCTAATGAAAAAAATATTAGAAAACAAAACTGTGGGAGGAGCTGCTTCCCAAATAAATTTGCCGAATTGCCTTTAATATTAACCCAATATGTATTTCATGAGTGAAATCCTCCTCCGACTACAGAGTTAAGGACTTACCTTTAATAACAGCGTTATTTTTAATTTATGGCTGCAGTGAGTAAACGTAAATTGATGCCGAAAAATAAGATTACTATTCAAAAATGGTGCTATTAAAATGATAAGGCATTTTTTTAGTGTTTTATAAAGTAGTTGGAGGATCCTAGAACTACGTTAACTGTTTTATGCTACAGTGGTCTCTGATTGGAACAACCAAATTCTAATTCCAAATTTACAAACGACACCAAGAATATTTTTAAAAAGTTTTGCTTTTGCACTGAAAGTTTAAAGTATTAAGTTTTTAATTTTAAAAAAAGTTGTTTGTAAATTTCAATATCAGCCAATCATTTCATCATTTTATGAACAAAAATTTTCAGCGCCGGAAAGGGTTAAATAAAATTGTAGGAATCATTTTAAAGCCATCTGATATTCAAAATTGGTGGTAGCCGAAGTCTGAGAAATTTTTCGGCATTCATGTAATAGCTGAAGAGTAAGTTCTTAGGGAAAAAAGCTAGTGAATCAGACCATTTTTAAGCCTTTCATGCATAAATTATTTTTTATTATTTTTCATTATTTACAAAAAATCCTTTTTATGATAAATGAAAGACCCATTCTAAAATAACTTTATTATTGTACTGCATGCTAGTTATTATCTTTCCACAAATCAAATCTCCATAAATGATTGCTCGACTTTTTTTTTTTTTTTTTTTTTTTTTTTTTTTTTTTTAACTTAATGATGCAATAATTATCTGTCCTCATACGAGGCCCGTATGCATGAGAGGGTTAAGGAGGCTATAACAATGAGCCCAAAGAGGGCAACATGAGCAGGGCCATAATATTAAACATATTAAATGGTCTTAGTTCTTAGCACTTTAGTCCATCTGTTAATCAAAAATTAAGCATATCTATGAAATAATTATTAGAATAAAACTTTGAAGAAATGTTCAAAAATTGGGGGGAAGGGGATTACTTAAAACAGGGTAGGTTCCTAGAAAAAAATATGAGAATGTTGGTCCAGAGACAAGAGTCCAAGACTCAACTTTAAAATTTCGCATTGAAAGTGTAAGAAAGTTAGGAAGTGAAAAAGGCATGGTGCAAAAAAGTAAAGGGATCCCGGATCGGGTCCTTACGTAATCCTAGGGTGCTCAAGATTTTAACTGGAATGTAGAAAGGGAGAACAACTAAATGGAAAAGGATTCCAGAAATAAAGATCGTATTAAGAATGAGCAATTTATTAACAATTTATTGTGTAAAAAAATTCAAGGGCCGATCACGGGCCACAAAGCGCCTGAGTTTTTAACTAGCATGTAGTTGGGTATAAAGATATTTTTTAGTGGTTTTTGAAACAACTGGAGGGCGCAAGAACTATGTTAACCCTCTGGAGACACAAACGGCCGGGACGGCTTTTCATTCAGAGGACCGAAACGGCCGGCCGAATGTCCGAGCAACTTTATCCCCCTTTTAGGAGGAGGGTGCTAAAGCAATAATTCAACTCTCCATTTGTTTAGTTGACATTTGGTTTTTCCTCTCCACTTCGAAAGAAAAGGCGCTTCTTCTGTGCGCAAACTTTCCCTACATAACAGGGATTTTTCTTTCAGAGGAAACATTTTATTAGCTGATTCTTCTAAAGCATTAAAACTATTCATTATTTACTGATTTCTTAATTAGTTGAGCTTTTTAAAATGAATATAATTCATGTATTTAAAAGATTAAAAAATCTGCATGTACTATTAACGTAGCTCATACATATTTATGCATTTTTATGCATAGTACGATATCAAAATATTAATGAAAAATTTCTATTTTATGAAATTTTCCATACGTTTTAGCTAAATTTTAATTGAACTAGTTTTTTTTTTTTTTAATTTAAAATGGTCACGGTATGTAACGAAAATTACGCAGTATATGTTTAAAGATATTTTTTTAACAAATAATAAATTATACTTTATTATTTACTTTTTAAAATTATTTTTATATAATGTATACATGTCGATGCAGTTTTTTTTTTATTATTATTTCATCCATTTTGTGGGGGAGGGAAGAAGGTACTTTTATGAAATGTAATACTTTAAAAAAAATGGAATGAGAGATGATTTTAACGCATCCAAAAGTCAAATTCAAAGAAAGAAATCATGAACTTCTAATAATATATTTCCATCTTGCAAGCTGTTTTTTTTTAGGGGGGGGGGGACTTAACAAATGAAAACTAATTAATAAAGAGTGTGGTTTTACGGGTGTATTCTGATCCAAACTGCTTTTTTCTGATTTATTTTTAAATTCGTTTTTGCTCTCAAATGCACCAAACTTTCAAATTCTCTTATTAGAAACTACACAAGGTACCGTGATTGCCGAAATTTTGATAAATGTAGAAAATGTTGCAAAAAATAAATAAATCAATAAATAAAATAAAATAAAATAAAAATGCTTTCAAAAACGGCGTTTTGGAGCAAATTTTCTGAAGAGGAAGACCTGCGAACGAAAAAAAAAAGGTCACGCTGAGAAAATATTTGTTTATAAGTCAAATTCTAATGGATTGAGCGAAAAATGAAATCACTCGGCATTTTATACATATCTTCAGAGATTACCTAAGACCCCAAAATTTACTTGGTTTGAATTCTTAATACATACAGATAAAAATATTTTTTTTTTTTTCAAAAAAGGAAAAGGTTAGCTATTACGATTTATGATATTTTAGGAAAATAAACGTCTTTTACTTTGAGAATAATATTTTTTATTACGCATGTTTAAGCATAACTTTAACATGATTGCATTAATACTAAAAACATATATTTTTTAGCTCGGGATACCACACTATTCGTTCATAAACAAAAATCTAAATTTGAATTCCAAGCATGCACGATTTTAAATAAATGCCGTTAAGTGTTATAATTTTTTGTTCTTTTAATTACGTATATTATCTCTGACAGTATACATACATATACTTACATTGAAGAAGTACAGTTCAGAATTTTCAACAGCATAAAACATTCAGAGACAGAAACATTACTTGAGATGTCGGGTTTTCGCGAGGACGATTTGACAATAATAAAGCACATTTACAATTCCTAAAAATTGCATGATGTTTTGTGTAGAATTAAGGGTATAACTATTTCTTTTTACATATTAACATTCTTAAAAATTCATTGATTACACTTTGTTTAAAAATAGCAAATTATGTTACACTTTGTGTGGAAAACAGTCATGGGGCACAATATTAAGGATCTAACGAAAGAGGTTTTTAAGACCGAAACCGAAATAGAATTTCAGTAATCTTGTTATTTTCGGCTAAAATCGAAAAAAAAAAAAATTAAAATTAACGAAAATACTTTTTTATTAATAATTACATATATAAATATACATAAATATTAATTAATCACACATGGTTATTAAATATACATAAATAATAATTAATTATGACTCAAGTTAGCTGTTTTTGCCACCACTGACGAAAACTTTTTATTTTCATAACTACTTTTTTATGTTATTAATTTATCAATGACATAGAATAAATTTCTAATACTACGAATTTCATTTATTAAAAATACCTAAATATACATGCCACGACACTTTATTAAATATTACTAAATAAATTAACATAAAATCAAAATATTAGTTAGAATTGATTTAAAAACAAAGCTAATATCAAATAAATGCAATAATTCAAACATTGTCTTCTTTTTTTCTTGCATAAAAATAAGCATTAATATGATTTGCAGATTAATTAAGACGCGATAATATTTTTAAAGTATGTTGTTTGTATTGTTGTAAATTTCTATGTTTGAAAAAAAAAATATTTAATGAATTCTTCACAAAGCAACAAATTTAGCTGTGAGAACAGTCTTAATAAAAAATTTTGAGGAAGAAATCGTAAAAATAATAAGAAAAGAAATTTGTAGTCTGTGCTGTATCCATAATTAAGAAAGTTATGTTTGTCTTAATTCAATTGCAGAATTCTACAAATTTAGAATCATTTTTTTATTTTTTCTTCATTTTTTTTATTTTCTCTCCCTCCCCCTCTCCTCCTTGGAAATATTGTATCCTTAGACCAGGAATGATGTTATATGAGAAGTCAATAGCTGTATCAATAACTCTGAGCCCTTACATATTGTCCTTTTCACAATGCTGATAAACGCAATCTAATTACCTAAACTCTCCCTGGCTCCATTCTTTCAAAGGGTATGTGAGAAAGCGCTTGGAGCAATTCTTTTACTTACCCTTCTCTTTATCAAAGATGTGTTTGAAGTACACGCCGATTGGAACACAAAGGACATTTTGCAGACACCGAGGCGTACCTTTTATGCTCATGAAAATACTTTTGTGGTTAGAAAAGAAAGATATTTACTTGCGTGATTTCAAGCTATTTTTGCCCGATTTCAAGACATTTTGCCGCATTATTGCCCAATATTCAACCTAAATTCGTAAATAATGCATTTCGTATCATATAATTTGCTAATTTTCTTTCTAAATCAAACAAATTTCAAATTATTATAATATTTATATAATATCATACTACAATGTAATATTAGTTCTTCGTCATCATAAACTAAACGCAAATATAATAAACCGCAATTCTATCACATATTTCTTTTTTGAAATTTACATCAGAAATATGCGCTTTCGTTGGCAGGCGAAAAAAAAAAAAAAACCCACCGGAAAAAGGTGTTCTTATTTACAAATCACATGCTTAAATAAGTCTAATAATAATAAACATGGTTTACTTTAGAATATACACACTAGGATGGGGTGATTTTTTGAAATTTGAGCATCTTTGATTTGTTATTGAGAGGGGGGGGGGGGGGGCTCTAAAAGTTATCCCAAAATCTTTCATGCCTCAATCATAAAATTTTGTAAGGTACGGAGAATTAGAGCTTAAGCACTAAGTATATTTTTAAAATTCAGTCTCTATTGTTTTTCTGTAGATGTGTGTGTGTGTGTGTGTGGCGCGGGGGGGGGGGGGGACTTCAAACTCTGAATGTATCACGGTTTTAGACGATAGTATTTTGTCAGGACGTTTTCCAACTATATAAGCAGGATGTGTTTCTAAAAATCTATGAATTACTTTCTTCATAAAACTGTACAAGAGAACATTATCATTTTATATACCCCCCCCCCCTGAATTTCATAAAAAATTGAATGTATTATATTACATTATATTATATTATATTGCATTATTTATGTTTATTAACTCCCTTGTTCTTGTGTGAGAGGGGGATATTTACGTACTCCGAATCTATCATGGCTTTAGACGATATTATTTTTTCAGGATATTTTCTAGAATCTAGGGAAAAAAGTTGCCGGCAAAACAAGAGCGCAAAAAAGTGACAAGGATTTGGTAAATATTAAGGTTGTCAAAAAATAAGTACTAGAAACTAAAGAAGTAACAAATTTTTCATTTATATCATTGATATATCAACAGTTCCGAACCAGGGGTACGCGTACTCTTGGGGATACGTAGCGAGTCTTCTAGGGGTACATGGCAATAGTAAGGTCAGTAAGGGTGGATAATGAAATATTATCATTTTTCAAATTAAATTATTGTTAATGAGAATAATTTGTAATACTTAATTTCATTTATTTCTACAATTATTTTTATTAATTTTCTATCAGATAGTGAAATATTACCATTTTTAAAATCATTTTTTGTTAATAAAACTAAATTTTAATGTTTAATTTTGTTTATTTATGCATTTATTTTAATTGATTTACTATGAGTTAATAAAATATTATAATTTTTTAAGCAAATTTTTGTTAATGAGTATAAATTTTAATATTTCGTTAAATTTATTTACACTTTTATTTCTAACTTTATTTATATTTAATTTTATATTCAATTTACATTTATGTATTATTTATTTATTATAAACTATTTATTTTTTTTATCATTCATTATTATTATTATTATTATTATTTGTAATTTTTTATTATTTTATATTAATATTAAATTATTATACATTAGAGTGTATATTATATATTTTATAATATATAAACATACCATAAAATATAATATAATATTAATATATAATTTAATGATAATTATAATTTTATAATATATAAATTATTATAAATAATCAAATTATAAATAATACCAAAATCATAAGTGTATAAAAAAATATATAAATAATATAATATAAAATAATATTTCCAATACATGATATCATTCATTGTATCATTCATTACATTCTTCCCATTGCCGCGACCGGATATATCCGTTCACTAGGTTGCAGGTTTCACAGCAATTCAGGCTCTATTTAAAAAATATAATTCTACAAATGTAATCCAGTTTTAAGAAATTAAGTTATGATTGATACTTTCAAGGCTTAAAAGCACATACGTTACAAAAAAATTATGCCATGTTAGAAAATCCCACTTTTATTAACAATTAAAATAAATTAAAGAGAAAACAACATTACATCTTTGCTCTTTTGTTTAGCAGTCAGGGAGTTAAATATATTTTTACCTTTGTTAAAACTTGTAATTCAAAATAATACTTTTAAAATTATTTTGCAATTTTGAAAGAAATATTACAAAAGGAAATTCAGATTTTTTTTAAATTTTTATTTGCTATTATTATTATTATTATCATCATTATTATTATTATTATTACTATTAATGTAGATAAATTTATAAAAGGGATAATCATCTATTCAGAGTTTATGAGGATTTTATCGACAGTCAATTTGCAATTTTTCCTTTTTCAATTGCCAGGAGCAGGTAATATTTAAAGTAAATTGCACAGTATTATATAAAAAGTGTTATTATCATTATAATGGCATTATTATTATTTTATCGATTAATGCATTTAAAAAAGATATTTATCTTAAACTTATTACACAAAATAAATGAAATAATGAAAACATGAAAAAAAAAACACTTTTAGATAATAAATTACAATTTTTCTATTCATTTTTCTTTTATTTCTTACTAAAATTTTCTTTAAAAAAATTAGAGCATTGAAAAATAAATAGTGTGCGACAGTTTATTAAAATTATCTTTAGCATTATTGTTGTATAAAATGAATTATATTCAATAGTTTTCATAAAAAAGACATTGAATTTTTTTACTTATTACATAAAACAGTAAAAAAATATAATATATATCATGCATCGGTCTAATATAGATTAAAATAAACTTTTTACAAATCTTTAATGCATATATTTGAAACGAATGTTGTGAAAATCGCAGTAGATTCCCCCCCCCCCCCCTACACACACACATATTCGTAAAAGACAAACTCTGTACAAAATAGTAAAAAATCCTATTGCTCAGTCAGTAAGATGTTTTTTCCATTGACAAGCGGTCTCGGATTCAAATCCCTGAACGAATGGAAACAAAATTGTGTGAAATTTGAATGACACGACAATTCAAATTTACTCGAAAAATTCAAATCGTTTGTGACTCATTGGAGGTTGAGTGATTCACTAATTTTGAAAACTAACTTAAATTATTATCATTAAAAATAAATTTACAGAGTTTTGCGCATTTTAATGATGTTAATTTACAGAGTCTATAGCAATTTTACCGAATAACTTCACTGTTTTTCTAATAGGTTTAGTTAAAGACTTAAAGACTTAAAATAAAGGATTACCCGTGTATTCTTTATAATATACAGAAAGAAAAGTGTGGCATGATATTGCAAATCTGCTGCTCATGAAAACGTAATTAAAAATTCAGAAAAATTAGCTTTTTTTAAGAGGGGGGACTAATTGTTCAATTCAAATAAAAATAACAATAAGTTTAATTTTAAATAAAAAAGGGGAATCAGGTAGCATAATTCTTGTTAGTGGATGTGCCTATATAACGTTTTCATTTTAGGAGGGAGGGGTGGTTTGACCCATGATATCGTAAGATATCTCTAGAGTGAGGGGTAGGATTTGTCTTTTGATATCGATAAAAAAATTTAATCTGATCAAAATTATCTCTTTTTATTTGTAACATAGTCTTAGGTACAAAATAATATGTTATAATTTTTTAGTCGGTTACCTATTTTTATCGAAATACAAAGTCATTATTAAAATCGCAAAATTAATATAAAATTATTTAATTCTAAAATACGGAATACCATAAAGTTCAATGTCTTCATATGTATATGCATATATAATTACGGTTCGAAAAACTGTGAAATATGTTTGATATGAAACTTGTGTTTACTAGCCCTCCAAGCGTCTTGCAAATGGGTAAAATTGTAATGTTGTTTTCTCTGCATTTTGTTTTAAATGCTAATAAAATATGATTATTTCAATATTACATAAAAAATATTATTTAGGAATATAAATGTAATTCTTGAGAGTCTTAATCATTCTTCAATGCTTTGAAAATTCATTAAATTTATAGAATTATATTATCTTAAAGATTGCTTATATTGCAGTGAAACCTGGAGCTTAGTGTACGGAATATTACGGGCCAAACGCTTAGAGGGCTAGTAAATAAAAGAAGATAAGAAAGAATGTTGTTCATTTAATTTGTTGATTAGAATTTCTATGTACACCATTACTTCTTCTCCTTTTGGTGCAAGCGCAACAAAACTTTATTAGTGTTTAATGTAACAAAACGCTATAATAAAATACTTTTAAATAGAAACTACTTCTTTTAAGTGTTATTTGATGTAAAGTGACATTTCATTGACTTCTCCTCATTTGAATCAATAATGTGTGTGCAAAATAAATGTAACCAGTTTTGTATATCATTTTAAACAAATGAAATAAGTTCTAAATAAATTAATAAATTAATAAATAAATAAAACCACTTTGATAACGGTATCATTACCGGAGGGAGGGGGAGAGGAGTTCGGGTAATTATGACGTATGGAGAGGGAGGAGGGGGTCTAAAATTACCAAAAAGTTGATAACGTTGTATTTGCACAGACCCTTAATATAATTTTACTTTTTTATGAAAATAGTATTGAGTTTGTCAAATAAATGCATTCGTAAAATAATCACTATATACTAAGATTATATATTTCACAAATTTTTAGGCAATAATGTTCTAAAAAAGAGCAGACAGTTTTATTAAATTAAATAATGCAGTTTTATTTATTTTTTAAAGCATTTTTAAAAGTATTACAAACAAATTCAAACTTTTTTTGTTCTATCAGTATTATTATATTATAAAAATATTCTTATAAAAAAATAATAATTGCACTTTATCATTAAACTATTTCTATTATTGTTTATCAAAGCTACTATAATTTTTTTCTGTTGTTTGTCTTCTAATAATAAATTAGTCGTTCAAGTTAGCAACATAAACACTTTTTTTAGAAAGCTCGACAAATTAACTTTTTAATCTAAAAGTAGGAATTATACTGGAATTAAAATTTATGTTTGATCAGCTAATGTGACTACATTGTGCAAATAGTCTTCCATAAGAATAACAAAAGCCGTAATACAGTTGTTAATTTTTTTTATATAAACATCACTATTATTTATTTTTTGAATTATAAAGAAGTTTTAAATATTTAAGAGCATAAACAAAATTTAAAGAATGTGATTGCACATTTAAAAGATTGAATTTCTCAAAATTATAGAAAAAATATTTAAAGTTTGAACGTGGTCCTTATTTTTAAAAAAATAAATAAATAAAATAAATAAAAGAATAAATGAAATAAATAAAAGAATCACAAGAAATCTTTTATTCATACGTAATAAAACATTAAATGTTTTTATAAAATTTATCTTTTAATTTACTTGTGTGCTACTGAGTGTCGTATAAAAATAGTTGCTATTTTTTAATTATGCTCTCCTTTATAAAGAACATCGTCAAATAACTATTATTTTCTTTGATAACAAAGAGTATTTTCCCCCTTTGCCTTCTTCCATGTGAAAAAAATCCTGTTGCATTTTCCCTCTCTACAGAGGCGGCGATCTTCTGATAAGAAAACCAACCCCCTAGATCACGCCATGCAAAATGAGATGGGGGTGGAATTTTCTCAGCCGTTCGGCCGTCTCGCTGGTATTTTGAGGCATAAGGAAAAATTGGACCCCGGTCTGCAGAGAGTTAAAGAAAATTGCATGCAATTCGGATAATTTTTAAAAAAGCTGCACATAGGACCCCAAGAGGGCAATTAATATTCGATACTAGTGGTAGCTAAAGTCTGGAAAATGTTTTTGTCGTTAATATAGTAGCTGGAAGACTTACGAAGTTGATAGTGAAGAAACTATTGAATCGGACCATTTTTAAGGGAGCTATAAGACAGGGCCCAAACGGTGCAACTGATAGTAAAAAGTAGGTCTTAGCATGAATACGTGTTAAATGGTGTTAGTTCTTCGCACTTTAGATCTTCAATTAGTCAAAATTAAGCACAGGAAGAAAATTTTGAAGAAATGAGCAAGAAATGGGGTATGTTTTAAATATGCCCCTAGAGTAATAATAAAAATATGAAAGTGTTGGTCCAGAGAGAGGAGTCCAAGACTCAACTTTAAAATTTTGCATTGAGAATGTGAGAAAGTTAAGAGGTGAAAAATGCATGCCGCACAAAAAGTTTAAGGGGCTTTGAATCGTTCCCTTCATAATCCTAGGGTGCCCAGGATTTTAACTGAAATCTTGAAACGGGAGAATAACTAAATGGTAAAGGATTACAAAAATGATGAAGTTCGGATTAAAAGCAAGGCAACACTCGATACCGGGCTTGCTCATTCCTTTCATGACGTCAAAAAAGGTGGCTGAATAACATCCTGCGATTGGTACAAAACAATGGCTACGTCACTTTAAGCCCTGTTTGACCAATCGCAGATAGCGGCCAGCCACCTTTTATGACGTCGTGATAAGGAATGAGCAAGCCCGGTATCTAGTGTAGCCCTGTTAAAAGGGAGTAATTTTTAACAATTTATGGTGCAACAACTTCAAGGAGTCCGGTACCGGACCCCAAGGTAACAGAGACTTACCTGGCAAGTGGCAAGTCGTTTGATATAAAGGTATATTTAGTAGTCTTAACATTAATTGGAGCATGGTAGAACTATGATAAAGAAAATTGCATGCAATTTGAATCATTTTTTAAAAAGCTGCACCAAGAGCCTCCTATAAGGCCGATTAATTTTTCGAAATTGGTGATAGCTAAACTCAGAAAAATATTTTTGTGATTTATGAAGTAATTGGAGGACCTAAAAAGTTGTTTAAAAAAAATAAATAAAAGCTAGTGAATTGGACTATTTTTAGAAAGCTATAATAGAGAGTTCAAAAAGGGCTATATGAGAATTTAAAGCAGGTCCTAACATGAAAACATATTAAAAAATCTTAGTACTTAATGCTTTAGATCTACAATTAATTAAAAATTATATTAATCGTAGAACGGCAACTATATTAAAAAATATCATGTAGTTAGGATCATTTTTAACGTAGTTACAACAAGGACCCCAAGAAAGCAATTAACATTCAAAATTGGTGGTAGCTGAAATCTGAGAAATTTTTTTGCTGTTGTAGTAACTAACTGGAAGACCTAAGAAGTTAGAAAAAAAATATTAAATCGAATCATTTTAAAGGAAGTTATAATAGTGGGCCCGAAAAGGACCAACTGATAATTAAAAATTAGGGACCTAACATGAAAAGATGTTAAATAGTAGCGCGTTAGATCTTCAATTAGTCAAAATTAACACAAAGTATGAATTATTGGTTAAAATAATATTTTAAAGAAATGCACAAATAAATGGTCAATGTTTAAAAAAGGGCCCTAGGGCCCGATTTACAATATGAGGATGTTGGTCTGAGAAGAAAAGTCCTAGAATCAATTTTAAAATTATGTACTGAGAAGGCGAGCAAATTATAAAAGATAAATAACGCTTGGAGACCAAAAAAGTTCAAGGAGTCCTAGACCGGGCTGTACGGCACCCTAGGAAGCCCCAGGATCTAAATTGAAAAGTAGAAACGTGAGAATAACTAAATGAAAAAAAAAGGATACCAAAAATGATCCTTTTTAATCGAAGTATTAAAAAAATCAATTTATTAACAATTTATTTGCAGAAAAGCTTCAAGAGGCCCTGTATCGGCCCTAAGAAGCCAGGATCTTAACACGAGATTAAAAAGGAGAGAATAGCTAAATGGAGCAAGGTCATTAAAAACAAAGAATATTTGATATAAAAGGGCACGTTATTAACAATTTAGTGCGTAAAAACTTAAAGAGGTCCCGATCCTTAGAATAGTAAAAATATGAGCCTAGTGTACATCAATTTTAAAGACAATCAATTTCAAATGTGTGGTATATTTGGCTAACAATCGCACATAGATAGAGCGAAACTTTGATTTGTACAGATTTAAGAAACAAAAACCTCAATGGAGTGTACTCGGGCCAAGATCTTAACTGAAATATACAAAGGGGGATAACAAAATGAAGATCGGGTAGAAAGGAGGTAAGTTATTAAAAATTTAGGATATAAAAACTTGAAATGGTCCAGGGTGCCCGGATCTAAAAAAAATTAAAAAACCTGATCCCCAAGTGTATCAGGAACTGGCTCAGACCATCCTCATTTAAATTTTCAGACTTCGACGTGCGGTAGATTTTAATATCCATCGCATACAGATATACAATACGAAAGTTTATTTTATTAGCATAGATAATCAGTAACAAAGTAAAAATACATTTAAAATATCAGTTTTACGAAAACTGCATTTCAAGTGTGGGGCCCCTAAAAGTCAGGGGCCCCATGGTGACGATCCATGATTAATCAGCCCTTCAATCTATAAAATTAAATCGTCATAAGAATGTCTCTAACAGGGTTCCTTTTGGCTCAGATCCAGGTTTCTTTTGAATCCCATCCCTTTCTTCTACAACCGATCATTAGAAAATGATAGAAATAAAATATTTATTACTTGAAAATGGTATAATATTAACTGAAAAATTTAAAGAGCACTGAGAAACTAGGGGACACTAAGAAAATCATTTTTTTCAAAACGTCACATTTTTTTTCTTTGAACTCGAAAGAAGATTTGGGGGCCCTTTGAAAGCGGGGCCCCTCGCGATTGCGACCATCGCGACCCCTTAAATCCGCCCCTGTTCATGCTTTAAGAAAAAACTATAAAATTGCAAAGTCTGATCATGGAAGCGATTTGGAAACGAACTGTGCTTTCCATTTTTTGATTAATAAATTACCTGTTGAGGTATAAACGATTTTGAACACGTGACAAACATGTTTTCATCCCTCTTTAAGTGGTTCTGCATCTTTCGCACAGAAACTTGTTTCAAAACGTCTTCATTGACATTATTTTCTCAAAAATCTATTAAGTTTAAAAAAAAAGGAAACATGAACCCGTGATTGATTAGATAGTTTCTGAACATCAACACTTACTAGTTTTATGTATTTCAGAACAAAACAAACAAGCAAACAAAAAATAAAATAAAATAAATAAATAAATAAAAAATAAAATTTACATTATAAGTTTGTCTTTTTGTATTTAAAAACAGCCTTAACATTTATAACTGTATTTCCTTCCTCCCTATCCACTCGTTTTGTGAAAAAACCCGATAATAATAATAATAAAAAAAAATGTTTCACTGTTTAAAAGTTTTCTCCTTGTTCATTTCTATTACACAAATAAAAAACTGATTGAAAAACGACAATTTTGTTCTGGGGGGGGGGGGTGAAATATTCCGTTTTCAGGAAATATTTCATCTTTAAATAATTCTATTCTCAGCTAAACACATGTCGTTAACAATTACAAAAAAACATTAAAATTTTGAGAAACATGTTTTTAGTGAGTAATGCGAAAACGGTTTACCCATTGCTTAACTAATTACTGTACAATTTGAATAGCATATGCCTATTTCCTTTTAAACTGCGGGAAATGCCGCTTTTAAAATGTTTCAAGCAATATGCTGTTGTCGTACAAACATGTGGTGATCGGTTTATACACCCTGATTTAGTTTTTTTAGGAGAAGGAAATCTTCCTATGTATGTACTTGTACATACGTTTTGAGACACTACTGCTTAGACCGGTCACGTCTGTAACAGGTGTGAATAAGACGATTCTATTCTTTATGAATAGGATAAAAGCAGAAGTCAGTGAAAAAGTGTTCCCCCCCTAATACTGGTTTGGTTGGAATGGGAATAAATTCCTGTCGTATTCACTTGTCTCCAAGATTTTAAAAAAGGATTTTTTTTTTCCCCTTATCTAATAATAATACATTATTTTCTTTTCTATATATTTTCAACAGACAAACGAAAATGTTAGGATTTTTAAGATATTTAAACATGAATTATTTTTATTTATAAAATACTATAATATGAAGCAATTTTAAATGGTATGAAAAATAAGATGAAAGAAATGCTCTAAGGGTGTATTCCGATCAAAATCTCTTATTTTCCGATTTATTTTGGTAATCCAAACTTTGAAAATCTCTTATTTAGATATTATATAAGGTGCCGTGTCTGTCGGTTTTTTGATAAAAACAGAAAGTATTACAAAAAAAGCTCTCAAAGTTGGACTTTTGAACCGAATTTTCCGAAACCGGAGATCTAGGAACGGAAAAAAGTGTCGTGCTGAAAAAAGAATTGTTGATAAATCAACTTAAATCAGATAAAATAACTCATAACTTAACTCAGATAAAATCTTACTAATTTATCAGTAATTATTAACTGGTTGACCTTTTCATAAGAGTCAGCACCTCTAATCTTACAATAATTTTCCCACGTCGCTATTAAACGCGATACAAATAATACATGAGTTTCATTCTGGTTTCTCTTAGCCTTCTTAAAATTTTCCAAACATGCCTTTGGTGTCGGCTCATGTTCCCTTAGAACTAACTCCTTTAATTGCTCATAATTCTCCATTTGTTCCGTAGTCGTATAAATTAACAAATTATCCGCCTTATCTCCTAACATATTTAGTAGAATTTCGGCCTGCTGGTTTTCCGGTACATTTTTAGTTTTGAATGCCCTTTCTAAGCTGTTAAAAAATAAATTCCATCCCTCAGTCCCTTCTGGTACTTTGATAGATAGAGTTTTAACACGTTTGATCAATTTTTCTATGTTACTTTCATTACTAGATTCCCTAGACCCATTGAAATTATTTGCTGATCCTTGAACTCTTAGCCTTTCCATATCTAATTCATGTTCCATTCTTAATTTTTCCCTTTGTAACTTTTCCTGTTTTTCTTCGCTCTCTAATCGTTCTGCAACAATAGCGTCAGATAATTCCTTAATAACCCCCTCGTCATACTCATCACTGTCCATTATCTTTTTCTTAAGCTGAATTTTGGTATCATCTTCCGCGAATTCAACCCCCAACTCTTCAGCTAGCACCTGAAGATCTACCTTTTTTAGTTTCAATAAGAAAGCCATACCTTCACCGATTCTTATTACCACCCTACAATAATATTTAAACCTAACAAATTAATATTTCCTAAATATTTAACTTAGTACAGTTATATCCCATATATTATACTAAATAATACCCTTCTGATAATCAATACATTTCATTTCTAATTAACCTACTGAATACTCTAATTTTTCCCAACAATTGATATCACACAATTTACTTCCAATAAAACAAAAGATAAAACAGTAATTCAATTTGACTACTATGCAATATAGGTCTCAATTTATACATTTAGATAACAACATACAATTTATATAATAATACTGATACGTTGAAATTGAATAGAAGTATTGATGTCAATCAAAAAATCCACATAAAGAAAAATTGTAAACCATGCATACATAAATTTCTAGAATTATCCTCACTAAAATATTTCCGAACTCCATACTGGTTCTTACACTTAAAACAAATATACTGAAAATCTTCACTTTTATTTTTCCTCACTATGGCTCTCTTTTGAGCCTTTTTTTTTCTCTCTGGCTCTCTTTTGGGCCTTTTTTTTCACTATGGCTCTCTTTTGAGCCTTTTTTTCTCACTATGGCTCTCTTTTGAGCCTTTTTTTTTTTTTTCCTACTACTGGCCAATTAAAATTCTAAGCAAATGTAATTATACACTCTTCAAACTTAAAAAAATATTGCTTCATTTAAATACTACCTTAATAATAATTTAAATTTAAGTAAATTTAATTATTCCTTCCAACTACTATTAACACAATTAGTAAAGAAAATATATAGAGAAAGCCAATACTAGCTCAAGTTATTATGACCTTTCCTTCAAACAATAGCCAATATGGTTATTAACACTTTATAGGTAGGGAGTATTGATAAAACACATAAATGATATAAACAATTTACTTAAATTACTATTAATTATACAACAACAAATTTTGGTTCGAGATGTCAGCAGAAAGATATGATCAAAACACCTTACCTTATACTTTCTTTGCTGGATTATTTTTCTAATCACAGGTAGTTCCACGATGTAGCGGTAATATGGCACAACAGTTTAGTTTAGTTCTTTCTAATAAAGATACGCACAAGACTTTAGTCCACACTAGATGATATGGCACGACACTTTATCACACACTCGACGATCCGGCACGATACTTTAGCACACCTTCGACGATATGACACGACACTTTAGCATACAGTCGACGACCCGGCACGATACTTTAGCACATACTCGACGATACGGCACGACACTTTACACACATTCGACGATACGGCACGACCACACAAGAATTCCACTGGATACTCCGGCATTAACAGACTGCAACACGGCTCGCTGGTCACTGGTTTCAGGCGATTCTATCCCACCGCTGCCACCAATTTGTCGGACGTTCCCCTCAGTCCACACAACTTTGAAGAATGTCCGTGGTAGATATAGCTGCCACCACCGATATTACTAGGTGATATCGGTCACCCACTGTGAGATTGGTGTAAATGAAGACTTACGCTAGTAACCGAATTATCAGTTTATTAAGAATATATGTACACACAAAATACGCTATTTACAAATATATACAACTACAACTCGGATATAGGTGATCCGGTTCAACATTAAATTAGATACCGTAAAGATTGGTTGTGTACTATTCCAATTACACGTTCCACCTCACACTCAATACACGTTAAATTCACTTTTTTGGAGCTCAACCTTGAGTCTCCCAACACCAGTATACTGGGCCTGCACTTCTTAGCCCAGAACACTAAACACCAGGACGTCTGTGTCCTTTGCGCACCAGAAAACGCACACTTTACGCTCTTCCACCCAGAGCAACCTCTAGGTCCGAAACCTAGGTACCGACTGAATTCCCTGAGACAAACTTGCCCTCGCAACTCATGGGGTCACACAAATGCCAACCCCCTCTGGAGCTTCCTCATTGGGCACCTTCCCTCACTCCTTTCTTGCCTAGTGACATGCTGCTAATCTGCTCACCATCCGCATACTTCACTGACAGGTGGACATGCCTCTCAGCTATCTCTTTTCTCTAACACCCCACCTGTAAAGGATTATCTGGCAATTCCCCTTTCCACAAAGAAGGAATGTCACCTTGGAAATTCTGTACACAACCATACAATACTAGATATTCAAATAGAGAAAGAGTAGACATTACATTCTTTAGCACAGGTGCTATCAGATCCTGACAATAACATTTGCTGTTCATAAAAAAGAAGAAAAATGTGGGGAATAATTATCTAATCCTTACCATATCTGTTATATTACCAATGATTGCCATAAAAAAGTATCTTCAAAAGGCTCTAGAGAAAAAAAAAAAAAAAGATCTGATTTTGTTTTCTTTTATTGTGTATGTATGGCACGGCATAAAGAGAAGATCATACAAATGCAAACAGATTAATGCTTGTATGGAAAATACTATAAAAATAATACTAATGTTACATTAATATAATGTTAAAACTTGATTTATAACATAACTAATCTATCTTAGATAAAAATCTTTATCAAAATAAGTCTTATTTTTTTCTAAACAGAAACTTTTCTATTGTGAATATTAAGTAATGGCATTATTTAACAATTCAAAATGCATTATACAAAAATTTTAGCTGATTTTCAATTAAATGCATTTTTTCAATCATGAAAAATTATATTTGACATATTAAAATAATTTGATATTGAGTTAAAACAGCATTACTTAATCTATAGCAAATCTGGTCGTAAAAATTTACAACAAAATTAGTTAAAGAGTTAGAAATTTCATTAAAGAGTTAATGAAATGATAAATTTGCTCATTTCTTTTCTTGCATATTATTTAATTTATATTCATTAAAAGACTTTATTTTTTGATAACGCGGTTTGAAGTTTTCAAAATTTTAGTTAAAAACAAATAAATAAATATGTAATATTGAGAATAATAGTTATTCTTTAATAACACATGTGACCCCAACTGTTAGTAGGAATGCAAAACCAGGAAAGTTGAAATGACAACTTAACTTTTCTGTTTCAAAAGCCTGATTTATTTGAAAGAGTTGTTACACGAATATAACAAATGTAATTATGTCTGAATACAGAGAAATGATCGAAATACTACTTTGTCTATGTTGTCTTAAATAAACTTAGAAAAGAAAGGGCTGTACTTATAGTTGTAAAGTTATAAAAAAATTAGTTGTAAAGTTATAAAAAGATTTTTTTTTCATTTTAATTGTGGTATTTAAAAAAAAAATTATGTTCAGCTTGAGATAAAACCCTGATTTCTCCAAAACGGCGCAAAACGAAATAAAATCATCGTCATGCATTCTGTACTTTTTCGATTCTATTCAGAAAACTCTTCTGTTATAAGAAGCATGGTAAACGGAAAAAAAGTGACCAGAAAAAAGTTATCGGAAAAAAAGTGACCTAAACTACAAAAGCGGAAAAAAAGTGACACGGAAAAAAAGTGACGCGAAAAAAAGTGGTAAGGAAAAAAGTTACAGGGAAAAAAGTGACAAGGAATTGATTTTGGGGATTTATTATTGATTTTGGGGATTTATTATTGATTTTGGGGATTCATTGGTTAAGTATGAAAGGGGGATCGGGGGGGGGGGGCTCATAGTTTAGGTAAATGGGTTTTTCATGCTGAATTAACTGTTTTGGTTCAATTTTTGGATATGCGTTCATCCTGAAAAGACGCTTGCCTGATTAGTTTTGAGAAGGGACGATTACCCCCCCCCCCCCTCATCCGTCCTCAATTAGATGAATGGGTTTTTACGCAGAATTATCCAACGTGTGTCAAATTTGCATATAGGATCTTTTCGATAAGGCTTATGTATAATATAAAATGCCTGAAGAGATTCTAGGAGTTTAAGGGTTAAGTATAGAGGGGGAACGGGGGATAACCTTTCTTAAATTAAATTAATGGATTTTTACGCATAATTATCCGATTTGCTTAAAATTTTGGACATAAGTTCATTATGATAAGACGTATATTAGATTAGTTATGGGTTCTTCTGCTTATTATAAAGGGGGGGGACGAGCAATTCTCCCCCTCAAACTAGATAAATATGTTTTTATGCAGAATTATCCCATGTATTTCAATTTTAAATATAGGTTCTTTCTGGTAATGTGAATTCCGGAATAGTTTTAAGGATTTAATGACTAAGTATAAAGGGGAGATGGAGGAAACCCCTCTTAAATTAAATAAATGCCTTTTTACGCAGAATTATCCGATTTGCTTCGAATTTTGGACATGGGTTCATTATGATAAGACGTATTTCTGATTAGTTAAGGGTTTCTATTGGTAATTAAAAAGGAGGGCGGGGGATTACTATACCCACCTTAAATTAGATTAAAAAAATTATGCACATTTATCCGATGTATTTCAAATTTTGGATATAGGATCTTTCTCATAAAGTGAATTCCTGAAGAGTTTTATGGGTTTAATGGCTATGTATAGAGGGGGAACGGGGGATAAACCCCTTTAAATTAAATAAATGGCTTTTTACGCAGAATCATCCGATTTGCTTCAAATTTCGGATGTATATTCATTATAAGAAGGCGAATCTCTGATTAATTATGGGGTTCTTTTGATAAATTAAATAGGGGAAGCGGGAGATTAATCCTCCACTCTTTAAATAAAATGAATTGTTTTTTTTCTTTCACAACTATTCAACGTATTTCAAATTTTGGATATAGGTTCTTCCTGATAAAGTGAATCCCTGAATAGTTTTAAGGGTTTAATGGCTAAGTATAGAGCGATGAACGGGGGGTAACCCACAATTAATCAGGACTTCGCCTTATCATAATGAACGCCCAATCAAAATTTGAATCAAATCAGATAATTCTGCGCAAAAAGCCATTTATTAATTTAAGGGGGGATATCATCCGTTCCCCCAGTGTTTACTTAGCCATTAAACCTTTAAAATTATTCCGGGATTCACTTTATAAGAAAGAACATATATCCAAAATATGAAATATATCGGATAAGTGAACATAATAACAATTTATCTAATTTAAGGGGGGGGGGGGATAGTCACCCGCCCAAATTTTTAATTTTTATTTTTAATATTTTTAATATTTTATTTATTTATTTATTTTGAAAAAGATAATTGTCTGCATGATTTAATTTTGTCTTTGTATTTCTCCAAATAACAAATAACAATCTTTTCTGCTATACATCGGTGACACTCGTTAAGGTGAATCTCCGTCTGGTTTAACTATGAATGTCGACCTCTACCTGCACCCCAAATTTCCTTAAATTCGATTATATTACTGCTGGATGTTGTCTTTGTTAAACACATACCATGGGCTTTAAGTATAACTGGTGGAAAGGGCTTTTAGAGGAATAATTGAAAGAAAAAAATATTATTTCTTTATTACTCTTTTTAATTTAAATTTAACTGTTTGGTTGAATATAACTAAAAGTCATGCACTTGTTATTTACTAATAAAAATGAAAATAAATAAATAAATAACATTGATTTTTTAATAGTGTATAATTATATACACAAAGAAACATCTCGCGGTTAATTCGTGCTCTCAAGTCATCAATGAGCAGTCAAAACTAATATTGTTACATAAATGAGGGGCTCATAACCATAGTATATCAATACCATTTCGGAAAAAAAGAAAGAGATTGTGCAGTTAGAAGGTGCTTATAATATCTATTTTATCTATTCCAACAGTGAACCCAACTTGTTTTCATATGCTTTCTCATATATGACATCTGTTTAACAGCTTAGTCCAGTGTTAGTCATGCTCTCACGCACAGAAAAAAATAAAAAGAATGATGTCCAGTTAAACTGCTGGCATAGAGCTCACTAATTGTATATTACAGTCTTATATAGAAATGCCTTTCGAACAAAAATATGGAAAAAAAGTATCCCCCTATTTTCTTTCTTTATACTTAATCATTGAAGCTCCAAAACTAATAAGGGATACGCCTTATCATATAAAAAACCTGTATCCAAAATTCGAAGCAAGTCAAATATTTCTGCATAAAAACTCATTTATGTAATTTAAGAAACGTTGTCCCCCGTTTCCTCCTTTATAATTAACCATTAAAACTCCAAAACTGTTCAGAAATTCAACTTATCAAAAAGAACCTACATCCAAAATTTAAAGCAAATCTGATAACTCTGCATAAAACTCTATTTAGCTAACTTCGTTGCTAGATGATCGCCCGTATCCCTTTTATAATTAACAAAAGAACAACACAATAAATGAGCGAAGCTTCTTATTCTTATGAGCCTGTATACATAAATCAGGCGCGGATCCAGGGGGGGGGGGTAATTTACAGCATTATATTTGCTTCCCTTGAGCAAAATATTCGTAGATTTTTATGCTACAATGCTGTAGGACAAATGGGCTTGCTGATTATTGCAGGTTTTATTGCAGGTGATTATTGATCGCCCCCCCCCCCCTAAACCAGTGTTGAATTCAGACTTTTTTCCGGAAGGGATTTCTGCGACTCCGTCAGAGACATTCTATTGTTCCGGAAAAAACGCGAATTTCATTAAAATGTCGCTAAAAAGCCCTAATTTTGTCAAAGTGTCGCGGAAAAAGAGCGAATTTCGACAAAAGATCGCGGAAAAAGCACGAATTTTGTCAAAGATTGCGCAAAAAAAAAAGAAGAAAAGAATTTTGACAAAGGATCGCTAAAAAAAGCTAATCTTGACACAAGAACGCTGAAAGCGCGAGTTTTGTCAAAGTGTCGCGGAAAAAATGTTTGCAAAAAAAAAAAAAAAAAAAAAAACATTAATTCAAAGTATCGTGGAAAAAGAGCAAATTTTGTCAAAAGGTCGTGGAAAAAGCGCTAATTTTGTCAAAGGGTTGGAAAAAAGGAAGGCAAAGTATTGCAGAAAAAGTACTAATTTCGACAAAGAATCGCTGAAAAAGCGCTAATTTTGTCAAAGTGTCGCGAAAAAAAACGCGAATTTCGTGAAATTATTACGGAAAAAGCACGAATTTCATCATAGAGTCGCAGAAAAAAGCGAATTTCGACAGAAGTTCGCGTAAAAAACGCAAACTTTGACATAGGATCGCTGAAAAAGCGCTAATTTCGTCAAATTATCAATGAAGAAGCGCGAATTTAATCACAGGGTCGCGAAAAAAAACGCGAATTTTGACAGTGGATCGTGTAAAAAGCGCGAACTTCGACAAAGGATCGCTGAAAAGGCGCGATTTTTGTCAAAGTGTTGCGCAAAAAGTTTGAATTTCGTCAAAAGTTCGAGGAAAGATCGCTATTTTTTTCAAAGGCTTGCAAAAACTGCTAATTTTGTCAAAGTACTGCGGAAAAGTGCGAATTTCGTCAAAGGGTCGCGGAAAAAATGCGAATTTTGAGAGAGAATCGCGTAAAAAACGAGAACTTCGACATACGATCCCTGAAAAGGCGCGATTTTTGTTAAAATGTTGTGTAAAAAACTCAAATTTCGTCAAAAGTTCTCGGAAAGAGCGCTATTTTTTCAAAAGGTTGCGAAAAGGGAAGGCAAAGGAACTCGGAAAAAGTGCGAATTTCGACATAGGATCGTTGAAAAACCTTGAACTTCGACATAGGATTGCTGAAAAAGCGCTAATTTTTTAAAGTATCGCGAATTTCGTCAAATGATCACAGAATAAAGGCGAATTTCGTCAAAGGGTCGAGGAAAAAAACGCAAATTTTGACAGTGGATCATGAAAAAAACGCGAACTTTGACGTAGGATCGCTGAAAAAGCGGGATTTTTGTCAAAGGGCTGCAAAAGAAGCGCTAATTTTCTCAAAGTATCCCGAAAAAAGAGCGAATTTCATCAAACGATAGCAAAAAAAGCATAAGTCTCAGAATCGCCCCTCCCAAAAGATTCTCTGGATCCGCCCCTGACATAAATTGAAACAAATCGGTTAATTCTGCATGAAAGACCATTTACATGAATTATGAGGGGTAGTTTCCTCTATCCCCCCTTTGTGCTTATGCATTGAATTTCAAAAACAAACTAGGGAAGCACCATTTAGAATAAATCTGTATACAAAATTTGAAGCAAATCGGTAAATTTTCCGTGAAAAACCTAAATTAACACGGGGATCATCCCCCCCCCCCGTTCCCCCTCTAAACTTATCCAATGAACAACAAATACTAGTAACGGAGACACCTCATTAGAATGATCCAACATCTAAGATTTGAACGAAATCTACTAATTCTACATGAAAAACCCATTTACGTAAATTAAGGGGAGGGGCAATAGCTGCCAAGAACTCTCAAAAGTAATCAGGGAAGCGTCTTATCATAAGCCTATATCCAAAATTTCATGTAAAATTGTAAAAAAATTATCACGAGTTATCCAGTTGGGTACGTATGTACGCACGTACATACATATATACAGAACGGACGAGCACATAAGCTCTCTGGCTTTGATAACCTGTGAGCTAAAAAATAATTTAAATTTGAACTCAATTTTTCAAAAATGAGTTAAGTTCAAACTTAACATCAAAAGGATTTCAAAGGAACAATATATATAATATATATTTCAATATATATATATATTTATCTATCTATCTATATATATATATATATTAGACTTTTATCGACTAAATTTTCAAATTTTTGTGAACAATTCTTTTGGGTATTCGATATAAGGTCTCCATTTCCATTTTCCTTGTCGACTCTGTGTGCGAGTTTGATTCAGGAAATTACTTTTTTCTATAGTTCAGACCAAGATGGGCGACTGGATTTATTTTCCGGGGCAAGTTACAAGTAGTTACTAGTAGGAATGTGCTATATTATTGTTGAAATCTGAATAGGCAAAAATTTTCAGTCCCAGTTCCAATCCCCCACCAGTGGCCAAGAGGTTCTGACCTCTAAACTGGTAGACGGCAGGTGCTGGGTTCGAACCCAATCGCGGCCGTCGGCATAATCGTTCGAAGTTTTCCGTGGTTTTCTTCGAACCTTGGATTTACTTGCGTGAATACGGATTAGGTTCCGTTAGAAAGACCCCCACGGAGGGCATCCCACCCCATCAAGGTCCTATATCCCTTGCGTAGATAATCGGACGTCATAAAATAAACCTAAACCAAACCCAGTTCCAATCCAGCACATTTGAATAAAAAAGTAATAGAAAATAATTATTCAAACTTTCGGGGAAATTTCCGAAATTTCTTGAGACGGTATATATAAAAAGAAAAATATCCATGCTCAAATACTCAAAATTTTAGGACACATTTTCAGACTTTTTTTAAGGATAAAAACAGGAAACTTGCTGACGTGATTTTTGAAAATATCTATAAACGGCCGTGTATTTTCATTTTTCACTCAATTTATTGCAACATGATTTAAAAATAGTTATCTTCCCTGTATGACCCTTTTTCCGTTTTCAAAACTATCGCTTCAGGAAATTCGGTTTAAAACGCCAACTTTGACTGCAGTTTTGGCAATAGACTCTCCTTTATCAATAAATCGACAAACCACCTCACAATATATAGTTTCTCAATAAGAAAACCTGCGAATTTGATGTTTTCAAAACAAAAATGAATTTAAAAATAAATAAAAAAATGAACAACTTGAATTTGAACACACCTTAATGATACTTATTATAAATGACGCATAAAATGCACCGTATAGTGTTGATGTGTGCGGTTATTTTTATTTTTATATCGAAATATTGAAAGTTTTGTTTTATGCGAGGAGTTCTGATAAGAAAAAAAAACAAGTAAGAAAAATCATGCGTTGAGCCTAGATTATGAAATACGTTCCAACACTTCCTGAAATTTTTAACAAAACTTCACTAATGCTACTGTCTATAGGCAAATATGTATTCTAATACTTTTGAAAAGCCTTGTTTGATCTGTGAATTGATGTAGATACTATAAAAAGGGAAAATTTGTTTAACAAGAAAACGCGGAACAGTTTGAAATTTTCTTTCAGCAATTAATTCTAATAGATGGAGGCATACTTATATACTTCTGTTCAGCCCTGTAGTTAACCTAGGACCATTATTATATGCCAGTATTTAACTTTAATTTAGTTTGAACTGAAACACCCTTTAAACTACTGAAATCACATTTCCAGAAATTATATATCCTTTCGCGACTCATATATGCAATTCTTTGAGTGGCCCTGTATATCATTTTAACTATATTCTACAAAAATTTCTTAGTAAACAGGATGCAGTTCAGCTTATTTAAAAAAAAAACAACCTTTAAGTAAATTATGCTTATTTTCAGTAGCCTCGAGCTCCTTTGTATAACCCTGTATATCAACTATATCATTTATACATACCATATAATATGTATAAATTTAGTGAAACTTAAAAGCGCATATCATAATCAAAACGACAGTTTATGCTTCCATTAGCCATCATCAATAATATACAGTACTTCTGATAGAACATACTATTTTAAATCTTCGGTGAGTCCCTGTAAATCTGTGCACTTCGTAATATGCATGAAATATCTTATATTAGGCCTCAGCAACGTATATCAGTTTTACTATACTTGAAACAGTTCAATATAATTAAAATATGTCGCAAATTATTTCTTCTTTACTATTCTATAATGAAATTCTTTTGTGTGGCGCTGCAAATAATTTCTATACTTTTCACTTTATATTTTAGTGCAATTTGTAGATGAATATAGGCTTTAATATGTTTGACAGTGCGTAACATCATTAAAATTCATTTAAAACGATTTTTTCCCCATAGAACGTAATGTAACGAACAAATTTTGATTGTCCATATAAATAAACTAATCATGCTGAGAATTTCATTTGGAATAGTGTTCGTGCTAGGATATACATCAATAAAACCCAAAAATTTCGACAATCCGACTAAATTTTCGAGAGTTATTGTGCAAACAAGCGGCCAGATAGACAGATAAACCGAAATCATAAAGACTACTTAACTTTGTTGGAAAGTGTTAAAAAATATTGGTCTCTCTCTCTCTCTCTCTCTCTCTCTCTTTTTTTTTTACATTATTTATTTTAACTAAATGTGCAATTAACTGCATAGTACTCCGTTCAAAATATACTATTTCTACTATATTTCTTTCTATATATTCTTTTGTAAACTATATTGAATGTTTAACTGTTTGTCGTTAAATTTACTCTAGAAATATCTGAATTATTACTAAACTCATTAATAGATTTATACGGTTTGGAGACTTAAAATTTTGAAAAATCCTGTATCGAAAAACCTTTTAAGACGGAATCATTTACGAGTAAAAAAATTTCAATCTAGATTCCAGGTGACAATCCAGCTTTTTACATTTTTCATTATATTTCATTTAAGGAAAGTTATTCATAAAATTAATGTTTTAAAATATAGTCAGAGGATTACCTAAATTTCATATCCTACAATTTTAAATATTCTTAGTCAAAGGGACAGAAAAGGGAACAAGATTTTAACATGACATTTATACATTTATTTTATTTATTTATTTATTTATTTATTTATTTTTAAATAGAGATTTAAAAAACTTGCATTAATCACTATAAACATAGATAGCTAAAAAACAATTTCAGGATTTTTCAAAAATTTTGCTCTTTTTCTAAAGTGGGACCAAAAATGAGATTTTCATATTTTGTTTTTAATTTGAAAAAAAATATAATTGCTTATAAGATTCTTGCTTTATTTGGAGACAATTCTTCATAAAAGTTAAACGTGTGGTACACTGTAAAAAAAAAAAATCTGCAAAGGTACTAAACTTTTTCTAGGAAACTGGGATTCCTAGAACTTTTCCTGTAAAGGTAACAGTAAAAATTCAAGTTTCAGAGTCGGTTACATGAATTTTTCTTGTTATCATTACATGAAAAGTTCTTGGAATCCCAGTTTCCTAGAAAAAGTTTAGCACCTTTGTAGATTTTTTTTTACAGTGTAGAGAGCCTCTATTAAGTCCTCGCCTGTCGACATGTATTACGTACTGATTCTCCGGTGGGTATTTCGTCCTCACTTGCTAGTGTGTTTTATGTCTTAGCTTTCCGGTGTGTTTATGTCCTGACTTTACGGTGTGTATACGTCCTGACTCTACGGTGTGTATACGTCCTGACTCTACGGTGTGTATACGTCCTGATTCTACGGTGTGTATACGTCCTGATTCTCCGGTGTGTATATGTCTTGATTCTCCGGTGTGTATATGTCCTGATTCTCCGGTGTGTATACGTCCTGATTTTCTGGTGTGTATACGTCCTGATTCTCCGGTGTGTATACGTCCTTGGTTGCCGTTGTATTTCACGTCCTGACTTTCTGGTATGTATTTTGTCCTCTTTTGCTGGTGTGTTTTAGGTCCTTGCTTACCGGTGTGTGTACTTCGTGGGTTGTTGATGTGTATTACGTTTTAAATTGTCGGTGCGTATTGCGTCTCTGTTTGTCGGTGTGGAAAAAAAATATTATTTTTATTCTTTTTGAATCATCAGTTTATTTTGTTGTTGTTTTTTCTCTTCTAATTGTTGCAACGCAAGTTTAAATAGATATAAAAATAATTTTTTTTACCCTTTACTTCTAAAAGTGATGGAGTACCCCTGTTGCCAAAATTACAAAATTGGTATTACAAACTACGATAAAAATAATATCTCAAAAATAAATTGAGATACAGCTTTTCAACAAAATGCATTTAAAAATACATTTTTTCCCTTTGTTATGGTGTAAAAATTGAAAATGTGCGGTATTTAGAAGCTTAAAAATTTGCAGTAGCGTAAATTTCAAAATTGAAAATTCATCTCTTTTAATCGTTGCACGCAAGTTTAAATAAAATTATTATGTATATAACTAAAATTAATGGATTAAATAGATCACGTAAAAAATGTGCCTATTTGTTTTTATTTCATCATACTAAATCATATTTATCATTTATTTTGACACTCGAAATGAAATATTTTTTACATTTATTAAATTATTATTCATTTAAATTAAGAGCTGCCTCTATTGACCATTTTGGTCTCCTTAAATTTATGCTAAGCTTTGCTGTATTTTACTTTTATTCATAATTTTATTTACTTCCGTACCTTCACTAAATCTGCAGATTCAGATACAGGAATACAATTAATTAATTAATTAATTAATTAATTAATTAATAATAATAATACTAATAATAATAATCAAAGTTAATTGAGATTTACAGAAAATAGACACTTTTTTTATTGAAAATTTTCGCGATTAAAATACTTTCTTCTTGTATACATAAAAGATAAAAAAAACACTAAAATGAATTTTAAGATTAAAAACTGAAGATTATTATTTATACTTATAAAGAAACAACATGTAAATTGTATCGTAGCACGAATTTTTTTCACAATGTCCGGGGTTGTTTGTGTGTATCAACATAGTAAATGTCCTCAGTTGATTGTAAAATAATGAAGTCCCCAATTGATTGTGTGTATCAAGTTCACTGTGTGTGTAAGTGTGTATCAATGTCCCCATTTATATAGCAAAAATACATATTGTGAAATTTTGTGAAATTCTGCAAATTTGACAAAAATCAAAGTTAATTCATATTTAATAGAGTATAAGTAACAATTATGCACCGGAAATAAACTTCTAAATCCGTTATTTTCGAAGTCCCCAATTGGCGGTGTATACACCAAGTCCTGAGTTTGCACGTCTTGCCAACCTGTGTGTGTGTGTGTGTGTAAGATTGGATTAAAAAAACTTAGTTTAATTTTATAGTATTTTTGAAATAAAAAAAATATATATAACACATAATTAAAAACAAACAAACAGTCTTGAATAATAATCAGTAATGATGTGCAAATCAGAGTAAAAATTAAAAATGTACCTTTCCAAAATATGTTTATGTTAAAATTATTTCAGAAATAGGAAATATATTTCCATATGGTATATCGTATAATAAGGTAAATCAAATAAAAAATATTGGATAATTATGAATAAAATTTAATAATGATTTGAAATTTTCAAAACTTTCGTTGATGTTAAAATTATCTTTTAAAATCTATGTTAACATATAATCTAATATATAAGTAAGAAAAAAATCTTGAATAATAATGAATAAAGCACAATAATACTTTAAAATACTCTTTAAAACTTAAAACACTCTTTAAAAACTTTTGTTCATGTTACTAGTAATTTTTAAAATGAAATGTGTATATATGCAAGCATGTAATGTAAAACATATTAGATAAATATATAGAATTATAGAAAAAAAACTGGTCAGTAACGCAGAAAAATATTCTTAATTTAGCTGCACTGAGAAAGAATGTTAGCGTATCAGCCGTCACAATCAGTATGTAACCCTTTTTTTCTTTCTTTTTATTTTTTAATTGCGAAGCACTCCTGAAATAAAATAAAAAGATAAATCTTTCCTTCTACAAGAATGATTATATTAATGACGTCGGTTTTTGCCACTACGATCTGACCGAGATAAAAGAGCGGGAAAAAAAGCAATGAATCAGATGTTCATGTTATCATTCATAACCTTAAATGTGTTTACTAATACACTTACTTACGTTAACCGCAAATTTTTCCTTCTGAAGTTCAATAGCATTATTTCTAATAAAGAAAAATAAAGTTTTACTAGACGCGTAAAAAGATTTATGAAACACAAAGACGTGATGAAAAAATAATCTTTTTCCCATTGTAGTATTTCCATAAAAAATTAAATTCGCGTGGATTAAAAAAAAAAAAAAAAAAAAAAAAAAAAAAAGTTTTCATTAGCTTTCCTAGTTTGAAGGAACAGTCGTCTTCCTTAATATACATTCAAATAGAATTAGGATAAATTTTTTATATGCTAAACTGTGAAAAACAAAACGTTCCGTTTGATCGGCATCAATGGTAGTCTCGCGGGATGTGAGTACAAACAGCGCCGGCATGAATTGTAGTCTCGCGGGATCTGAGTACAATCGGTGCCGGCATCAATAGTGGTCGCTCGTCCCCAAGGGGTTAAATGCTATGTACTTCATATTATTCATGACTGTATCGTGTTATTTATATTATGCTCAGCTATATATATAAATTTTATTATATATGAAATAGTTTAATATAATTAAAATATGTCGCACAAAATTCCCTGTTTTACGATGGAATTCTTTTGTGTGGCCATGTAAATGAATAACTATTTTTTTAACGAATTTTTTAAAGAATGCATATTTTAGTGCATCTTGTAAATGCATATAAATTTTAATATGTTTGACAGGGTGTAACATCTTGAAAATTCCTTTGACACGATTTTTCCCATAGGCCGTAATGTAACGGCAAACCTTTGACTACCCCTGTAAGTAAACTAATCATGTAGAAACTTCATTTTCAATAGAGTTCGTGCTAGGGTAAATTTCAATAACATCTAAAAATTTTATGGTGATCCGAGTATATTTACAAGAGTTAAAGCATGGACAGACGAACCGAATGCATAAACACTTTTCAACTTTGTTGGAAAGTGCTAAAAATAAAGTGATGAAATAAATAATACAAAAATTCGTTTTTTAATTAATAGCATGGCGTCACTCAAAAATTGATATCATTATTTTTAAAATTCATATTTAAAATGCTTAGAGCCATATGATAAACAGCTGCTTCAAAACTTTTAATCGGCTAAGGGTTTTTTTTATTGATATTTTCTTCGCTTATTCAGACCAGAATTGAATTCATGGAGGGCCCGGGAGTGAAAATTCACCCCAGAGCAATGAAATGTCTCCCCCGGAAAATTTGAGATTTTGTGTTTTCAATGATCAAAAAGTGGAATTCTCACCTCCAGAACTCCATAATGTCCCCCTCGGTGAAAACTGTCTGCAGGGTCGGAACTATAAACTTGGAGGCCCCGGGGCAAAACCTCCGTGGGGGCCCCAAGGAGGGCAAATTGAAACTTTGTTTCGGACACAGTTTCTTTTTTTGCACACCGCTGTTTAAACGTACATAGTATGATAAGCCCAAAAATGACTAAAAAACGTTGAATTGGGCAACTCTACTCGGCAGGCACTTGGCGGCGACGCCACTTTTGCCGATCTCACTGAAGCTAGCATAGGGAAAAAAATAACGACTTCTGATAGGTTGAATACTTTAAAGAGCGTTTTATTTAGGTTCATTTTTGAGTAGTATATGTAACTTAATCATGCGTTTCTGTTTAAAAACCTTTTGAAAGATAGATTGTGATTTTTTTTTCGATTTTATGTATTTATTAATAGGTTGGCTGACCCATCCGGCGTTCCCGGGACCCGTTATGATAACCTTAAACAAACAATTAACACTTTTGAGCTATAATTAGTCAAAATTAAGCATAGGATATGAATTATTCGTTAGAATAATATTACAAAGAAATGCATAAAAAAATGGGTATATGCTTTAAAAAAGGCCCTTGGATCTTAATAAAAATATCAGGGTGTAGGTCCTGAAAGAAGAGTCCAAAACTCAACTTTAAAATTATGCATGGTGAACAAAAATTTGGTGCGATTTGGAACTGTGGTGCGATAATGAGTGGGTGAAACATGCATGGAGAACAAAAATTTCAAGGTCCCTGAGCCGGGACCATAGGGAGTCTCAGACTTTTAAATGGAATGTAAGAACATGGGAATAACTAAGTGAAAAAATAGTTCCAAAAATGAAGATTGGATTAAGAGAGGGCAGTTTAATAACAATTTATGGTACAAAATCTTCAAGGGGTCTGAAACCTATTTCGCATATAGTTGGATATAAAATATTTTTTGTAGTTATTAAAGTAATGGGAGGACGCTAAAGCTATGTTAAAGAAAATTGCAAGCAATCCGGATCATTTTTTAAGAAATTGCACCAACGGCCCTAAGAACGCGATTAATATTCAAAATTGGTGATAGCTAGACGGTCAGCTCTCTCATAATAAAATCTAATTTTATTTCCGTTTAAAGAAACAGATTTTTGAGAAATCTTTCATAATGAGAGCAGGTGTTCATCGCAGACAACTGGGCGCCAGTGGGTACTGGCATTTATAGATAACTTGTAATTTTTTTCAAATATTAAATTCATAAATTTAATATTTATATATCCAGATGACAAATTTTTTGCTGATTTCAAATATGTAAATTTCTTCACAGTTGCTCAGTTACAACCTTAGATATTAATTTTTTATTCTTTACTTGGAGGACTTGCTCTATTTAAAAGCGAATTTTTCGAAACCATAAATGATTTTTATATAAGGATTTTTTGGCACAATGTCAATTTTTTAAAAATACATTATTTGGATATTTTAAAGCTATACATCAAGTAATATCTTTAAATGCTGTTTAATAATATCTGAATTTAAAAAAATCCAAGGTTTTTTATTTAAAAAAAAGGTTTTTTTTAAAGTTAAAGAAATGTGGAAACACAAATTAATTAAAAAAAATAAAAAAATAAATAAATAAATTATAACACATAGTACATATTTTAAAGAGTAGTGAGCATCAAATAAGGGGTGGGGGAATCTTTTAGGGGCAGCGGTCAAATACTTAAAATTGTACTGTTTTCTACAATTTCAAATGCAGACTTTTCACTAAGCTGTGGGATAAATATTACTTATTTAATATAAAATGTTTAGATAGTTTATAACATATGATATAGATTTTAAAGAGTAGGGGACCTCAATTTATGGGTAGGGGGCAGGCAATAATTATTTTCGGAAGGGCGTGATCAAATATTTAAATCTGTACCATTTTAGATGTGGATTTTTCAGAATCCTGGGATAAATAATACTTATTTAATACAAAATTTTAAAAGTGTACCTACCCCTATTTTCGAATAATGATTTCATCAAATATCTTTAAGTCCAGAAAAAAGTTTTGTTAAGAAATGAGTTCGCACCATGGTGGTGGAATATGAAACTAAAAGATTCTAAACTCCCCACCCCTTTTTTTGCGTGTGTATGCAGCGCTTCTGCTAAATAGTACCATAGGCAGCGGTAATTCGGTTTGAGATTGGGTCTTTTAATAAGATTTTGCGGTGTCAATTTCAGTTTATTTAAGAATATCATTACGGGCCCGGACAACGCTGGGTGGCTCAGCTAGTATTTGAATAAACAATTTCGTATTACTTAAAAGGTGTAAAAAAAAAAAAAAAAAAAAAAAAAAAAAAAAAAAAAAATGAAAACATATTATTGACATGAGTCCTATTCTAATAAGAACCATCATAATAAAAATACAAATCTTTTCACAGTCAATACAAACAGCATGCAACAATAAGATGAAAAAAAAAAAAACATGTGTACCAAAAAAAAAAAAAAAAAAAAAAAAAAAAACATGCGCTTTTGAAGAAAGAAAAAAGGTGACTTAAATTATTACATAGGCATGACTAGGAGAAAACTTGGAATTAGAAAAGGTGAGCATTAATCTGATTTTAAATTTGGTCGTACTAACACTGCTTTATCTAGATTATATTTAGATGGGGAGATAAAAATTCTGCTTAATGTAAGCAAATTATGTTTCGTATCAAATTGTTGTTGTAAATCCATTATAAGAGAGTCCATTAAAATTGAACTGTGTAAAAATTTTGTTACCAATCATAGTTTTTCTTTTATTACTCTTAAATTATAATTAGAGTTTATAAATTCCTCTTGAAAGCTTGAATAGTATGAACCAAGTTGGAAATTAATTTTAGATCATGGTCTATTTTTTATTTATTGTTTTTACAATAGACCCCTTGCATTGACGTCACAACAGCGGCTGTTCCTCTTATCTGGTGCACATGACGCCATAATCTGGAGCACAAACGAACCATCATAATTCCCCATTTGCCGTTTAAAGCAACTGTGGTCTATCTGTTTAATTTTGATTTTTCTTATTCTTGCATTATTTTTCTAAATACTTAAAAAATGAAGCGAAAATTACTATTTTTATAAATGTGAAACACCACATTTGCCTTATGTTTGGGCGCCAGATGAAGCATGTGACGTCACGTGCAAGGGGTCTATAGAGTACTTGGCTTTTGTTTACATCTCATTGTCGCATGCCATTTGTATTGACCATGAAACAATTTGCATTTTTATTTTTATTATGACTATGGTTTTTATTTGAATTGGACCGAAACATGTCAATAATACTTTTGTTTTAATTTTTTGTTACACCTCTCTCAAGTAATATGAAATTGTTTATTCGAATGTTTATATAAAAGGTGAAGTTCTTAAAATCTTGCGAGTTAAAAATCTGATAGATTTAATAAACTTTTTATGATACTTTTTGAAAATAATAACTCAAAACTATGAAAAACACAAAGAATTAATATTTGAAAAAATAGGAAAATTTCTGCTCTTCTTTCAAAGCTGCCGAGCATGAATTAAAGCAGAAATAATAAATTTCTTGTATGAATACTTTTTTTGATATAAAGTCTTTTATTTCCATTTATATATTATTAATTATGTGTTTTAAAACACATAATAAAGAAAGAGAAAAAAATAAAAGTAACTATAATTATAGTTACTTTTATTTTTTTCTCCTAGCTACTGTTAAGAATCATGTTTTGCGGAGTGGAACATCAGATTGCCGATTGGAAAATTTATAGCAAATTTGTTGCGACATACAAGATTATCATTGTAAATAAAAATTGTAATAAAAGTATTGTAATTGTAAATAAAAATAAAGCTTTTTTCCCCACATTTTTATTATATGTTTCTCTTTAAAGTTGAATGATCTTACACAGTAACTCTTTAAACATTCCTTGATATATATAACATTGATGAAATTTATTAAATATATTTTATAATAAATTAGATTTATCCTCGTTTTGTACATAATCTAGATTTTTAACTAATTACATTGCTCACAATTTGACCATGGCATTGTATTTTTTTTTTCAAAATTAATATAAAATAATTTAAATAGTTGTTTTTATGTAATAATACCCTTTTACATTTTTTTATTTAACTGAAATGTATGACTATAAATAAGAAACTTAATTTTATAATATCTAAATAATTCACAAGATTTTTTTTCATTCAATTTTGTTGAAAAAAAAAAGAGCTTTGATGTTAATTAATATGTTGAGTGACACGCCAGACACCAGTGTCTAACACTGAATTTTCCCATTTAGGCAGCTTCAGTCACTGGTACACTGTAAAATGAGATATAAAACTACTGATTTTATTTAGAATTTAAAAGAAAAGTCTATTATTCATCAAATGTGAAACCTTTCAGTTGATGGTAATGGATAATAGAGATGGGCAATATCGTTCCTTTTAAGGAACCGTTCCAGCCAGATTCGTTCACCAAAAAAAGGAACGATTCCGTCAAAGGAGCGATTTTGAGAAAAAGGAACGAATTCGAGAAAAAAGGACGATTTCAAGAAAAAAAGGAACGAATCCGTAAAAAAGGAACGATTCCGACAAAGGAACGATTTTGAGAAAAAGGAACGAATTCGAGAAAAAAGGGCGATTTCAAGAAAAAAAGGAACGAATCCGTAATAAAAGGAACGAATCCGATAAAAATGGAACGAATCCGAGAAAGAAAGGAACGACTTCGAGATAAAAAGGGAGGAATCCGATAAAATAAGATGGATTTTTTTTTAAAAAAAAGGTTCCAAGGGAAAAAAACGCGTCCAAAACTATTTTACGAAAAAGCGAACGAATCCGGAAACAGGGATAACAGATCTCGGAGCGACATGCAATCCCTAATATTTATTATTTATAACTAATTTATTTTCTTACGTATTAATTTTTTTCATATCATTTCTTATCGTTTGCTTTAATTTTTAAATATTTTGGACAGATCATTTTATTTTTAAGAGTTCATTTTATTCATCTGAGTGCGCTATTAATTAGCATAGTTATTTCTAATCCCCATAATATAAGTATTCCCTGACTTTATGATTTATTGTATTAAGCATAATTCCTCTTGAAAATTTGCATTTGGTTGACCTTTCATTTATCGCTATAGTTTATCCATGAAATTTTACTGTAGCTTTGGTTTTGGTCATCAGGCTGTTGCGGCGGTCTATTAGATTTTCAATGTAATCATTGCTTTCCCCTCCAAAATCTGTCGTCAAATGACCTTCGATTTATTTTATTATTTTTGCGTAGGAAATTTCTTTATTGATCTAATATTTGATATCGGGGTCTATGATTTGTTTCCTCTTCAAAATTCACTCTAACGTAATCTTTAACTTATATATCGGTCCTCGTAACCGGCCGTTTCCAAGTTGGTCCATTTCAGTACGATTCCTCAGGAATTGGGAATTTCGGAGTCTGCCCATTTCGAGAAAATTCCTAGAAGTCCATCTATTTAGGAATTAAGGGTGTATTCGAAAAAAATATTTTTCCACCTTGAACAGCTCGAAAATTTCCGATACAGTTTTAGACACATTTTTACCCCTTTCCGGCACACTGTGCCCGGTCTGGGATACCTAATTTTAATTCCAAACTTCCAAACGGCACCAATAACATTTTAGTAAAATTTTGCTTTTGCAACAAAGGCTTAAATTAAGGAATTCAAAGTATCTAAAAAAATCGTTTGTGAATTCCGGTGTCAGTCAATATTTTCTTATTTTACTAACAGATTTTTCCCGTGCCGGAAAGGGTTAAAAGTAGATACATGAAACTTGCTGAGATGATTTTTAAAGAGATGTATAACAGGCCACGTGATTTTTTTTTTTCGCTCAATGTGCTCGTGTGTTTTTCGCTCGTGCCACAGCGCATGTTGAGAGGCAGACTCCCTCCTCCTAGTTCATGCTACGTCATGATGTCACGTCTTTTTTGTAGCAAATTTTGCCTGCTTTCTGAATTTCCTTTTTTCCAAAAACTTTTAATTAAATACACTGCTCAAAACAATTAAAGGATATTTGAAGTTTTATATAAAATAAAGATATAAACGAAATTTTTTTGCCGAAAATAGAAGAAGAAAATCACAAATGCAAATTTTTCTGGTTTTCAAACTATGGAGTATGCAAATTTTGAGTTCGACGTCAAAAACGTCGCTTCAGCGGCAGCGAATGAAATTTGACTTTCAACTGGATAAAAGAGAATGAAGACAAGGATGATCGGCATTCAGTGATTGCTTTGTTTCGATGAGTACGATGTCTCAGCGAAGTCATTTGACAGATTCAGAAGCTTGGAGAATTGTTGGTAGATTAGAAGGGGGCCAAACTCAAGCCGAAGTAGCGCAAGCCATTGGAGTGTCACAAAGTGTCATTTCCAGGATCTGGAACCGTTTTTTGGAGAGTGGATGTGCAGGCCGAAGACCAGGGCAAGGTCGTAGACGGGTAACAACGCCCAATGAAGCTCGGAGACACCGAAACATGAACGACTCTTCTCCAACAACACCTTCGCTCGGCTACAGGCACCACGATTTCAACTCAGACTGTCCGAAACCGGCTCCATGCTGTAGGTCTGTATGCTCGCCGATCGATGGTATGTGTTAGATTAGCATCAAGGCATCGTCGCGACAAAAGGGAGTGGGCAACCGAGCATGTCAACTGGAGGAGAAATAAATGGAGCAATATTCTGTTTTCTGACGAGTCCCGTTTTTCTGTGCATCCGGATAATAGGCGTATTTTCATCTGGAGGGACCGTGGCAGTATAACCCTGCGTTCGTGCACGAAAGTGTCAGATTTGGCGGTGGAGGAGTGTTGGTGTATGGTGGCATCCAGTGTTCTTGCTGACATTTGACTAACGTTAGTAATTTGGCTAATTAAAAATAAAAAACATTCGCCAAATGAAAAAAAATATTAGCCAAATAGATTTGCCATGTAACACAAAATAAAATTATCTTTAACCCTTTAATGTACCCCCTTTTTAGCTCACAGGCTATCATAGCCTGAGAGCTTATGTGCCCGTCCGTTCTGTATGTTCGTTCGTGCGTAACGCGATAACTCGTGATAAAAATATCCGATCCACTTGAAATTTTGTATGTAGGTATATCCTGACAAGGCGCTTCCCTGATTAGTTTTTGGAGTTCATTCGATTTGTATAAGAGGGGGAAAGAGGGGCGCATGCCCTCCCCTTAGTTGATATAAATGGGATTTTCATGCAGAATTAAGTTTTCGTTCAAAATTTAGATTAGGATCATTCTGATGAGGCGATTCCGTGACTGTTATTAGGTGTTCATTGAATAAGTATAAAGGGGAACAGGGGTTCTAATGCCCCCCCCCTTAATTTATATAAATGTGTTTTTCAAGCAGAATTTTCAGATTTCGTTCAAATCTCTGAATAGTTTTGGAAGTTTAATGGTTAAGTATAAAAGAGGGGGATAACTCCTTTTAAATTATATAAATGCTAAATGGGTTTTTATTAAGAATTATCTCATTTGCTCTGAATTTTAGATATAGATTTTTTATATGATAAAGCATGTCTTTGATAGTATAGGAGGTTCAATGATTAAGTATAAAAAAAGAGGAAAGGGGAGAGCTGTTTCCCCTTCTTAATTTTTTTTTCGAACGGAATTAACCCTTGAAAATATAAGGCTTTAATGTACAATTAGTATTTGTAGCCTGTGAGCTCAATGCCATCAGTTTAACTGGGCAGTATTCTTTATTTAATATGTTCTAAAATAACCTAAGTTTTTATAACTGTGACAGTGATTGTTATTAATCTAATTTCAACTATCTGCTACCAATATAAAAAATATGTATATATTAATATGTATATTATATCCTATCAAAAACATGAATGTGAAAGAACGCCAAGTTCGTAAAAGGTTTCGCTAATAAAAGAAGTGAGATCTAACTGCAAACCAAGTTCTTTCGAAGCTCCTTAAATCATAGCTCCTGTCATGCATGATATTCTTCAATTGCTTAAAATGATTTGGTATGTTACTTGTTATTCAATAGAGCGACTTACAAGTTTTATGTTATTCTAATTTCTCTATTTAATTGATCAGAACTTAAAGTTGATCACTTAATTTATCAATACCTTAACTTCAATGTAGTTCGAACACTTGATTGACTAGATCTTTGCCAATCAGATTCTAGATTAAATTATACTTTTACTCAAACATTAAAGTTAGGGGCTGAAAACTTGCCAAGTCGCTCTGTTGAATAACAAGTAACATACCAAATCATTTTAAGCAATTGAAGAATATCATGCATGACAGGAGCTATGATTTAAGGAGCTTCGAAAGAACTTGGTTTGCAGTTAGATCTCACTTCTTTTATTAGCGAAACCTTTTACGAACTTGGCGTCCTTTCACATTCATGTTTTTGATAGGATATCATTATTTTTTGTCAAATCACTTCTTTTATTAGCGAAATCTTTAATGAACTTGGCATTTTTTTCACATTCATGTTTTTGATAGGATATCATTATTTTTTGTCAAATAAGTCGGTATTTCTTTCCTTTTTGAAATAACTTGGCTTAATATTAAATTTGTTTTATTTAATATTAATTAATCTTACAGCTTTTTCCTGCGTTTATTCACTGTTTCTTTCAGTCAAATTTAAAACTTTTAACATTAGGACTGCTTATGTTCCTTTAAATTCCACTAATAAGGATGTTTCTTTTATGTGATTGGTACTAATTGATTATCTCGACGACCAAAAAAGTTTGTCTCCAACTTGGTGATATATCGCCAAACTGACGACAAAAATTACCCGCCAAAAGTGATGCTAACTTGGCGCTATTTCTGGTATTTCGCCAAATTCCCATAGACTCCAATTGTAATCTGGCAATTTATCCAATACTGTTGTTAGAGCAAGGACTGCCGCCATCATTTTGACTTTTTTTTAATCGGTTTGCTAACTTCCCAATATTGCTAATATTGCTATTTAGAACGTTTTTAGAACGCTTTTCGCGCATTTTTACCCCTTTTAAATTTTGTATTTGTTAACAAATGTTCTTAGTAATCATTTGTATCTTATAAGTAATAAACATGCCAAATTTGATGTTTCTAGGCCCTTAACATACAGCCATCGCATTTTTAGAATTATTTTTACTCTTTTAATTCCTTTGGATTAGTGGCATTGACATAAGATATAGCCTATATTGGAGCAAGGAATGTCACCATCCTTTTGATATCATTACTTTTAAGATCGGGTGGTTGTTTGCTGAGACTGAGATTGTTTAAAAATCCCAATTTAGAACAGTTTTAGAACGCTTTTCGTGCATTTTCACCCTTTTTGAATTCTTTATTTTTTAGCAAATGCCCTTAGAGATCATTTTTATCTTATAAATAAGTAACATGCCAGATTTTGTGCTTCTACGCTCTTTAGTAAAACAAAAATCTCATTTTTAGAATGTTTTTTGCTTCTTCACCCTCTTATGGTTAATGGTATACACATAAAATATAGCATATATTTGAACCGGGGTGAATACCATCATTTTGGTACCATTAATTTTGGAATCGGATCATAGTTTCAGAAATTAGCTCCGATACTCGCCAAAAAAGACGCCAACTTGGCACTATTTCTGATATTTCGCAAAATTCCCATAAACTCTAAAATGCCAAACTTTATAATTCTAGTCCCTTAATATACAGACATCGCATTTTAATAACGTTTTATGCTCTTTTACCCCGTTTGGGTTAGTGGCATCGACATAAGATATAGCCTATGTTGGAGCAAGGACTATCATCATCATTTTGATATCATTACTTTTAAGATCGGTTTGTTGTTTGCTGAGATTGTGTTAAAATCGCTATTTAGAACGTTTTCAGAATGCTCTTCGCGGATTTCCACCCCTTTTAAATTTGGTATTTTTTAGCATATGTCATTAGAGATCATTTATCTATACTAATATTATAAAGAGGAAAGATTTGATTGTTTGTTTGTTTGAATTGAATAGGCTCCGAAACTACTTGACTGATTTGAAAAATTCTTTCACCGTTGGAAAGCTACACAATTTCCGGTGAACATAGGCTAATTTTTAATTGATTTATTCAAATATTTTCCTTAATATAGTTCAAAATTTCATTATTTTTCATACAGAATCAATTAAAATTTTTCCGATAAAAAATAACCATTTTTCTTTCACGTTGCCAATAAAATCAAAATCTGGGATAATAATATCTCCTCGGCAATTAATTTTCAATTGAACAGTATCCACGTGAAAAATTAAAATAAAAATAATTCAAAGGAAAATAAATATGACGTCATACTTGAAAAAAAACTATTTTATTATATAAGACGCACAAATATCGGTTACGTTAATAAGAGGTTCTCTGCGAAAAATGGCGACATAATTAGAAGTAAAGTGAACGAGAAAGAATTAAATTATTATTAAAATATTTGATTTGGAAAAATATGATGACATAATTTAAATAACAGGAATTTTGAAATATTTGTTAAAAGAACAAGAGGCATGGATATATGTAACTAATAAAAATCAGTAAATAATGACGTCACATCTATACCCAATATTATAAAGAGGAAAGATTTGATTGTTTGTTTGTTTGAATTGAATGGGCTCCGAAACTACCTGACGGATTTGAAAAATTCTTTCACCGTTGGAAAGCTACACTATTTCCGGTAAACATAGGCTATATTATATTTTAAAAAAAGGGGGGGATCCTTACTAAAATGCCAATAATGTAACCCAAGGTGTAGAAAAATGACCTTAAAAAATCCGGTACTTCTCTATTATCCCGCCGACCAATTTTGCCAAATTATACAAATCGCCAAACTAATATCCAAATTTTACATATCGACATAATTTTTATTTTAAATAACGAAAAAACAAATAATTAGTGGAATATTAATAAAAATTCAAATAAAAAAACGAAATTAATATCACTTAATGACATTTTAAACACGTGAATCTTATTTAATGTCATTGAATGTGACATTCACGATTATCCATTATTGGCATTTAATCTTATAGTTTGGCGATAATTTTTTGGTCGATGGGATAACCTAGAAGTACCAAAAATCCTTACATCGCGTGCGCTGCGAATACTATTGATTATAAAACAAAATAATGTACTACGACTTTGCAGAACGTATAATTATCTAAAAAAATGTCGCGACAGCATATGTCTAACTGTTATAGTTACGTCACAATAAGTGTTTTTGGCACAGATATCATATACGCACCACATTGGCATATGCTTCCCCCCCGCCAATTTGGCATTGCACATCTGTGCCAAGGAGAAAGATCCGTTTAATAAGTTTATAACAGTTGTTAGGGGAATAAAATGAAAAAAGTTAAAAGATTTCAGTGAAATGGGCTGATTAAATAATATAAATGCATGCATTCAATCTATTATTACATATAAAAGAAAGTCTGGATTTCGTATTAATCACAGCACAAAAAAAATCTACCGGACCCATAATCTTGAAAATTGGGGAAAAAATACTTCTTATAGCACCGAGCGCCGCTAAGAAGGGATTTTCGAAAATTCCACCCCTAAGGGGGGTAAAAAAAAGAACGAACTTTAAAAAAATTCCTTAAAAATCGGCTTATGTAGTTATTTATCAACTGATAACATACTTTAATGTATTTTTCCATTCTGAATCGAATGGTACCAAGCAAATTCTTTTAAATCCAGTAGTTCGTGAGATACTTCCCATTTTCCTAATTTGGCGATGTCTTCGGCGCAAAAACCTGAAATTTTCAATCCTTATCTATATATATAAAAGAAAGTCTGGATTTCATATTAATCACAGCACAAAAAAATCTACCGGGCCCATAATCTTGAAAATTGGGGAAAAAATACTTCTTATAGCACCGAGCGCCGCTAAGAAGGGATTTTCGAAAATTCCACCCCTAAGGGGAGTAAAAAAAAGAACGAACTTTTAAAAATCGGCTTATGTAGTTATTTTTCAACTGATAACATATTTTAATGTATTTTTCCATGCTGAATCGAATGGTACCAAGCAAATTCTTTTAAATCCAGTAGTTGGTGAGATACTTCCCATTTTCCTAATTTGGCGATGTCTTCGGCGCAAAAACCTGAAATTTTCAATCCTTCTATATAGATTAGATTTTGTAGTCAATTCAATTGATACCATTTTGTAGACGATTCAATTGGTACCATATTTTAATGTATTTTGCCATGCTGAATCGAATGGTACCAAGCAAATTCTTTTAAATCCAGTAGTTTGTGAGATACTTCACATTTTTCTAATTTGGCGATGTCTTCGGCGCAAAAAGCTGAAATTTTCAATCTTTATATATAAAAGAAAGTCTGGGGGTTTTTTTTTTTATATTAATAATCGCACAAAAAAAAAAAAAATCTATTGAAGCTGCACTTTGGAAGTGAGTTCTATAATCAGGTTAACATGATTATGTAAGCTATATTTAATTCTCAATATATATAAAACGCAAAGTAAAATTTCATTCCGGCCTCTTATAAATTAAGTTCTACTAGATAGATTTTAATAGAACTTACATTGTTAGTTGGATAATTTTTCAGAAATTTTGTAACAATTGTAATATAGCATTCTACATTGTTTAAATGAATACTTATGGAGATATTTTAAATCAGATGAACCCAATTACAAAAGGTTGGCTTTATTTTAAAGGTTCCACTGAATGAATTTTTATGTGATTAAAACTGTTAACATGTTGAGCGCTACGTCATTCGTTGGTGACTAACTTTGAACTTTATGTTTAGATGACTGCCTCTTCGCCGATGACATACAGACTAAAATACAATATAAAACTAAAAATTACTATGATATAAAAATTTCGTTTGATTTAAAGTAAAAAAAAAAAAAAAAAAAAAAAAAAAAAAAAAACTGACCAGCGTAGCGGGCGAAGGCTGCTAGTATCTTATAAATAATTAACATGACAAATTTTGTGTTTCTGGGCCCTTCAATAAAACAAAAATCACATTTTTAGAATGTTTCTTGCTTCTGAACCCTCTTTCGGTTAGTGGCACAGACATAAGATATAGTCTATATTTGAACCGGGGCGGATGCCATCATTTTGGTACCATTACTTTTGAAATCGGTTCGGTAGTTTCAGAGATTAGTCCCGATACTCGCCAAAAATGACGCCAACTTGGCACTATTTCTAGTATTTTGTGAAATTCTCATAAACCGCCATTGTAATCCAATAATTTATCTTCTAACAACCATTAATGTTTAATTAATGGTGATTTCTGATTTTTTCCTATTTATAGATCCAATAACCTAACTCCACACCAAATTTCAACTTCCTAAGTCACCTGAAAGTAGTCAAACATTTCTATGAGTGAGTCAGTGAGTCAGTGGGAATAACAGTGGTTTTCTGACGTCAATTTCACGTGAACAGTAAAAGATTTTTAAAAAAATTTATAGGATTCGGAAATTAGAAGATGGTCTTACACGACACAAAAAACTGCAATTGTGTAGGTCAAATAGAATTTAAGTTATTGAGGGGTCAAAAGTGGCCCGAAATGTTTCGGGTAATATAAACCACGGCCGGTGTGTCGACTTTTACTTTTTGAACTTGGCTGACACACTGCCGTGTGTCTAGATATCATATTATATATGTATATTATATATATATGAATATGTATGAAAAACGAAAAAGCAAAATTTGAGCACTAGCAATTTGTCGAATGGAATCGCTTGTTTACTCGCCAAATGAAGAATTTAATCGCAATTTGGCGCATTGGCGAGCGACAGCGAGAACACTGGTGGCATCTCCATTGACGGGCGCACTGACCTCTACATCATTCGAGATGGAGCTCTGACTGGTCGCCGATATAGGTATGAGATCCTCAGACCTATTGTAGTCCCTTACGCTGCTGCAATCAGAGATTACTTCATTTTAATGGACGATAACTGCAGGCCACATCGTGCAAACCTGGTGGAGGATTTCCTTTTCGAGGAAGGAATCGTTCGAATGGAATGGCCAGCGTGTTCTCCAGACATTAATCCAATCGAGCACGTTTGGGACGCTCTAGGAACACGAGTTTCTGGCCGCCAACAACCTCCACAAACTCTCCAAGAACTGGAAAGAGCTCTTCTGGAAGAGTGGGGCAGAATACCCCAACTCGTCATTAATAGCCTCATTGAGTCCATGCCTCAAAGGTGTTCAACGTTGCTGGCCGCCCGTGGAAATCATATCCCCTACTGATAATGATTTTCTTTGAAGAAAACACCTTTTCTTATTCTTTTTTTCTCATATGCACAAATTGTGTTTTTTTCCTTTTGTACACAAATGCGTAATAAAATGCATTTTTTTCTGCCAAACATGTGTAATTTATTCTCATATAACCTACTATGTCTGTCGACCATGTATCAATCAGCTAAAGGGTTTCCCAGATACAAAATCCACCTAAAACTGCAATATCCTTTAATTGTTTTGTGCTGTGTGTGTATATATATATATATATACATATATATATTAAAATTAATATTTTTTATTATAATACCCAAAATTAAACGTATTTTGGGTATCATTTTACCTTTTCTTTCTTTTTTTTTTTTTTTTTTTTTTTTTTTTTTTCTTATCTTGATGGAGGATTTTTGTGAGAAATAAAAAATTCGGATTCAGCGATCCCAAAACATAAAGTAAGTCTTACATGAAAAATTCGGAGGAGTAACGGGAGAGCGAAGACATATCATGCGATTGGTTAACCTCCTCAGTCCTGATGTCGCCTATAGGTGACACAAAAGAACATCCATTAAGTTCATTTAATGCAATCTAATTTAATAAATCTTTTAATTTAATTTAAAATTGTTAAAATTACTTCTAGAGGTTTTTACTAAATGCGTGCATATTAGAGGCATCCATACATACCGATACATCTTTGAATATGTTTTACAGTAATTTTAAACTAGTTTTTGTGGTCCTTCTTAATATTTGTCTTCGATTTGAGGAATTTAAGTGGAATTGCATAACGTAGTGCATGTAGCGCCGCGGCGCATGTTGAGAGGCAGGCTTCCCTCTACCCTTTCATCTTACGTCTTAGTCATGCATCGTATTTGTTGCAAATTTTGTATACTTTCAAAATTTCTGCATACTTTTTAACTAAAACGATAAAATAATTGATTTTTTTCTTAAATAACTTTTTTTTTTTGGGGGGGGGGGAGGAGGGGAGTATTTTACCAAATTTTAGGGGAGTTGCCGAGGAAAATTTTTGGTGGGAAGTTGAAAATTCGGATTTAGCGAATTAAAAAACATAAAAAAAGCCTTTTTCCAGAATTATCATGAATTTTGCTAGGTAGCGAACCAATACAGTCTCTATTACCTGGACTATTGTTCAAACAGATTTTCCTCTATGTAATAAACCTCAATGTAAGTTGATTAAAACAATCTTCGAGAGTTTCTAGATTGTTTTTTAATCATCTCCTTCAGGAAAGAAAAACAAGACGCCAAACTTATGAAGTGATACATGAGCGAGCGCTATTAGCTGGTCTTATTTTTCTTTTGACAAAGAAGATTCTCAAATTCAAATTATACTTGAGGAAAAACAGCATGAAACCGAAATATACATAAAAGTGCGAACTATTAAAATAATCGAAAATCAGTTATTATCCCATTAAAGTGCAATTTTTATGACATGATGATGTATTTCTTATATTATTCAAAACCGTTTCAAATAATTTTTGAAGTGAAAACTTCTTTAGCGGCGCTGAGCACTTTTTGTATGGGTAAAAACTTCCAAACTCGCGTCAGGGTCACGTGATGCTGATCGAAAAAGCGTAAGATCGAGGGGAAGGGAGAGGAACTAGTATCTCCACTCTTTCTACCGTGCCTGAGTATGCTGCTCCGTTTAGGCGGCACAGGGCGCTTGCGCGAATGTCCGTGTGTGTTTTTTTAAGTTATAATTGTATTTAAGTTTAACAACTTATACTGTTAATAGATGGAATAAAACGTTATGAAAGAAAAAGTATGACATTGTGCATTGATTATGCTGCAGTTTCCAACTACTTTTTTTCATTTTTTTTATTGTATTTAAATAATAACAACATAAATTGATACCAAATGGAATGAAAAGTTAAGAAAGAAAAAACATGACATTGCACATCAATTATGCTGCACTTTCCAACCATTTTTTTTCAATTCCTTAAATTTTCAATTGTATTTAAAGTTTAACAACTTACATTGTTATCAAATTGAATAAAAAGTTAAGAAAGAAAAGACATGACATTGCTCATCGATTATACTACACTTTTCAACCAATTTTTAAAATTATAATTGTATTTAAAGTTTAACAACATATACTGTTACCAGAAGGAATAAAATGTTAAGAAAGAAAAAATATGACATTGTGCATCAATTATGCTGCACTTTCCAACCACTTTTTTCAGTTTTTTAAATTTTTGATTGTATTTAAATAGTAACAACATAAATTGATACCAAATGGTATAAAAAGTTAAGAAAGAAAAACATGACATTGCACATCGATTATGCTGCACTTTTAAACCTTTATATATATATATATATATATATATATATATATATATATATATATATATATATATATATATATATATATATATATTTTCAATTGTTTTTAAAGTTTAACAACTTATATTGTTATAAAATGGAATAAAATGATAAGAAAGAAAAGACATGATATTGTACATTGATTATGCAGTACTTTCCAACCAATTTTAAAAATTGTAATTGTATTTAAACCTTAACAATTTATACTGTTACCAGAGGGAATAAAATGTTAAGAAAGAAAAAGTATGACATCGCGCATTGATTACATTGCACTTTCCAACCATTTCTCTCTCTTTTTTTTTTTTAATTTTTGATTGTATTTAAATAGTAACAACATAAATTGATACCAAATGGAATAAAAAGTTAAGAAAGAAAAACATGACATTGCACATCAATTATGCTACATTTCAAAAACATTTTTAAAAATTTTATTTTTTATTGTATTTAAATAATAACAACATAAATTGATACCAAATGGAATAAAAAGTTAAGAAAGAAAAAACATGACATTGCACATCAATTATGCTGCACTTTCCAACCATTTTTTTTTCAATTGTATTTAAAGTTTAACAACTTACATTGTTATCAAATTGAATAAAAAGTTAAGAAAGAAAAGACATGACATTGCTCATCGATTATACTACACTTTTCAACCAATTTTTAAAATTATAATTGTATTTAAAGTTTAACAACATATACTGTTACCAGAAGGAATAAAATGTTAAGAAAGAAAAAATATGACATTGTGCATCAATTATGCTGCACTTTCCAACCACTTTTTTCAGTTTTTTTAATTTTTGATTGTATTTAAATAGTAAGAACATAAATTGATACCAAATGGTATAAAAAGTTAAGAAAGAAAAACATGACATTGCACATCGATTATGCTGCACTTTTAAACCTTTATATATATATATATATATACATATATATTTTTTCAATTGTTTTTAAAGTTTAACAACTTATATTGTTATCAAATGGAATAAAATGATAAGAAAGAAAAGACATGATATTGTACATTGATTATGCAGTACTTTCCAACCAATTTTAAAAATTGTAATTGTATTTAAACCTTAACAACTTATACTGTTACCAGAGGGAATAAAATGTTAAGAAAGAAAAAGTATGACATCGCGCATTGATTACATTGCACTTTCCAACCATTTTTCTCTCTTTTTTTTTAAATTTTTGATTGTATTTAAATAGTAACAACATAAATTGATACCAAATGGAATAAAAAGTTAAGAAAGAAAAAACATGACATTGCACATCAATTATGCTACATTTCAAAACCATTTTTAAAAATTTTAATTGTATTTAAAGTTTAACAAAATATACTGTTACCAGATGGAATAAAAAGTTAAGAAAGAAAAATCATGATATTGTGCATCGATTATGCTGCACTTTCCAACCATTTTTTAAAAAATTGTATTTAAAGTTTAACAACTTATATTGTTTGATTACTATTCAATTTGTTGCAAGATTCAGAAGATACGGTCGTCCAGCAGCAGGAGTAGCTATTTATAAAAGGTTGTTTGATGTAATGGGCATATATTTCCACAATTCATATGAATGTGCATGTGAGGTACACCAGTATGTTTAGTAGCAATGTTTTTGATATCAGTGATATATGTGTTTGTTGTTGCCACTCTGAAAATGAAAAACTAATTGTATTGGTTGCCATTTATATTTCACCGGATAAGTCTTTAAGTGCAAATGAGAATTTTTGTATGAAAATTATTTATTTGTTCTTAAGAGGCTTCTGAATTACTTCAAGATAGAATTGGAAAGAGATTTGATGATTTGCCGATGATTTTGAGTAGGGATTTCAACATCAACTTTGTGGATGATGAAAATCTACAATTAATTGAATTTTTAAATAGAAAATTTGATTTAACAATGACCAACCGTCGCAATCTTAGCACAGAGAAATAAAAAATTACAATTGATGCAGTCATTACAAGATATTTAAATAGAATTGAATCAAAATTGTTTGCTATATATTTTAGTTACCATAAACCTATAATATCAAATCTAGAATATAATGATAATAATGATGATGATGATGATGGAAGAATTGTTGAAATGGGGATGAAAATTCATAAGTTTTATGGGTATTTATTTCAAAGAATACCAACTGACGATATTTCATATTTCATGCATTTGTAAATTTATGTTTTAAGCAATAGATTGCAATTTTTGTATGTAAAATAATATGCATTATTTTTCATGTACAATAGCGCATTAAATGAAAATTGTAATATAATTTTTGTAGCAGTAGTTTATAATAATGAATAAAAAACACTTCATTTAAAAGTATTTTCTGCACAATAAAATATGTCCATACGACTAAAAAAATACACACATAATTGTTCAAGTTTTCACTTCTGTCGGCACTCCCGGAGTGCCTTTTTCTTTTTTTTTCTTTTAATCTTGTTTTTCTTGAAAATTCATTATATATATATATATATATATATATATATAATTTCATATGATATATTTACCAATTAGAAAAAGTATTAGTGCATGTATCTAAGTCTATATGGTGTTCCATTACCTTCGGATCCTGGTATTCAATCGATAAAGCACGTTTAGGTTTTCTATTCGAATCCTAGCTGGGGCATTTTTTTCACTCAGATATAAAAAATCAACTTTGTAAATTATTTCTTTTAGATCAATTATGCATGAACACGTCAAATAATATTGTAATTAAGTCACAGATGACAGTAAATAATTTGTAACAGACAATATCTTCTGTCGCAGACATTTAGCCGACAACAAAATCACCGACAAGACAATTAGCATACAGAAAATAAACGTCGACAGGACGTTTAGCCGACAAGTACATTTAGCAGACACGTACATTTAGCCGACAGGACATGTAGCCGAAACGTACATTTAGCCAACCGGACATTTGGCCGAAACGTACATTTAGCCGACAGGACATTTGGCCGAAATGGACATTTAGCAGACAGACAATAAGGAAAGGGCAGCTGACGTCACTGTGGGCTCTTATTTGTGTGGGCAAGCTGTTTTCGCCCGTGCTTCGTTATAGCACAGACTCTACATATGAATTCAGGCATTCTGATTGGTCTACAAATTTTATTATGATTGTCTGCTTGCTATGATTGGGCTACGCCGTCAAGATGATTCCTACAATGGTCGCTATGACAAAAATGTAGCGGTAGATTGGTTGACAGAAGTGTTTGTTTGTAAACATGCCCTAACTGGCCGAACGTAACATTTAGCCGACAGGACATTTAGCCGACAAGACAATTAGCCGACAAGACAATTAGCCGACAAGACGATTAGTCGACAGGTCAATTAGCCGACAAGACGATTAGCCGACAGGACATTTAACCGACAGGTCGATTAGCCGACAGGACAATTAACCGACAGGTCGATTAGCCGACAGGACATTTAACCGACAAGACGATTTGCCGACAGGACATTTAGCCGACAGGACATTTAACCGACAAGACGATTTGCCGACAGAGCATTTAATCGATAGGACGATTTACTATTAGATTTACCGACAGGTAGTAATTAGGTTATAGTTAGTTTATAGTTAGGTCATGGCAAGATTATAGTTATTTTTAACCGACTTCCAAAAAGGAGAGGAGGTTATCAATTCGACTAGTATGTATTTTTTTTATGTATGTTCACCGATTACTCCGAAACTTTGCAACCGATTTCTGTTATTTTTGTCTTAAATGAAAGATAATGCTCTCGAATTGGTACCACTTTGGTTTCATTGAAATTGGTTCAGTACTTTTTTTAGTAATTAGGCAAAAACTAATGAAATTAGTGTTTTTTCGCCAATAAAAAGTGTTGAATTAGTCCACCGGACACACTGCAGACAGAATGGTCGAGCGGTCTAAGGTGCGGAATTTCACCTCTGGTTCTCAAAAAAGGTAGCATGGGTTCGAAACCCACCCCTGCCATAATTTACATCAATGCATATTTTACAATGTTTTTTTCCGTATTACAATTTTTATTATTAACCCGCTTCAGGAAAGGAAGAGGAAGTGATGAATTCGACGCATATGTATTTTTTTCTATGTATGTTCAGCGATTACTCCGAAACTTTCCAACCTATTAATTTGGTTTTTGTGTTAAGTAAAAGAGATTATTCTCGAATTGGTACCACTTCCATTTCATTGAAATTGATTCAGTACATTTTTAGTAATTAAGCAAAAACTAATAAAATTAGTGATTTCTCGCAAATTAAAAGTAACATGGACTATACGCTGATCGACTGGAGCGAAGTCAGGATGGCCGAGCGGTCTAAGGCGCCAGATTTAAGCTCTGGTTCTCGAAAGAGAGCGTGGGTTCGAACCCCACTCCTGACATAATTTGCAATATTTTTTACCGACTTCAAAAAATTGTTAATTTTTAACTAAAAGAGAAAAATAAACTTTTCTATCAAAATTGAACCGACTTCAAAAAGTCCTTCCGGCAATGCCGGGAGGAAGAGGTAGCTTTCATATACTAATACTAGGGGGGCCCCGCCCCCCTGCTCGCTATGCTCGCCAACCCCCCGTGTAATCGCTTCGCGATTCCAAATTATTGGCTACCCCTGCTTGCTGCGCTCGCCAATACCCCAAGTATGAACAAGCAGTTGCAGACCTTTCAAATGATGTGTCACACGACTGGTATTGTAAAGAAATTAAAAATGTGCCCCCCTGGGGGGGCAGAGTGGGGGGCGACACAAAAGACATCCATAATATGAATAAGCAGTTGCAGACCTTTCAAATCTTGTGTAACACGACTGGTGTTGTAAAGAAATTAAAATTGTGTCTCCCCTGGGGAGCAGAATGGGGGATAACACACAAGACATCCATTATATGAATAAGCAGTTGCAAACCTCTCAAATTATGTATGAAACGACTGGTGTTGTAAAGAAATTAAAAATTTGGCGAAATATTACAGTTATCGCCAAGTTGGCGTCACTTTTGACAACTAATTTTGGTCGCCAAATTTGGCGATGTATCGCCAAGTTGGCGACAAACTTGGCGATTGTTGGCGATGGTAACCTTTCCTCTCTTTATGGTAACCCATACGGCGATGCATAGACGGAGCCCTTTCCTGATTGGTCTATTCGACTCATGGAAGGAGTGGACAACCCGGATTCGTTAGTTCCGGAAATCTTCCACATCAGCATCATTCCAGGAGTCATTCCTTTTAAGGCTAGTTTTTTTTTATTATAGAAGGATATTTATTTATTTATTTTAAAGTAAGTTACATTGTTCAAAAATACTAAGCTGAAATTAGTGGAAAAAATCTTATAAAATTAGTGATTTTAAAAGATTGAATACTAGTTTTTGTCAAGACTGAATATTAATAGAAATTTTTAGAAATTAGTCATCTTTTATTCAACCTGGTTTTATTTTAAGCGATTTAGAGTCACCAAATTCCACGATATCATAAAGTGTATGCCATTTTAAAGCAACATTGTGGATCGTTCAGATCAGACCGTTTCAAAATGTCAGCCATGAGCAAAATTCAAAGTGCTATAACTCAATCATTTTTTAAGGTATAGACAAAATAAAAAGTGTTCTGGAATCGTTGTTTTAAGTTCTAACACGTAAAAAAAAATATATTTTTCAACTTTTAATTTTTTCGCATTTAATTTTAAATTTTTAAAAAATTTAAAATGGCCACCATTTTGAAACAAAATGGTGGATGATGCTGGCCGACGAACTCGGTCGAGACATTTGTATGTACTATGTACATACCAAGTTTCATTGAAATCGGTTCATAAATACGCGAGTTATCACGTGACAAAAATCAGATCGTTTCAAAATGTCAGACATAAGAAAAATTCAAAGTGCTATAACTCAATCATTTTGTAAGATATAGACAAAATAAAAAGCATTCTGGAATCGTTGTTTTAAGTTCTAACGCGTAAAAGAAAAATATTTTTCAAATTTTGATTTTTTTTCGCATTTAATTTTAAATTTTAAAATTTTTTAAAATTTTTAAATGGCCACCATTTTGAAACAAAATGGCGGATGATGCTGGCCAACGAACTCGGTCGAGACATTTGTATGTACTATGTACATACCAAGTTTCATTGAAATCGGTTCATAAATACGCGTGTTATCACGTGACAAAAATCAGACCGTTTCAAAATGTCAGCCATAAGAAAAATTCAAAGTGCTATAACTCAATCATTTTTTAAGATATAGACAAAATAAAAAGTGTTCTGGAATCTTTGTTTTAAGTTCTAACACGTAAAAGAAAAATATTTTTCAACTTTTAATTTTTTCGCATTTAATTTTAAATTTTTAATTTTTTAAAAATTTTAAAATGGCCGCCATTTTGAAACAAAATGGCGGATGATGCTGACCAACGAACTCGGTCGAGACATTTGTATGTACTATGTACATACCAAGTTTCATTCAAATCGGTTCATAAATACGTTAGTTATCGCATGACAAAAATCAGATATATATATATATATATGGTTATATATATATATACAGTAGACTCCCTTAAATCCGCACAGCTTGGGACCAGAGGTTTTGCGGATTTTAGAATTTTGCGGATTTCTGGTCATTGCTTTGTTTACATTTTTTAAAAAATAATTTGAATGTAATTAATAATGAAATCAAAAGTATAATGAATGCATACAATATACTAAAATATTAAAATAAGTAATAAACTAAAATAATAAAAATTTAGATGTTTTTAAAAATGATTAAAATACTAATAGGAAAGATTAAGTTAATAATCAATAATGTACAATTAAATAGTCATTATAAAAGAGGAAATGTGTTTTTCCTAAACTATTCAATGAAACTTGTCTCATAAAGGTATACATATCTAATTCACATCAGGATAAAAAAATAATGAAACTTTATTTCCGGTTTAGCCAGACTTAATAACCAAAAAAGCTTGATTAATACATAAATATATGTGGTAAGATTGTGATTACCAATGATATTAGCAATATCTTTATTTTTTTCAAAAATAAATTATTCATTCTTCATGAAAAAACATGAATTCAATAACCTTAACAAAAATTATAAATTAAAAAATGTATGGAATCGAAAAAAAACTGAAAAAATCAATTTTTGCACCTAGATCTGAACTGAATGTTTCATTGTTTACATCCGTAAAATATGTGCGGATTTTAGAGAGTTGCGGATTTTAGGAGTGCGGATTTGAGGGAGTCTACTGTATATATATGTCAACATTTGAACGGAGGGTGGTTTTGGGGTCTGGGGGTCATGATCGGTGAAAATATACCAAAATTTTCCGGAAGTGCTTTCCTCCGGACGGCTGCAATACTGATGAACCACGTTTGATAGGAACCTGAAGCGAACTGCGCATGACCAGAAAAGGCTAGTCTATGTCGAAAATAGGGAAGTCCGTACCATCTCGGGAGGGATGTGTTTACTTACTAAAACATCACGGATATGCCACTCCCCCCCCCCCCCCTGAAAATACCTATTTGTTTTTGTCATTCAATCATATATTCTTAAATATTATATTGGAATACTGTCACATTAAAATAAATTATAAAAAAACAAATGTAGTAAAAAATATTATTTAAAGATATGTAACAATAAAAATACATTTATTAATAGTTAAAAAAAAAAAAAAAAAAAAAAAAAAAAAACGAATTATAACATTTTTTGCAAATAATTTGCAACAATCTGATACTTTTTTGCCACAGATTTCATGTCATATATGCACCATGTTGGCGCGAGTTTTTTCTGTCGCCAATTTCAACTGAACTATCCGGAAACGCAATGTGACAGGAGATATTTGCATGTCAAAATTATTAGCATACACACATGAAGCTATTGAAAATGTAACTATTAAACGCTGGAAAGAACTAAAGATTACTGGAAGTTCACAAATACTGTATGTGAAAACTTCTTTTTCAAATACAGTAACACACACACACACATATATATATATATATATATATTAGTTATTTTCTATTATTTTAAAATGAAAATAATAATAAATAAAAGTTTAATTATCAATTATAGAAAAAAAACAATTTACTTCACTGTAAAAAAGAAAATCATAGTCGATAAACAATTTAACAGATAAACAACTATAGCCAGGTTTCGATGTGGGTAATAAAATCGCTATTTAGTTGCAATCGCACCAATGTGATGTGTATACATCCATGCTTATCATTATTCATTGGATTTTTTTTATTAAATGGATTGTAGACAAGCGAAGAGACACATATTCTGTTCTGGTTGGCGCGATTGGCGAAAAAATTGAAATCGGTGACAAAAAGATATTTTATCAACTTATTAGATTTCTCAAGATGGTGGATAAACAATATTTTTAAGTAATTTATAAAGATTTATTTATTTAATAAACGGGTACTACTCTGTTATCCCATCGACTAAAATACTATCGCCAAATTATAAGATTAAATGCCAATAATGGGTGATCGTGAATGTCAATTCAATGACATTAAATACGATACACGTGCTCAAAGCGTCATTGATTTTTATTTTCACTTTATTTTGTATTTTTATTAATATTCTACTAATTATTTGTTTTTTATTATTATTTAAAATAAAAATTACGTCAATATGTATGATTTGGCTATTAATTTGGTGATTTGTATAATTTAGCGAAATCGGTCGACGGGATAACTAAGTAGTACCTTATATTATTTTTGTAATTTTATATATTTATTAAATATGTCAAATCAAACAAAATCTGTAATTTTTTCCGAAAAAATATGCTAAATGGATAAAAATACATAAAAAACAAATTGATAAATTTCCTTCTAGTAGTAAAAAAGCAACCCCAAAGGCTGGAGACTGCAACCATCTCGATTCATTTAATGAAAAAAAAATCTCGCCATAAAAACCAGAACAGGATATGGAACTCTTCCCGTAGAGAATTATGAATTACTGGATTCAGATGATAAATCCCAATCAGAATCCGTTTCATAAAGATGTATTTCAAGTGGTTCACACATTTCTTCAATTATGCCATCATTTTTCCAATAAATAGATGCTAACGATGCTACATGTGAACAATATTCTTTCCAGTGTTCAACAGGAACATTTTAATGGCTTCATGTGTATATGCAAATAATTTTGACATGCAAATATCTCCTGTCACATTCTGTTTCAGGACTGATTTCTGCCCAAACATATTCTATAGCATTAATATCAGTTTTCACTCAGAATAAAAAATTCAAAACAATATTTAAAACCATTGCCTTGGTTACGTGAAAAATATTTCGGCCGCTTTCGCCGGGTTATCTTCCCTATTAAGTGAATGGATTCAGCCCAAAACTGCATATATATTCAAGCGTTCCAACTCCTATGGAAGAGCTGTCCGCAAGATTAAAGGCGGGGTCAAGGCATATGCCATCTAGCGGCAGGGGTGCATAACTAGAGGATTATTAAGTAGAGGATTATGGCAGTTTCTTTTGTGTAAATGACAACAAAACTTTTTTGTTTCTATAAAATGTTACTTCAAAATATTTCGTAGAATAAGTTTTAGGTTTGAAATATTGTAAATAAATATAGAATAAATAAGTGTAGTACGACTAAATATTAACATAAAATATACTAAGATGAAATATCATTTAACTATGCGATACAAATATCGCTGATTAAAATATGTTCGATTTTAATTACGCTTTTAATGTAATGAAATATGACTCATTAAATTTTGTAAGTACTTATTATATAAATGCAGAATTTTGAAATAGTGTCACATTTTAGTGATTTTTTGATGAGCTAAATTACACAAAATGATATACACCGTAGTATTTCATATGATAATATAATTATCAATATTTAAAAATGTATAGAATTTAATACTAAATAAAATATTCAACTTTTATTCACAACAAGCTGCATTTTTTATTTACCAATTTCAGACGATAAAAATCCAATGTTTTCTTGGTCGTATCGACTTTTATTATTTAACTTGCAAACTTTTCATTCTTTTAATTTAAAAACCTATTTTATTATACGTATATTCGGAATAACTTTAATTTTAAATGTACGTATTAAATGTTGTTTTGTTAAACAAAGAAATATTGTTAATTTATTTGTTTAAATATTTAACGTTCTAGACAATAATTTTCCTAAAATCATTGCTTAGACTTTTTTTTTTTTTTTTTTTTTTTTTTTTTTTTTAACAGACAAAGCCATTTTGAGATTTCATATTAAAAATTCATTCATAAATTTCAAGCTATTCTCTCAATCATGACAGATTAAACAAGTCTACGAGGTTTATTGCAAAATATTTTTGTTATAGTTTGTTTCGGTAAAGTCATGTACATTTAAAAAAATAGTCACAATATCATTTTAATTTTGGGAGAAAAAATACTAACTTAGTAGTCATAAGTACCTTATAATGCTACGAAAAATATTGACTTTTACCCTAAAATTAAAATGACAATGAGACTTTTTTTTAATTAAAAATATGTGTATTTAAAAAAAGTCTCATTATTATTTTAATTTTAGGGTAAAAGTCAATATTTTTCGTAGCATGATATGGTACTTATGAGTACTAATTAGTACTTTTTCTCCCAAAATAAAATTAAAATGATATTGTAACTATTTTTTTTAATGTACATGACTTTATCGAAACAAACTATAACAAAAATGTTTTGCAATAAACCTCGTAGACTTCATTAATTTGTCATGACTGAGAGAAAATTCAGAAAATATGCGCAAAAGATATGGAGATAATAAACATCTGCGCATATATGATGTCAAACCCACGTCATCCTCTAGTTATGCACCCCTGCCGCTAGATGGAATATGCCTTGACCCCGCCTTTTGCTTACGACAGATTCCAGCATTAAGTTGGTACGCTCTAGCAGCTCTGATTCAGCCTGGCATTCTGCCATCTGGGGCCACTGCATGCATGGTACATCAGTAGGTAGCTTTTTACTTTTTGTAATGAAAGCTACCTAAAACTACTGCAAAGTGAAAAATAATTTTTGCACATAATAGTAATAAGAAATTAAATTAAGAGCATAGTATTTACCATGCGTGTTATTATATTTATTAACCGACTTCCAAATAGGAGAGGAGGTTATCAATTCGACGCGTATGTATTTTTTTTATGTATGTTCACCGATTACTCCGAAACTATCCAACCGATTAATTTGGGTTTTTGTGTTAAATGAAAGAGCTTGCTCTCGAATTGGTACCACTCTCGTTTCATCGAAATTGGTTCAGGACTTTTTTAGTAATTAATCAAAAAAATAATAAAATTAATGATTTTTCGCTAATTAAAATTGTTGATAAGTTCGCTGAATGGAGTGCGGACAGAATGGCCGGGCGAACTAAAGCGCCAGGTTTAAGCTCTGGTTCTCGAAAGAGATTGTGTGTTCGAACCCCGCTCCTGACATATGTGTATAAATTACAATAATCTTTTCCTTATTATAAACCGACTTTAAAAAAGGAGAGGAGGTTGTCAATTCGAAGCGTATGTATTTTTTTAATGTATGTTCACTGATTACTCCGAAACTATCCAACCGATTAATTTGGTTTCGGTGTTAAAATGAAAGAGCTTTCTCTCGAATTCGTACCAATTCCGTTTCAACGAAATTAGTTCACTACTGTTTTAGTAAATAGGTAAAAATTAGTGATTCCTCGCAAATTAATAGTGACATGCACATTGAATATGTTCGCTAAATGGAGTGCAGTCAGGATGGCCGAGCAGTCTAAAGCGCCTGATTTAAGCTATGGTTCTTGAAAGAGAGAGTGGGTTCGAACCCCACTATTAAGTTTTTTACATATATGATTTACAAATTAAATACTAATTATGCTATTAAGAATATTTTGTATTTAACCGTTAGCACAGAGTATCAGAGAATTTTTATCAACTCAATACTTTATCAGTGAAAGAATACTATAATAAGACTTGAGAAAATTAACATAAAGTTGAATAAGTTCGCCGAATAGATTGTATTTAGGATAGCCGAGTGGTCTAAGGCACCTGAGTTAATCTCCGGTTCTCGAAAAAGAGTGCGAGTTCGAACCTCACTCCTGTCATACGTGTATAATATACAGTATTTTTTCCGTATTATAATTTTTTTAACCAACTTAAAAAAAGGAGAGAAGGTTATCATCAATTCGACGCGTATGTATTTTTTTTATGTATGTTTACTGATTATACCGAAACTATCCAATCGATTAAATTAGTAGTTGTGTTAAATGAAAGAGGTTACTCTCGAATTGGTGCCACTTCCATTTCATCGAAATTGGTTAAGTACTTTTTTAGTAATTAGGCAAAAACTAATAAAATTAGTGATTTCTCGCAAATTAAAAGTAACATGAACGTTGAATAAGTTTGGAATGCAGTCAGGATGGCCGAGCGGTCTAAGGTGCCCCATTTAAACTTTGGTTCTCGAAAGAAACCGTGGGTTCGAACCCTACTTCTGACATATGTGTGCACAATAATCTTTTCCATATTACTAGTAAAAGCCATGCTTTGTTTGGATTCGCGAAGCATTATTTTATAAAACAGATATTTGAAAGTAACAATATTTTTCAATATTATTTTTGCACCTTTGTTAAACAAAAACTTTATTTTATGTTTTGGCTCATTTTACTTTTTTATTTATGATGTAAGATTGGCATAATAAAATATTTTCGAAGCAAACTTTTACAAAATATTTGTAAATTTTGAACTAAAAGCTCTTTTAAAGATGTTTTTACAATTTCCAGTAGCCACTGGTGTTTTTTACAGTTGTTTGAAATATGCATGTTTCCAATCTTTGTAATTAACATCCGATAATCTTTGATAGCTATTTTAGAATAATATATTTGAAGAGAGCTTGACGAAAATTACTTCTTCAAAATCCTATATTCTGGAAAAACATTTGAAATACGCTTTCGTTGATACTATGAATTTTTAACTGTAAAACATTTTATTCTAATTTCTTCGTTTTTATACATGTTAGCGTATGAGAATTTTTGATATTGTAGAATTTTTCGTAAGGAAAATTTCTATTGAATGCTTAATTTTGAAGGATTTTCACTCTCGACAACGTTACGTACATTTTTAAGCCAACTAGTGTCTATATATCCTCAATATCTACAACTGCTTCATCTAATGTTAAACCGTGGGATTTATGAATTATAACAGCAAAAGCTAACTGCAGAAGAAATTCTTTCCTTGAGCAATTTATGCTTCCATTTTTCCAGAATTTAATTAATCAGCACGTACCAATTCTTATAAGTTAAATTACTGCAGTATTCAAATTTATCCATGATTATTCGCGATATCTGGTCTGGTGGCTTGCGATTTTTTTTAATACGTGCAACAAAGTCTAAAGTTCCGTTCACTAAACCTTTTTCGGCCCACAAATAAGAACGTAACATTAGTGATGGGCGATTCTGGAATATTTGAGAATCGATTAAAATCGATATCGTATAAAACAACATCGATCATAATAAGAATCGATTTCTCAGTTCTAGAATCGATATTGGAATCGATATTTCGATATTCAGGTTCACACAGAGAAGATCCAAATTAGAGGTCAATTTCCAGGCCCGGTCCCGGCCCGGCCCGTAGGAAAGTTATTTCGGTCCGGCCCGTTTAAATTTTTATATTTTAGGCCCGGCCCGTACAAAAATCAGCGAAAACAGGCCCGGCCCGTTTTGGCCCGTTACAGTTTCTACGATTTCTAAAAAATTCAGATTTTTATCATACAACTAAAATTCCTTTAAAGAATACTGCATACATATCTATGGAATGATTTTACAGTATATTTTACAGTAAATACACATTAACAACATTAATGATTACTTAGATTCTTAAGCTTTCAACATTCGAATAAAGATTCATTAAAAAATAAATATGGCTTAGAATAAAAGAAAAAAGAAAGAAAGCTAAAAACATCGTTAATTTTGAAGCTGTTTAAAAAAAGAAAATTTATAAATATATTTCTATATCATTTTATTATAGATTTCAAATCCAAATTCATTCTTAAATTCAAAGAAGCTCCTTTCTGATACATTTCTAAATTCATTTTTTTTTCTCAGAAACGCATAAGATTAGCAGATATCTTTATTCAGAAACTATGTAATAGAATGGCGTTATCCATTTTTTGATACAAGCAATTTAAGAATACTGCAAACAAATAAAATACTGTCATAATTAGCGTTTTGAATAGAATTTCCGGAAGCAATAGCAAGGGAAGGGAGAAAAACCTGCAATCATTTGAGAAACTATTATATCTCAACAAGGTTATACAAGTATTTTATTTACCAAAAATGAAAAACGCTATTCGATTCCAAATCCCTTCAATAGTTAGGCTTATCACTTTTATACTTTTACAATTTAAAATTAATCAGAAAATATGTCAAACTTTCGCATTATTGAGAAATTAATTTAAAAATCATCAAGAAGTATATATCCGAAGACTAAGCTAACATAAGTTCTTTATCGCTGTTAATAATTTTACAAATCACAATCATGTTTTCTGCCAATAATTAAGTCTAGTACCGGTCCGGCCAGTCTATATGTAGAAAAATAATGCAAGCGTGATCTCGGACCGGCATGAGTCAGCTAAAAAATTATTAAATCGGCTTACACATAATGCAATTCTCCGATGCCGATACACTGTGCATTTTTATATTGACGCTGTCAAACTAGTATGGCCACATTTATACTTATTCTCGTTAAAACCATTTTCGTTAAAAATAGCTCATATTTTATCGTTTCTATTTAAATCTTCAGAACGGGCCGGCAGGCCCGAAATTTTTTTTTATCGGCGGGGCCCGTCTGGCCCGTTCAATTATTTTGCCGGCCGGGCCCGGCCCGTTTATGTTGTTTGTCGGCCCGGCCCGTTGAAAAAACTATTCTAAATCTGCTGGCCCGGCCCGTTAGAAAATTCGAAACGATTCCGCCGGCCCGGCCCGGCACGCGGGCCGGGCCCGTGCAGACCTCTAATCCAAATTACTAATTCCAAAACTTAAACAATCAGCAGGACCGTAATTACCGTCTCCCACCCCCCCCCCCATCACCATTTAGGGAGGCATAGAATTAAGTTATTGCAGATTTTAGAGTCGGATAATAAGAATTTTAAATTTTAAAATGATTGTCTCTTATGATTGTCACTTACACAAAAATTTTGACAAATTTGAGAGACATAACTCAACTAATAACAACATTGAGTAACTTGGCATTAAACCGAGGATAAAGAGTGCCAAGAGCGTGTAACTAGGATGAGGAACAAGGAGTATAGACAAAAAAATTTTTTTTTTTTTTCTAATGCCAACCAAATGTTACAAGAGATAGTTTGGAAAAACAAAAAATATGCCCCATTCCCAAGGGGGCAGGTAAACCCCACTCTTGACGGTAGGGCGACCATAGCCCAAATGTATCTTTTGTCGAAGTTTCAAAATGAGGATTTACAATAAAATAGAACGAGAATTGGACATTTTAAAAATTGCATGCATTCTTTGAACGGCCCATTTAGTAAAGATTGGCGAGGAAGGAGGGGGGAGGACGAGGGATTAGAACGGACGAACAGAAAAAAAAAAAAAAAAAAAAAAAAAAAAAACATAATTAACTAATAACCCAAATAACTGAGCTCCTAAACAGAAATATAGTGTTTAACTTAGTGTTGAATTCATGGGGTGTCTTGCGGGGAACATGCACTCTTTGAAACTATAAAAAATGCCAAGGGCAGGTAACTAGGTGGAGAGAGGGGTAGTAACAGAAAAAAACGAGGAGATAAAAGCTTTATAACGATATGTTACATGAGATGGTGTGGAAGAAACAAAAAATATGCCCCCCACCCAGGGGGACAAGGTAAATCCCAAACGGACAGAAGGGCGACCCCGGCTCAAATGTATCTTTTGTTGAGGTTTCAAAATATGGATTTATTACAAAATAGAAAGAGGATTAGACTTTTTTAAAATCGCAGTCATAATTTGAACGAACCTGTGAGTTAAGATTGGTGAGGAAGGGGAGGGGGCGGTAGGACGGGCGAACATGAAAAAAAAAATAAAATAGTGGCACTCTGAGAGTGCCGATAGAAGTGAAACCTTGAACAATTACGTGTGTATTTTTTGAATCGTTAGGATATATAATTTTGAATCGTCAGGAAATACTTTTAATGAATAAAAAAGTTTCTATAATATTAAAGAATATATTAATCTCTATTTAAAAAAAAAAAAAACCGCGCGATACCATATGTCCAGCTATTGTAGTTAACTCACTATAACTACTTTCTTACATTTTAAAATGCGATAAATACACCAACCAAAATTAGACCATACTATCGATACCTTAATCCTTATCCAAATAAATCATTTTGTATTAATGCCTGTTACAATATCTGTAGATTACTTTTTGAATTATTCAAATCGGACATTCCATTCAAAAGATATTATGAATTTAAAGATGGCAATCTAAAGAAATAATAGCGCTGCTGAGTACTCGGTGGCCAATAAGCTTAGGGATTACGTGTGCAATCAAACGATTGCGGGTTCGAACCCCAGTTTCGCTAATATGTATCAATGTTTTTTTTTTTTTGTTTTTTTTTTCGAAGAAGTTTGAAAAATTAAAATTTTAACACATTATAGGCTCTTAACGTGACCTGAAATGATGGGAAAAAATTTCTTATGCTAGATTTGTAATGTATGAAGCATAAGCTTTCAATAGACATATTGTATCAAGAAATGAGAAAAAAACCCCTCTGCCCCCCCCCCCCCCAAAAAAAAGGTCCTATAGGGGAAACCGGGAAACTGGAATAGCAAAAAGAACGGCGAGAAATGGTTAGCAATAGTAGAATTTTTCTCATCACTGTAACTCCTATAGAAGCAAAGTTATAGCCTTTTAAAGATTGAAATGAAGTGAAGAAATAAGCAAAATTAGGTGAATGATCGACAGGGGGGGGGGAAGGGGTCCACAGCTCTGGGAGTGCCATGTAGCTTAAACTTTTAAGTTAAAAATGGTAGAGAATTAAATGAGCGAAATTTTAAGGTGTATATTGGGGGAGGGTGCAAGACCCCCCCCCCCCCCTAAAATTTTTTTTTTGTTTCTTTTGAAGAAACAAAAAAATATGCCCCCCGGCGTGGCGCAGATAAACCCCAAACGGGCGGAAGGGCGACCCTTTATTTATCTTTTGTCAAGGATTTAAAATGTTGATCTAAAATAAAATAGACCGAGAATTGGACATTTTAAAAACTGTATGCATATTTCGAACGGCCCTGTAAGTTAAAACTGACGCGGAAGGGGGGATTAGAAGAGACGAGCGTGAAAAATTAAACATAATAAACTAATACTTCAAATAACTGGACTTCTAAACAAAAATATAACGATTTAACCTAGTGTCGAATTAATGGGGTGACCCGCAGATGATTACCCCCTCTCCCCCAGACGTTATGAGATTTTATGCTTTTTAATGCACAAATTGCGATTCCCCCTCTCTTACAGAGCTGTAAAACATGATGCCTTTCTCCGGAGTCGCAGAAAAATACCTGCATTCAACACTGATTTAGCCTAGAAAAAGAAAAAAAAATCGAAATCGAATCTAAAGATCGAAATCGAATCTAAAGATCGAAATCGAATCTAGAGATCGACATCGAATCTAAAAATCGAAATCGAATCTAAAGATCGAAATCGAATCTAAAGATCGACATCGAATCTAAAGATCGATCTTACGGGCAGAATCGATTTTACATTTTTACTTTCTTTTCTAACTTTACAAGAAGAGAGTATTAGATTCGTGAAAAATTTTGACTTCCCGTTTTCATGGATTTATATATTTTAGAAGGTCTTTAACACGATTTCATGGTTTTTAAAAAATATCTGTCTGTGTGTGTGTGTGTCTGGCACTCTGTGAGTCTGTATACGACAAAAATTTCTGACCGTTCTATCTCAAGAACAAATCTACGGAATTCCACAAAACTTTAGATTTAGTTTGACCTTGATATAAACTGAATATAATTAATTTTTGGTGTATATAGCCTAACAGGTGGCGCTGCTATGCTGCCTTTTTTGAGATTTGCGCAACAGCTATATCTGAATAACGAATGAACGGATTTTCATCACATTTTAGATCCAGTTAGTCCTTGACATGAATTGATGTTTTTTGCATTTTGATGTATATAGATTCCCAGATGGCGCTGCTATACTGAATTTTTCACAATTTCCACTCAGCGCCATGTGAAAGGGGGGGGGGGGCGAAAGGAAGCGGTCGTTCTGAGCACGGAAATTTAGGGGGCGCCAAATTTTTACTACTAACATAACTTCTAGCCTATCACAAGAAAAAGTTAATAGGGGGGGGGGGGGGTTAAATTGGAACTTTGAACCGGGCGCAGTTCTCTTTTCGCACGCCCCTGTTTCCATTTTAGCTTTATCTCAAGAGCTAATGCACGGACTATTATAAAAATTTAGATTCAATTAGTCCTTGATATTATTTGATGCTAATTACATTCTGGTGGAAATCGCTTAAGAGATGGCGCTGCTATACTGCATTATTCATGATTAACGCAATAGCGCTGTCTCAAGAACGAATTTTCATCAAAATTGAGATTCAGTAAATCTCTGACATAGATTAGTGTTATTTAGTTCTTGGTGTAAATTGCCCTACAGGTGTAGCTGATATGCTGCATTTTTTATGATTTCGCAATAGCTGTATCTCGCGCTTTCATGGATTTTCATCAAAATTCAGATTCAGCTGGTACCTAATAAAAATTGATCCTGATCAATTTTTGGTGTACATCACTCAACAAAAACGCTATTTTGCAGGGGGGGGGGGGGGTCTGAGGTTTCTTTAATTCTTCTATCTTAGAAACTAATACACTGAAATTTTGGAATTGGCACATCCGTCTATTTTATCTTCGACTTTTGGAGGAAAATGAAAATTATATTACCTTCAGAGAAATCGATTAAAAATTTTAAAGTATCGATTAAATCGAGTTGGCCGTAGTATCGATTAAATCGATTTAAAAAATCGAAATCGCCCATCACTAAACATTACTTTAAATCCAAATGATAAAGTAAGAAATGGTTAAAGTCTATTTGTCGTTTCTGAGTCGGCCAACTTTGCTTTAGTACATTTATAAAGAGCTTGAATCGAGACAACATCTACACGCAGTTCTTTTAATTTTTCATTTATATATTTGTTTATATTTTTGTTTGCAACTCTTTTGTTGCCACTTTACAAAAAAAATCCATAATACAATTCTTTTAAAATGTTTAAGTGTCATCTGTGCAAACGATTTTGCGGAATAATGAAAAAATGTTTTATTTATTAAATTAATCATGATTCTATCTATAATTATTTACCCCATGATTTATATTTTTTTCTGAAAATATACGCTCAGAGCTGCTAGAGCGTACCAACTTAATGCTGAAATCTGTCGTAAGTTAACAAGCTGCGCCAGCTGGTGGCAGGGGTGCAAATGAATGCGCGGGTTTGACGTCATATATGCGCAGATGTTTATTATCTCCGCATCTCTTGCACATATTTTCTGAATTTTCACTCAATCATGACAGATTAATCAAGTCTAGGAGATATATTGCAAAATATTTTTGTTACAGTTTGTATCGATAAAATCATGTACATTTTAAAAAATAGTCACAATATCATTTTAATTTCGGGAGAAAAAGCACTAATTAGTACTCATAAGTACCATATAATGCTACGAAAAATATTGACTTTTACCTTAAAATTAAAATGACAATGCAACTTTTTTTTTAAATACCCAGATTTTTTTTTTATTAAAAATATATGTATTTTAAAAAAGTCGCATTGTTATTTTAATTTTAGGGTAAAAGCCAATATTTTTCGTAGCATTATATGGTACTTATGAGTATTAATTAGTACTTTTTCTCCCGAAATTAAAATGATATTGTGACTATTTTTTTAAATGTACATGATTTTATCGATACAAACTGTAACAAAAATATTTTGCAATATATCTCGTAGACTTGATTAATCTGTCATGATTGAGAGAATAGCTTGAAATTTGTGATTGAATTTTTAATATGAAGTCTCGAAATAGCTTTGTCTGTTTAAAAAGAAAAAGGGAAAAAAAAGAGAAAGAGAGAGTGTGTAATCTACGATTTTAAGAAAATTATTGTCTAGAACGTTAAATATTTAAACAAATAAACTAACAATATTTCTTTGTTTAACAAAACAACATTTAATACATACATTTAAAATTATTCCGAATATAGTACGTATAATGAAATAGGTTTTTAAATTAAAAGAATGAAATGTTTGCAAGTTAAATAATAAAAGTCGATACGACCAAGAAAACATTGGATTTTTATCGTCTGCAATTAATAATTAAAAATGGAGCTAAAGTTAAATATTTTATTTAGTATTTAATTCTATACATTTCTAAACATTGCTAAACATTATATTATCATAGGAAATACTAAGGTGTATACAATTTTGTTTAACTTAGCTCATCAAGATTTAGAAAAATGTGACACTACTTCAAAATTCTGCATTTATATAATCTACTTACTAAATTATATGAGTCATCTTTCATTATATTAAAAACATAATTAAAATCGAACATATTTTAATCAGCGATATTTGTATCGCATAGTTAAATGATATTTCATCTTAGTATATTTTATGTTAATATTTAATCGTACTACACTTATTTATTCTATATTTATTTACAATATTTCAAACCTAAAACTTATTCTACGTAATATTTTAAAGTAACATTTAATTGAAACAAAAAAGTTTTGTTGCCATTCGCACAAAAGAAACTGCAATCTACTTAATAATCCTCTGGTTATGCACCCCTGCCGCTAGGTAGCGTATACCTTGGCCCCGCTTTTAATCTTGCGGACACCTCTTCCATAGGAGTTGGAACGCTTGAAATATATGCAGTTTTTGTTGTAATAGATTACAATTTGGTTGCAGTTACACCACAGATAGGTTACGTTTCCTTCTATAGTAAAAAAAATTGTCTTAAAAGGAATGACTCCTGGAATGATACTGATGTGTAAGGTTTCCGGAAATAACGAGTCCGGGTGGACCACTCCTTTCATGAGTCGAATAGACCAATTAGGAAAGGGCTCCGTCTGTGCATCGCCAAGCGATTCCAACCGGGATTGCAAAGCAATAGCGAACGGAATCGCGAAGCGATGCCATGGTGTATTGGCGAGCGCAGAAAGCAGGGATAGCCTATAACTTGGAATCGCGAAGCGATTACGCGGGGAGTTAGCGAGCGTGGTAAGCAGGGAGTGGAGCCCCCTATAGTTTAAAAGACCTGTAACTGCTCATTCCAATTATGCATGTTTGGGGCGCCGCAGCCCACTTCCCCCCCAAAGGGGAACTTTTTTAATTTTTAGCCACAACACTCGTGTTGCATATCTTTAGAGAGGTCTGAAACTGCCTTTTCCTATTATGGATGTCTGGTGTGTCCCCCTCCGCTCTTCCCTCCGGGGGGGGGGCACATTTTTAATTTCTTTACAACACCAGCTGTGTGGCACATCATTTGAAAGGTCTACAACTGCTTATTCATATTATGCATGTCTTGTGTGTCACCCCCACTCTGCCCCCCAGTGGGGGCACATTTTTAATTTCTTTACAACACTAGTCGTGTGACACATCATTTGAAAGGTCTGCAACTGCTTATCATAGCAAACGCGGTAGCGTTTGGTATAATGTGTTTAAGAAATAGAAAGTGCAAACAACTTTCTAAAATTTCTGGCGAACCAGTTGAGATACGGTAGTGAAATTTTTTTTAAAAGATAGAACTCGACAAGACGAATAAAATGATAGCATTCAAAAAATTACTGCAGCTTAGAATAGTTTTTTATTTAATTTTTAATGAAAAAATGAAAGCAAAAAGTTCAACTAAGTCTAGCTAACGTTTCCGTGGATGGATTAACTTCGTTTTTGGTTTATTTTAATCCTCATGGTAAAACTTAGAACAGTTTTTTTTTTCATCTTTGTATGTTTGTCGGTCGCAGAGAAAATCGAATTTTTGTCTGAAATTTCCAGCTGAACATAATCTTTTTCTTATATTTGTTTCTTCTTGCAATTGTTGCACGTAAGTTTAAATGAACATAAAAATTGCTATGTGTGTAACATAAATAAATAGATTAGATAAATCACGTGAAAAAAATACTTATTTGTTGTTATTTTCACGTATCATATTCACTATCTATTTTGACGAGCGAAGTGAAATATTTTTTTTATTTATTAATTTCTCATTTATTTAAGTTAAAAGCCGCCTCTGGCAAAAAGTTTAGTCTCTCTTAAATTTATGCTAGCCACTGTAATATGATACTTTTATTCATAATCTTATTTAATTGCTTAACTGAAGGTCCATAAGATGAAATCAACAAATTTAGGCGATCAGGGCAAGATTTTGCGGAAAAGTTCATTATCTTGTTCTGGTTGCTATGTTTGGCGAATAAATCAAAAATGGCGCCGAAAGACCGAATAGTAAATGTTTTTAACCGCTAAAGCGACGTAACCGTGTTTTTCCATCACGTAATATTTTATTTCAAAGACTGATTTAACATAAGATTGACATTAATATTGTTTTTTTTTTAATTGTACAAGACAAAAAGTTATGTAAAGTTATTAAGTACAAACGTTCATACCAATATTTTTAACAGTTATTATTTTATGAATAATTAGACATGAATGGAAAAATCTACAGAACAATTAAAAGATAAGTGTAAAAATATGGTTTTACATTTATTTGAGTCTCTGAGATGAAAGGTAAGGGCGTACCGGTAAGAAATCCGCTTTGGTGAAACACAAGAGCGGTGAGTCGGGCGCTCCATGATGATTCGGATGTGATAATGTGTCAGCTTTTTTTTTTTTTTGAAGGTACGTTAAATTATTCTAGGTCAATTAAATTATTACCTATTTTATGAATGTATGATTAATATAAATCTGTTTGCCAAAGCTTGGTGCTATTTTGGCTTCAAAAAGGGATGGTATGATGCCAAAATATATAAATAGCTCTGAAAACAAACGTGATGAACTTTAATTTTTGTTTTCGTACGAATTTTTTCTGTTTCTATATTAAAATGCGGCACAAATGTCATATACGAATCACATTGGCGTTAATTTTTTTCTAAAGCCAATTTGGCGAAAATCTCGTTTTGGAATACCAGTTACATACCGGGTGTCCCAAAAATGACTGATGGATTTTAAAATTCAATAACTTGCAAACGGTGACAGCTATTTAAAAAAATTTTTGCAGGAGGGTTATGTATAATTTCAGGAGTTTTTTACCGTAACTTTTTATTTTAGTTCGAATTTCAAACAATAGATGGCGCTGATAGTGATTGAAGGCCAGGTGGTCAGTGTTGAGTGACGTCAGTTTCGGCGTCGACCTGGGCTTCAATTGTTGTCAGCGCCATCTATTGGTTGAAATTCGAACTAAAATCAAAAATTACGGTAAAAAAAAAAAATAAAATAAAATAAAATAAAATAAAAACTCCTGACATTGTACATAACCCTCCTGCAAAAATTTTTTAAATAGCTGTCACCGTTTGCAAGTTATTGAATTTTAAAATCCATCAGTCATTTTTGGGACACCCGGTATATATTTTTTGAAAGGTAATGACAATAAATAAAAAAAGGTTTGTTTAATAGAACAAAACAATTTACATCATATATATTATAAAGCAGAAGTTCTGAAACTTCCAAACGAGTGTTTTCAAAAAACTACCCGATGGATCTTTTTGCAGATTATATCATTCGATAGGAAATATTTTTGCGGAGGTTTATGATACAAATATACAGGGATAACTCTGATTTTTCGTACTAAATTTCGTATTTTTCGGTTATTTTTGACGGAAGGGTTGCAACAACTAATTTTTTGACGATAATTATATTTCAAAAAAGAAATGAAATGTTTTCTCTAATGGAAAATAATATAAACATTTAAAAAAAAAACTGTTAATTCATTGATTTAAAATAAATAATGATAAAAAGAAAAAAATCCGTTTAATGCAAAATAATATTATGAAAGGAAAAAATTTATCTTTAACGAAAAAAAAAAAAAAAAAAAAAAAAAAGAATATTTATAACATTTAAAAAGTAACTCAATGTGAAAGAAAGTTTTGAAGTGACACAATGTTTGGCTATTTATTTCTTTCGAGCCAGATTAAAAGAAAACAACATCTCAAAAATTTCATTAGGTAAAACATAAGTTTTTTTCTTTCTTTTTCTAAAAATATTTTTAAATCTAATTTTCCCGTTATGTGTTTTACAGAAAAAACTCGCAGAATTAATTTTTTTTTTTTTTTTTTTTAAAGGCTCTAATTGTTATTTGTATGTTGTTTCTTCAATTGGGTGTTTCAATCTACTTTTGTCGCCAATCAATGCTATTCTAAACCAAAAAAAGCACAAGACGGAGCGATGTTCGCAAGAACTATTTTCTCTCTCTCTTTCTTTTAATGAGTGAGAGCATTTTTAGGAAAAAATTTTACATTTAACTTAAATACATATATAGCAGCTAATACCACAAAAATGAATAATATTTAAGTTTTAGGGTAAATGTCTTTCCACATACATAGATATTGTAAAATAATTTAACTGCAACTTTTAAAAATTTTTTGGCACAGATATTGCATACGCACTACATTGGTGCGATTTGTCTCTTACGCCAATACCATATATACATCTGGGTAATTAACTGACGCCAAAGTGTCATTATTTTGCTTGATATGGCAACCCGGATGTTATTGTCTATTTATTAATAAATTGTCTATTTACAATTTTTTTCTTTTTTTTTCCAATTATATAAACTATTTTAATCTAGGCACATTTGTCATATATGTGCCACATTTGCGCAACTGCAATAAAATGGCGATTTTATGCCTCACTTGGTAATCTGGCTGTTGTTTATTTATTAATAAATTTTTATTTTCTTTTTTAAAGGATATAAATAGTTTTGTTTTCTAATTATTAACTAAACTTTTTAAAATTTATTGTTATTTTCTATTTAAAATAACATAAAATAATTGTAAACTATATATGTAACTGGTATTTGAAAACAAAATTTTCTCCGAATCGGCATCAGAAGGGAAAAAAACGCGCCAATGTGGTGCGTAAATGTCATGTATACATTTTTTTCACTATACTACAGTATTTAAGCATGCTGTATAAATAACGATTATTGTTTTTACCAAACATGTTTGGCACAGATATTATATACACACACTGAGGTATCTGACTATCGCCAAAACGGTGTTATTTTGCCTGATATGGTAACCCAGCAATAGTTGTTTCTGTATTAATAAATTGTTTATTTACTTTCAATTTCTTTTTAGAAATTCTATAAATTGTTTTGTGCTATAGTAACTTTTTTTATTTTCGTTTTAAAATAATGAAAATAATTTTTTAAAATGCACATTTCTCCGCTATTCTAAAAACGAGGATTTTGCCGCATTGGTATTGGAAGGAAATCTTGCAAATCCGGGTTTGTGCCGGAGTTTTTTGCGAAATATGATATTTTCAAATGTAAATTGAGTGTTACTTGATTAACACGTCGGCCAATTTCGCCAAACTATTCAAATTTACATAAATTCGTTTTAAATAACGAAAGAACAGTAAACATAAATAAAAAATACAAATTAAAAGTCGAATTAAAAAGCACTTATGACGTAAAAAAATGCGTGTATCACGTGTAATATCCATTGCTATCATACTTACGATCATCGATTATTGACATTTATTCCTATAATCTGTTATTAAATTTTTTCTCGACAGAATAATCAAGTAGTACCGTACATTGTATAAACTCCAGTTAATATTACAAAAATAGAGCTAAATAACTAAATTTAGGTGCAAATGCACACTCCCATGTTGTAAGAAAGGGGCACAAATGTCATATATGCACCACGTTGGGGTGATACATTTCTGGCGCCACTTTAACAGAAACTTCGTTTTCAAATGACAGATACATTTCGATTTTCTATTTTACTTTTCTATGTATAGAGCATAACATTTTGTATCATTTTAAAATGCAAATGAGAGCAAATAAATAGTTCATTAATAAATTAAAAACAGAGCTGGATTACCATAAGAGGCATAAAATGTTCATTTTGTTTCAATCACGCCAACGTGATTGATAATAATTGAAATAACCGCGTATATGACATCTGTATCAAAAAATGAATTTCACACATTCAAAAAACATTAACCTTATTTTTCTAAGAAAAACTTTATTTAACTTTATTTATTCTGCTGCATTCCAAAAACGGAACACTGTAATAGATTTGTCAAGAGCAGATGTACGTTGCGAAATATAATATAATATTGATAGAGGATGTATTAAAGTTCCCACAGATACCCATATCCTCAAGTTGAGAGGTTTAGAATTCAAAAACTATCAAATGAAAATGAATCACTTGAAAATTGTTTAAATTCAATGGTCAATCTCTGCGATCATAATGCTCGCTATTTTGGAAGTATGGTGAATAGACAATATTTAAATTGCTCTTTTCATAATTGCCTCATTTATCTGTCAAACTACACAATAAATGGTCAACTGAAATATTTTTTTCTTAAAAGCCCGAATTTTATCGAATGCATAAGCTGATAAAACAACATAATATTTTATTATTATTTTAATATATTTTGGCGTCAACGGGCATTGATTCCATTGTTGTTGTTTTTATTTTTGGCTCAGTTTTGTTTTTTCTAGCTCGCTGAGCTTTGCACTGATGAAGAATCTCGACAGTAGATTCGAAACAGCTGTTTGCTAACTTTTAATGCATTTTTGGTGCATTTATAATCGTTGATTTTCTATCTTTAAATACAATGGCGTTTTGTATGATTTTTAGAAATGCGAAAGAGCATTCGAGGTGAAGTTGCTTTAAAGAACACAATCATATTCAATATTTTGTTTGATTCATGTTTTGTTTTGAAAAATAGACCAGCGCAGCGGGCTTAGCCTGCTAGTATTTAAAAAAACGAAAAAATTATTTATTAAAAAGTAAAGAACAACATCCGGGTTGACATATCAAGCAAAATAACGACACTCTGGATTCAGTTAAATACTCCGATGCGCATATGACATTGGCGTCAGAAAAAAAATTCGCCAACATGCGTATCTGACATCTGTGCCAAAAATGCATACCTATTTTATTTACATTACGTACGGTGCTATTTGATTATCAGGTCGACCAATTTCACCCATTTATAGAAATTGCCAAACTATTCGCCAAATTACTCAAAAGGAAAAATGTTGCCATTAAAAAATTTTAAGTTTAGAAAATTAATGAATTTAGGTTAAAAAAAAAAAATAAAAGTCATTAACGAAAAGGATTATTTTAATGATGACGTTTAGTTATGACGTCGAGACGTACCAAATATAAAATTTGACTTATTCAGGTGATTTCGAACAAAAGAATACTAATAAAAGTTTTCATATTTTAATGCAGAATTTATCAAATCAAACCATAAAGAGATATTTGTAAGATATCGCATATGTGAATAACATTGAAGTATTTTAAATGTAATATTAGAATTTATTAAAGAGCATAAAAAATATGGTACGTACGTATTAACGCCACCGCAGCAGAAGTTGCGCTAATGTGCCAATAAAGAGCAATCTTGTTCGCACGCGCACAAAAAATGGCATCAAAAATAGGCTAACAAAAATACTAAAGTACTAAAAATGACGTCACAATGAACAAAAAAAAAAAAAAAAAAAATGGTTGACTGTAAAGTCGGTATACGGGCGAAAGTTTTACGTGACAACGACTTTGAGTTGTAAAATAATTTTAATGTGAATATTCATTCGTATAGGGCAGTTCATCAAATGGCAGCGGTCACGTGATTTTCATGTTTCTCTACAAAACTGACGTCATCACCCCCAATGAAGCGGGAGATTTGGCGTTTTTTTTGGTGATTTTCTGGCAACCTCGTATATTTTTGTTGACATATTATAGATGTAAACAACAAATTATTATCACAAGTTACATGAAACATCACATACTGTAATGTATTTCAGAATAATAATTAAATCAACGTGAAAAATTATGATTATCAATATTTAAAAAATGTATAGTAGATAAAATGTTTCATAAGCAGCTGTAATAAAAAAAAATGTTTTATTACTCAACTTATTTACTTTGGAGTAAAGAAAATTTATAATTACAAAAAATATAACGATTGATTGACATATTGCGAGCGGAAAATTGCATATTTATTTAATGCTTCACTTTTAACGCTTATTGTATATTCATCTATTTATATATAAATATTATTTATATAAAATCGTATTTTAACATACTAGGCTGTAATTCGAACTAAAACGCTCCTTTTTTAAAAGATAAAATTGTATTGTAATATATTAAGCTGTAATGCCGAACCAGAACACTTTATTATTATTATTTTTTTTAACAAAAGCATGAAGGATTCATTGTAGATGTTATCACAACTTATTTGTGACTTTTACTTCCTTTTTAATTTCTGCTTTTCTAATGAATTTTTTTTTTCCTCAATATTATATTTAAAATTTCTGTTACTTCTTTATATTTCTGAATTAGAATTTATTAAATTAGAAAGTAAACAAAATGCTAGAGTAAGACCAATGATATTGAGAAATTCGACATATTCGTACTTTAATATTCATAAGTTAATAAAATGCCAGCATTTTAGAATTCCCTCTATAGCATTTATCACTATTCTGAAGAATTCAGCATTCTTTTAATATTAGCCTGAACAAATTGAATCTGTGCTGTAGATATGTTTCTTAAAATAAATTTGATGGTACAGTTTAAACACTAAAAAATGTTGACAGATTTCACTCAGCAAATATAATTATATAGTATTTCTTTGACCAAAGCTATGAAATTTCTGATGTAATGATATTGCTGTCTCAAAAAATCCTGCATTGATGATCAAGAAGGAATATTATAGTCCCAATAAAAAGAATATCATAACCATAACATTATACATACTAAAATTAATAAAGCACACCTTTTAAAAAATCCTTAGGAGTTCCTTCTTACCATACTTTACTGTATTTTATTAATATTAGAATAGTTCCTTGTGAAAAACTATATTTTTTATTAGTTAGCCACAGTTTATATATTGACAAACAATGTTCTTGCCATAATCTAGCAATTTTTTATATTGCATTCATTTCATTTAAAATATAAATCTTTTATTATTTCATTAAAATAAAGAGGAAGAAAAACAGAAAATAATAAGGCAAACCAAGGCATTTTATTTAGGGATTGACCGAATACCGAATAGTTGATTTGGTATTCGGTGATTCAGCATGTAAACCGAATATTCGGTTTCGGCCGAATACTTATAAATATTCGGCTGAATTTTTAGAATAATTTATGAAAAATAATAGGTTAAGTATTACTCTAAAAGTACATGATGGCTAATGCCCATTTAATGTTATTTATTTCAATAGTATGCCTCAGTTATATAAGTGATAATTTATAAAATGATACATTATAATTATTTGTAATTGAAATTTAATATGGACAAAATATGAGGCAAAAAAAAGCTGTACGGCATTATCTGGTTGTAATGTTTCTTTTTTGTTCATAAATCCATTTTACTTTGGGAAATAAATGTTCACTGTAAACACTACTGGTAGGCGCAGATAAGTATTTCTTAACTAACTTGGATAACGTTGGATACTTATTATGTTTTTTTTTTTTCAACCAAATTAACGGGTTGTCTTCCCTTGATATAAGTGGTATTACTATGTATGCAGCCAATTCATCTGAAGCTTTAATGTCTAATGTGATGATATCATTTTCAGTAGAAGGATTTTCACTTTCTGTTTTTTCACTTGTAGCAATTTCAACAAAGCACTCCCAAAATGATGAATGCACAGTTTATGACAGGGCATCATTTTTATTGAAATTTTGTGATTAATTTGGCTCAGTAATTTCAGTTTGAGAGGATATATTTATTATTTATTGCACTTTATTTTTAAATACATTTTTTTAATTTATTAGCAGTTGCTCCATCTTTAAAAAAAGCTGTTTTGAATCTGGGATCCAAAATAGAGGCTAGAAAATAAAACTCATCATCATAAATTTCTGAAAAACGTTCTGCGAGTCTTTTTGGTTCTTTCATGGCTCCCACTCCAAAAAATTCTACATTATCACTTTTCCAAGTAACGTTTCAATGTAGAAATAATAGGTATTACTTCTGAAATTAAAGATTTTTTGTTGCTTATAATTTTTGTTATTTCTTCGAAAGGTCGGAGAAGCCTAAGAATACTTTCTATCATTATTAAAAAAGTTAATACATGCAAAAATATTTATTAAAAAATTTTAAGTATTCGGTTGCCGAATACCGAATATTCGGTGCACACTTTGACCTAATTTTCGGTAATCGGCGAAATTCCTGATTCAGTCAATCCCTAATTTTATTTCAATATTAAAGCATTATTTTTATCTAAATCACAAAAAATAAAAACTGCATTAGCGAGGTAAAAAATACTATTGAAACAATTTGCTCTCAGTTAACATAAAAGTACTTAAACAAAAGGTTATTATTAAGCTAAATTTAGTTTTATGAAATGTGAAATGAAGTTTAAGTATGCAGTACCTTTTATCCTCAGTACCGAGTTAAATTCCTTATACATAGATAAAAATTAAAAAAAAAAAAAAAAAAAAAAAAAAAATGAAAGAGTTATACAGAATAGCAATATTTGATATTATTTTAGCTTCATATCACTTTGAATTTTTATGATATATCCATTCTTACTTTTCTAGTACATACAGCTATAATGAACCCTACTTTCCATAGTTTTTTACCAAGTCTTATTATTCTTGCAGCAATGATTTTCTTTTAATAATACAGTTAGCTCCTTCACAATGTTTAATTTTAAATCTTTAATCACTGATATTTCAATACAGAAATTTTCTGTACTTAAATAGTGATAATACTCCAATTAAGTAAGGTAAACTTAAAAAATAACTGGTGGGAATAATGAAGGATTCTGAGAATTTTAAATGCCACATATATCAGTCGCTCATCCCCAAGGTGTTAATAATATACAGTAGACTCCCTCAAATCCGCACAGCTTGGGACCAGAGGTTGTGCGGATTTTAGAATTTTGCAGATTTCTGATCATCGCTTTGTTTACATTTTTTAAACAGTAATTTGAGTGCAATTAATAGTGCAATTGGAACTATAACGAATGCTTACAATGTAATAAAATATTAAAATAAGTAATAAACTAAAATAGTAAAAATTTAGATAATTTATAAATTGATTAAAGTTTTAATAGGAAAGGTCAAGGTAATAATCAATAGAGTATGATTAAATATTCATTATTAAAGATTAAATGTATTTTCCAAAATTATTCAACAAAACTTGCCTCATAAAGTTACATTACTCATTCACATCAAAATCATAAAATAAGTTTTTTTTTTCCCAAGTTTAGCCAGGCTTAATAACAAAAAAAATCTTCATTAATGCATAAATATATTTGGTAAGAAGATTGTGATTACCAGTAATATCAGCACTATTTTGAACTTTTTCTGTAATAAATTTATTCTTCCTTCATGAAAAAACATGAACTCAGTCATATTAACAAAAATTACAAAATAAAAAACCTATGGAATTGATACATAACTAAAAAAAAAAATTAAATTCCCAATATCCAAATTGAAAGTTTCATTGTTTACATCCATAAAATATGTGCGGATTTTAGAGAGTTGTGCATATGAGGAAGTCTACTGTATATACATATGATACATATGTTTGTTGTTTTTTTGTTTATAGCAGGATTCCGTTATGAACAGGCTTTATTACAGATAATAAATTTGCTGCACATTACCATTTAAAAAAAACTATAAAGTATTATTTGTGTACAATTATGTATACATTTATAATGTAAGATGCATTTGTAACCTTCTTTTATTTCTAATTGAAAAGATTTTAACCTCTATTTAAAAAGATTTTAAATAAAATTTAAAATATTGAAAATATAATTCAATTTTAATTGAAATCATTGATTAACTCTAAATGAAAATGTTTAAGAGGCTACTTCACTCAAATGAAAAGACCCGTTCGCTAATTCTAATCCTATGGGAGAAATTCATAAAAATATCTCGGTTGCATTTCAATATTTTTAGATGATTCTTTTTGCATTGGATAACTCAGATTGATCTGAATGGAGGTCGTTTTTTAGTTTTTCGATTTTGGTTGCAGATATTTTTTATGGTGTTGCTTTGGCTTTCCAAACCGGTTCCAAAAATGAAAGCGTCCGTGTAAAAAATAACTGTGAACAAAATGAAAAAAGTAACTAACGTCATGCATACAGATCGATCTCAGATATCCAAAGCCAAAAAATCATTTAAAAATATTGAAATGCAACCGAGATATCTGTATAAATTTCTTCCATAGGATTAGCATTAGTGAATGGGTCTTTTCATTTGACTGAAGTAGCCCCTTAAGATATGAAAGAAAAAAAAAAAAATGCTAAACCTTCTTGTGACTTTATTCAACCTTCTATTTGATTAATTTCTGTTTGCATGTCTGAAATTAGTCATGTCATAAAAACAGAGGCACAATACCAAAACTTTCTTGATAAAAATGAATTTTCAAATATTTGTGTTTGTTTTTATAACTGAAGCCAAGACTGCTAGACGAGTCAAGCCCTGGTAATGTTTAACCACTCTACTACTCTCTGTTTGGGTCTGAATTTAATTAAATATTATTATCATCACCAAGATTATTATTATTATCATTACCATAACTGCAAAAACAAAAACTTTATTAGCTATAATTAAAAAATGTATTTATTTATTTGGCATAAAATTTTGTATTAGAAAATAAACAAACTTTTCTAAATACTATAAAAAAAAAGAAAAGATAGTTAATAGAAAAATGTTCATGGTAATTGTTAAATGAGAAAAGTAAAATGATTGTGAATGTACAAAAAAAGGATACAGTAGACTCTTTTAAATCCGCACAGCTTGGGACCAGAGCTTTTGCAGATTTTAGAATTTTGCAGATTTCTGGTCATTGCTTTGTTTACATTTTTTAAAAGGAAATTTTAATGTAATTAATAATGAAATCAAAAGTATAATGGATGCTTACAATATGTAAAATATTAAAATAAGTTATAAACTAAAATAATAAAAAATTAGATAGTTTTTAAAATGATAAAAATACTAAAAGCAAAGGTCAAATTAGTAATAATGTACAATTAAATATTCATTATAGAGATTAAATGTGTTTTTCCTAAATTATTCAATGAAACTTGCTTCATAAAGATACATTGCTAATTCACATCAAGATCATAAAATAATGAAGCTTTATTTCAGGTTTAGCCAGACTTAATAACTAAAAAAGCTTGATTAATACATAAATATATTTGGTAAGATTGTGATTACCATTGATATCAGCAATATCTTGATTTTTTCAGAAATAAATTATTCTTTCTTCATGAAAAAACATGAATTCAATAACCTTAACAAAAATTACAAATTAAAAAATATATGGAATTGATATAAAACTAAAAAAGTCAAATTTTGCACCTACATCTGAACTGAATGTTTCATTGTTTACATCCGTAAAATATGTGCGGATTTGAGGGAGCCTACTGTATAATGTAAGTGTAACGGCAGATCCTAAAGGGAGGTCACGGGCAGGCTCAGAATGGCCCGCTGGCCGGTGCACTATTGTCTCAAGAAAACTTTGCACGCCTAATTTCTTAAGCTGCTCAAATATTCTTTCTCTTATTGAACACATGTATTCTGACTAGTGCACTAATTTTTGAGAATTCATTAAGGGAATAATTCTCACTCAACAGACAAGCAGCACAAGAAGTTTTTTTTTTTTTTTTTTTTTTTTTTTTTTTTTTTTTTTTTTTCCACAACAAAAAAATTAAAGATAGATCGAAACAATTTTAGAATAGGAAACCAAAGTAATCATCTCTGCATATGATTGAGAGAGAAAACATGCACTCAAGAAAAATTTTAATAGCCATGGCGCCCTGGGTTAGATTTTCACCGAATAATTTGCAAATTATCAATACTTTAGGTCTTAATACCTTGTTTCTTCCTCCCCCTTTAAAGTGAGACCTGAATGCACCTATAATTAAAACCATGCTTTATGAAAATAATTTGAGAAAAAAAAAAAAAAAATATCAGATGGTAAAAAACATTTTGTTGTTGATTTGAAAACATGATCTTTGTTTATGAGGAATCTAAACCTGTTGACACTTTTGGACTCTGCAAGCTTTGGAATGAAACAGCGAGTGATTTTTTTTTTAAATTCACAAAATCTACAACATAATTTTTGATTAGTAATATTCACTCTATTTAATGACAAACTTTCCGTGGTTAAATAACTATAAGGAAATTCTAGTATGTATTTCAAATTTAAAAATGTTAAATTTAATCATGGAAAGATCTATTATTTAAAAAAAATGATGATTATATTGAGAAATTGTAATAGGTTTTTTTATATAATAATAATTAAGCATGCTGGACACAAAATCCTGCAACTTCGAGGAATAAAATCCGTGAGACATTTCTCTTGATTATCGAAATTTAAATATTTCCCTTTGAACTCTAATTATCAGGGGGATCGTGGGCTCATGAAAAAATACCTGAAATTTTAGCGAGAAAATGTTTCTGTATGGGAACAAGGGGGAAAGACAACATATTTATAACAGGAAGGCCAAATTACATAATATATAAACTTTAATTATGTTTAGCAATCTTATGAAATTGATATTTTATTTTAAGAATTGAACTATCATAAAAACTGGAATTTTGGTACAGTAAATTTACAAATTACCTGAATTGAGGTATATAACCTGAACACAATCGCCCCTGAATTATCAAAAGAATTTTGCAAATCATGGGAAGAGTGTTCTGTAAATTATTTTAGTGTAATAAAGTTAATCTTTATTAGACCATTTCTTTTTTGTATAAATTTTGGATACTTATGTATTAACGCCACTGCAGCTACAGATTTGATGGTTTTTAAGTATCCACAATCTATGCCTAAAATTTTTGCGACAAATCATAAAATAAAACACTTTCAAAATTCAAAACACATTATTTAAAAACAAAGCAGTTAGTCGGATTTCAGTGGAAAATGGCCCGATATAGAGTTTAACTCCTGTATCATCGCTCCTGAAAAAAATAAAATTGCATCTTGATCTGTTTTTATGCAAAACAGGCATCAAAAATCAGCAAACAACAAGGCAACAAGAAATCCAAACGATAACTGTATGCGCGTGCAAATAATGAGATTGCTCTTTATTGCAGGGTTTGAAAAAGCCCAACCCACTCACTGGGCCCAGTAGTCTAAAACCCGGGTTTTTTCGGGCTTTTTTGAAAAAACCCGGGTTTTTACGGGTTTTATTAAAAATTTTTAGAGAACTCTTCAAATTTCTAATTTTTACATGATGCACAGTACTTAAATTTTTCATTTATCAGTGAAACAAAGGTATAATTTTGCATTAAGTATAGATTAACAATAAAAATAAATATATAAAAAGAAAATATAAATATATTTAAAAAGATTATTTTGTATCTCATAGAACTAGATTACTGGAAGAATGATATATTAAACCAAGTGCAACTGAATTTTTTTATATAAATCTTAAGTTAAACAGACTAATTTATGCAATTTCTTTCATTTATTTCAATAGTTTAAAGCAGCAACATTTATGTAAATATTTTTATGAAGAAAAAAATAGAAGTCACACAATTGAAGCAACATTTATATTGCAATAGTATTAAATTGGATTATTTTAAAATCAATGTCAGTCATATCTATAAAGTTAGATCGTAAATGGCAATACACTTTAACTAGTTTAGTTTTGTATGCCATCTGTAAGCAATCATTTAAAGTATCTGGATACATTTTAGATTATATTTTATTAGGGTTTTTTTAAGTTAAAGAAATGTGGTTCAGAATGTTTGAAAACAAGGTACTTATACTACTAAATACAAATTAAAATAACTAATTGATTACAAAAAGTTTATAAATCAATGATAATAATAAACATTATAATTTGCTTTTCCAAAAATTAATTATTAGTAATAATTTTAATAATGAAATTATCATTTAAGTACTATACTCAAACTTTTTCACTCTTTTTTTTTTTGTTGTTATAACAAGATTCCCAGAAAAACATGACTAGCAAATTCCTTGATTTTCCATGACCAAATCTCAAAAAATTCCCTGACTTTCCCAGATCAAATCTCGAAAAATTCTCTGACCAAATAAACATACAGCGAAATTTGATACTTATTTTCACAATCTTTTGCCAAAATTAGCAATTTTCTTTCTGCAATCATACTTCAATCTTTTTTTTTTTTTTTTTGGCCCCAACTGTTTGATGAATTTTGTGTCATTTTTCATTTTTTCACTCAAATGTTTTCCATGATTTTTTTAGAAAAGATTTGTAAATTCCCTGACTTTTCCTGTATATTTTGAGATTTTCCTGACTTTCCATGACTACTTTGAAATTCCCTGACTTTCCATGATACTAGGAACCCTGGAAATCTGTCAAGATTTTTGTGTTGAAATTTATTGTATAAACTTTCATTGAACATTGAAGAAGAATAATAAATGTTGCGATTAATCTTAAAAGCTATAACAATACAAGCAATCAGGATGGGGATCACATTTCAACTGCCATCTTTAGGTATACATTAAGATTTAAAGCACTTGGATGCATTTTAAAATATATAGCCCAAAAAATCTTCGTTATTTACAAACAAATTTTTTTTATGGTCATTTTATCAATACTTAGAAATTCTTTTAAATACGGTTAGTTTGAAACATATTTAAATTGGCATTTATCTTTTTATTCTCATATCTTAGATTAAATAATGATACAGTTGTGAAAACACAAGAAAATTTGAAAAAACCCACAAATGGGTTTTTTGATAGGTTTTTTCAAGTGGGCCCGCCCGAAAAAACCTGCCCGGGTTTTTTCGGGCTGGGCCCACTTCGGCGAACCCTGCTTTATTGGCACATCAGTAAAATTTATGCTGCAGTGGCGTTAATACACTACCACAGCATAAATTGCACTGTACCAAATTTTGTAATAGTGAAACATAAATTTAGCATTTTGTATATAGATAAAGTCATGATTTAAGGCTAGAATAAAATGCCTCTTGCTACAAAATATCTGACTCGCAAAAGTAATAACTGTCAGATTGTAACAGAAATTAAATTTATCTCATATTTAACTGATTGATAAACAAATCTTATTACGTTAAAAAAATATTTAATTTTTAACGAAGGTTGAACTTTTTGCAGCATTGCAGAAACTCTATTTCGCGCGTAGCAAAAAAAAAAAAATTCTTAGTTTTCAGTTACCAATTTCCAGAGCATCAATGGTGATAAGTGGAATGAAAGGGGTTATTTTGAACTAATTATGCCAAAAATAATCATAAACTCTAGGAATCAGACTGAGCATAATGTTTATTAATTATTATTGTGTATAAATTATGCTTTCGAAGTCATGTACATTAAAAAAATTATATCAACTTTGAATTTTCAATTAGTAACACCTATTTTTGACATTTTATTTGAGTTTCTTGGATCCAAATGGACCAGGAAATGATTGTATATCCATATTATCTTAAATCTTGATACAGCTGGAAGAGCATGATTTTGAGGATGATATAATTGAACCCATTTCAAAAACATTAATTTATATCTTCATGAAAGTCATCTGATTTTTATACTAAATTGACCCAAACATATTTCTTTCTCTATTCAAAAAAGTTTTTTTAATTATTTAAACTATTAATAAATTTATATTAAAATCAATGTGAAATATAAAAGCAGTAATTCTTGATTACGCCCATTAATAACTACTTTGCGTATAAAAACAGCAAAAAATGTTGATTTTCTTAAAAATTTCAAAACAAATAAATCTTTTTTCCTTATAAAAGGTATCAAGTTGAAAAGCTAATAAAAAAATCAACAAAACTAAGTATTTCATTACGAAAATAAAGTAATTGTAAAAAAAAAAAAAAAAAAAAAAAAAAAAAAAAAAAAAAAAACCACCATTTTTGCCTGTGTAAAAACAATAAGGACAGCAAATAAATTCAACATAGTAACCAAAGGAACTAATATTTCATATATTAATGCAACCACCTCTGAAGTTTAATGATTGCAAATATTCCACCATTCCTCGACATCATTCATTTTTGCACTGTTCGGGATTGTGTTTGTGCTATTCATCCTTAATCATAGACTTGGGTTCTGATGATGAGAAAAAATGCCTTCCTTTTTGATAAACTCAATCTTCTAGATCTCACCATAAGTTATTGATAGGATTTAAAACTGGATTTCTGAGCGCCCATTGCAAGACTTCAATATTTTTCTTGTGGAACTAATGTTTTGTGGAAAGGCACATTATCTCATTGTTATAGCCATCCTTTTTTTTTTTTCCCCTGCCAGAATTGTATCAACAAATGAGAGATGGCCAGAAAGAGTTTGTACATGTGTCTTTCAATTAAATTTTGCTAAAAACATATACAAATGGCTCCACATCTTTGAACAAAAAGCAGCCCCATGTTGCAATTGATCCACCACCTAACTGATGTTTTAATAAAATCTTTTTTTTTTCTTAAATCATCTCAATAATATTTTCAACCACACAAGTGATGACTTGGGACAACAAACTGCTGCAGGTTACTTTCTCTGATGAAAATAAGTGAAACTTGAATGGTCCTGATATTATAAAAATTTAATTAAATCCAATTGATTTTTTAAATCACCAGATTATAAAACATTCACCTTTTATATAAACATTTTAATAAAATTTTTTAATTTTATTTAAGAAAGGTGTTATAATAAAAATAAATGACATTGACATGTTTCAGAACCGTCAAACAAGTTCCATTATCATAATATAAATAAAAATAAAATTTCAAAATATTTCACAGTCAATACAAATGACACGCGACAATGAGATAACAAAAAACCTGCGCTCTTTTGTAAAAAATTAAAATATAGACCATGATCTAAAATGAAAATAAAAATAAAATTTCAAAACTATTGTGACAATTTGACAAAAAAAGAAAAAGAGATCTTCTCAAAACAGTTAATTGACATAATCATTGCAGCATTAGACTGCTTTTCGTTCAGTGACGTTGAGTCACTTGTGTATATTTCCGAAAATTTTAATTCAAACATATATATACAAACTCTTTTTGACCATCTTTCATTTGTTACAAAACTTCTAGCATGAAAAAAAAAAAAAAAAAAAGAAAGAAAGAAAGGATTAACAGCAAGATAATGCACCTATCCACACAAGTTGTAAAGGCATTCAGAATTCTCTAAGGTGGGACTTTCCTCAATAATATACTTTATACAATAATTTTTTTTAACATGCCAGTTTTGAGGCAATATAATGTAAAGTTAACATCCAAAATAATGCAACTTGGATCAAATTCCCAACAAAAATTCTATGTATTGCTGACAATTTGCACAGTGTTGAATTAAAACTGAACATCCTAAAGAATCTAAGCGTAGGAAAAATCAGTCCTCTAGATTAGAGGATAAAGACGTGCCATCAGCAATGCCCTTCGAAATTTTTTAAGATAAACTAAAAAGCTTTTATATGCGAACATTTAAAAAAAAAAGTTTTTTTTAATTTACCTAATTTTTCTTTTATATATTAAACTTAAATCTCAAATAAATATAACTGAAGTAAACTTACTTGTTTTTGTTTATATGTGTTTTCTTTTTCTTGATTTTTATAATTTTTTTTATATGTAACAAAAGCATTGACCGGGAGGAGTTTCCTGTGTGAGCGGCCGAACACTGTGTGCCAGGCGCTACCCACGCTAGAAACTCTCCAAGTGTTATGCCTTTATTCACATATAATTACAAACATATTCTTCTGTTGCCATTGTCACATCTCACTTTTTTTTAATGGGAGATCTTCTTGAAGAGAAATCTTTATCATGCAGGGTCACAGTTGATGCCGGGATTTGTCTATGCCTGTGATGATTCTCATAGGGGAGTGCCGATTCTGCCAAAAGGGTGCAATCTGGACGAATTTCTTTTGCAGTAGCTTTTTACCCCAATACATTGTTGGCACAGCCGACACAATTCCTGTGTAGCGGTTTAAATTCTAAAAAAAAAAAAAAAAAAAAAAAAAAAAAAAATTAAGTAAACAGATAAATAGATTTTGAAAAATTAAAGAAAATGTATTACTTACTTCTAAATTTTACTGCAACACTTACATGAAAGAGATCTTTAAGGCTTTCATGCTTTGCCCTAATATCGAATTCTAGACCCAACATTTCACAAACTTCTAGAAAATTTTTCAATATTTAATTTATACATACTTTTTCCCTTAAATGAAACTTTTTCGAAAATTTACTAAAAAAAAATCATACTTATTAATATTGATAACAATAGCTTTTTTTTTAAAATCAAATTTAACTTCTTGAAATTCATCTTTGTGAGCCTGGTAGAACTGTTTATTCAGAAAAAAAATTTAACAAACTGGATCCCGATTGACAGTTCACCTTATACAATTCGGCAGGAAAGTGTTGTTCATTTGTTGTTATTATTCCCATCCACCATTTCTCTCATAACTCTGTCAATCTCAATATTATGGAAACCAACAGATGTTACATCATAATATGTAAGAAAAGCATGTGGATAGCTTGCCCTAGCTGAAATGTTAGCTACTGTCCTCATTTGTATTAATATTCATAGGAACCCCATTAAATAAATCAACTAACTACACCCGAAGGGAATGTAGTTTTCCCAGAATTAACCGTCCCCTGTAGTGCAACCCATCTATGTTTAGGCTTTCCAATCTGATAAGCATAAAGCAATTTACTTAACAATGGTAGTAGTTTAAAGAGTATTTTTATATGAATTAAATTTTAACAAAATACTTTCATATAATAAGGGTGCTAGATAAACTACAGGGCTGAACAAAAGTATTCAAGTATGTTTTGATCTATTAATATTAATTGTTGAAAGAAAATTTTCAACTAGTTAGGTGTTTTCTTGCAAGACTAAATTTACTCATTATGTAGTATATATATATCAATCGGCAAATCAAATATGCGGCTGTTCAAAAGTATTAGAATACATATTTGGCTGTGAACAGTAACACACCTTATTTCTATAGATAATGATGTTTTGTTAATGATTTCAGGAAGAGGAAGTGTAAGAAAGTGTTCCATAATCTATGCTTAAGGCATAATTTTTCTTACTTGTTTAACTTAAATGAGTTCAGAAAATTCATAAACTGTGCTATATTTATTTGGTACTTATTCAATTTCATTTAATTTAAATAAAACTTTTAGCAAATAAAATACTTATTTGAGTAGAAAAAAAAATGGGGGGAAATTTGGCAGATATATGTTTTCATATTAATAGGTCTGCAAAATTGACTGTTTTAAAAGTAAAAAAACTTTAATAAAGTATTTTTAAATATATTTTTTCCGTGAAGGATTGTGAATATATCTTGCAGGAACTAGAAGGAAATATTGTAGTGTTGCGTATTGATTAAAAAAAAAAAAAAAAAAAAAAAAAAATCGACAAGCATGTACAGTAGGGTGGGCCGAAAAAAACTTTTTTTCGATTTTCAATTATGGCGGGTGCGGAAAAGTGGCCCCTTGTGGCACTCAGTTCATACAAAAATTTTGAGATTTTTTGGACATTTCCTTACCTTGCCGCAAACGGCTTAAAGTTTTGCAAAAATGCTCATTTTTGAATTTTTTTCGAAAAAAATTAAAAAATGTTAAATTAAATTTTTTTTTATTGTATTTAATTGAAAAGGCATATTTAATATATCAAATGATTAAATAGTATCTGATCATGCATTATTTAATATCTATGTGTATTATAACTTAGGCTATTTTTATAGCTTTTTCACGTATAGCAGGCAAAAGTTGTATTAGTTTGAATCGATCGTTAGTTTCTATATTATTTATGTCCCTTGGTCTTCTTTATGTTTTTTCTATGTGTCAAACGTCATATATTTGGGGAACAGACAGCAGTACACTTCAAAAACAAATCTAGAAGGTGAGAAAGTGGTGAAGCAGGACTCTAAGCGAGCGCAATGACTCGTCTTAATACTCATGGAGTGAAGGACAAAATAGTTGACAGCCAAAATGCGATAAAGGATTCTTATTATTTATCCTTGCTCAGTTACCTGCGACATTTGTTCAGTGTTAACGTGAAACCCTTTTATTGTGATATACGGTGCTTTTTGGTTCGTTTAATGTGCAATTTTAGTGTTTTGTGCGTTTTATTACAACGAGCTTAGAAATGGCTAGTATAAAGGGCCATGACAATGCAAAGATACGCGATAGCGTGAAAAATAACTTTTTGGGGACATCATGCATATTGAAAGAATTGCAATTGCCAACTTATGCTGATAATCATGCACCACTACTACTGGTTGCTTCGCCATGTAGAAGTTGTGACAGCAGAGGATACGAATCTCGTCATCGATAAAAACAAAGTCAGAAGAGAGAAATAGAAACTCGGAAAGAAGATACAGGCAGAAGAAGTTATAGAAAGAAGGAAAATTAAAAGCGTATTTTTTGATGGTAGAAAGTACAAAAGTATATTAAGAGAAAGAAAAATAACAAGCAGCACCGTCGAGAAAAAGGCGAGGAACATATCACCATGTTGTTTGAACCTGGTTAGGAATACTTGTGTCACTTGATACCTCGTTCCGTTACCTTGATACCTCGTCAGTTCAGAAAAGTCTAACTTGTGGTGACTTGGAAGATTGTATTATGATTTTGCTATCTCTTTTCCGTGAACGGAACGAGGTATCAAGTGACCCGAGTATTTCTAACCAGGTTCAAACAACACGGTGATGTGTTCCTCGCCTTTCCTTCGACGGTGCCGCTTGTTCTTTTTTTTTTCCCTATGAATATACTTTTATCCTTTCTACCATCAAAAAGTATGCTTTTAATTTTCCTTCTTTCAGTAACTTCTTCTGCCTGTATCTTATTTCCAAGTTTCTTTTTCTCTCTTCTGACTTTGTTTTTATCGATGACGAGATTTGTATTCTCTGCTGTCACAACTTCAACATGGTGAAGCAACCAGTAGTAGTGGCGCATGATTATCAGCATAAGATGGCAATTGCAATTCTTTCAATATGCATGATGCCCCCAAAAAGTTACTTTTCACGCTATCGCGTGTCTTTGCATTGTCATGGCCCTTTATACTAGCCATTTCTAAGCTCGTCGTAATAAAACGCACAAAACACTATATTAAACGACCCAAAAAGCACTGTATATCGCTACAAAAGGGTTTCACGTTAACACTGAACAAATGTCGCAGATAACTGAGCAAGAATAAATAATAAGAATCCTTTATCGCATTTTGGCTCTCAACTATTTCGCCCTTCACTCCCGGAGTATTACGACGAGTCATTGCGTTCGCTTAGAGTCCTGCTTCACCACTTTCTCACCTTCTAGATTTGTTTTTGAAGTGTACTGCTGTCTGTTCCCCAAATATATGACGTTTGACAGATAGAAAAAATATAAAGAAGACCAAGGGACATAAATAATGTAAAAACTAACGATCGATTCAAACAAATACAACTTCTGCCTACTATACGCGAAAAAGCTATAAAAATAGCCTAAGTTATAATACACATAGATATTAAATAATGCATGATCAGATCTTATTTAAACATTTGGTACATTAAATATGCCTTTTCAAGTAAATACAACCAAAATAAATTAAATTTAACATTTTTAAAATTTTTTCGAAAAAAGTTCAAAAATGAGCATTTTTGCAAAAATTCAAGCCGTTTGCGGCAGGGTAAGGAAATGTCCAAAAAATCTCAAATTTTTTGTATAAACTGAGTGCCACCAGTGGCCAGTTTTCCGCACCCGCCATAATCGAAAATCGAAAAAAAGTTTTTTTCGGCCCACCCTAATGTACAGTGAAACTCCGAATAACGGACACCTCTATTTAAGGGACAAAAGTTCCGGTCCCAGTCCCTTGATATAGGCCGAGTAATGTATTTACCTCTGAATAAGGGACACCTGAAAATGCGATGAAAGGAGCTGGTTTTTGCATTTCAGATAATGAAGTAGCTAGTGATGAAAACAAAAATAGATTTTTGAGAGCTTATCAAACAGACAGGCAGTCATGTTGATATGACTCAATTGATGTGCATTTATTTACCCACAATTAGTGTTTTTATCCCCATCAAAAGTAGTGCTGAAAATTGTAAGGATGACTATGAAACTGAAGAAGAAATGGAAATTGTGAAATAAAGAACTTTACAGATGTTTTAAAATATGTAAAGTTCAATACTTTTTTAGTAAATGTTGCTGATAATGAAGGATTGAAATTTATATGCATGGTAAATGAACACTTGAAAGATTTGTAATGAAAAATTGAAATCTGCAAAAGAATCACTTTTGATTGATTAAGTAAGATTCTTTTAAATGTTAATGCACATTTTACATGTATGAAATATTTGTGTAAAAAATGTAAATCAATAATTCTACAAATCTTTTAATGAAGTAATCGATTAAAAATTTCAATGAATTAAATATCTATTTGTTGTGTCTGATTAACGTAATTCATATCCTTCTGGTACATTTAAACTTCACCTTTAATTTAATGTTATATTTTATGTCTATCTGAAAGATTAATTTAAAAAAAAGAAAAAACTCCGAATAAGGGACACCTCTATTTAAGGGACAAAAGTTCCGGTCCCATGGGTGTCCCTTATTTGGAGGTTTCACTGTATATCACAAATATTTTTCAAAATTTACAATGTCTTTTTTATAAAATATTCTAGTATACTTATCATAATGATAAATAAGCTTTAATATAAAAATATACAAACAGTTTACAAGTATTTGAAAAGCAGGCATGATTCTAGCACTAGAAATATTACTATTCACGTAACAGACAAAAAATTATACGAAATATTGAACAAGAAGTAATCGGACAGATTATTAAATAGAAAACAATTACAAAACACTTACGTAATATATTTCTTTCATTTACATTCAAGTCTGGATAGCGCAAAGATTTCTGAATTTTCTATTAAAAACAAATGATTAAGGCTAATTTAAATAAAGCATTTGGCATTTAAATCAAATGCGATAAAGCAGCCAAAATGGTAACCATACATTCACTTGAAAGATGCCAATAATATGTGCGTGAAGTTGCGCAGATAGAAGATTTTGGGCGGTAATGTCCCTGACGTCATGTTGGAATGCCCTATAGTAGGAAGAAGGATGAAATAATAGTAACAATTTAAAACATTTATTTATACAAAGAATTATATTTAAAACATTAATTTATACAAAGAATCTCGCACTGAATTTCATATTAACAAAATTTTATTTTTACCTTTACACATACATACGTATTTATATACAAATATACATACAATAACTTGCAATACACTGTGTTTGTTAAACACATTTTACTTCATGTTTATTGATGTCAAATGTTGAATTTTGTAAACAGCATATTAAAGAATTTTTCAATGAGCAGAATATAACTAAAGTAAAATGGCTTTCACTAATCACATATCATTAGTTTTCCATAATATACCACCGAATTACGAAATAAACTACACTTATTTTCTTTGTACTTTATACTAATAACTAATACATAACGTATTTCGTCTTAGTTTGATACTATCTAAAATTCCTATTAAGCACCGCCCCTTCCTTGCAGCGAATTCACATTCACGTTCAGAAAATGGTCCCACAAGTGACCGGAAAAAGTTAAGAGAAAAGTGAGCGCGTATCGTGAGCGGAGCGTAACGTAACGTAACGCAGTTTCTTGAAGTGTCTCCCGGCAAACCAATTTACAAGACGTTGTCACGTCAAAAAAAAAAAAAAAAAAAAAAAAAAAAAAAAAAACCACTAAAAAGGCACGAACAACAAGATCACTCTTTATTGGCACATTAGCACAACATCTACTGCGGTGGCATTAATACGAAGGTGCCAAAAATATCAATGTTAGCGGAAATTTGTAAGTAGTTAAATGCTTTTTTTTTAACCAAATAATGTCGGCGGATACAACCATAAAGTAACTTTAATAAATTATATATTATATTTCTCTCAATTAATATCAAGAGCTATTCGCTTATTGGCATAAAATTTATATTAAATAACAAAAGAACAAATAAATTAGTCAAACATTAATAAAAATATAAATAAATCATCGAATTTAAAATCATTTGATCACTTAACAAATAAGTGTAGCGGGTTTAATGTCAAGGAAGTGTAACATTTATGTTCATCCATTATTGGCATATAATCTTACAGTTTGTCTATATCGTTTTTTGGTCGACGAGATAAATTAAGTAGTTATATATTTACTTACAGTATTTTTAATAAAATGAAAGAAAAGCGTGCAAGTTAAATGTATCTGATATATGTATTTTTAATTTATGTGTTTTTTAATGAAAGTCATGTATTTTAAATAAAGCTAGTGACAGCTTTATATTTAAAATGAAATTATGGCGAAGGAAACCTATTTGGCGATTGTTTCGAGTAGCTAAAATAAAAGTAGGAAAATAGCCGCCGGGCATATAAAAAGTAAAACAATCAGACCGGAGCTATTGATGACAGTCACCAGACTTTTACTGGTATTTATATAAGTACTATAGCAAAATTTGCAACATCTCTGGTGTTAAACTAGGACTCTCGAGGTAAGGCATTTGGCTGCTCAGCAGCGGGTAGAGAGTTCAAATCCCGTCGGATGTAAGTTCGTTTTGTTTAGAAATGCTATTGTGTTAAATTATTATTCCTTCGGGAATATTCTTATGTTAATTGCTATTCAATTTCTAGAATTTTTCTAGTTGTGAATGTTTCATTTGAGAAATTACCTTGAATGTATTTAATTGGTATGGCTTTTAATTCTTTTAATAAAGTTCTGTACTTTTTTCGTTCAAATACATGGTTTATTTTTCCTATCATGCATTTTATATAGCAATGCAATGACTTTTATAATTATTCTGATGCATCAAAATTTTATGCTGTTGTTATCATTTTATAAATTTTGACAGCAGCAATTATTTTTCTTTTTAAGATATTAGAAAATCTTCAGTTTTTATCAAAAAATTAAATGACTAGTATTAAAAAATGCCCTGACGAGCACCAAAAAAGGTTAATATGTTTTTAAGTATGAAAAAGGGTTTGACAAGTGCTTCTGTTAATTACTGAGCATGAGGAAGGACAAGGGATTCCTTCTTGGCTACAACTCACTTCAATGCCAACTTTGAAAAAATCATATTTGCGCTTTTTCCATATAAAAGAAATTTTCGGTTCTTTAGTAGAACTTCCCACCGAGCTTTAGATGTTAACCAGGAGTGTAGTCGTAAAAATAACATAGGATATATGCTCTAAGCAGAGGGATGCCCTAGAATGTGTATACTATAAGCTTTCTTGAGAAACAGAGGGTATATGGTGTTCTATTAAAAAGTCCAGAAGGTATACGGCGTATAACCGGCACTACATCCCTGATGTTAACTGCACAGTTCACTCTGCACTATACTACAAATCAATTTTCTGTGCAATTATATACTTGGGGCATGCTTTGTGGCAGTGCATGAATGTGATACCTGCAGGAACTAGATTTTTGGCAGTATGTCGTCTTCCCTTACATTTATGTCTAGTTAAGCTGATCTTTACTGGTTATGTCTTCACACTATACATTTTTATAGTAGCTGCGACTGATTTGTTTTCACGGAAAAAGCGCAAATATGATTTTTTCAAAGTTGGCATTGAAGTGAGTTGTAGCCAAGAAGGAATCCCTTGTCCTTCCTCATGCTCAGTAATTAACAGAAGCACTTGTCAAACCCTTTTTCATACTTAAAAACATATTAACCTTTTTTGGTGCTCGTCAGGGCATTTTTTAATACTAGTTTATATTATGGATGTTTTGTGTGCAACCCACTACTTTGCGAGACATTTTTAATTTTGTCTCTGTCTTTTGTCTTTTGTCTCTGTTTAATTTTATCTCTGTCCCGAGACATTTTTAATTTCTTTATAACACCAGTCGTGTGACACATCATTTGAAAGGTCTGCAACTGCTTATTCATACCATGGGGTATTGGCGAGCGCAGCAAGCAGGTGTAGCCTACAACTTGGAATCGCGAAGCGATTACGCGGGGGGTTGGCGGGCGTAGCTATCAGGGGGGCGGAGCCCCCCTAGTAGGTTATATTAAAATTAAAGTTCGGTCACGGTTGCGTTACAGTTAATTTATGATTACGCCACTGTTAATGTCAACTTGGAATCGCGAAGCAATTATGCGGGGGGGGGGGTTAGCGAGGATAACGAGCAGGGGGGAGGAGCCCCCTATAGTTTAAAAGAACTGTAACTGCTCATTCCAATTATGCATGTTTGGGGCGCCGCACCCCACTTTGCCCTCCACAAAGGGGAACTTTTTAAATTGTTAGCCACAGCACTCGTGTTGCATATCTTTAGAAAGGTCTGAAACTGCCTTTTCATATTATGGATGTCTTGTGTGTCACCCCCCACTCTGTCCTCCCAGGGGGGGGCACATTTTTAATTTCTTTACAACACCAGTCGTGTGACACATCATTTGAAAGTTCTGTAACTGCCTTTTCATATTATGGATGTCTTGTGTGTCACCCCCCAGTCTGCCCCCCCCCGAAGGGGGGCACATTTTTAATTTCTTTACAACACCAGCTGTGTGACACATCATTTGAAAGGTCTGCAACTGCTTATTCATATTATGGATATCTTGTGTGTCACCCCCCACTCTGCCCAGGGTACACGACATTTCGGTCCCGCCATTTCGGTCCCGCCGTTTCGGTCCCTGGCCATTTCGGTCCCGAGACATTTCGGTCCCGAGACATTTCGGTCCCAAGATATTTCGGTACCGAGACAATTCGGTCCGTGGCCATTTCGGTCCTCTGCAACTTTGGTCCCTTGCCATTTCGTCTTTAATCATTTCAGTCCGTTGTTATTTCTTTGCTCGCTACCTCATAAGTCGGGTTCTAATTGTTGTGGGCCTGCCAAATGGTATAAGTTCAACATAATTCGAGCCTTTTTTTAATTTTTTTAATTCTCCCCCTCCCTCCCCCCAAGTTTTATAAAAAGTTGAATATAAAAGTCCGATAAATTTAAACTTTTATAACTCGTGACAATGAAATCACAGTGAGCTGAAAATTTTGTTTGGTTAAATAATGTGATATAAATTTAGGAGATATTGTCTTTTGCTTTTAGTAGTATTATTATTGATTAGAATAAATATTTTAAATTTTATTATTAATTATTAGTATCAGTATTTTATATAAACTTCTATAAACTATATAAACTAAAAAGTATTTTACTTAAACTGCCATAAATATTTTTTTTTTGCTGTTTACGTCCTTTTTTTAGAACCTTTAAATTAGCATTAATTAAATAATAAAAAACTGTTTTTTTTACCCCTTCCAATTAGTTTAATAATAAATGTTTTTAATAATTCAATTAGACAGTTATAAGTTATAATATATACATATTTCCTCAAATCACCCATCTACACCCTCTCCTTTTTATAATTCTCAAATGAGATACATTTCTTGAAGAACAAACGTTTTATTTTTCTTATTATTTTTATAATACAACGTTGCATCTTATAATTTTTTAAGCTATTGCATAGCTTTTATCACGGGCTTTGAGCGCAGCGACCGAATCTAGAAATTCCGTAACGAGAAAACCTAACACTTCCGTAACGAAAAAGCCTAACACTTCGGCTAACGACGTTTCAGTTCGGCAAACTTCGGCACGGTATCCTTCGGTAGACTTCAGCAGACATTGACGCGGTTTTTTTTTTTTTTTTTTTTTTCAGATATTAGGATATCAAGTCTCAAACTTATGTTTCTTATGATCTAATTTTCATAGCGCGGCCAAATATTGTTTGGTAATTTATTATGAGACAGTGTTAATTTTTGGTGACAGGAGACCCCCCACCGTGAGGGTCGAAAAATTTAAAATGCTTATAACTCGCGATCTAATTTTCGTAGCGCGGCCAGATTTTGTTTGGTAATTTATTATGAGACAGTGTTAATTTTTGGTGACAGGAGACCCCCCCACAGTGCGGGTCAAAAAATTTAAAATGCTTATAACTCGCGATCTAATTTTCGTAGCGGGGCCAGAATTTGTTTGGTAATTTATTATGAGACAGTGTTAATTTTTAGTGACAGGAGACATCCCCCCCCCCCCCCCCCAAGGTGAGGATAAAAAAGTTTAAAATGCTTATAACTCACGATCTAATTTTCGTAGCGCGGCCAAATTTTGTTTGGTAATTTATTATGAGACTGTTAATTTTTGGTGACAGGAGATCCCCCACGGTGAGGGTCGAAAAATTTAAAATGCTTATAACTCGCGATCTAATTTTCGTAGTGCGGCCAAATTTTGTTTGGTAATTTATTATGAGACATTGTTAATTTTTGGTGACAGGAGACCCCCACGGTGAAGTTCGAAAAATTTAAAATGCTTATAACTCGCGATCTAATTTTCGTAGAGCGGCCAAATTTTGTTTGGTAATTTATTATGAGACATTGTTAATTTTTGGTGACAGGAGACTCCCACGGTAAGGATCGAAAAATTTAAAATGCTTATAACTCGCTATCTAATTTTCGTAGCGCGGCCAAATTTTGTTTGGTAATTTATTATGAGACAGTGTTAATTTTTGGTGACAGGAGACCCCCCACAGTGCGGGTAAAAAAATTTAAAATGCTTATAACTAGCGATCTAATTTTCGTATCGGGGCCAGAATTTGTTTGGTAATTTATTATGAGAAAGTGTTAAATTTTTGGTGACAGGAGACCCCCCCCCCCCACGGTGAGGGTCGAAAAATTTAAAATGCTTATAACTCACGATCTAATTTTCGTAGCGCGGCCAAATTTTGTTTGGTAATTTATTATGAGACATTGTTAATTTTTGGTTACAGGAGACCCCCACGGTGAGGTTCGAAAAATTAAAAATGCTTATAACTCGCGATCTAATTTTCGTAGCGCGGACAAATTTTGTTTGGTAATTTATTATGAGACATTGTTAATTTTTGGTGACAGGAGACTCCCCACGGTGAGGGTCGAAAAATTAAAAATACTTATAACTCGCGATCTAATTTTCGTAGCGCGGACAAATTTTGTTTGGTAATTTATTATGAGACATTGTTAATTTGTGGTGACAGGAGACCCCCACGGTGAGGGTCGAAAAATTTAAAATGCTTATAACTCGCGATCTAATTTTCGTAGCGCGGCCAAATTTTGTTTAGTAATTTATTATGAGACAGTGTTAATTTTTGGTGACAGGAGACCCCCCCACAGTGCGGGTAAAAAAATTTAAAATGCTTATAACTCACGATCTAATTTTCGTAGCGCGGCCAAATTTTGTTTGGTAATTTATTATGAGACATTGTTAATTTTTGGTGACAGGAGACTCCCCACGGTGAGGCTCGAAAAATTTAAAATGCTTATAACTCGCGATCTAATTTTCGTAGCGCGATCAAATTTTGTTTGGTAATTTATTAAGCTATTGCAAAGCTTTTATCGCGGACTTTGAGCGCGGCGACTGAATCTAGGAATTCCGTAACGAGAAAAAATCCTAACATTCGGCTAACGACGTTTCAGTTCGGCAGACTTCGGCACGGTATCCTTCGATAGATTTCGGCAGATATTGACGCGGTGTTTTTGCATAAGTTGATAAAAAATGCTATGCAATAGCTTTACCGCGGCAGTCTCCGAGTGCCACACACATTTTTTTTTTTTCATAAGTTACTTTCCATTATTAACATTGCGAAAGCAATAGTGCTTTTGTAACTAGACATGCGATAAAAAAAATTGTTTTTAAAAATTTGCCTCCGCCACTTTTTTTTTTTTTTTTAATAACAGTAGTATTTATTGACTACATTTTTTAAGTCTTCTCACAGTCTCCATGAAGAAAATTTTTGTGAGTTAATTTTATTGAAACTGGGCCTATTTCATTCTAAAAAGATGATTTTTTTTTATTTACATAAAATTTATATAATAATATTTTAAGATATAATGACATAAATATTATATATAAAATATAATATATAATTTAATAAAATATATTAAAATGTAATACAATAATATTTTGAATAATTTTATTTTCAATTTTTAAGTGGGAAAACTAAGCTTTTATTTATTTATTTATTTATTTATTTGTATCACATTTTCACTCTTACTTTTCCAGAAAAAAAAAAAAATTATTTTAGTTTTATTTTTAACTAAACTAATTGTTTTAAATTTCTGTAGTTTTAAATATACATTAAATGAATAAATAAAAGACAAATTTCAGTTTAGAACTACCAGGAAATATAATGATGTATTGAATATAAAATGGTTTATGTATTGAGTTTATTTTAAAATAAAATTAATTATGTAAATTAATCATGTTAATAAATATATTTAATAAAATATTAATTTGATTTTTATATTAAAATTACTAACTGTTTTGAGAATTAGGATGACCAATTATATCATTAGGATTACCAGTTATGATTAGGATTACCATACAATTTTTTTGTGAATTATAATATTTTGGATAAGAGTTATACGTGTGTGCGGTTTTCGGGCTCTTACAATCGCATTATTCTACAATTTTATGGCCTTCAGTTCAAAAACTCTGCAATGTTCCCTATAAAATTACGTCTTATTTCACAAAATTTCAGTTTGCAGGAGAAGGGACCGAAATGTCTTGGGACCGAAACATCTAGGGACCGAAATGTCTTGGGACCGAAATGGCGGGACCGAAACGTCCTGCTTCCCTCTGCCCACCCAGGGGGGGGGGGGGGCACATTTTTAATTTCTTTACAACACTAGTCGTGTGACACATCATTTGAAAGGCCTGCAACTGCTTATTCATATTATGGATGTCTTGTGTGTCATCCCCCACTCTGCCACCCCAGAGGGGCACATTTTTAATTTCTTTACAACACCAGTCGTGTGACACCTCATTTGAAAGGTCTGCAACTGCTTATTCATATTATGGATGTCTTGTGTGTCATCCCCCACTCTGCCGCCCCAGGGGGGCACATTTTTAATTTCTTTACAACACCAGTCGTGTGACACATCATTTGAAAGGTCTGCAACTGCTTATTCATACCATGAGGTACTGGCGAGCGCAGCAAGCAGGGGTACCCTACAAATTGGAATCGCGAAGCGATTACGCGGAGGACATGCGAGCGTAGCGATTTTACAGCTTCGTTACCTGTTAAGTTATTGTTAGTTTATGTATAGGTAACGATTCGATTACGATTAAGTTTCGGTTAGGTTATAATTAGGTTACAGTTAGATCACAATTACGTTAGAATTAGGTTATGTTTACGCCACTGCTAAATAACTTTTATGTAACAAATGGGTTATGGTTAATTCACAGTTAAGTTACCATTAGGTTATGGTTAGTTTACGTGCACGTAACGTTTCGATTACAGTTAAATTTCGGTTAGGTTATAATTAGGTACGTTTTGGGAAGGAGGAATACCCCCATTCCCCGCTTTATACTTAATGTATGAACAACCAAAATTAATAATAAATCATAGAGGCGCCTCATCAGAATGATCTTGTATCTAAAATTTGAATGAAACCTGATAATTATGCATGAAAAACCCACTTATCTAAATTAAAGGGGGATTAATCCCCCATCCTCTTTTATGCTTATCCAGTGAATTCCAAAAACTAATGAGGGAAGCGCCTTAAGAGAATAAACCCTTATCCAAAATTTGAAGTAAATCGGATATTTTTATCATGAGTTATCGCGTTCCGTACACTACATGCATATACACATATATACATTACTACAGAACCGGCGGGCGCACAAGCTCTCAGCAATTTAAAAACAATGATCCACGAGAATTTTGTGATATTATTTTATTTATATATGTGTATGCAGGAAAAATAATACACTTGTTATTGTTACAATAAGGTATCAAGCTTGAGAAATATCATAAAACTAAATAAATATAAAAGTCTTTGCAGAATCAGTAAATGGAAACAGAGGCGTGTGTAAAGAAAACTGCGCCGGGAAAAAATCTCAACTTGGCGCCTTTCCCCCCCGAACTTTTTCTTCGGACAAACTGAAAAAAAAATGATACTGGTAGTATAAATTTGGTGCTCCCTAAATTTCTGTGCGCGGAGCGCCGCCCACTCCCCCCCCCCCCTATCGCACGGCGCTGATTTGAAATGAATTAGAAGAGAATATTATATTACATTAAATTTAAGTCAATAATTGGAAGTAAGACATAAAAAAATAAAGTTCGGTGAAGGAATAATTCCACATTTGTATTCCACAAATTTTAATCAGCAACTTTGTGTTAATAAATATGAGTCTATAATACTTTTAAGACAGTAAAATTGTTTGATTTTGTTTTAATCGAAAAATATTAATTTTCATGTATCGCAACAATATATATTTTATTTATTTTATTATTACTTTTAAAAAATAAAACAATTTCTGTAAATTTTGCTACTTATATGATTAAAATCAAATTGTAGGAATACTAAATCGACTGCTATAATAACGTAAATGATGTTCCTGAACACTTTAATTTCATTTCAGGTCTAAAGAAAACCACACTAAGTTAGTTTCGAGAACGGAGCAGAATAAGCCTCATGGGTTATGCTGCCGAAGGCAGTAGGAACACCAATTCCAGGTACGTTTAATTTTGATGTTCGATGGAAAAAAATACATAAGACAAAATAAGTAATACAAAATATAAGTTGTGAGATTAGCATCGATAATTTATAGAGATTAAAAAAAGGGATATGCGCAAACGCAGTAATAACCCATTACTATAGTAACCTCCAACGGCATTAAATATCTATATATACATCTAAAAAAAAAATCTTAAATGTTTAACTATGGGACCTACCTTTTCCCAATGCCAATAGTGGGCTCTAAATAGACATTATTTATAGCCTAAAAAATTTCGTCAAATTGTGCATTTTTAAAAAGAATGACGTTTAGGTTTAGAGGAAGTAAAATCTGTTAAGTTGGAGGGAATAAAACTAGAAAGCATGGCTGCTCCGGAAGAATCATCACTTCTTTTTTTATATTTATTGGGCTTGAATTGTGCATTATGGCGTCTTTTTTTAATTATAAATTTTACTCTGAAATAAAGTTTATACTAGGGTAATGCGCAGACATGCCAAAATATCCTTCAAATACTTCATCTTTAATTTGGTAACAATTTCATCTCGTAATTCGATGACGTGATAGTGTCAGTGATGCCAAAATAGCATGAAAAGCTCTACAGAATAAACGTGATTAAAATAAAAAGCAAGTTGGATGTAGATTCTGCCATTGAAGAATTCAGTTTCGCCTCCGATTCGAAAAAAAAAAAAAAAAATCGATAGAGGCTTTTTATATACATTTCATCAGAACGAATTTTTTGAGAGTCCGAAAAAATAGTTCTCGATAATCGAGGTTAGTGATATTAAATATGCTTCGTCCTATTTTTACTTACTAAGTCCATACAAAATTTTAAGCCTCTATCTCCATTTGTTCGTGAGATAGAGCGTTTACAGACAGACAGACGGACGGCAATTTTTTTTTCTAAAAATATGTTTTTCGGAATCTCCAGTACTTGAAACGAGTAAATCCGTCAAAAAAAATTTTCGAGAGTCCAAAAAAAATAGTTCCGGATAATCGAGGATACTGATATTAAATAGGCTCCGTCCCATACTTACGTACTAAGTACATACAAAATTTTAAGTCTCTATCTCCATTTGTTCGTGAGATAGAGCGTTTACAGACAGACAGACGGACGGCATTATTTTTTTCTAAAAATATGTTTTTCGGAATCTTCAGTATCTGAAACGTGTAAATCCATCAATTTTTTTTCAAGATTCCGATAAAAGTAGTTCCGTATAATCGAGGTTACTGATATTTTAAATAGGCTTCGTCCTATTCTTACTTACTAAGTACATACAAAATTTTAAGTCTCTATCTCTATTTGTTCGTGATATTGAGCGTTTACAGACAGACAGACGGACGACAATTTATCTTTCTAAACTAAGGGGGCTCCGCCCCCTGCTCGCTACGCTCGCCAACCCCCCCGCATAATCGCTTCGCGATTTCAACTTGTTGACTACCCCCGCTTGCTGCGCTCGCCAATACTCCATGGTATGAATAAGCAGTTGCAGACCATTCAAATGATGTGTCACACGACTGGTGTTGTAAGGAAATTAAAAATGTGCCCCACTGGGGGGCAGAGGGGGGGTGAAACACAAGACGTCCATAATATGAATAAGCAGTTGCAGATCTTCCAAATGATGTGTCACACGACTTGTGTGTTAATTAAAAATGTGCCCCCCTGGGGGGCAAAGCGGAGGGGGTGACACACAAGACATCCATAATATGAATAAGCAGTTGAGGACCTTTCAAATGATGTGTCACACGACTAGTGTTGTAAAGAACTTAAAAATGTACCCCCCCAGGGGGGCAGAGGGGGGTGACACACAAGACATCCATAATATCAATAAGCAGTTGCAAATCTTTCAAATGATGTGTCACACGACTGGTGTTGTACAGAAATTAAATATGTGCCCCCCTGGGGGGGGCAGAGTAAGGGGTACCACACAAGACATCAAAATATGAATAAGCAGTTGCCGACCTTTCAAATGATGTGCCACACGACTGGTGTTGTAAAGAACTTTAAAATGTGGCCCCCCAGGGGGCAGAGGGGGGTTACACACAAGACATCCATAATATGAATAAGCAGTTGCAGATCTTTCAAATGATGTGTCACACGACTAGTGTTGTAAAGAAATTAAAAATGTGCCCCCTGGGGGGAGCAGAGTAGGGGTGACACACAAGACATCCATAATATGAATAAGCAGTTGCAGACCTTTCAAATGATGTGTCACACGACTGGTGTTGTAAAGAACTTTAAAATGTGGCCCCCTGGGGGGCAGAGGGGGGTGACACACAAGATATCCATAATATGAATAAGCAGTTGCAGATCTTTCAAATGATGTGTCACACGACTGGTGTTGTAAAGAAATTTAAAATGTGCCCCCCTTGGGGGGGGCAGAGCGGAGGGGGGTGACACACAAGTCATCCTTAATATGAATAAGCAGTTGCAGATCTTTCAAATGATGTGTCACACGACTGGTGTTGTAAAGAAATTAAAAATGTGCCCCCCTGAGGGGAGCAGAGTAGGGGGTGACACACAAGACATCCATAATATGAATAAGCAGTTGCAGACCTTTCAAATGATGTGTCACACGACTGGTGTTGTAAAGAAATTAAAAATGTGCCCCCTTGGGGGAGCAGAGTAGGGGGTGACACACAAGACATCCATAATATGAATAAGCAGTTGCAGACCTTTCAAATTATGTGTCACACGATTGGTGTTGGAAAGAAATTAAAAATGTACCCCCCTGGGGGGCATAGGGGGGGTGACACACAAGACATCCATAATATGAATAAGCAGTTGCAGACCTTTCAAATGATGTGTCACAGGACTGGTGTTGTAAAGAAATTTAAAATGTGCCCCCCCAGGGGGCAGAGCGGAGGTGGACACACAAGAAATCCATAATAGGAAAAGGCAGTTTCAGACCTTTCTAAAGATATGCAACACTAGTGCTGTGGATAAAAATTTAAAAAGTTTTTACTAAAGAAGGAAATATGTTTTTCAGAATCTCCAGTATCTAAAACGTGTAAATCCGTCAAAAAATTTTTTTCGACAGTCCGAAAAAAATAGTTCCGGATAATCGAGGTTACTGATATTAAATAGGCTTCGTCCTATTCTTTCTTATTGAGTACATACAAAATTTTGCAAATACAAATCGTCTAATCGGCTAATTGACCTGTCGTCTAATCGGCTCGTCGGCAAATTGACCTGTCGGCTAATTGATCTGTCGGTTAAATGTCCTGTCGGCTAATCGTCTTGTCGGCTAAATGTCCTGTCGTCTAATCGTCTTGTCGGTTAAATGTCCTGTCGGCTAATCGTCTTGTCGGCTAATTGACCTGTCCGCTTGTCTGCTAATTGACCTGTCGGCTAAGTGTCCATGTCGACTAATTGTATGTTCGGTCAAATGTCCTGTCGGCTAATACCCTGTTCGCACTGGGATAGTTAAGTCACCTAACTTTAAGTCACTTAAATTTTTTGAAGCGGGATACCCGGAATTAGGCTTCATTTATTCGCATTTACTAAACATTGTAAGTGACTTAACTTGGCCAAACTGGCATCTGAGCATGCGCATAAGTTCTGAAATTTGTAACTGCAACTTTTAACTTTTTTATTTACACAGTAATTATCCTGCCTTATTTCAATTAAAAAATTAATTTCTTTTGTGGAAGGAAATAACAGGTTCCACGTTTTCCATTTTCGGCCTTTGATTACAAAAACACCCCACAAACACACATGTTGAGCAACTGGAGTAAACAAATAACAACTTGAAATAGTTTATAATTATTTGTAGGACTCAAATTCATTAATTTATTAATCAAAATTAAATATTCTAAAATTCAGAAATAATAATTAAATATTCAGAAGGCAGATTTCCACTCAACTCATATTTAAGTGAGCAAGCTCCGGCAAGCTCACTTGAGCAAGTTTCAGAAATTTGCTTCAGTGAGAATCTTGATTCCGGGTACGACCGATTCAAAAAACTTCAAGTTAAGTGACTTAACTTTCTCAGTGCGAACAGGGTATAAATGTACGTTTCGGCCAAATGTCCTGTCGGCTAAATGTACGTTTCGGCCAAATGTCCTGTCGACTAAATGTACGTGTCTGCTAAATGTACTTGTCGGCTCAACGTCCTGTCGACTATTTTCTGTATGCTAATTGTCTTGTCGGTGATTTGGTTGTCGGCTAAATGACATAGACCCCAATATCTTAAATGAAGTAAAATAATATACTTCTATTTTTCTAAACATTAAATTTAAGAGGATATAATGCGCAGTTGTAGTTTATTAAACGTTTATCCCCTCCGACAACTTTAACTTCTTTTCTCTTTCTTTCGTTTTTCTTCGTCTCCCCTCCCCCCCGCTTTTTTCATACACTTTTGAAGGGTATTTGGGCAGTACACTTTGCTTTAATAAATCAAAATATATCTTATTTTAAAATAAAATAGCGTATTTTAATTTATTAAAACTGGCCAATCTACAAGAACAAGAACCGATCCATTTCGAACCGAATCCAAGAAATCGGTCTTTTCGGACCAAATCTGATGAATCGGTCCTTTTCGCAGTCGGTGCATTTCGGAACGAGTCCGAGGAATCTGTCCTTTTCGGAGTCGTTTAATTTCGGAACGAGTCCGAGGATTCGCTCCTTTTCGGAGTCGTTTAATTTCGGAACGAATCCGAGGATTCGCTCCTTTTCGGAGTCGTTTCATTTCCGAACGAGTCCAAGGATTCGGTACTTTTCGGAGTCGTTTCATTTCGGAAGGAGTCCGAGGATTCGATCCTTTTCGGAGTCGTTTCATTTCGGAACGAGTGCAAGGAATCGGTCCTTTTCGGAGTCGTTTCATTTCGGAACGAGTCCGAGAAATCGGTCCTTTTCGGAGTCGTTTCATTTCGGAACGAGTCCGAGGAATCGGTCCTTTTCGGAGTCGTTTCATTTTGGAACGAGTCCGAGGAATCGGTCCTTTTCGGAGTGGTTTCATTTCGGAACTAGTCGAGGAATCGTTCCTTTTCGGAATGGTTTCATTTCAGAACTAGTCCGAGGAATCGTTCCTTTTCGGAACGAGTCCGATCAATCATTCCTTTTCGGAATGGTTTCATTTCGGAACTAGTCCGAGGAATCGTTCCTTTTCGGAATGGTTTCATTTCAGAACTAGTCCGAGGAATCGTTCCTTTTCGGAACGAGTCCGATCAATCATTCCTTTTCGGAATGGTTTCATTTCGGAACTAGTCCGAGGAATCGTTCCTTTTCGGAATGGTTTCATTTCGGAACTAGTCCGAGGAGTCGTTCCTTTTCGGAACGAGTTGGATCAATCGTTCTTTTTGGAATGGTTTCATTTCGGAACTAGTCCGAGGAATCGTTCCTTTTCGGAACGAGCCCGTGGAATCATACCTTTTCGGAACGAGTCCGAGGAATCGTTCCGAAAAGGAACGAATCCTTTTTACAGACAGAAACTGTTAGCTCAGTTCCACCGCCGGAACCGTTCCTCAACAAATGACACATCTCTAATGGATAATATAATAAATTTTCTAAATACAATTGCAAAATTATGAGAGTTTTAGTCATCACTGATTTCTTTTTAAAATCTTCCCCTTTTTTAATTGCAGATATCTTTTATTAACCCCTTAGAGACGAACGATCAGTATACATGCCCTTTAAATTGCTCAAAATCTTAGCTTATTCTCACCAGTTACTTTTTTATTATTAAATTTACCTTCTATAATCAGATCATTTTCAAGATTCAATTATAGAAAATTTTCTGTATTGAAATACTGGTGGTAAAATATTAAAAATTAAAAGGCTCTTGTCGTGAAAGGATTGCATAAAGCGAAAATTTCTATTAAAAAATAGTGTTAGCTAAAAATCGTAGCTGTTGTCTGCTATGCAAATTCGACATTTTTAGATGAATTGTCACCATCAATAATAATATAAATAAAAACGAAGATTTTTTTTCAGGAGAAATAGTACAGTCAATCAGGGTAACTTTGGCCAAGAGAAAAAGAAAAATTAAATGTTCTATATCACTTGAGTTAATGGCAAAGTTTTGGTCTTAAAATATAGATACATGCACTAGTTTGAATTTGGCATCTTATTGGAAATAATTTGTCAAGATTCCACCATGGCAGAATGGATTAAAGTTTCGTAAAGGTGGAGCAATATTACCCTGATTGACTGCATATAGAATAAAAATGTGAAGAAGAGCAAAAATGCATAGATATCTAGAAATGCACAAAGCAAAAACTGGTACGCTGGTAAGGTATCTTGCATTTTTTATTTCCTATTTTGTATAGAGATGAAGGGCAGTAACTAAAGTAGTTTCTTTAAAGATCTTTCAGAATTGAAAGTTTTAAAATACTAAAAATAAGTTTCATTAGCAATAATATTTTTAAATATATATGCTTGAATATAATATTAAATATATATGAAATAATTTGTCAAGATTCCACCATGGCAGAATGGATCAAAGTTTCGTAAAGGTGGAGCAATGTTACCCTGATTGACTGCATGTAGAATAAAAATGTGAAGAAGAGCAAAAATGCAGATATCTAGAAATGCATAACGCAAAAACTGGTACGCTGGTAGGTATCTTGCATTTTTTATTTCCTATTTTGTGTAGAGATGAAGGGAGTAACTAAAGTAGTTTCTTTAAAGATCTTTCAGAATTGAAAGTTTTAAAATACTAAAAATAAGTTTCATTAGCAATAATGTTTTTAAATATATATGCTTGAATATAATATTAAATATATATGAAAAAAATTGTCAAGATTCCACCATGGCAGAATGGATCAAAGTTTCGTAAAGGTGGAGCAATGTTACCCTGATTGACTGCATGTAGAATAAAAATGTGAAGAGCAAAAATACAGATATCTAGAAATGCACAACGCAAAAACTGGTACGCTGGTAGGTATCTTGCATTTTTTATTTCTATTTTGTGTAGAGATGAAGGGCAGTAACTAAAGTAGTTTCTTTAAAGATCGTTCAGAATTGAAAGTTTTAAAATACTAAAAATAAGTTTTATTAGCAATAATATTTTTAAATATATAAGCTTTTAAAACCCACAAGAAAATCTACTATCCTTTAAATAATTTGTTATTTAACAAAAAAAAAAAAAAAAAAAAAAAAAAAAAACTTTGTTATATTATTGAATAAAAAAATTGTTTTATTTATCTAAAATTAATGGATGTGAATGTATATGTATGTTACAGGCCAAACTAGATTGGACTAGTCCAAACTAGTCTATCCTAACGCCCATCGGATAAACTAGTTTTTCCTAGGCCAAACTAGTCTATCCGAACGCCGATCGGATAAATTAGTTTTTCCTAGGCCAAACTAGTCTATCCGAACGCCCATCGGATAAACTAGATTTTCCTAGGCCAAACTAGTTTGGCCGAACGGTCATTAGGATGAACTAGTTTAGCCTGCTATTCATTGGTTTGAATTAGTTTATCCTAGGCCATACTAGATTGTCCTAGGCCAATTCAATTTGGCGTGATTTTTTTTAATCGAAAGACCGCCACGGCGCCAACTTTCTAGTTTTGATCTAATTTAGCCTAGGCCAATGCAGTTTGACGCGGTTTTAGCTCACAGTCTATCAAAGTATGAGAGCTAATGTGCTCGCAGATTCTGTGTGTGTGTATGTAACCATATACGTATGTGTATACATACGTATGTACGTAATGCGATAACTCCTGAGAGAAATATCCAATTTGCTTCAAAATTTGGACATAGATTTATCCTGATAACGAATTTTCATGATTAGTTTCAGGGGTTCATTGGATAAGAATAAGGAAAGGGGAACAAAAGGCTAAACCGCACCCCCCCCCCCCCCCCCACTCCTTAATTTCGATAAGTCAGTTTTCATGCAAAAGTATCATTAAAATTTTAGGTACAATATCAGTTTGATAAGGTACATCCATGATTAGTTGTGGGTGTTCATTGTTTAATAAAGAAAGGAGGAATGGGGGGTAACACTCTTAATTTATGTAAATAGATTTTTCAGGGATAATTTACCGATTTGTTTCAAATTTTGGATGTATTTTTTTTCTGATAAGGCGTTTACCTGATTAATTTTGGGGGTTCTGAGTTTAAATATAGAGATAGAGCGGATTATTTTTTCAATCGGATAGGAATTTTTGGTTTTATGAAAAGATTTTTAATTCGTAACAGATATTGGTTTTCACACACACCACTTCACGCGAAATTGTTCATATTAAAAAAGTAAATATCCGAATCCTTTTAAAAATAAGAAAAAGCTTAAATAAAGCATGACACTTGAAATTTAGGATACGGCGGGGAGGTAGAGTAAGGGGACGCTAGATTTTTTTTTAAAAAGCTCAGCGTTTTTTTAAGTTTTAGCTGCTAATTAAATATTACCAATTTTGTGAAACTTTTTGAAACATAACATAACATGATGTTAAATATTTAAGAAAAAAGATGCCGCGTCAAATACCACTATTTTCTATTAGTAATTTTTGTAAAAATGTTAAATTCTTGTTGGAATTGTTGAAACTTTGTGATAGTTTATAACATGTGATAAAAAATTGTATAAAAAGTCCCATTACGAAAGGGAAAGAGGGGGGGGGGGGGGCAAACAAAATCAGGAAATATAACGGAAATTCTAGGTTGATCTATTTGAAACTTTAAGATAGTTTATGACATATAATATAAATTTATAAAAATATATTTCGCATTTAATGCCACTATTGAAGAATAGTGATTTTTTCAAAAATCTCAAATTCTTGTTTGGAAGCACCGCGACATCGAGTAACATATCTATTGATAGATTCTTTAACGAAGTTTTCTTAAGATACAGTTCTGTTAGTAATAAGGCGCGCTCCCTGGTGATGGAATGTGGAACTAATGCGAGCACCCTGGTGTTGGAATTTGGAACTAATACAACGCGATTTAGGTATTTACGAATGTTGAATCGAAAAGAAAGAAACATGATGATAAATACTTAAGAAAAAGGATTCAGCATCGAAATACCACTATTTTCTAATAGCAATTTTTGTAAAAATGTTAAATTCTTGCAGGAACTTTTTGAAAAATCCGTAACAACGTCTTTCAAATTCTAATTCAAGCTGAAATTTGATGAAAATCTGTGTATTAGTACTATTTCAGATATTTGAATTATCGCAGAAGTCATAAAAAACTGGATAGAAGCGCTACCTATTGAGCCATTTACTCTAAAAACAAAAGAATATTAATTTATATTAGGGACTAACTGAATTTGAAGTTTGATGAAAATCCGTGCATTTCTTCTTGAGATATTGCGATAATCATGAATAATGCCACATAGCAGCGCCACCTGTTGCATGATTTACTCCAAAAACTAAAAAGTACTTTTGTACTTTTTTATATCAAGGACTAACAGAATCTGGAGTTTCATGAAAATCCATGCATTAGATCCTGAGATAGAGCTATTGCAATAATCACGAATAATACCGTATTGCGGCGCTACCTTTCAAGAGATTTACTCCAAAACTACAGAATACTAATTTATATCAGGGACTTACTGAATCTAAAGTTTGATGAGAATTCGTGCAACAAAACTATTTCAGGAATCGGGAAAACTGAGCACAACAGCGCCACCTATTGAGCAATTAACACGAATACGTAAAAAGATTTAGTTCATATCACGGATTTACTGATTCGGAAGTTTGATGAAAATCCGTAAATTAGTTATTGAAATAGTGTTAATGCAAATCAGTAAAAAGAAGCGTCATCTGTTGAACTATTTACATGAAAAAGTAATCAGTATCGATTTATATCAAAGACTATCTGAATATAAATTTTTATTAAATTCCGTCTATTAGTTCTTGAGATACAGCTATTGTGAAAATTGTGAAAAATGCAGCATATCATAGCCATGTTGAGTGATTTACTTCAAAATAAAAACAACACCAACTCATGGACGAACTGTACCTAAAGTTCGATGGAAATTTGATTGTATTAGCTATTAAGATAAAGCTGATGCGTAAATCGTAAAAAATGCCAAACAGTACTCCAACTGATGAACGATTTACACCAAAAACTAATCAGCATCAATTTAGATCAGAGACTATCTGAATATAATTTTTTATTAAATTTCGTGCATTAGTTCTTCAGCCGCGTCCCCACAGACTGCGGCAGCGTATAGCAGGTGTGCTGCACGCGTACTGTCGAATGCGCTCTTTCTTTTCGAATGAACTTCGAAGCGAACAAAATTTAAATCGTAGCAAGCATGCTGAGCACGCACCACCGAATGTAACCCTCCTTTTCGAAAGAACCTCAAAGCGAACCATGAAGATAGAATAATAGAAGGAGAACCGAGAAGATAGGCTTTTCCCAACAGAACTTAGCCCCAAAGTATTTCCCGGTGCATGGCGTGGCGCTAGTGATGCTGCACTGACTTTCGATCACATGACTTGTTTGACTGGTCTCTCGACTAGTCTGCTAGCGGGACGTAGGGGGCGCTAGACTTCATCTGCTCCCAAACTGCCGGAAATGCCAGCCAAACTCGGAAAGACTTTAGGGACGAAAGTGGAAGCGCCGTCTTTGTTCTCCTTCTATTATATCTATCTTCATGAAGCGAACGAAATTCGAACCATATCCCCGCTGCCCACGCCAGTCCAATAGCGGGCGAAGCCAGCAAGTTTTAACTAACAAGGAAGGTCTCCATACGGGCATACTCAGAAAAATCTGAAAAAATTACAGAATGTTCTTCTCATATAGTTATATATGTTTATGAAAAAAATTTCGGCGGAACCTCCTTATAACGTCCGTAAAAAAATAATAAAAATTTCGTTTATTTGGCGATTTATCTCCGGTTGGCGAAAAAACGAAATTTTGAAAAATACGCTTTTACGCTTCGAATACTTTTTAAAGAAAAAACTTTCTATACTCAATTTATTTAAATAAGTTTAGTTTAAGTAATTTTAGTTTTGCATTTTTACTTTACTTTAAGTGTAATTTTGTCATTATCAATTTTGTCATTGTCAATTTTGTCAGTGTAACACGTTGTTGTAAATATACGGTGTTGTAAATATACGTTTATATGTACTTATAACAAAATGAAATTAATATATTTTATCATTTAAAACACAATTTAAATTGATTAAAATTGTTCCAAATTGAAAAATACACTGTTAAAAATCTGCTGCATTTTGTTGCAACGCATTCCCTTGTTTGTATAAAAAACGGTTACTTGGCCGTGAAATGGAGCTTTCTCATTGGTTGGAATAGAGATATTATATACAAGCGGTGGAGTGCGTTGCAGCAAAATGCAGCAGATTTTTAACAGTGTTGCACAAGCTATGACACCGCTAAAAATCTGTACCATTTTTTGCAGCGTCACTCCACCGCTTTTATAGAAAACGGTCAATTCACCGTGCTATGGAGCATTCTCATTGGTCAGAAGAGAGATATTCTCTAAAAGTAGTGGAGTGACGTTGCAGTAAATGCTGCAGATTTTTAACAGTGAAGTCAATTAAAATCAATTTTCAGATTCGTTAAAATCGTCTGCTTTTGGCGAGGAAATTCACTGCTCGCCAAATCCCGCGTCGCTTTCAGCTTTTCACGCCAATTATTCCAAACTATTTTATTTTTTTACATATCTAATAATGTAAATCCGCCGCTAATTTTCACTGATCTTTTATTATCTACATGAGTAGTTTAATTCGTATTTTTTTCAAAAAATTCTGAGTATGCCCCCAATGGAGACCTTCCTTGTAAGCCACGTTATATTAGTTCCTCATTCCAACACCAGGGAGAACCACTCTATTATTAACAAAACGGTATTTGAATGAAACTCCGTTAAACAACCTATTAGGTGATGTGTTACTTGAGGTCGCGGTGCTTTAAAACATAGAATTTCCGTTATATTTCCTGATTTTGTTCGCAACCACATCCTCTTTCACGCCTAAATGTAACTCTTTTTTTTTTTTTTATATATAAAATTATATCATATGCGATAAACTATCACAAAGTTTCAAAAAGTTCCAGCAAGAATATAACATTTTTACAAAAATTACTATTAGAAAATAGTGGTATTTCGATGCAAAATCCTTTTTCTTAAATATTTATCATCATGTTTTTTTCACTTCGAAGTTCGTTCGCTTCAACATACGTCCGTTTCAAGATTTTATATAAAAGAAGGGGCCCGATAGCGGGCGAAGCCGGCTGGCTTGAACTAAATCGCGTCCAAATTGCAACACCAGAGTGCTCACGTTATATTAGTTACACATTAGTCCGTTATATTAGTCCTACATACGTACGTAAATAAGTATGTACATACGTACGTACATGGTTACATACACACACAGAGAATCTGCGAGCCCATTAGCTCTCAGGCTTTGATAGTCTGTGAGGTAAAATCGCGTCGAATTGCATCGGCCTAGGCTAAATTAGATCAAAACAAGAAAGTTGGCGCCGTGGCGGTCTTTAAATTCAATAAAATCACGCCAAATTGAATTGGCCTAGGACAATCTAGTTCGGCCTAGGATAAATTAGTTCATCCTAATAACCGTTCGGCCTAGGAAAATCTAGTTTATCCGATGGGCGTTCGGATAGACTAGTTTCGCCTAGGAAAAACTAGTTTATCCGATGAGCGTTAGGATAGACTAGTTTGGACTAGGCCAATCTAGTTTGGCCTAAAATCGGGTTTGGCCTGTAACATGTATATACATTGGCATTAGCAAGAGAAAAATTTTAACATTTTAGTTAACTCTTTTTTTTTTTTTTTCTCTAATGTGAAATGGAAAAAATGGATTTGTTTTTTTTTTTCTAGATATTTTAAATAGTTAAAATGTTTGACTTACTTTATTTGCTTTTTAATATGATGTTATCCTTTTTTTTTTTTTTTTTTTTTTTTTTCATGTTTTTGATCTACAAGACTCATATTGCGACTAAAAGGTGTCTATATTTCGTCTAGATGTCTATGTTTTTGGGTGCAATATGAACAAATTTTGAACGTAATACGGACAAATTTATGGATGTAATAAGAATAAATTCTGGATGTAATATAGACAAATTTTGGACGCCCAATTTACGTAAATTTTATGTTTATTCTATGCTCATTTTGCGGCCCAAAAGACGTACTTTTTACGTAAAGAGAGGTGACATTTGGACGTAATAAGAATAAATTATAGATGTAATATGGACAAATTTTGTACGTAGTATGAACGTAATAAGAACAAGTTTTGGACGTCCATTTTACGTTAATTTTATGTTCATACTATGCTCATTTTGCGGCCCAAAAGACGTACTTTTTACGTAAATAGAGGTGACATTTGTACGTAATTTTGACTAGATATTGACGAAGTTCGGAGAACTTTTAGACTTCAATTGGACACGTCCATTGATCCAAATTACGTACTTTAAGCGTAAATTGGACGAATCTGTGTTATGTGGGACTATGACGGTTTCTTAGTAGTTGATGACTTTAAGAAGTTATTTAAAAAAAGCGAGTTAATTAAACTATTTTAAAGAGATTTATAATAAGAGCCCAAAAAAGGCCAACTGACAGGAAAACATGTTAAAATGTCTTAGTACTTAGCTCTTAAGATCTACAATTAATCAAAATTAATCATAGGGTATGAATTATTCATTTGAATAATATTTTATCGAAATGCAGAAATTGATTCGGAAAATGTTTAAAAAAAGGGTCAGCGCGGATGAAAATATGAGAATCTTGTTCCTGAAAGAAGAGTCCACAGTGGCGCAGCTAAGGGGGAGGTTTTGGGCTTAAAACCCCTCCCAGAGCTAAGAAAGATCTCTATAAATGCTGCTTATATGAATCAAAAGCAAATTTAATATCTAAACTTTTAGCATATTTCTGAATCCGCCGCTTTGTTGAATCAGATACTATTTAACAAAGTGATTCAATTAAATGGCAAAAATTCTACTTAAAACTTTGAAAGTGATATTACATTCATTAATTAAGTGAAAATTGATTTTTTGAACTAAGTCACTTTTTCGAGATGTCTTATGCTAAAAGAATGATGATTTCCTGTTCAATTCGAACCCAGATATTTTTAGAGAACTTTAACAATAACAAAGATATTTTAACGAAATTTTCAACAAGTTTACATTACTTAATACCAAATTCGATGTCATGTAATGTCATGTGCTGAAAAATACCTGATTTTAGTGGTTGAGACGTAGGTGGGTCATTAAAAAAATAAAGGTCCCTTTTGAGAAATTTTTTTTCAAAACTTCTTTCATTTAAAATGAAATAAAAATATCTTTGAGAGGGTTGTATACATATTCAAGAGTAGAATTTGAATATCAGCAGCACACTTTTTAAAAAATATTTATCACTACGCTTAGAAACAGAGACACATTGGCTGAAAAATGTCCCCTGTGTTACCGTGTTTTAAATAATCTTCTCATTTTTTCTTATTAAAATAGAGAATTGCTTTTACAATATTAACACTTTGATATAAATGCTCTTTTTCAGTGCCATATAGTTTTTTGTTTATGTATATATGTTTTCATGATATAGACATATTATGTCCCCTGTGTTACCCTTTTTTGTATTCTCCCTGTATAAAACTTTATATAACTTGGTAAAAATTAGTCTAATATAATAAAATTATAGTAAAACTTATTTATACATATTAGTCAGTGCATATTATAAAACTGATTCATAACAAAGTTTTTTTCTATTGTTCTGATAAAGGAAATGTCAGTAAGACAGGGGACAATAAAGTAACAAAGGGGGCATCCTAATTGAACATAAAAAATTAATCTATCTTAAAAGAGTACTTATGTATTAATTAATAATGTATTTCTGATATAGACCAACAAATGCATTAAAAAACAGGATATTCTGTTGCATTTCATTTTTAAACTTGGGTTTTTTGTCCCTTAACAACATGGTTACCAATATCATGGTAACACAGGGGACTAGTAACACAGGAGACAAAATGAAATAAATTATCACCTATGTATTACTATTTTCATAGAAACAATGTAAAGTTAGATGGAATATATTCTTTTAACTAAGACTTACAATTTAAATGCCAATAAACTAGAAAATTAATAATTAATCGAAATAAATAAATAGTAACACAGGGAACACACAAAAAACACACCCACCTTCAAAAATCACTTTTACTTAGATAATATTCTTCAAAATTTAACAAATGAGGAAAAGGACTACCTAGGATGAATTCTAACTCTAAAAGTACATGAATGACTACTGTTAACAACATTTAGGTTGCAAATTCTTATTTTAATATTAAGAAAAAGGTGGCGGTAACACAGGGGACAAAAATTAAGGGACACGTGAATTTTTCTTATAAAATGAAAAAAAAAAATATTCGCAAAAAATATTTAAAGTATATAGGGATAATATAAAGACTACAAAGACATAAAAAACATCCTGAAAGATAACTTAAACGATACATATAGTAAAAAAAATAGGGTTTAAAAATCAAAAATTGTTCTTGGGACATGGCTTTTTACGGGCACAATTATTAAGAAAGTTATTTGAATAACAATAAATGGAATTTATCTCAAATTAAAAAATTGTATTAAAGAAAAATATCTTTAAAATATCTTTTCCAATATTTAAATTTAATTTTGAAACAAAATTAGAAAATATAGCAATAAAAAACTGAGCCCTATGATTCCATAGGGGGCCAAAGTGTCTTATATGGAATGTCAAAACATTACAAAATCTAAATGAAAAAAGAATCCTAAAAATGAAGATCGAATTAAAAGAAAGCAATTTATTAACAATATACTACAAAACTTCAAGGGGCCAGGAATTTATTTTGCATATAGTTGGGTATAAAGAAATCTTTTGTAGATATTAAAATGATGGGAAGACGCTAAAACTCTGTTGAATAGAATTGAAAGCAATTTGGATCATTTTTAAAGAAGCTGCACCAAGGGCCCAAGAAAGCGATTAATATTCATAAATAGTGGTAGCTGAAGTCTAAGAAGTTTTTTTGTTGTTCATGTTGTATTTGGAGGACCTAAAAAGTTGTAAAAAAAAAGGTAGTGAATCCGACCATTTTAAAGGGAGCTATGATAGAGGGCCCCATAGGGGCCAACTGACAAATACAACTAGGGCCCTAACATGAAAACATGTTAAAATGTTTTAGTACATAGCGCTTTAGACCTTTAATTGGTCAAAATTAAGCATCGAGTATGAATTATTCGCAACAATAATAATATTTTTTAAAAATGCACCAATCGTTCGGGTAAGCGTTAATAAAAGGGCCCCAGGGCCCGAATAAAAAAATCAGGGTGTTGGTCCTGACATAAGAGTCCAAGATTCAGCTTTAAAATTTTGCACTGAGAAGCTGAGAAATTTAGGGAGTGAAAAATGTTTAACGCACAAAAAGATCAAGGGGCCCCAATGTCTTATATGGAATGTAAAAATTTGAAAATATCTAAATGGAACAGGTATCCCAAAAATGAAGATCGAATTAAATGGAAACAATTTATTATCACAAAGACTTAAAGGGGCCCTAAAACGGGCCCTAAGGGTGCAGGGTCATAACTGAAAAGTAAAAAAGCGAGAATATCTAAAAGGAGAAAGGTGCCTCAAAACGACGAAGATTACATAAAAAGGAGTCAAGCTATTAACAATTTGGCACATAAAGATTCTAAGAGGCTCAGGGCCCCTGGCCCTTAAAATATTAAAAATCTAAGCCTGAGGTGCATCAGGACCTGTCTTGGGCTGTCTTCACCTAACATTTCAGATTTCTATGTGCGGTAGATTTTGCTAGCCATCGCAGACACACACAGCGTTTTGTTATCTTATTAGAAGAGAATTTTGTTAATTGTGTTGTAAATTTGTTATCTTATCTTATTAGATAAGAAGAAAGATTTTCTAGAATTTTTTATATTATTCAACCTATCAGAAGTCCATATTTTCTTCCTGATATATATTTTCCATATTTTCTTCCCTTTTTCTTTGGTGGGGTCAGCAAACATGCTGGTGCAACATGACACATTCGACTTGACATTCTGCTGTCTGCTCTAGAACTGTTATTGCATGCGAAGCATAAGGAGTATGTTGACAGACACGCAAAAACATCTACTCTAGCCCTTTGATATTTTTTTATTACTAACTTTCAGGTATGTGCTGGTCATTTTATAGGAAGTTAGACTAGAAACTAAAATCAATAGTTTTTTAAACATCAGTTTGGGGCCCCTCAGGCTTGGAGGCCCTGGGGCAGTGCCCCGGCGGTAGTTACGGCTCTGACTCTCTGAATTCAACACTGATTCCGACTCTAGCCAAGTAGACAGAGCCACATACCGAATATCCGATTCTGTAGCAGAATGGGGGGGGGGGGGGGAAGGAGATGAGAAATTTAAAAGGGAAATTACTCAAATTAAAGACACCGAAAAGCGGGAAGGGTTGGGCTTGGGACTCTGAAGTTACCAATAGACCATAGCTATGTTCCACTTATTATAAGTCTCGATCGGTGGTTGCGGGCAGGTAGGTCAACCGCCGCGGTGAGCGGTATTTTTCCGTTCATGGCCTTTTAAGGCCCAAACAAACCTGACCACTTCTTGTGGTTCCATGTTGGCTCGTTTGTTGTGGCGACACGGTGTTTTTGATCTTTAATGAGTTTTGCAGGAAAGGGACGGTATTCCGGCAAAAGAAAAGTCTTTCCACCAAGTAGGGTGGATTGCTTTTCTCCTGATTTTTTTGTTAATTCCCCTCCGTTCCATTACGAAGAAACTGCAAATGGATCCTTTGCAAAAGGCTATTCCAAGAATTCAGTTGAACTGAAAGTATTGCAATCTGAATGCAGCCTTACATTTTCTTTTCTTATCCCGCCTCTCTAGCGGAAGCCAAGTTGATAGCTGCTGAGCTAAGTCCCAAATATCCGACTCTCTAGCGGGATGGGGAAAAATAATGAAAATATGCAATTTGAGCGCTTGAATCGTAAATGTTTAAATACCAAGAGGCGTAAATGAACAGATGAGTTCGTGCCGGAATCGTTACACTGCGTTTTATTATATTTAAAAGATCAATTCGGTATAGGGAAATTGTCTCTTTAATATCCCTTTAAGTAATGTTTAAATGCCAAGAAAGCGTTCTCTCTCTAACTAATGTTTAGATGGCAAAAAAAGCGATGTCTCTTTAATGCCCGTTTACCTAATGTTTAAATGCCAAGACGCGTGATTGAAGAGATGAGTTTGCGCTGGAATCCTTATACTGCGTTTTATTATGTTTAGGTGAATTAAAAAAAAAAAAAAATAATAATAATAATAATAAAAACAACGGAAGGCTTAAGAGAGTCACAATAGTGGAAAGCTTATGTGACAACGTTCCTTGGTTGCAAAAAGTTGAAAAGACGCCAGTTAGCATAAAACTAGAAATTTTCTCTCAAATTTTAGGTACAAGTGTGATATTTTTAATATTACAAATATGTAATGACATACTTTTATGTTAGTTAGCACATGTGCCAAACAATATTTTCACCATTCCAATGAATCCCCTTGATTCCACCCCCTTGTTCCACTTGCTTGTCTTGTTTAGGCCGAATAAGGCATTTAAATTTGAGCAATAACAGACTTATTGCAACAGTATAAATGAGTTTTTGCATCACTGAGCCTAACCAGTATGAATACACTCCTTTTTTCCAGTGTGGATGTTCTCGGTGAGCATAGAGATCAAGAGGTAGGAGTGATTATGAGTAAAAAAAAAAAAAATTCTGAAGTTCACAACAAATTTTCTGAAATCATTTATTCTCGATATTTTATCAAAATTTGCATTTATTCACGTTTTTTGTGCGATTTATGGACGTAAATAGCATTTTTTTATGCGATTAATGAACATAATTTGTATTTTATACTCGATTTATGGATGTAAATCGCGTTTTTTATGCGATTCATGGACGTAACTAGCTTTTTTTCTGGATTCATGGACGTAATTTGCATTTTTTAAGCAACTGGTCGACGAAATTCGCGTTTTTTGAGCGATCTGTCGATGAAATTTGCATTGTTTGAGCAATTCATGACCGTAATTCGCTACTTTATGCAATTCATAGACGTATTTTGCATTTTTTGAGCTTTCTGTCAATGAAATTGTTTTTTGAGCGATTTATGGACATAATTCGCTTTTTATGCGATTTATTAATGTAAATCACGTTTTTTTAAATGAGATTCATGGATATAATTTGTGTTTTTTTACGTGATTCAAGGACGTATTTTGAGCGATCTGTCGACGAAATTCGCGTTTTTTGAACAATTCATGAACGTAATTCACATTTCTTATGCGATTCAACAACGTTATTCGCATTTCTTACGCGATTTATGGATGAAATTCGCTATTTTTATGCAAGTCATGGACATAATTTGCTTTTTTAAAGCTTTTTTGTCAACGAAATTTACATTTTTTGAGCAATTTATGGACATAATTCGTGTTTTTTGAGCAATCTATGGACATAATTTGCGTTTTTTATGCGATTTATGAACGTAATTCGCGTTTTTTTACGCTATTCATGGACGTAATTCGTATTTTTATTAGTGATTCATGGACGTAATTCATGTTTTTCGAGCTATGCATGGACATAATTCACATTTTTTGAGCAATTCATGGATGTAATTTGCGTTTTTTGATAGATTCATAAATGCGTTTTTTATGCAATTACGTACGAAATTCGCGTTTTTACGCAATTTATGTACGAATTTTGCATTTTTTTTACGCTATTCATAGATGGAATTTACGATTTTAATGCGGTCTTTAGACAAAATTCACGGTTCTTATAATGCTGTCTGTGGACGAAATTCACGTTTTTCGCGCAGTCCTTTGTCAAAATGTTCGTTTTTTTTTCAAAGCACGATTCTTGGTTTTGATACACGTTTTTTACGAGGTCTGATGAAATTCGCGTTAACAGTAAATAATTCGTGCATAAATTTGAAGAATTTTTTTTTTTTTGGTACTAAAAAAGTTACAAAAATAAAAATTGTTTCTTTTCTAAAATTTTCTGCAAAGTCTATAACACTTCTGCGTCTATATTATACAACTCTGCATACTGCATACTAAAACTAACATTGTAATTAGAGGTGGGAAATGCATAAAAGAATTAAAAAAAGTTTTTCCGGCACTTTCCATCCATTGACCACAATATTCGTGTATAGATATTTTTTCTGCATTTCTATATAGATGAATTTATTTGTATTACATTAATACAGTCAAATTTAGTTTTGCTAAAAAACGAATAATCTTCTTGAAAACACATTTTCCTCAAATTTACCCATACAAAATAAAAATTTGTTGCATGATTTATAGAAATCCTTCATGTTATAGAAATTGGTTAAAATTGAAAATGCACATTTTGAATGTTGCTTATAGACTGTCAAAGAAAACATATGCCCTATGCTTGCCCCACAATTCTCACAAAAATGGTGGCTGCTGAGGGGTGATTTTCGCCAGTTTAGGATCCTTTAAATTTTCCTACCAATAAGTTTTTTTTTTTTTTTTTTTTTTTTTTTTTACTTTGTCCGAGATTAAATAAGAGACAAATTTTTTATAAAATATTGGTGTCTAAATTTAGGGAACCATACATACATTTTTAAAAATCCGCTTTCGCCAGCCATCATTTTTGTGTAAGCAGTTAGACCTCATACTCAGAGGGTGGTGTGTCTTTGTGGCGTACATTATTTCTCTCCTTAATGACATATCAATTTCACAAAACATTTTTCAAGCAATTGCTGTATACAGGGGATAATGCAATGGAATTTTTTTGTGCATGCCTTCAGTGGTATAATTGTAAGAACAGAGGCTATACAACACTCTAAGCATATAGCATATGCTCAAGGCAAGGGCTACATCCTAGGACGTATACACTACAACTTTTTTGCTAACAGAGTATACAGTATTCTTTAGAAAACCCAGAAGGTATTTAGTGTATACTTCTGTATACCTCCCATTACATCCCTAATGCCTATAAATAAACGATAAAAACTACACAATCGGTACTTTACAACCTCTGACAATAAAGTTCGGTGAATAATCCTGTAACATTAACATAGATGAAATATTAATGAAAGTTACCTACTCTCATTCAAAATAGTCATCTCCCATAACCATGCACGGCTGAGAACTGCTATACATCTCCTGGAAACTTTGCAAGAAGTCTTCTTTTGGGATGGAGTTCAAAAGATTCGCCACGTTTCGTTGAATGTCAGGAATATCGCCAAATCTCTTTCTTTTCAGTATTTGAGTCGTGGGAATAGGAAGAAGTCTGGAGGATTGTGATCTGGTGAGTATAGTGGATGTTCAATTTGCACTATATTCCATGAGCTTATTTCCATGTCATGAGAAGCCCAAAACAAAACTTTAAACTGATCTTTTTGTTCGTTCATTTTCCTGTTCTCAGTTAAGAACCAAGACACTAAACAAGCACTTTGTAAAGCACGTCTTACACAGAACATAAATAACGCTGAACTAAACAATGGTAGGGGAAGATGGTCAACATTTGCCACTATGTAGGTGCAGCATTTTGTTTTGCTAGTGTTGCCAAATCATCCTTTCTGAATTCATTCACCAAACATTTTTGTCAGAGGTTGTATATTAAGTGTATTGCAATACAGTGATATATGGCAAAACTTGTTTAAGATAAGAATAAAGGGAACGACACTTGAGAACAACTGCTTCGTAATGTAAATCCTATAAGCCAGTTATTTTCAACTAGAAGATAGCCGTCAAAATGACGTGTTTCCATATTAGAAAGGATGATAAAACATTACAACAACTTTGGTCAATCATAGCCACTTTAGGCTTAAACAATTTTGAAAAATACAAAGATTGAACATGAGGGAAAAATCTTAAAAAAAAAAAATCAATAGAAATCTGCATTTAAAACTATAACAAAACTATCTGGTGGATGGGGAGGGATTGTAATGAACAAATGGTAAATGCATAAATTTTAAAAGAATAAAGTAAGGTAAAATATCAATTATAAAAGAATACATTGTGAAACTACAGCCAAAAAATATTTTAAAATACTGAGAGAAAATAATAAAAATATCCAAAATGTATAAAATTTTTTCCCCTTTTGTCCATTTCCAGACGAAAATATGAGAGGGTAGCCAAATTATTAATTGAATGGGTAAAATAATGGTATAGAATATGCCGCTAATGAATTTAACTCACAAAATTACAGGCAATCGGAATGACAAACCAAAGCCATAACACTTTTCAACAATGTTAGAAAGCATTAAAATATTGTATTTTATTCTTATTTTATACTGCAAATTTTAAAGAGCTTGTTTTATCAGAGTCATCTTGCACTAAATTTGGCTCAAAATACCCACTATGACAGCATTTTTTGAAATATATTCTAACTTCAGTAAAAAATCAACAAATACGGCACATTATATTAGTTTCTAAATAAGAGAAACTAGCAATTGAATGCATTTGAGAACAAAATTGAATTTAAAAATGAGTCAGAAAATAAGCAATTTGTTATTTGAATACATCCTCATTCTTCAAACACAATTGCTTCGGGGAAATTCTGTTCAAAATGAACACTTTAACAGCATTTTTTGAAATACATTCTTGCCTTCATCAAAAAGCTGATCAATATGGCACATTATACAGTTCCTATATAAGAGAACCTATCAACTGAATGTGTTTGAGAGCAAAATTGGATTTAAAAAAAAGTCAGAAAGTAAGTAATTTGTTATTTGAATATCTCCTCGATTTTTCAATCATTATCACTTCGGGAAATTCTGCTCAAAATACCCACTTTGACAACATTAAAAAAAAAAAAAAAAAAAAAAAAAAAAATCTGCCTTTATCAAAAAACTGGCCAATACATCACATTAAATAGTTTCTAAATAAGAAAACCTGACAACTGGATGTGTTTGAGAGTAAAATGAATTTAAAAATGAGTCAGAATATAAGCAGTTTGGATTTGAGTGCACCTTTAATATGATTTTTCTCCTACTTTTGTTTAATTTGTTTATGCTATAAAAATTGATCCTATCAAAAACTTGTCAATATGTAGATATTATTGAGAAGATATATAATATTTTTAATCGGATTTAATACCTTAAAAATTGACGAAGTTATGGATTTTTTTTTTCTTCCATCACCCTTTTTGTTTTTAAAATTTTTTGCAATAAGAATTGCTCCAATCAAGAACTTGTAAATATGAAAGTTTTACATAATACTAAAAAAAATTATAATACATTTAATTGGATTTGATATCTTGAGAATTGACAAAGTTTTGATTTTTTTTTCTCCTGAAAACCTTATTTTTTTTTTCGCCCCTTGAGCCTATTTTTAACTTTATCAAAAATATGTCATGCATAAGCTTTTGGCCCACTTTTCAGAAGAAATATAAACTTTAAACTGATTTGAAATCTATTTTAATTAAAAAGTAATGGGGTTCTTTTCAGTTATTACAAATGTTTATTCTGTTTGTTTATTTATCTATTAATTTATTATTATCCAATATCGGTATTTTTATACTTGTGAATTTCATTACCAAGTTTTTTACCGATTGTAGTTTTGGGGTCAATGGCCCATGATCAGTGTAGATATAATCTTTAAAAATTTCAGAAATTCCAATATAGGAGAGACTGGAAAAGATTGTATTTCATACGAAATCTACAGGGGAAAAAAAAAAAAGAGAGAGAGAGAGAGAAGTAAAGATGGACTTTCAGGCCAGACATTTTGAAGGTTATGTTTTTGAACCACATCCAGTCTATAGGCCATACATTGCTACATTGCTGACTATCATAGAATTGTTTTGGGCATCAACATGTTCTTTTTTTTATTGGGAATAAGGGAAAAAAAAAAAAAAAAAAAAGAGCACAACACAAAAGTAAAAAAGAGAGTCATTTTTATTGCAACATTAAAAAAAAAATTTTTTTTTAATAATAAGATTTGTACATAAACTAAAAATTATATTCATTTTATGACATAGTAGATTTTCTTTAAATTAAAATTTTCAAATATTTGAATAATTGGAACAATTATGTACAAACAAGATGGTTAAAAATAATTTAATTGCCACAGTGTTCAACTGCAGATAACTTGCGAAATATATACAAAGGAAGGACAACAATCATGATAATGATGATGATAATCACAATGAAATTGTTTGAGGTAAAATGTTATATGATTGCATATTGTTCATATAAAAGTTCCCGCACTCTGAAATAATCTTCTGTAAGACAGCCTTCAAAGTGAATGTGACCAGATTCATTCTGAAATGGAAAACATCACAGAAATGTATGCATAATTATTTTAATAATTAACACTGTTTAAATATGAAATGATTATCACTTAACTGAAAAATTATAAATTTTTAATACAGGTTACAGCATATTTCATATTATGAAATCAATAAATGCTATAATGTTTACGATGTAGTAAATGTTTTCCCATAAATATAACAAATGATTAAAATTTCATATAAAACCATGATTTTGAAATTAATAGACTTTAGATTATGCTTAAATATTCAAAAGTAGGAGGAGCTTTTTTAGATGAGGCTAAAGTTATTTCTATGCATAATTTATAGCCGATTTAATTCATTTAATTAAATAAGTACAGTATTAATCTTTTAGGTTTGAGGCTATCAAAATCTATCTGTCTGGGAATAACATCACATGCCTTTGAAAAGCATTGTCTTTATAAATTGAAAATTTTAATATATATATATATGGATTTTAATGTGTATATAAGTACTTATTTTAAAAAATATACAAAAAATAAATCTATATAATTTTATGCATTCTTTTACTTGTATTTATGTTGCATAAAATCACATAAGGTAAACAAATGCACCAGTAGCTTTTATAATCATATGATTACCACTGCGATGTAGAGGTCAGCACAGGCCAAAATTTGATCTTTACTCTAACGGAAGAGTTCAGACAAAAAAAAACTTATCTTGGCCCCTTTTTTTTTTTCATGTTTATAATATTTACTTATGCAGAAGTGCCGTAGGCTTCGATATTTGTGCTTTTAATGAACCTTTGTTTGTTGTATGTAAATGTTTCAGCTATCATTAGTATTATTAATCCATTTTCCATGTAATGGAGGCATAAAAATCTGGTGTATGGTAAAAGTAAAATCTCTAAGAGGGAATCACACTGGAAAGAAAAAAATATGTTTCCTTCTTACCAGATATAAATGTTTAATATATTTTTTTGTCGTGTTTTGTTGTATTCATTTTGCATGGATGAACAGTTAAAAAAAAAAATCATCTCCCCCCCCCCCCCATGTGCTTAACTTTTTTTTAATAAGCCTAATAATCTATAACACTGGTCAACAGCTGTTTTGGTGCCGGGGTATTTTTAGCTGATTTTATATAAGAATTTGATGTCCTGAATTCAAATATGGCATTAGTTTTTCTCTATCAGCTCAGTTTTTTAAGATAAACAACTTTTTATGAAATATATGTTTCATTATTTTAAGGTAAATCCATGTATTAAAAAATGTATGTAAAAAATAAAATAAATACAGGATTTTTATTTTTTATAATACACAAATGTTAGTTTTTATTATTATGATATACACATATTCAAATAATTTTTTAATTATATTATACAAATAGTTTTACCCACAAAAATAGAGAAAAACGTCACTGATGAATCTGATACTCATTAAATGCTTCAGAAGCTTCTTTTCCGTGATATTCTGAAATATATTTTAGAACAGTGTCTTTTTAAACTCAAACTGTAATCTGAAACCCTTTGCATATCTCATCTTTTTTGGTAGCGGTCCTCCATAGTCTTAATATTGTGGTGAAATCTTTCGGGCTGTTTATCACTTGTGCCTTCTTTATTTTCAAGAAAATGCTCTAGGTCGCAATCTAAATAGTGCACTTTAATGCTTCTAGTACACCCCAAGAGATTTAAAACTATTATGCTTTTTCTTTACCAGTTCTACATAGATTTCTCCGTTGCATTTGCCTGGAATGTTTTTGTGAACTGCCACAAAAGAAGTCCAGGCTTTTTATTCAGCCTCATTCGTTAAACTTACGAAAGCAGGATCCTTAATCAGTTGTCTTATTTGTTGTCCGTTAAATATTCCTGCTTTAATATCTTCATAACTCAATTCGGGTGTTTTTACCTTATATATGCAAATCATGACCCGTTCTTATGGAGAATTTACACAAACTGCTTTATAGTACAGAGCTTGATATACAGTGCAGAAAGTATGATTTTCTTTCGCCCAACTAAAGCTCCTTTCTCCAACATCCATGTTTTCTTTCTTAGGCCTCTCTTTTCTAATCTAGTGGTGTGCTTTATCCCTGCTATCCCCAAAATATAAAAACAATAGCATTTTGTATAACTTCTTTGCTGTCCAAGGACAATCATCTGGAAAATATTTAGGAAGAACCAATTTTTCTAACAGTCCTCTAAATTCATGACAAAATACAAGATTTTTTTTTAAGAAAAGAAGGGTAGTAGACAATTTTGTCTTGTGTGATAAAATGTAAGCTTGGCTCTTTGTTCTAATAAATTTTTGTCTTTTAATCTTGAAACCAACCAGTAATACAGAAGCTTCTTTTAAAGCATTGAAATCTCTTTTGAAATCATTTAAATCAACCTGGTTGAAAAATTTAGGCATTGAGGACGTCTCCTCATAATCACTGTTACCTTCACAGCTATCTAAAAGATGATCAGAAGGACAATATTCATCCTCACTAAGCTTTGGTAGCTGATGAAACGTTGGGATCGGTAGTTTCTCTGAGTGAGGAAGTGAGGGTCTTGAAGACACTAAATCAGGATAAGTTTTCTTATTATAATTGTTTCGATTAATTCAAATAGTATTCCAGTGCTAGGTAGAAATAATAGTCATAGAAATGGTTTTGGAATTCTTTCCAAACCATTGGTAAGCCGAATTTGAAACTTATTCTTTTCCGTCAGCTCACTGTCATAAATGTTCTGTACAAGTTTTACAGACCTGTTGCGGTGCGCAGATTTTATCCTGATCGCCAAGTCTAACCCCAAAGTATCCAAGATAAGCTCTCTGTACAAAGTCAGTAACATATTTTCTGTGTTCTTTCAACTTTTATTCTCCGCATATGTAGCAAAACTTATCTGGATGATTTATACAACTTTTTCTATTTGAACTCATTTAAATTCCATTCTACAACGCAAACACAACAATCTACAACACTACGAGTTTTACGTTAAATTGATATGAATTCTACCTTAAACACAAATATCATAGAAGTTGAAAAACTTTAGAAAGTCAAAGAAAGCCAGTTTTGTTTCCATGGAGCGAACTTTGAAACTAACCTTATCTCTTGGAGGCTGTTACATTTGGCTTTATGGATGAGCGACACGAAATCATAAGCATGCGCAGATCTTCAGTTTTGCTTGCACATTTGTTTTTTTCAAGATCTTGTGGTATTTAAACGTCCTTCTAATCGCTTTGAGCGTCGTTACAGGGCTATGTATCATAAGGTCAGTTTAAGTGTTCAAGGTCACTTTAGTTCTAAAAAATCTTTAGTTCGCTTTGCATATCTAAAAAAGTAGAGCTGATAGAGAAAAACTGATTGCATATTTGGAATCAGCGTCCCAAAAATATCCAAAATCAGTTCTAAAATCTCAGGCACCAAACAAAAATTTTTTTTTTGTAGGCCTGTGTAATTCTTTAAAAAGAACAAATTCTAATGTTTAATTGCAAAAATTTTTGGAAAAGCCAAATTTTACCGATTTATGAACAGACTTGGCCACGTTGAGAAAAGGATCTTCATACGAGATGATTCAACAGGAACTGATTTTTTTTGGTCCATGAAGACTAGAAAGAATGAAATCAGTCTCGGCTTCATATGGAAAAAATACATTTGTCTTGGTCCGATAATCCAGAAAAAAAATTCAGCCCCGAGCCCGGCCCGAATGCCGTTAATGGAAATAGGCCCGAACCTGGGCTTCGGGCCAAGGCTCAGCATGTGGAGATCTCTACTGTGATGTCATATGAATATTGCCAATTTCTTTTCTTTGTTAAGTGCATTACACATAACTTACATAACTTGTCTAACATGGGCACCAAACAATGGACATATAGACACCAAATTAATTATTTAAGAAATATTTTAGATGATTTATCTTTTTTCAAGCACCAATTTTTGGATTAATTCATATTTGACAAGGCAGTCTAGTGCTTATTGCAGTGACATACATACTATTAAAAACAAATGACAGTATAAAAATTTCAATATTAATTAACAATAATAATAAGCACATACTGCATACATGATATTGAATACACAATGGAACTTTGGAAGTTGAATAGTTGACATTATAGCAGATAATTTAAAAAAAAGCTAACATTAAATAACAATAAATATTCTTAAAATAAAATATAATATAATTAGTGATTTTTAAGATGTGGCAGTAATTCCCTTTTTGTTGATTTTTATTGGAGAATTTAACTCAAAAGTAAAGCTTTTGATTTTTGATTAGATGTTTAGAACACTAAAGAATAAGAAGGCATGGGAGGAAAAAAAACTTTAGCTTTTTAAAAAAAAAAAATTAATTTTTATACGGCACCAATGTCAGACAGATTGGAGTCAGATCTGAAAATTTTATACCATATTACTAATATATTTACTTAAAATTGACCATAGTCAATTAAATTAGGTAAAATCCATTTTTATTTTTATTTATTTATTTATTTATTTTTTAAATTTTGAAGGAAAAAAAATTGTTATAAATTGTTTTAATATTATTACTGTGCAGATTTTTATCAAACAACACATAAATATTGGGCCAAAAACTTTCTGCAAATTAATTTAATCTTTAATAAAATTTATTGTTATATAAGTGCAATTCTGAGGGGGAAAAAAGACAGCCATTTGCTGATATTTATGTGTTATCTGCCGTCCGATGGAAAATAATTTTTTTCACAATCTTTGACAAAAATCACATCTTTTTGCAATCTTTAGGCAAATATTGATATTTTTGAATATTTTTGATGTCTGAATTTTCAGGCTGATAACCAATTTTACATAAATTTCAGAACCGAATGCCTTAAATTTTTGGAACATTTGAAACAGAATTGCTCCTGAATTTATCAATTGATCAAGGAAAAATAATGTGAAAGCTGCCGATCGATTTTGGGGAAAAAATAAATAAATAAAAATCGTGAAATTTGCCACAAATTCACAAACTGAAAATTTTCAGAAAAGAATGAAGTTTTTCTTGCAGGAGTCTCCTGCCTATGATATTCTGTTGGGCAAAATTTCAAAAATTTTGAGCATGAATCTCGCTGTCCTGCCCTAAAAATCAAGCCAAGGCATACAAAATAAAATGTTACAAAAAATAACAAATGCATATAACATGAAATATACATAAGATTAGCTTAAATCAAAATGCAGATAAGACAGAAACTTGCCTAATTTGAAATAATATTATCTATTACTTATCCCAACAGAATAATTTATGATACACTGAAAAAAATATTTTGTATTACAAGAAAAATTTAAAAGTACAAAATTTTTGTATCATTACAGCTTCACCTTTCTTCCCCCCCCCCCCCTCCTATTTTTTGTTAGTTCTTTATTCATGAATTTGCATTAATCTCTTAATTGAATTTTTTAAAAAAAGTTGGTCTTCTGAGAAAACTTTCTAGCTTGTCTTATTAAAAGAAAATAAATACTGTAATAGACAATCATGTTAGCCATATTTAAACTGCTATCAGATTCACCAACATTTCCCACTGTGATAGCAAACGGCAATGTCCTCCAACTTTTTCCTGTAGTTCCAAAAAGTCTCTGCTAGCCGAGACTTTTCATCCAACATTGAACATTTCAATGAATCAGATATAAGTGATTGATACAGATAGGTGATAAATATTAATGGCTGGTACTAGTAGTACTGATTTTCCTCCGATTTTTTCTAAGACAATTGTAACCTTTTTCTCTCTTTGAACAGGAAAAAGTTGGGATTAAAATCAGCTGAAAAGTTTGTTGCTCGTAAAGTCCATGAATCTGATAGCAGCTTTAGAAAGCAGTTGCTGAAAAGAAAAAATGAAAAATAAAATTGCAAGAAAACATCTATTTCTTTAGGGGTTAAAATAAGCATATTTTTGAAAAGATTAATACCAATGAAAATTAGTCAGCTAAACTTCAAAATAATAAATAATTAAATAAATAAAGTAAATAAGAATAAAACAAAAATCAACAGTTAGATTAATTACAGATTAAAATAATAAAAAATTAACCAACTTACTTTCCTCAAAGCTACAACATCATTGCAATATAAAACACCCCCAGAGAATTCAGCATTGATTCCATGCCTCATAAGGACTTGTTTGAAATCAGATAATTTGACTTCATTAATAAATAAGGTTGGATGCCCAGTTATCTATCATGAGAAATAAAAATGACATATATAATTGAATACAAACTGAGCAAAGAAGATAAAAACAAAAGCATTAAGACATTTTAATTAAAAAAAATAAATTACCTGGCTTGGAGGTAAAGGTTGCAAAACAGGTATTGTTTCATCATCAGCTTCTGTCTCATCTGAAAGTATTAATGATTTAGTAAGAGGATTTTTAAAAACAGTATATTTCATTACAATTACATAACTTTATGCAGTTTGAACTTTTGAATTTATTCAAGATGCACATACAGTGAAACTAACTGAAAGTCATAAGTTTTGGGTGCAATCCACATTATTGAGGGGAATCTTAAAAAGTTATGCTGTGAGATAAAAATTTCTTTAATATTTCTTGCTTATGAAAGAAAGAAAAAAAAATCATAAGACACACATATATATACTCTCTGGCTTGGGTAAGGGATGACTCTAGAATCAGTCTTAGCTCAATCATGTTGCTAATGTAACTGGTCAGCCGACTTTATTCTAGGGAAGTCCGGTATTTTCTTTTCTCCCTTTTAACTGATCATTCTAAGAATTAGCAGTCTTTTTTTTTTTTTTTTCTTCTTCTACAGATGAAATTCCCTCCCTACAAGTTTTAGAACCTTTAAAAACAAAAAATCTACTCAGGTTTTTTTTTTTTTTTTTTTTTTTTAAATTTTGGCCAGACAGTAATATTTTCTTACATCCATAATACTGTAAAGAAATTTCACTATATAATAAGATAAAAGAAGCTACCTAAATAAATAACATAACTGAACACCCTATTTTAGCAGTTCTCCCATAGTCAATAAGATTCAAATTCTTTTGAGCACTTTTACGATGCATACACACCACATCATTTGCCAAAATTTTATTTAGCTGTAAAAATGTATAGTATATTAAAAAAGATTTTCAGCATTTACTGTTTATAGAAAGTAGCTTAAAATTTTTGTGCAGCCCTGTATATGATCTACAGATTTTATATGCAACACATACTTAGTTAAAATTTAATTCTGCTAGAAAACATATAAGTATATTAGCCAACTTTTGAAAATGGCAAAGTGTAAAATAACACGAAAATGTTCTTTTCAAGCAAAGAAAATTCAACAAAAAAGACCAATATAACATGTTTTTTAAAAAATAGCTCATCATAAATGACATTTTTGCTTTGTTTTAAAAACACATGCTAATACATTAATAATATTAAATAATACATTGATAACTTATAAAAGTATAAAAAATATTACTGAGTCTCATTAGGAAACTGATTTTAAAGATTTCTTTTTACTTGATAATTGCTTTTGAAATCCATGAAAAATTATTCAAAATACGACTTCTTTTTACATACAATGAAAATTAAAAGCTTCCTTCTGGTTGATTTCAGCAATGGAATCTCAATTCACTCATCTTTTAACAATATTACTTCCAATAACCACTTAGTTATTAAAAACAACTAGAAAGTAATGCATAATTTAAGAGAAGAAAAATAAAAATTCAAAGAAACTTTGCATAAAAGTGTAAAATTTTTTCAAAAACTGTACATTTTACACCTAAAGCGTAAAAGTTGGCAAGTATGTATAAAATCACATTTCTAGCAATTGCTGTCAATAGGTAACAATATGTCCAGTTTATTTTTATTGCTCTATATATAAATTTTATACTCTAGAAGCATGTTTTAACACACTGAGAGCCACAGTGACTCATAATGAAGCTAAAAAATATGATATTTAAAGTAATTACTAAGAAAGTATTTTGTAATAAATAAATGTTCATTAATTACTTTATCACATTTTAGACTGTCAATCATCTGTGAAAAACGCAATCTGAACAGAAAGTTCTGTGTCAGTCAATGGTAATTGACATGCCTCTAAACATGTTAATATACTAGTTTATACAGAAAATGTATATAAAAAAAAGCTCTCAACAATTTATACTCACAGATTGTAATTCTTCTGAAAGATTTTTGCCGAGCTCTGTATATGTGCAGTATATATGCCATTCCCATATAATTTGCTAAAATCTAGTTAAACTTAAAAATGCATACCACATCAGAAAAAGCACTTCCAGTGATCAAGCCTTATAGGCAATACCAAATACTATTTTGTAGATATGTAATGCATAAAGACAGGCTGTCCATCAAGTAAGACCCCAATTTTAAAATTATATTTCTCAAAAAGAAGGATTGATAGAATTATGCAGTAAATGGTTTGTTTATTAGGAAAGTTGTAAAAATCTTATACAAAAGTTTTGAACAGGCAATGTTTTGGAAAGGTTGTGTTCTGATTGGAAAGAATATTTGACTTGGCATTTTTCTTGTTTTAGATTGCTTGCAGAGAATGGGTTTTTCGGTGTACAGTACCATATTTTAACAATTTCTCAAACTAAATTTTTAAAATTTAACTCAAAAAATGTTGAAAATATGGCACTGTAATCCGAAAAACTTGTGCTCTGCAAACAAAGAACTAAATCAAGAATAATGTCTAGTCGGATATTCTTAGCAATCAGAACATAATCTTTTCAAAATATTCACCATTCGAAACTTCTGTATAAGATTTTTACAACTTACCTAATAAATAAACCATTTACCGCATAATTCTATCAATCTTTGTTTTTGAGAAATTTAATGTTGAAATCGAGATTTTATTTGTTGTAAATGCTATATGCATTCTATGTTCTTACACTAACAAGGAAGGTCTCCATTGGGAGCATACTCAGAATTTTTTGAAAAAAAATACGAATTAAACTACTCATGTAGGTAATAAAGGATCAGTGAAAATTAGCGGCGGAATTACATTATTAGATATGTAAAAAAATAAACTAGTTTGGAATAATTGGCATGAAAAGCTGAAAGTGACGCAGGATTTGGCGAGCAGTGCATTTCCTCACCAAAAGCAGATGATTTTAACGAATCTGAAAATCGATTTTAATTGACTTCACTGTTAAAAATCTGCAGCATTTACTGCAACATCAGTCCACTACTTTTATAGAATATCTCTCTCCTGACCAATGAGAATGCTCCATAGCGCGGTGAATTGACCGTTTTCTATAAAAGCGGTGGAGTGACGCTGCAGAAAATGGTACAGATTTTTAGCGGTGTTGTAGCTTGTGCAACACTGTTAAAAATCTGCAGCATTTTGCTGCAACGCACTCCACCGCTTGTATATAATATCTCTATTCCAACCAATGAGAAAACTCCACTTCATGGCCAAGTAACCGTTTTCTATACAAGCAAGGGAGTGCGTTGCAACCAATGACCTATAATACCAACGTAGACACCAAAATGGCAACCTTTTCATAGGCCGACATGTCTGCCTTCCGTCACGTGACGGAGGGCAGATTTAGCACGCCAAACCGGGTTTTCTTCCGTCGAAACTCATATTGCTATGTTTGTCTTGAATTGGACCGCACTTCTTCTTTTCTCTTTGTGAAATCTGAAAGTTGCCAATAAAGCGATCACCGCCAAAAACAGCATCTTTTCGCCAAAGATGTTGGATTCGAAACCATGCCGAGATAACAATGGGATTTGGCATCTACGTATATGAGAAAGTCAATGGTTGCAACAAAATGCAGCAGATTTTTAACAGTGTATTTTTCCATTTGGAACAATTTTAATCAATTTAAATTGTGTTTTAAATGATAAAATATATTAATTTCATTTTGTTATAAGTACATATAAACGTATATGACTAAATTCCACTTAAAGTAAAGTAAAAATGCAAAACTAAAATTACTTAAACTAAACTTATTCAAATAAATCAAAATTTTGTTTTTTCGCCAACCGGAGATAAATCGCCAAATAAACGAAATTTTTATTAATTTTTTACGGAGGTTATAAGGAGGTTCCGCCGAAATTTTTTTTATAAATATATATAACTATATGAGAAGAACATTCTGTAATTTTTTCAGATTTTTCTGAGTATGCCCATATGGAGACCTTCCCTGTAAGCATTTTGTAATGCAATTTAGCAATGCACATCAATTTTTATCACAGTTGAAAAAATAACTACAGCGAAACCTCCAAATAAAGGACACTCCGAATAAGGGACACCTCTATTTAAGGGACAAAACTTCCGGTCCCAGTCCCTTGGTATAGGACATGTAATGTATTTATCTCTGAATAAGGGACACTCTATTTAAAGGACAGTTGAAAATAAGACCAAAGGGACTGGTTTTTGAATTTCAGACAATGAAGCCTGTGATAAGAATGAAAATACAGATTTTTGTGAATTTATCAGACAGACAGTCATGTGGATACAGAGGCATACCATACAATTGATGAGCATTTATTTACCAACAATTTTGATTTGACATCAGTGTGTTTATCCCCATTGAAAATAATAATGAAAATTTTGAGGATAATTCTGTAAGTGGAGAATAAAAGAAAATAATGAAGTAAAGAACTTTACAGATGCTTTTAGGTTGTTTTCAAATCTGAGAGGGCAGCTTTTATGACATAAGTTTTCATTTGTTTTGATTCAGAAATGCCTGAAACTAGCAAAATCGCTTATAACTGAATAGTTAATTTATTTAACGAAAAAGTGAAAGGAAATGTTATTCTTTGATCATTTGGCAACAATTTAAATCTACCAGGCTTTGTTGTTCAGAAACTGTCTAATCAAACTAGTTTTCTGTTTATTTATTACAAACGCAATGGATCTTTCAGAAAATATTGTCAAAGTGGGCATTTTGAACCGAGTTTTTGCGTGAAAGAAGAATAAATACTCAAGAAATGGAGGAAAAGTCTTAGTCAGGTGATCAAAATCTCTTATAGCTCAGTAGGTGATTTATTTATCAAAAAAATGAAAACAGTTCGACTCTAAATTGCTTCCACAGTCAGGCATTCCAGTTTTATACATTTCTGTTAAAAATGAATTTGTAAATGTGTCAAAGCATTTTCTGCCAGCTGAGCACAGCGATTGAGAGATTTGTTGCCTTATGCAAAACAGTTGAATACCCTTTTTTTTTTTTTTTTTTTTTGGTAAATGCTGCTGATAATGAGCTAAAATTTGTATGTATGGTAAATGAACGCTTGAAAGGTTTGTAGTGAAAAATTGAAAGTGGCAAAACAATTATTTTTGATTGACTACTTCAAGTAAAATTCTTTTGAATATTTTAATACTTTTTGTATGTACTGAATTTGCATATAAAATAAAAATCAATAAATAATTTAATGATTTAGTAATCGGATGAAAAATTTAATCTATTAATTCTCTATTTCTTTTGTTTCTGATTAATGTAATTCATACACTTCGGGTACACTTAAACCTCACCTTTAATTTGCTACTTTATATTCCTCTGAATGATTAACTAAAAACAACAAACAAAACTCTGAATAAGGGACACCTCTATTTAAGGGACAAAAGTTCCAGCCCCTTATTTGGAGGTTTCACTGTATCTTTAAAATAAACTGAAAACGATTTTTTAAATAGGCCATAATATAATGGAATTATAAATGCTAATCCATATTCAAGAGAAAAAATGTTATACTGCACTGCAATAATGCATATATATTTTATTATGCTTGAAATAGTATAATTTCCTTAAAATACACTGCAAAAAAAAAAAAAAAAGGGGGAAATCCACTAGACCATTATCTACATAAAGATGTATCTTGGGATATTATTATTACAATTCTTTTATTTTCACTTGTTTCGTTCCTGTTTAGCATGCACAATATTGTTAAATCTAGGGATGCACTAAATAATTGGTATCTATTCAATATTTGGCCAAATACGAAACTATTTGATCTACTAAATATTCAATTTAGCCGAATGTCAAAATATCTCGCTGAACTGAATATTTAAAATACTTTACCCAATTTCTACTTTTATTTGTCAACTTAATAGAAAAACTTTTACAATTGATAATAGACAAAGACAAACATTTTTAAAAGCAATTCACTTATTCAGTCATAAACAGAATGTATTTTGTCTCACTATTGGTCTTAGATAGAAAAATCGCTATTTTATTTTGTGAATGTTTGAAGAAAATGGCAGGTTGATATCATGCATGTCTGATAAAAATCAATATCCAGTTTCACAATTATTTGCAAAAATCGCAGTTTTCCTGTATTTATGAAAGAATTCAGGTTACCCTATTTTACTCCATTAATGTAATGTTTCCTGTGCTATTTTTATATTTTAAGCTATTTTTAGAGTTTCCCTGAGTTCCACGGTAATTTTTGCACATTCAGAAAAGAAATTTCATTTTAAACGCCTAAATGCATAACGTAGGAAATTTTTAGCTTTTTTCCCGAGATTTGTTTAAGTTTTATGCTAATTTTTTGTCATTCTTGAAAAAATTAGTGTTTTTAGACAATTTTTTGCAATTAATGAAATAATTCAGATTACAATATTTTACCCCATTATAGTAAATTTTATCTGTGGCTACTTTTAAATATTCAGCGACTTTAAATGCATTTTTCAATGCAATTTTTAACACTTTTTTTCGAGTTTTATGGTGATTTTTTGGCATTTGGAAAAGGAATTTGGTGTGAAAACACTTTTTAGAATACTAAATTATGATTTCTGGTGATTTTTCAAGTTCTGTAGAACTTTTTAAACTCTGATAAAAGGATTTCGGTTTCAAGCTTTTAGCCTAATATAGTAGACTTTATTCTTTTCGCTCTTTGAATTTCACCAATTTTTAATGCAATATTCAATGCTATTTTTAGAGCTCTTTGTCGTACCATGCCCACTTTTTAATTCAGGATTTTTTATTACTCTGTTTTCCCTCTTAATATTAAATTTTTACAGCAGTGACTTTAAAAAATAAAATGTTTCTTAAAGCAATTTTCAGCCATTCTTCTAGTTCCATAGCAATATTTTGGCATTCGGAAACTAATTTAGATTTCATTTTTTTTTTTTTTTTTTTTTTTTTTTTTTGCTTAATATAGTACATTTTTCGATTGATAGATTTTATCTTTTGATAGGAAAATTTTTACCCTAGTGATATTTTGTTTTATAACTCTTAATGCAAATTTTCGGCGGTTTTTTTTTTTTTTTTTTTTTTTTTTTGGGGGGGGGGGGACATTTTTAAAAAGTGACATTTTAAAACTGTTTCAAATTTTCAGCTTAACACAAATCTGGTAAAAAATCTTTAGCCTATTGTGATAAATGTTCTGTTTGGCTATTTTTGAAGAGTAGAGATTTTTAATGCGATTTTTCAACAATTATTTTTTCTTTTCAGAGTTTGTGGTGATTTTTTGAGACATGAAAAAGGCCTAATATAATAAATTTTTTCCAGTATGATTTTTACTATTTAACTATTTTTTATTGTGGTTTTTTAGCATTTTATTGCCTTTCACGTCTTGACCTTCATGATAGGAATTTTTTTGAAACTTTTATCTAAATATAGTTAATTTTAACTTTTGTAATTAAAAAAAAAAAAGAAAAAAAAATGCAATTTTTATGTTTGAGATTTATTGCAAATTTTTGCTACCCAGTTTTTGACCTAATATAGCACATTTTACCTTTTTTTCCATTAAGTTAATTTGGATTTCTTACAGCAATTCACATTTTTCATGCGATTTTTAGCATGTTTTTCCAATTTGGTATGACTTTCACACAGAAGAAATGTGAAGCAAAGGCACCGACCATACTTTCAAAACAAAATAAATTAGACTTGGGGATGGCAAAAACACTAAATGTGTCATGTGAAATAAATTTAAATGAATATTTTAATTTAAGAATTACACAAAGCAACAATCTGAATTAAATACAACATGATGTTACGGTTTTCCTGTCACATATTATCTTGCCCCCCCCCCTCAAATAAATTATTTTATTTAATATAAGCTTACATTTAAAGTGATATTTCTATGGTTATTCATCCCCCCCCCCTCACATGTTAATAAGCTAGATTAATACTTTTAAAAATCCTTTTCTGTTATAATGAAAAACATTATTTCGTTCTCTGGCGTCTCTGTTTCGTCATTTTCACTTAGAGAAAAGAATATCAATAATTCTCAACTGCATTGCAATAATTATTGTCAGCATTAAAGAAATATAAAATGCATCATGTTAGCGACTGCGTATTTTTGCTATATTTCTCAAGAGATAATGCAGTTGTGGTGTAAGAAATATTTTCCTTTCAACTTTGAACATCCCATGGTCAGCTTGCATTGAAATTCCCAGACTCTGTGAGTCATTCAGCAGTTATTCCTCTTCTAAAACATTTTCTAAAGGACACGTGCAGATCTCTATCTTACGCTCCCTCCTTAACCGCAGGAATTCGGTTTTACTGTAACCCTAAATTGTGCTACTTTAACTGTAGCCCATAGCTTTGAAAGCCAGTGAATCTCTGTAATTTTGCCTATTCCACATTTTTTGTAACTGCCATGCATGTCTGAACTCTGCACCCTTGCCAAGAAGTGAGCATATGTTCTTTTTTAACCACCACTGCTGCCTTGTAGGCAAAGAATGTAAGGCGTCTGAAAAAAGCTGTCTGCACTCCAGCGCACCCCTCATGCCTACAGGCAGATGGTATGCATCTCCCTTAATCATCTTCCTCTAGACATCTTTGGCATCTTAAACTTGTTAAATAAATTCTTCATGTTTTTCTTAGACGTCATGTTGGAGTTTTTTATTATGCACATAAACCTGGGCACTCATCACCAGCAATCTCCTTCATACATGACATAACACTTTTCTTCTTTACATGCCCGGGTAATGCCAGACAAGCTAGCTAATTAAAAAATAATTTTAAAAACTTTTACAATTAGTGTAAGTGGAATTTGAAATATTATATTTTTTTTCAATAACTTTCATAAATCATTTAACGATTTGATTAAAAATGATGACAGAAAATGACAGATCATATCTCAACAGATAATGTTATTATTATTTTAGTAGAGACTTTGTAATAACAATAATCTTTAGATCTAAATCAAAAAATAACAAAAATAATTAGAAATTATACTATGAGTATTTAGAGACTGTTTAAGGACAATTTACAAGTATCTATGATCAGTGAACTTTAAAACTAAGGTTCCCTATTTTACATAGTTTTATACATGTCACTTTCAACTATAAAAGTAAAATCTAAAAATGTCTATACCTTTCATATCTTCATCTTCTTCTTTTAGTTTATCTTCTTCTTTGATAACCATTTTGTCTACATCTTTCTCCATAACAATTTCACCATCGACCCACGCCAATTCAACGTCTTTAGATTTTACAAAATCAAGTGAACTAACTAAGGAATCTTTTAATTTTACCTAAAATGCAAAATTTCTCTTTTACACAAATTTATATCTATTATAAAGCCATACAAGTACTATAAGCAATAAACCATCTTACAAATAACAAATCACTCAGACACACACATACAAAAAGTGAAATTAACAATTTTATACACAAGTATTTATATTTAAAAGAGATAGTACATATTCTGTGTATAACTACGATTGAAAAGAAATAAAGCATTAAGAGGAATAAATTCTTAACACCGATAACTAAACTTTCTTTTCATGATTTTGAATTATTTATTATTATTGTTTACAATTAACACTTTATATCATTTGTTTCAAGTGATATCTCACCCTACCAACCACCTTAATAACTTAATAAGCATTTTGTTCACCCATAAGGTTATATTATAAGGATATAGGTTGTTAAATTGGATGATATAACAATAACTAGACAATGTTAATGCACAGGAGTGGTGAAATACATCATTTTGCTCGCCAGTAACGAGTAGATTTTCTGTCAAGGAGAATGCATTTTTAGTTTTTGTAAAACTGTAGGCAATAGAGACCAGGGATCTGTCCAGGTTTTTTTCCCAGAGTCCTATTTTTGTGAAATTAACTATTATTTTTGTGAATTATTTCTATTTTTGTGAAAAAAGTAAATTCACAAAATATTAGTTAATCCACTTCTACCCAGTCTTCGAAATTGCGTCATGTTTTAATTTTTCAGAAATAAACTAATATTTAGGCAGATGATCTAATTTACTAGTAAAATACTTAGAGATTTCTTGTTCAATTCTTTTGCAATTATATTACAATAATAAACAACTGACAAACAGAATGTTTATATTAATGTAAATAATGAAATTATGAACTAAGAAAAGCGTGTATGATTAACAGTTAGACCCACAAAGTAATTTAATATGCAAATGATTTTATTATTTATTAATTTTCAATAGAAGTTCTTACATGTGTAACTTTTGTTAAGAAATAAAGAACCAAATGTAAATGTTGAAAGAACAATTACAAATTTTAAATAAAAGCACTAACTATAGTTCTGTACAAAAAAAAAAAAAAAAAAAAAACCAAAGAAAAACACTTAAATATTTGATTTAAAAAAAAAAACCCACTGAAGTCAAATTGTTTTGTCTTGTTTCTAAAAAGTTTTTTTTACAAACAGGACAAAACAAAAAATTGGTTTCAGTGACTTTTTTTAGACAAAACATTAATGTAGCTTTTTTTAGAGGACAGCACAATAGTTGGATAAATATATAATTTAATAATATAACTAGTTAAGAAAGTAAATTTATCTATAACTCACAGCTTGTGGTGCAATAAGCGAGTATGAGGCAGAGATTAATAAGTATAAAAATAAATTCTAATTACCAGTTCATTTGAAATCCCATCAATGTAAAATTAGAACTCAGTCATTAAATCAATACATAGAAATGAATTGAATTTTTACACTAGATTTTCTTTTTCAAAAGTATCAAATTCAAACGAGGAATAATTCCCTCTTCAAACATAAAATCAGTAGAAAAGTTATTCCATATATAGTCGGTGAGCCAGGAGCTTGTGTGGTTTCATCTCTGGGGACTTGATAAACTATATATTTTTGGATTCACCACAACAACAACATTTCATTTATCCACGATACTTTCAAAATTAGGGTAGCTTTTGGGCGCCATATTGGAAAATGGCTGCCGTCGTTGAGTTAACCGGTCGTGTGGTTTCATGTCAGCAGACATGGTAAATCACACATTTTTGGATTCATCAGAACATCAGCATCTCATTTGTCCATGATGCATTCAATACTAGGGTAGTTTATGGACGCCATATTGGAAAATGGCCGCCGTCGTTGAGGCAGGGACTCTTGTGATTATATGTAAACGGACTTGTTATACCATAGTTTTTTGGATTCACGACAACATCAGAGTGACATTTATCATTGATATTTTCAAAATAAGAGTATGGTAAGAGCTAATGGACGCCATATTGAAAAATGGCCGTTGACCCAGGGGCTCGTGGTGTCATGTCAGATGACTTGTTAAATCATACACATGCATTTTTTGGATTCACCACCACATCAGAATGATATTTATCCATATTTACAAAATCAAGGTAGCTTATGGGCGCCATATTGTAAAATGGCCATTGTCGTTGATCCAGGGGGGCGTATTTTCACTTTGTAAACCATACATTTTCGGATTCACAATATCAGCCACAACGTGACATTTATCCATGATATTTTCAAAAACAGAGTAATCAATGGACGCCATATTGGAAAATTCTTCCGATAAACGCAGTGATAGAAAAAAATTTCTTGAATTTAGATGCTGTAAAATTAACAGGATGATTAAAGAGACAATAAGTAAAGACACACAGAGGTCAAAAGCTACAACAAAGTTCAGTCAAAGACCTGCCGCAGTTAAAAGATATTTTTGATACCAGGGCAGAATTTCTTCATATGATTCGTCAAAGAACCACAATCAGTTTCGAAGAAAAATCTATTCTTCATCCATATCCGTCTTTGAGCAAGATCCAGAAAGATGAACGTGATATCTCATATTTACAGAACATAGTTATCAATGAATAGATAAATAAAGACAGGCTAACAGAATCAACTGAAGCAATTATAAATCCAGAAATTGTCGAAGACATGATCAAAGCTCATGAAATGACTGGAGAAATTCGCCAAACTTTCAAGAGAGAATATGTGTCTGAAGACTCAAAGGCAGAAGGATTTTTCAAACCTCCAATAAGCTAAACACATTGTGACTTGAAAAAAAGGAGAATTTGAAGTTAAATAAATCAGAGTTTGTTGCCATGATAAAAAGGAAATCTGTTTTCTCAGATGACAATCCTTGCAGAACGAAGAAATTTGGATATAAGAACTGTCTTTTCCTACCATCTAGGGCTTCTTCAATAATCCTTAGCAACACTTGATGGTTCAATGTGAAAAAATAAAAAATAAAACTGAAGGATGTTGTGACAAAATTGCAACTGCTGAAAGAATGCAAATAATGGTGTTGTTAATATAAATGACAGAATGTGCTTTATTCAAAGCTACTATAGGAGCTACAATCTTTTGCACAAGATTATATATCCTCTTAAAGGATAGATGTTGTATTTGATACATACAAGCAGATGTCAATAAAAATAAATGAACGAAAAATATGAACCGTTGGCGATGTTATAAAAGTTATATACTCTTGGACAAACAGTACGAAAATGGAAGCAGGTTTTATCTGATGAGGAGGTCAAGAAAGAACTTATGCATTTCGTTTCTCAAGAATTGCAAAATGAACATTATTTAAAACAGTTGAATACACAAGTGCTGTATGTTAACTACGGAGAAAAATATTATAAATTCAAGAAATAACTAGTTGAAGAATCCACAAAATTGACTTGTTTCCAAGAAGCGGTGGTACACAATTCATATTTTGCATACACCATGCTTTCCCTTGAAATGCAGTCACTGTCAGTGCAATAAGTGCTTTTGCAGACAAGGGAAAATGATGAATCAGAATACAAATTTCGGGATGCATTTAAGGCGTTTGATACTGAAGCTGATTTATCAGAGGTAACAAAGAAACGGTTGGAATCGTATTTTTACCATCTCTGTTATGGAAAGCAAAAATACTCAAGCATCAAGGAATTGCGCTATATGCTATATATTTTTCTGTAAAACAAAAAGTCTGGAGTTGCATTGCCTTTTGCCATGTAGTAATACACTCTACTTATAGGTAATGCAAGCGAATTACTAAAGTCTTGTTCAGAAGAAGTGTCTACAGACTGATCGTGATCTTCTGTCTCCATATAGATATGATTGGATTTTTTCAACAGATAGTGAGGGAAAAGGCTCTCTAGAGATCCAGTGGAATGGCAGTCCTCTTGCTCTTGAAACTGCTTTGAAACTGGTGTCATATTTTTGTTCAAGAACATGTGCCACACTTTTATGGGTGTGTCTATTTAATAACCTAATGTACAAGCATATGCAGAACACAGAACTGTTCTATGACGATTGAAGTTATTTGGATACAGGAATGTGAACCAATCATGATAGAAGTGCAGAAGACTAAGATTTCTGTTATCTATTAACCCGTTCGTGACCAGCATCTTTTACAAAAATTTAATTCAATTGACACCATTTTTTGTCAAACAATTAAATTTAGCTTAACAAACAAGAGAATGTCTTAATTAGATAAGTAAAATTATACCTTTTTAATAGTATCCAAAAAAGCGATGAAAGCACGTTTTGAAGTTGCATACATAAACCCGTGGTCCTGAAAGAGTTAATTCTTAAGACTAATTACAATAGTTTCACCAGTACTACTTTTTTCTTGAATTGCTGTGTCTTATCCACATGAAAATAATATGCATTGAAACACAAAACAAGATTTTGATTTTCATCCATCGCAAATGTTTTTTGATCGGTTTATCCAGTTGAAAATGCTAATAATCATATTGAAATAAAATCTTAACAAATGTATGATTTGCATAACGTTATATGTTCAATAATATTTGTTCTCTGCATTTTTCCCTTGAAATTTAATTATGTGTTAATGGTTAAAAAGAAAAAAAAATCATTTGTATCTATGTTTGATAGATGGCGCTTATTTTTTCAATATGCTATCTATAAGCTACCCCAAATTTAATAGTATCATCATAAAATGAACTCCTTGGACCATTGTGAATCCAAAAAGGTATATATCACCAAGTCTCCAGAGATGAAACCAAAAGCCCTAATTTTGGCTCCTGGCTCAACGACTAATAATAGATTTTCAAATTTTTCATATAGAAAATCATTTCATTAATTTGCAACATAACATAAGTTGAATACACACAAAATCATTATATTATTTTTGAAATAAGAACAAATTTTATTTAATAGATGACTTTAGTCTTGGCTTCATCATAATAAAAAAATTAAAATTAAGTAAATTAAAAAAAAAAGTTTCTTTTTTATAGATTATTTTGCATATAAAACTAAAAGATGAAAACAAATTACATTTCTTCACATGCAAATGGAAAATTTTAATTTCTACAGCTGCTAGTTCTTATTGATTTAATTTGAAGATTGAAAGAAAAAAAAATCATTTGCACATTTCTTATTGGTTTTTTTATAACTGTATGCGCCCGTTGCCAGCTTTTTTAAAAATATTAATTATCTCTTCACATTCTTTACTACTTAGTTTGTATGGTCCATTTAATATTATTCTTAAATGTCTATTGAGTGTGGTTTGCTTTAAACGAGTTTTCAACTCAGTACAAACAAGATTCATAGTGTGAAAAGAGTCTTTCTACAGATGCTGTAGAAGAAGGTATGATCGTGGAAAGAGCCAGCAGCTTCATCATATTTGGGAAGTTATTAGAAGAATCTCTACTTATAATTTTCATGGCTTCTATCGGAGTAATTTTATTTTCAAATATTTGTTTTGCCTGCTGTTGTTTGTCTTGTCTTAAGAGTGTTTTTGCTTTCATCCCTTTTTCCAAATCGAAAGTTATCTTAGCAAGTGCTATTTCTTTTTCAAATGCAGGAACTTCTTTTATAGCAGCTGCAGCATCAATTACAGGGGGTGATACTTTAAATGCACCCTGAAATCCATTTTTTTGCTCTTGTCCATAAAACGATAGCAAAACAGATGAACATGTTTTATTAGCATCATTTTTAGCTGTCAAATTTAAATCAAAAGAATTGAATAAATCAAAAGCACCCAATATCTCACTGTCAATTTTAAATGTACTTTTCATCTCTTCTTTAAAATCATCTATGAAAAGTTTCACAAAGTTTTTTTTAAAATCTTCGACAATTTCAACAGAATTTAACCTTTGTTTTTTTTGTTTTCTCGTTTTCAAACTTAGTTCAGTATGCTCCTTGGCAAAAACTACGAGAGCATTACATTTTTTAAAATGTTCACCAGCATCTAAATTAGCAATATATTCATCCACTTCATGGATAATAGCCAAAACTTTGTCACCAACACTATTAAACATAATATTAGGACTTTGGAGCCATAAACTTAATTTGTTTATGATTTTTAAAAAGTCTGCTAAGAACAGAATACAGAGCAAATTGTCTGGATCTAAAAGCTGCTCTCTAATTCCTTTTATTTCTGGCTCTTTTGTGTTATAAAATATAGCATCTAAAGTTTCTACAAGTGGTTGGTACCAATCAACAATTCTTTCACATGCTACACCATGAGAGCTCCACCTAGTAACAGATACTTTTAGAGTTTTCAATATCTCAATAGCATATACATCACCTTGTATATCTTTAAATACTTTTTGTTTAGCAGGGCTATAATGGAAAAGTTTCCATAAACTCACTAGCAATGCATCAACAGCTTGCAATAAATTATATTTTTTAAAAAGATGTGCAAATACTAGTGCAAGTCTGTGATTTCTGCAATTTACATACAGAGAATGAGGAGACAAATGTCTCATTCGTCTCTGTACACCAGAAATTTCTCCACTCATTACATTAGCTCCATCCAATACTAAGAAAAGACAGTTAGTCATTTTTATATTTTTTGCAATGAGAAAACCTCAGGCCTAGAAGTGACTTTCTTCAAAAATATTTTGGAAATATAGGAATTTTTTTGAAGAAAATATAGGAATTTATAGTAAATTTTATTTATACGTAATAACACCAACACATGTTTTAATACATTAACATAAACTATTTAAAGTTCATTCCAGACTATTTCAGAAGTTTTTAACATACTTCAGGATTAAAATACTGGTTTCAGGAGTTGAACCCCCCCCCCCCCCCCCCACACACACACACACTCCTCTAATATTCAACATTTTTTACAATTATTTTCTGAATCATCATCACTTGCAGAATTTGCATAAAAAAATAATAATAATAATTCAAATAAAGGTTATAAATGATTTTTTTTGTAATAAATTTATATGAAAGGAGTTTCAATAGCAAGAAAAATTCAAAGATCTTAAAAAACCCTGAAATTTACAGCAAATTTTATGAAAAGTTACAGCAGAGAAGAGGGAGTGAGGGGGGGGGGAAATCCTTCCCTACATTAATTATACATTTTCCAATGACATACCCAGTTTTTTTTTTTCCCTTCAATACTTAGGGGAAAATTCTACCCTTCTTGTGATCTCTTAACATAAAAAGGTTTTTTTTTTAATTCTTTGATGAAAAATAAATTTTTTTCGCGATCTTTGGACAAAATTCGTTTGTTTTCCGCGATCTATTGAAGAAAATCATGTTTTTTTCGCGATCTTTTAGCGAAAATCGCGTTATTCTCGCGATATTTTCACGAAAATCGCGTTTTTCTCGCGATCTTTTGAACAAAATTGTGGTTTTTTTTCACGACTTTTCGATTAAACTTGCGTTTTTCTCGCGATCTTTTGATGAAAATAGTATTTATTCGCGATCTTTAGACGAAAATCGTGCTTTTTTCGCGATCTTTGGAGGAAAGCCGCGATTTTCTCGCGATCTTTTGACGAGAATCGCGTTTTTCTCGCGATCTTTTGACAAGAATCGCGTTTTTCTCGCGATCTTCTAGCGAGAATTGCGTTTTCCTTGCGATCTTTTGACGAAAATCACGTTATTATTTCGCAATCTCTTGACGGAAATCGCGTTTTTCTCGCGATCTTTTTATAAAAAAATTATTTTTTCGGGATCTTTTGAATAAAATTGCGTTTTTTTCACTTTTTGATGGAACTTGCGTTTATCTCGCGATCTTTTGATGAAGATAGTATTTATTCGCGATCTTCAGACGAAAATCGCGCGTTTTTCTCGCGATCTTTGGACGAGAATCGCGTTTTTCTCGCGATCTTTGGACGAGAATCGCGTTTTCTCGCGATCTTTGGACGAGAATCGCGTTTTTCTCGCTATCATTGGACGAGAATCGCGTTTTCTCGCGATCTTTGGACGAGAATCGCGTTTTTCTCGCGATCTTTGGACAAGAATCGCGTTTTTCTCGCGATCTTTAGACGAGAATCGCATTTTACTCGCGATCTTTTTTATAAAAATCACATTTTTCTCGCGATCTTCTGATGAAAATCGCGTTTTTTTTCTTATGAAAATAGCATTTATTTGCGATCTTTAGACGAAAATAGCATTTTTTTTTCGAGACTTTTCGACGAAAATAGTATTTTTTCACGCGATCTTTCAACGAAATTCCCGTTTTTCTGCGATGTTTTGACGATATAAAAAAAAATCGGAGAAGCGGAAAATGATAACAAAAAGGAAAATCGCGGATCCGCGGAAAAATCTCCTGCCTGGGTGGAGGGATGAAAAATACAGGAAAAAATAGGAAATATAGGAATTTTTTTCAAATTTATAGGAATTATAGGAAATATAGGAATGCTGCGAGGCCTGTTAATTAAAAAATTTTTCCGAGAAAGCGAACAAATCAGCCAAAGTTAAAATAAGATGGTAAAACTTCAATTATGGGCAATGGAGTTAAAAAAACAATGGTATTCCAACAATTTTATGCTTCTTGATCTTCTTTTGAATGAAGTGGCTTACATTACCCAAATAAACTATACTGCATTTTTTTTTTTTTTTTTTTTTTTTTTTTTTTTTTTTTTTTTTTACAATTTTATGCTAATTATTATTTTTTATTTGTCAACATTAACTGTCAATAGCTTAATTGCATTGTTTTTTGTAATTATTCTTTTTATTCTATAACCAGTGCCATAGCTCATATAATCTCTCAGATTTTTATTTGAAAGTATATTCAGATTTCCGGTTAAGAAATGCCCGTAAGTACTATTAACAAAAGCTTTATATTTATTATCACTACAGTTGCACAAGTTATCATCTGTATACTTTTTAAAATTCATTGAGAATGTGTCATAGTTATAAATCAAATGACAATCCTAATATTCTTATCTGGTAATAGGTCATCATATAGCCAGTATATATTTGATAAAACAAAATATCAAATAAAGATTATTAGATAATAACGAGTAAATTTCATAAATTAAAATAAATTCATCAAAAAAATTGTTACTGTTACAATATCTTTATTTATATCTTATGTATAAAATAATATTTAAAACTATAATAAAGTTAAGAAATTAAAAGAATAAAAGTATTGAATAATAATAATAATAATGAATGAAATTAAACAGTAATTTTAAATATACTGATCAGAAGTTCCATTAATGTTAAAAGTATGTTTGAAATTGAAAATATATATATAACCAAACATTGAATAATACATCAAATAAATCTATTCAATCATAATAGGTGAAACTGTTTCAAAATGGCGGTTTGGAGAAGATATGCAAGCTATTGCTTGCCCTAAAAAAGGAGTTTAAAAAGATGTTTCCCTGCAAAGACATTTTTTTTAGCATTAGATTTAAAACTGGTTAAAAGGAAAAAAGTATTTTTCTCTGTTTAACTGAATTTGAAGTTTAACAAGATGTATAAAAATAATCGCAATTTAAGGTCACCCATTAAAAAATAAAATAACATTAATTAAGATTGTATGAAATTATTTCTTAGAAAGTAAATGCTTGTTTCTCTATCTCAAAATTTACATTCTGTAAAAAATAAATGAATTATGTCAATTAAACAAAATTATGCCAATTTGGAAATTTAAAAAAACTAACTTCTAGCTTAGCTGTCGATAAATTTGCAAACCTATGATGGATTAAATTATTTAAACCATGATCAGAATGCTTAAGTAACACAAAACGATAGCTACTAATTTAATTTAATCGACATATTCCATGTACTACAGCATTTGGAAACATAGCAAATTTATGCATTAAACAGAAAAACTTACTTGATAAATATGACTTTCAGTAGTAGCATCCACAATTTCTAATAGATGAGGGGTAAAGACTTTACCTTGCACAGCACCAGATGTACAATATGAAGCTAATGTTTCTGTTGCATCGGTTGAACCTCTAACAATTATAAGTCTCCGAGGTTTTATCATTCCTAATATTTTTTTAATAGACTCACTATCAGATCGACCTTCAAAGTCAATAAATTGAACTGATGCATTAATATCTAATGTTTGGTAATAAGATATACACTTTGTAGGAACTTCTGTTATATCTGTAAGAAAGAAAACCAAATAAAAATATAAACAATTGAAAAGCCAAACAGGGAGGAAGATAAAAAGCAGATTTTATCTATTACAACTTACTGTATATAACTGTGTAAACAATAAATATACAAATTACATTTGAAAAAAAAAAGTGCAATTTTAATTAAAAGCAACTAGCAGAGTACAATAGTCAAATTTAAAATTTATATATACACACACACACATATTATATATATATATATATATATATATATATATATATTATTTTTTCTATTTAATCAATTTTACTTCAAATTTATTTTTATTTTCTATTTCTTGTTCTCTATGGAAATTATGGTTGCAATTGATAATTGTAAGTTATCTTTATAAATATTTAATTACAGTATAAATGTTTTTCTAATATTTTTTCTTTGAAATGTTTTTTCTATTACAATTACTATGTTGATGATTCTATTGTGTTCTTGTTATTTTTCTTGATATTTTTCTTCGAAATAAGTTCTCATTTGCGATTAATCGGGCAATGTGGAAATCATTTTTAGGTCTATCCTGATTTCCACTCAGAAATTAATCGCAATTAATGTGGCTATTTAGTATTGCCCTTGATAACGAGCTAAATACTACATTTTCAATTTTATTTCTAATTCTGACAGCTCCTCTGTGTGATATGGTTTGGCATTAAAAATTTTTTTTTATAGTAATTGATGTTGATTTGTAGTATTATCTAATGGTTCTATATATATATATATATATATATATATACATATTTTAAAAAAAATGTAATTTAACAAATTACGACTATTTGGAAATTGATATTATCAAAGACTAAAATTTTAAAGGACTTATAAATAAATTCTATATTTAAATTAATAAGATATAGATATACTTTTTGAAGCAGAAAAAAATGCTTTTAGAAGAACAATTGTTTTGAGATCGTTTAGGGATTGTACTATTTACCTTACAGATATGAAGTTTTATATGCATTTTTAAAACTTAAACAAAATAATTGCGCTTTTTTTTTTTAGATTACATATTATGTATTAAAATTTCGATTTAAAAAAGAGCAATCGATCTAAGCAACAGAAAAACAACGCGTGTTTATCATTAAAGAGTTTAATTAAACTAATTTTGTGTTAATTATGCATTTAATCTATTAAAATTTCCTTATTAATTCACTGTAAAAAGAATGGAAGCTTTTAGCAGAATAAAATATTTGTTATAGCTGTAATTAAGGAATGATGAAGCATTTATGGAAAGATTTATGTTTGAAGGTGTCTTTGAAGGTGATCAGCGCCTTGCGAAAGGGGGGGGGGCGAAGGGGGCGGCCGCCCCGGGTCCGGAGATTTAGGGGGCACAAAATTTATAATACAAACATTATTTTTTGGCCTATTACAAGAAAAATTTAGGAGGGGCGCCAAATTCTAAGTTTGCCACAAGCACAATTTTCTCTTCGCACGCCCCTGGTCACCATATAAATGTATTAGATTATTACTTGATCTTCAATACATAATGCTATTCGATTTGATATCACTTCTATTGTCTCAGTGCCTTATTATGATTTCAAGCATTAGATGGAGTCTATGAATATATTAGAAAAAAATTTGCGATGTTAAGCGGTGTAAAATGTTTTTGAGAACTCACTTAATGCTACTTTCCGTTATCGACAGGTTTTGTTATCGCATGTTTCACTGGTTTCACTCTAAGTAGTGAACATTTCTATTCAAATACACAATTAATATTTTTCTTTTTAATATGTGCCTTAATATACTTGTTGAGGCGGTTTCGCGAGAAAGCATGAATTATACACAACCGGAAGCAGCGTTTGAAGTTAGTTCCACTTTGTTCAATTACATATGGACTTCGATAACGGCTAACGAGCAGTTTTTTTAAATAACGATTCGGTATTTCGTATCTTAGGAAATACCCGTTTCTTAGTAACGAATACGTACGGTTTGCAACAGCTCTAGTGATATGGTTTGGCATTAAAAATTTTTTTTTATAGTAATTGATGTTGATTTGTAGTATTATCTAATGGTTCTATATATATATATACATATTTAAAAAAAAATGTAATTTAACAAATTACGACTATTTGGAAATTGATATTATCAAAGACTAAAATTTTAAAGGACTTATAAATAAATTCTATATTTAAATTAATAAGATATAGATATACAACTTTTACTGTACAAAATGTGCATTTTTATTGGATGGAGTTAATCAGACTGATTTCTGAACACCTCCTATTAAGTACGATATGGATTAAATATTAATATCCCTACAAACAAATTTTAAATGAAATTTCAGTTTTACAATTTTCAGAACTACAAATTTTTAAACATCTAAACATCATTCATTTTAAATTTTTACACTGTTGCATAGTGAAAAAAATTGGTTTTTAATGAAGTTTGTTTGAAATATCTATCACAATTTGTTTTCAAATTAATTTTTTTTTTAAAGTTTTTATTACTCTTTTTTACGTTGTGGCAAAAGAAATATTCCATTTTTGGACATTAAATTTTAACCAATCAGAAAACGAATAAAATAAAATAAATTGCAGAATTCAATCAATAAAAAGATTCAGATATGCAAAAGATTGTATCCAATCATTTTATACACATATTAAGCAAGGTGTCTATTCAAGATCAGCAACAAACCTTTCTGACTTTTTCAAATATGAAGATTTTGTGATGTTACAGACAAAAATTCTTGAATTTTTTTAAGTTGAGAGTAATATTTCTGCTACTGATTTTGAAGTAACAACTACCAAATTGTTATACACTCTAATTTTTCATCACCGTATTCTTTTCTTAGTATAAATTGAAGTTATAACATTAGTTTAATGAGAAACATAGTACTGCTTAGCCAGAGATTAAAGACCTGTCACGTGAGTTAAAGGTCCGAGTAAAATGAGTCTATTCTTGATAATAGGATGAAGGCAGAGAAAAGGGGTTTCCTCTAATACTGGTTTTCTAGGAATGGAGAGGGAAATAAATACTATCAGTAGTTTCGTATTCACTTGTCTCCAAGATTTTAAAAAGAGGATTTTTCATCTTATCTAATAATAATACATTATTTTCTTTTCGAATGAACGAAACATGTTAGGATTTTTTAGACACTTAAACATGTTTTATTTTTATTTATATTATTTTTTTAATACCATAATATGAAACAATTTTAAATGGTATGAAAAATAAACACCGCTATAAAAGAAATGTTTTATTTCTTCTTTAACGTCCATTAAAAAATAAATAATGATGGAATTTTCAATGTCTCTTTACCTTTTGAAAATTTGATATTTTTTTTTAACTTGGTTAACAATTTCGGAATTGTAGGCACTATTTCATCTTTCGTGTAGAATTCCTGGATAGTTCTTTGAATTACATCCAAATTAAAATCATACAATTTGACATTTTTTATGGTTGTCTTCGCTTTTTTCTTTTTGGGAGAAGCGAAATCACCCGAATTGTTATCGCCTTCTTTGCGAATTCTTTTTATAGTGCTCTACGAAACACCAGCAATTAGGCTAGCTCTTTTATTTGCATGTGATAGTGGAACAGTTAGGCAACCTTTATCAGCTTCGTTATCACAATATTTTACAATATTATTTAAAATATTTTTGATTGCACTATGAAAGGCTTGCCTTGAAACTTTTAGACTCTCTTAAATCCATTTTACAGATGTAAGAGTGAATACAAAATAGCAATAAAAAGCTTCGTTTGTGAAAATAACAAACAGAATACAGCGAGTAAGAAATAACGTTAATAATAGTACAGCCAAAACAGGAATGACACGCGGTCAGGTCAGATGGGTTGGGAGAAACCTGAATTTCGTCCCTTCCTAATGCTTCCCTACCTTCGGAACATTCCATTATTTTGGCAGTATGCCAATCCAGTTCTTTAAACGCTGGTCCAGCAGTAACTACAATGTGAATATGTACTAATTTATCTTTCTGCGTCACCTAGGGAGAAAATGCCCCTCCCCCTTATTATTTACTTCAAGCAATGGCCATGATATGGGCAAATAGTCTACTGTTCTGATGCACCGCTTTGTTGAAGATTGAAAAAGAAGACTCATTTGAAGATCGGCATTTCTGACATAATCACTCGTGAACTCTATACCAATGGTTGATTATTAGGCTTCTTTCCCTGTGATATAACAGTTGAAATTAAAAGCACATGTACAATTATTGCTGATAGAATAGATTGACAAATTTTCAAGAAGCAAGTACAATTTATAGATATTTCTTGTATTTTGCTTTTTCATTTATTAACAACATTAATTAATAATTTACATCTCTGATAAGTCTATTAAATTGTTTATTTTAAACAGAATTTTTACTTAAAACAGAAGTTAATTTTCTAGACCAGATCTGCAGGGAAAAGATTTGCTTTTTGTAAAGTCATATATAAAAATTTAAATGTATGTATCCTTTTAATATGTTAAATTAAGATATTGAATTTTTGTTTTTTCTAGATAATCCACACACACACACAAATACCGTATTTTCGGGTGTATAGCCCGCACTCTTAAATCGAGCAGTGCAGTAAAAAAAGTTCGTGTATAAGCCGCGGAGATGCATCGGTGTATAGTCCGTGGGCTATAGACCATTTATGAAAGTATATTTCGATCAGGGTTCGAAGTTAGAAGCCATTAAAGTATACACACGAGTACAAGTCGAAAAATTTTAGACAAAAAAAGAATTTCAAAGTGGAGGGGGGTCGACTTATACGCGAGACCTTAAAAAAAATCTATGAATAAAATATCGGAAAATAGTTTGCTAGCGAATTGGTGCTGCAGCACCCCTTTGTGTTTGTAGAGTACAAAATCCAAAATCTGGAACCTTTTCTACTTTGACAGTTTTTAGTTTAAGACAGTGTTCTCGCTGACATTTGACCAACGTTAGTAATTTGGCTAATTAAAAACAAAAAACATTCGCCAAATGAAAAAAGTATTAGCAAAATAGATTCGTCGTGTAGCACTAAAAGAATTATCTTTAATCATTTAATATACCCCCTTTTTTTTCAATATGTTCTAAAATAACCGAAGTTTTTATATCTGCGACAACGATTGTTAATCTAATTTCAACTATCTGCTACAAATACATTTAAAATATGTATGAAAAACGAGAAAGAAAAAGCAAAAGCAAAAATTAAGCACTAGCAATTTGGCGAATCTATTCGTTCGTTTACTCGCCAAATGGAGAATTTAGTCGCAATTTGGCGCAAAGGCGAGCGACAGCGAGAACACTGGTTTAAGATCATTTTTAGTTTATTTTAAAAAAATAATAATCTACCCTGTCCAGTTGCAAAGAACAAAAAAAAAAAAAAAAAAAAAAAAAGTGTGATTTACGTTATTTTGGAAAGATTCAGGGGAGTCGTTCGTTTTCGGAATGATTCCGAGAAATCCTTCCTTTTCAGAGTCGTTTCATTATGGAATGAGTCATAGGAATTGCTCCTTTTCAGAACAAGTCTGAGGAATCGAACTTTTTCGGAGTTGTTTCATTTCGGAACGAGTCCGAGGATTTTGCCCTTTTCGGAGTTTCAGACCGATTCCGTGATTTCGTTTCTTTTTTGAATCGTTCGTTTAGTTCCACTGCCGGAATCGATCCTTTTGAATCGTTCCTCAACAAATGACACATCGCTACTAAAAAACTGATTTCAGTTAACGTTAAAATGACTTATTCAGCAAAAAGTAAGTTTAAAATAAGTAGCATGTTATACTATTGTTTTTACCCTCTCAAATCAAGAGCAAACTGTGTTCGAGCATCATTATTTCTCGTTGCTGGTTAGTGCAAATTGGCGATAGTTGCGACAGTTCTTCCAAACCCAGAAATAACTATTTAAACAATAATAATAATAAAAGCTTTTACAAACATGAGAGAACTATCTACATTTCGCGGCATAGCGAAAAAAATTTACAAATTTCGATGTTTTTTCAAATTTTTTGAGGTTTAAAAATTGTAGAAAAAATATCACGATTTCCAATTTAAAAAAAAATCTTTGTATAACCCGCACCGTGTATAAGCCGCAGCGGCTTTTTCGAAGGTTTTTTTCTTGTATAAGCCGCGGACTATACACCCGAAAATACGGTATATATGAGGAGCCCAGAAGCCAAGGGGTACAAGTGACAAAATGTCGATTTGGAGTAAATTGAGTTTAAAGATAATTGATGTTAAATTGGAACATCAATAACAATTGACTAAATTGAAATAGGAAATATCTGCTTGTTGCATTCTAATCTTTAAATTCTCATTTCAATAACTGTTAAAAAAATAGAGTACAATTTTCTTTAAATGTATAATTAATCAATATTGTTTGTTTTTCGAAAAAAGTAGTTTATCTCTATAACTCCCCAAATAATCAGAAAATGACCTATATTTCTTTACCTGAAATGAAAAAAGCATATTTCCAGATACCCTGTGCACTTAACTCAATTTTTTCAATTTTGTCACTTATACCCCTTGGCTTCTGGGGTCCTCATATATAATTGTAGTATTTTATGCAGAGACTGTTCCACTTATGAACCTATCATGGAATGATATAAATTGAAATATATTGATACATCAAAAATATCGATATTTGGTCAGCGATATATTACATATTAAAACTCTGGTATTGTCTAGTCTTATTCAGGGATAAAAGTGAGAAATCAGAAAAATTTCTTCATCTTTACAGTAGCACCAAACACGTATAATTTAAGTGTCAGTTAAACAGATACAAGAAAACTAAATATATAACTGCACTTGTGATTGCTATTTTTTTTTTTTTTTCATAACTTATAGAGTATTAACAATGAAAAAGGTGTAAATCCAAATATATCTGATACATTTATGTGAAGTATAGTTATTAATCTTCCAAAACAAATATTCTGAATGATTTAGCTGTTAAATCCCCCCCTCCCTTTTTTTTATTCAAAAGAAATCAATCCTGCTAAATTAATCTTTGCTTCAAAAATACAACTTGAAAAAGATATCACAAAAATTACTCTAAAGTGCTGCATAAATAGTACAAAATATTCTATTCCAAAAAGAAACTTCCTTTCACTTTGAATTTTTAAAGTCTAAAAAATAATTCATTCTTAAAAGAAACATTGAACATATTTATTTATATGACTTTCAGATGCTTACATGATGTAAACTCACCTTTCATTTTATGTTTCTTTTGCACAACAATTCAAGAACAAACTGTAAAAGGTTGGAGCATACAAAATGTTAGATTAATAAATTTTTCAGCAACACCCCCCCTCTCCCCCTATTATCCTTCTAAAATTTTCTTTGCATTTTTGCATCAATCCAGAGAATGTCTAAAATTGTTTTAAAAAAGGTGGAATTCCTCCTTTAAGAGAAACTCTTTCATGCCTGCTTATTGGTCTGGACAATGCCAAGAAGATCAGCTTGTATCAAATAATAAAAGGAAAAAAAAAAAAGAAAAGAAAAGAAAAGAGCTCAATATATTTAATTTTTATGTTTCATAAGAATCACCCATAGAATTTAATAAACAAAATAAACCTAAATACCTTGAACAGAGTCATCATTTTCAATTTTGTTTTCTTTATTTTCTTCCTCTAAATTTGATGGCTCTAAAATCATATAATCTTCTAATCTATAGGAATAAAATATTGCAATAAAAATAAAGCGATGCTTCAAAATAAAGATAATTTACAGAAAATAAAATATAAAAAGCATGCACACCAGGGTGGTTCACAAAATTATGAAAAAAAAAACAAACTTTTTTGTACAAACCAAGACACCCCCCTCATATTTTTTCAGGGATATGTTTAGGAAAATTTTAGGTCCTTTAAAGGACCCTTCACCTTATTTAATAATTTATCTTAAAACAGGACCTTTCACAAAATTCTTTTACCCTAAACAGGACCCTTCACAAAACATTTTATCCCAAAACAGAACCCTCCATAAAATTATTTGTCATCTCTTAAATAGATCTTTTACAGAATTTTTTCACAAATTTAATCATTTAGTAATAAAATCTGGCTTGTAAATAAGCAGTTGAACTTACCAAAGAGCATATTACTTAGCTTTTTATATATGAAAAGTAGAACCGATAGACATTGATAATTTAAAATTCATAAAACTGACTAGAATTTCCACAAATATAAGAAAAAAATTCACAATTTCACAAAAACAGGACCCTGTGAGAAAAGTCCAGACATACCCCTGTTTTTACGTCTGCCCATACTATTATTCTGGCAAAATTTTAATCTCCTACTGCAAATAAAGAATGGTGCTCAATGAACTGTCTACATTTGACTTTTGGAGATATTTAAGCATTTGTAGTTAAATTTATTAAAAGTTGAGGTAAAAGCTAAATTTTTTAAATACATCTTTTACTTATATAATTCACATTATTAGTAAGGTCTAGCAAAACAGTTAACATTGTCAGTTTTTATATTTATATTTCTAAAACAATATTAATATTTTTTTTTTCCTTAGTAGTGATAATCCTATTTTCTTCAACAATTTGCAAAAGAAATTGCTTATCATCCTCATCACTTGTTAAAATTGTCAGATTCTTGAATCAGCTGTACACCTCCTTCAACAGTATCAGTCACCACCCTTAGTTCTTTTACATAATTTCTGCCATTTTTGTAATTAATATTGTCTTTCCATTCTTCAGATGAAAGGTGTCGAAAAGAGTCATTTATGTTCAAACGGGAAAAGAGTTCAACAGTTCTATTTGTTACAAAATCTCCAATGCTTGCATCATCTTTCAATAAGTTGACTGTCCTGTTATATTTCATGAATATTTCGGATTGTTCATTTCTGTAATTTTTGTTTTTTCCTTTATTGGTACTGTGTCTGAAAATAGGACAAAACCAACCAATTCATCTGAATGGTACGACATGTGATTTTCTAGGACTTCCCTTTTCTTTGATCCTAGTCCAATCTCAAAATCAATAATCTCATATTTTCTCAGATCTTTCCATAATTGCAAGACAATTGCAAGCGCTTCAGCTGCAAGTAGAGCTTTTATCCATGCTTTGCCATAGAGAACATTGAATTGCAAAAATTGATGGAGGTGCAATTTTTCCTTCTTAGTTAGAACAGAAAACATCTGGTTCATCTCACAAGAGATAGATATTGAAAATGAAAGGAGTTTAGCCAAGAACCTAGCATGATGCATAGCACCTGATGCACTCCAGTGGATTTCCCAAAGTAGCAATTATCAACTCAGTCATCTCTTTATAATCCTCTCTTATGATCATAATTTTATATACAAGTAAAAGACAGGCAATGGTTGAATCTTTAAAATCTTTAGCGGATTCTTTCAATTCTATCCCCCAAAAATTTGTTTAATTCCTTGCCAAACATTCTTAAATCTGCTGAAGAGGGACATTTATGCAGATAATGACTGGGGAACTGGACAGTCAAAGAGGCAAACTAAAAACCTTTGCCAAGATTAATTCCATGACATGGTGTCGGCAGGCTAGCCACAATAGTTCACAGCCACTTTGTAATTCCAAACAAATGCATGTTCCTTTTATATAACCAGTGTTGCTGACTCAACATATTCTTTTCTAGTTTTTTTGCTTGGCAAGTTCTTTTTCTTGATTGTTGTGTAGTGCTTCTTGAAAGAGGAAGTGCACAAGAATTATGCCTCAGAGTTGATACAAGTGGAATGATCAACACAGAGCTTCATGATAAAATGTTTTATTACAATATAAAACACTAGTGATAAGAGATGCACATAGTTGTGTTTTAGACAAATCTTGTTCCTTTTTAGGATTGTGAATAAGTTTCTTCTTTATATTAGGGGAAAACATCAACAACATCCGATTGGGAAGTGGACTCAGTTTTCTGAATCAATCACTGAATAAACAGCTGTGGATAATGTGGTTAGACCTGTTATTTTTTTCTTTTTTTCGTTCATCCTGTTTTTTCCTTTTAAAACTTCTGACTTGCTTTTTTTTAATATAAAGTTTCTATCTTCATTAGCCCAAATATATTTTGCATCTATTTCATTGATCTATGAGAAAATCATAATTTTCTTTTATTTTCATTAGAATCAACATGTAGTTTGTAAAGCTTGGCAATATCCCTTGCTTGGAAAATGGTGGCTTCTTATGTCAGAAGTGTAGCTATGTTCACAGATGCATTAGGTAGAAAAAAACTTTTGCTAAATATTAAAACTAAACTTTATGTTATCTGCTAGAAATTATGAAAGCTTAAAAAAGTCAGATTCTGTTTGAAAATTATGCATTTAAAACATATATTCCCATAGAATTCTAAAACTATAAAATTCTATAAAACTAACAAAGTGTCAAAATGAAGGATCGTTGAGCACCATCTTCCTATAAGTATAAACAGCTATAGTTTTAGGAGTGAGATACTGTGGGTAAATGTAAAAAAAGAGGTATTTTGGTGTTTATCTCGATTTTTTTTTTTTTTTTTTTTTTTTTTTTTTTTTTAACTATTCTAATGTGCATGCATACACATATATATTTATACATACAAAAAAGTTTATTTTTTTATTTAATTTGACACAGTTTATTGAAATTGGAAATTTAAGAGATAACAAAAGAGATTAGAAATATAAAAAAACAAACATTTTATCATATAATAAAAAACATTTGCAGATAATGGGTGCAAGTTTGAAATTTTGCCAGGACTGAAAATATTTTGAATCACTCCCCCACCCACCCACCCACCACATGAACAAATATACACGTGCATGATTTATGTTTTTTTCATGACTGTTTAACGAAATTCGCTTTTTCCCACGATCTTTTGACAGAAATCACGTCTCTATCGCAATCCTTTGACCAAAAAATGTGTTTTTTGCGATCCTTTGACAAAAATTTGAGACTTTTTCGTGATACTTTGACAAAAAATCGCGACTTTTTTGCAACGATCCTTTGACAAAAATTCGCAACTTTTTCCCGATCTTTTGAAGAAAATTCGCAATTCTTTGACAAAAAATCGCGACTTTTTTGCGATCCTTTGACAAAAAAATCGTGTTTTTCCGCAATTCTGAAAAAAAAAAAAAAAAAAAAAAAAAAAAGCATTTTTTCTGCTATCATTTGACGAAAATCGCATCTTTTTCGCGATTCTTTGAAAGAGACTGCGTCATTACCGCAATCCTTCGACAGGAATCACTTTTTTTTTTTTTTTTTTTGCTATTCTTTGACAAAAAACACGTCTTTTTGAGATCTTTTGTCAGAAAAAGTGCTTTTTTTCTGTGATCTTTTGACAAAAATCACGTATTGTCAGCAATCTTTTGAAAAAAAAAATCGTGTCTTTTTTCACAATCTTTTCGATGAAAAACAGATTTTCCTCGATCTTTTGACAAAAATCGGAGTTTTTCTGCAATTCTGACAGAAATAGCGTTTTTTCCTCAATCATTTAAGGAAAATCGCGTCTTTTCTGCGATTTCTTGACAGATTCTTTGACGGAAATAACGTTTTTCTTGAGATCCGTCGACAGTAATCACATTTATTCCACAATTTTTTGACAAAAAACGCGTCCTTTTGAAATATTTTGAATGAAATAGGGCTTTTATCTGCGATCTTTTGATAGAAATAGCGCCCTTTTCCGCGATCATTTGACAAAAATCACGTTATATTCATAATGTTTTGACGAAAAATCGTGTCTTTTTTAGCGATCTTTTGGCAAAAAACGCGTCATTTTCGTGATCGTTTTCAATCGTCGGAGATTTTCCGTCCTGCTTCCGTCCTCAGGAATCTTCAAAAGACGGAAATCCGTCCTGTGGACGGAAAACTTGCACCCATGTTGCAGAAGTTCAAGTGGAAGAGAGGGGGGGGGGGGGAAAGAAATTAGCAGTAGTAGTATTAAAAAACTCTAAATTTATTAACAATATTTAACTTTAAATTTAAATAAATAATTGACACAACTGGTTTCAATTCTTTCTACTAGACATTCTAAATCTTTATCATTTACCAAACTGCAATCTTAAAAAATATATAGTTTTATTTATTTTTTTTATTTGATGATAAAAATTAGGAAATTTACCAGTTTCTACTTTAAAAAAGTTATTAATTGGTAGAATAGAAAACCACTATAATATATTTTATATATATACAGTGAAACCTCCAAATAAGGGACACCTATGGGACCGGAACTTTTGTCCCTTAAATAGAGGTGTCCCTTATTCGGAGTTTTTTATATTATTTTTAATTTACAAAGCAATAAATGTGAAATTCAAATGTACTCGAAGTGTATAAAGTACATTAATCAGACAAAAGGAAGAAAAGAACATTAATTAATTAAAATTTTCAATTGTTTACTAAATTGTTAAATGATATGTAGAATTATTGATTTGTATTTTTATGAAAACTGTGTCCATGTAAAAAGTACGAAAACATTTAAAAGAATTTTGCTTGAAGTTATCAATCAACAGGGATTGTTTTGCAAATTTCAATTTTTAAGTACAAACCTTTCAAGTGTTCATTTACCATAGTTATAAATTTAGTTTTTCATTACTAGCAGTATTTACAAAAAAAAAAAAAAAAAAAAAAAAAATATTCAACTGTTTTGTGTATTTTAAGGCAACAAATCTCTCAACTGCTCCACTCAGCAAGTGGAAAACGTGTTGACACATTTAGAAATTTATTTTTGAAAGGAAAGGTATAAAATTGGAACGCGTGAAATGAGATGAAATTGAACTGTATTTTCAATTTTTTGATAAACAAATTATCTATTGAGTTAGAGGCGATTTTGATCACGTGACAAAGACGTTTTTTACCCTTTCTTGAATAGTTATTCTTCTTTCGCATGGGAATTTGGTTCAAAACCCTCACTTTACAAAATTTTCTGAAAGATCTATTGCATTTGCAAAGAAATAGAAAAAAGTGGTTGATTACATATTTTTTTGAACAACAATGCCTTATAGTTTCAGGCATTTCTGAATAAAAATAAATTAAAACTTGTGTCTTAAAAGTTGCCATTTTGGATTTGAGAACAGTTTTAAAGCATCTGTAAAGTTCTTTATTTCACAACTTTCTTTTATTCTCCACTTTCAGAACCATTGTCACATTACTTTCAATGGGAATAAACGCATTGATATTGAATCAGGGTAATTAAATGCCCGTTAATTGCGTCATATGTCTCTGTATCAACATGATTGTCTATCTGTTTGATGAGTTCACAAAAATCTGCTTTTTCATTTTCATCACAAACTACTCCACTATCTGAAATGCAAGAACGAGGTTCTTTAATCTCATTTTCAAGTGTCCCTTAAATCGAGTGTCCCTTATTCAGAGGTAAATACATTACACGTCCTATACCAAGGGACTGGGACCGGAAGTTTTGTCCCTTAAATAGAGGTGTCCCTTATTCGGAGTGTCCCTTATTTGGAGGTTTCACTGTATATGTTTATAACCATTAATTGTATTACAATATATGAACCATTGAATTTAATAACAAATATCACATTGAACATGGAGGGGAAAAAATAAAAATAAATAAAAATGGATATATATATATATATATAACAATTCAAAATTTAAAATTTTTATAATATTTAATAAGTCAGACACTTAATATTATTTACAATGTTTTTCATTTAATAAAATATTTGAAATTTTACTTATATCTACACTGAGAAATGTACTATGGTTCTGCAAATTCCAAATATTCCTTTTAATTCCTTTTTTTCATATTTTATTGATATATATCTTTTACAATTAATGGTTTTACACTTATATACACACAATTTAAATAGAAAAAAAAAAAACAATAGTTGAATCTTACTTGATAATTTCACCATAATCATCCCATTTAATTTTCTCTTCCTTAATAGGAAACATGGGAAATGACTTTTTTGCCTGTTTGAAAAAACCACCACCTCTTATCTTGCCCTAAATAAGAAAAATAACTTTATGCAGCAATGCAATATGATATATATGTATTTATCTCTAGAATTCTAAAGAGTAACAAAAATAAATAAAATAAAATAAATCATAAATAAAATGATAAATTAATAAAAAAAAGAAAGTAATGTAATGGGGAAATGTCAACATAATATTTCATAAATTGAGATTTTAAATTATTTTGAATAAAGCATAACAAAACCCTTCTTAAATAAAAAACAAAGTTGCAAATCTTTCTTTTTCTATCAATTAAATAATCATATCTGAACCATTATATATTTAGTTAAACATATTTTAATTTATTTAAAAAACTAATGGGAGACTAAGCAAGAAAGCATCTTTAAAAAATGATTTTAAGGGTTTTTTTTTTTTTTTTTTTTTTTTAAATTCTATATTACAGATAGGATTTATTTAAAATGTTAAAATGAATATTTTTTAAACTAGTACAGGCCTAGAAGTGACTTTCGAATTTTTTTCAAGAAAATATAGGAATCTTATAGGAAATTTTATTTATACGTAAATACACCAACACATGTTTTAATACATTAACGTAGACATACATCAACTTTGTGAAAAACTATAACATAAGTAAACTATTTAAAGTTCATTCCAGACTATTTCAGAAATTTTTAACACACTTCAGGATTAAAATACTGGTTTCAGGAGTTGAACACCCCCCCCCCCCCCCCCCCCCACACACACAATATTTATCATTTTACACAATTATTTTCTAAATCATCATCACTTACAGAATTTGCATTTATAAAAAATAAATAAATAAAAAATAATAATAATAATTAAAAAAAAGGTTATGATTTTTTTTTTTTTTTTTTGGAGGGGGGGGGACAATAAATTTATATGAATTGAGTTTCTATAGCAAGAGCAATTCAAAGTTCTTTAAAAACCCTGAAATTTACTGCAAACTTTATGAAAAATTACAGCAGAGAAGAGGGAGTGGGGAAATCCTCTTCCCTACAATACATTTTTCCAATGGCATTCCGCGTTTTTTTTTTCTGTAATGCTTTGATGGAATTTGCATTTTCCCTTCAATACTTAAGGGGAAATCCTGCCTGTGATCTTTTAACATAAAAAGTTTTTTTTTTTTTAATTCTTTGATGAGATATGAATTTTTCGGTGATCTTTAAACAAAAATCGCATGTTTTTTGCGATCTTTTGGCGAAAATGCGTTTTTCTCACGATCTTTTGATAAAAACCTTCTTTTATGCGATCTTTTGAACAAAATTGCGGTTTTTTCACGACTTTTTCATGAAACTTGCATTTTTCTAGCAATCTTTTGATGAAAACCGTGCTTTTTTTTTTTCGTGATCTTTTAACGAGAATCGCGTTTTTCTCGTGATCTTTTGGCAAAAATCTCGTTATTCTTGCAATCTTTTGGCGAAAATCGCATGTTTTCTGCGATCTTTAGACGAAAATCGTGTTTTTCCGCAATCTATTGACAAAAATCATGTTTTTTATCGATCTTTTGGCGAAAATCACGTTATTCTCGCGATCTTTTGACGAGAAGCGCGTTTCTCTCATGATCTTTTAACGAAAATCGCGTTTTTCTTGCGATCTTTTGATAAAAATCACGTTTTTCTCGCGATCTGATGAAAATCATGTTTTTTTCTGATGAGAGTAGCATTTATTTGCGATCTTTAGACGAAAATAGCATTTTTTTCGACACTTTTCGACAAAATTCCCGTTTTCCCGCAGTCTTTTGATGATATAAAAAAAATCGGAAAATGATAAAAAAGAGGAAAATCGCGGATCTGAGGAAAAATCTTATGCCTGGGAGAAGGGATGAAAAAAATAGGAATTTTTTCAAATTTATAGGAATTACAGGAAATATAGGAACGCCGTGAGGCCTGCTAGTATATAATCCCAGTCAAAAATGTTGATTTGCATTTCATTTTCGTAAGACTTTATACAAATGAAAATTTTGTTATTGAAGAGTTTGTATTGTAGAAAAGTACATTAAAAAAATTATAAATGAATTCTGTGATGATAATTTTTTTTAATCATTGCTCAATTTATGAAACAATTCAACAAAGAGATTAGCTTGTGTCCACTGGAAATTTGATTGCATAAAATTTATATTCCTTACACATTGTAATTAAAATGAAGGATAAAAGATTTAAGCAATAAAATATGCTTAAAAAAAGGAAAAAAAATTGACTTTAAAAAAAAAAGAATCAAGCTTGGCGACAACTTGGCGCTAAAGCATAGTTTTAATATGAATGCATAGTTTTAATATGCTTATGATTTGAAAAAAAATTGCAACAATGAAAGATTATTTGCACCAAATCATTATTTTTTTAAATCAAAATTACATTTTTTATTGTGAAAAAAAAATTCTAATCAGAATTTAATGAAATTAAAATGGGACCACATGGGTATCGTATACTTTCAAAATAAAAATAAATAAATAATAAAAAATAAAAATAAATAAAAATAAAAATCAATTCATATTTAAAGAATTTATGAGTGAACAAGAAATACATACAGGTCGAAATCATAACATACTTGTTGAAGTCTGTTAAAAATGTGACATTATGTACAATATATATTCATTATATCAATACAGATAAAAGTTTGATTTTTAACGTAATAACATTCAAACATAACTTTGGAGTGAAAATAAAATTATAATTTAATAAGAGAAAAAATAATTTCCAGTCACACAAATGCAATCTCATAATTAAATTACATCTGAAAAACTCTTATTATGCAAATTTAATCTTTAGAATGCAATTAAAATTTTAAAAACTTAAGTGGATAAATGTTAAGCTAAAAGAAAATATTTATTAGATCTTTTATTTAAATCAATTGTCAATAGATGGTGCCAAAATAGTGTTGGTGTATTTAGATCTTGTTATACATTGCTCATAAACACTTATTATCCGTTATTTTTCATTTTGGATAGTTTTGAAGATTTTGGAAAAAAGGACAATAGATATGATACAATGCCGATTATGTTTATCTTTCCATAAGATGAACAGCTACATACTTATAGCATCTAAATACTTAGGCCTCATGCGGCAGCCATAAGTTGTTTTTCTTAAAGATGAAGGGAAACCTGGAATTGTCACAGATGGCTTGTTATTATGCCATTGCAATAGTTTTCTTTTTTCTCTCGAATCCAGTAATCATTTGCATTGCAAAAAGATTCCAGAAAAATTCTACTGCTAGCTTATCTCTCAGCATCTTGTTTGTCAGTTCCAAACTACACAGCCTTTACACAGTTATTTGCTCACAAATATTGTTGATTTTAGGAATGCAACTATTCTCATTCATAAAAAAAAATCTTTTCAATGCTCACAGTGAACAGAAGATAACAATACATTATGCAGAAATATATGATTGCGCAAAATGTTTTGAATTAGTAAGGCTTTTTTGAATATAAAGGAAAGACAAGTTCTTTGGTAGAGGATATAAGAGGATGAGTTTCAATTTAATCATATTTTAGGTTGGGATAATTAGTGAGTGACATTTGTCGTTTTTTCGTGATTTTTTGACAAAATCTGCTGTTTTATTGCGATGTTTTAGCAAAACCTGCCGTTTTATTGTAATATTTTAACAAAGCCCCTTTTTTTTATTACGAAATTTGGTGTTTTATGCGATTTTTCAATGAAATGTGCATTGTTTCGTGCAATCTTGACGAATTTTGGACCATTTTCATGATCTTTTGACAAAATCTGTCGTCTTTTCGGTATTTTTCTTGCACTTTATTTTAAAGACGAAATTTGATTTTTTCATGATTCATGATTTTTTAAAACGAAATTTGCCGTCTTATCACGATGTTTTAACAAAACCTGCTGTTTTACAACAATGTTTTAACAAAACCTGCCATTTTATTATTATTTTTTTTAAACAATTTTTTTTTCTTTTTTTTTTTTTTTTCTGCCATTTTTTTTAATGAAGTTTGCGTTGTATTGCACAAATTTTTGATGGAATTTGTTGTTTTCCATGATTTTCAACGATTTTTTTTTTTTTTTTTTTTTTTAAATGAAATTTTGTGTTTTACTGCGATGTTTTAACAAAACCTGCCGTTTTTCAAGAATTTTTGACGAAATATGCCGTTTTTTGCGATCCTTTAATGAAATCTGCAGTTCTTCCATTGATCCTTTGTTGAAATTCTAACTTTTCTTGCAATATTTTAACAAAATTACGCATCTCACAGGCCACCTAAGAGCTATATTTTTGCGTCTATTCTCTGATTTTTTGCTTAATTTATTCATTATAATGCGTCCCCGGCATTGCTAGTGGACACGGCAAAAGGATTTCTGCTAAGGATTACGTTTCTGGGTTACCTGGGATTGCTGTTTTTCGAGCCCTGAATACTGGTAACTGCAAAGTAATAAAAAATTTAAATTATCATAGATCAATGTTTATGTAATAACATGTTTCTTGTATTAAGTAAATTCAAAAACAAGTTCATAGAGGTTTAATGTGTTTTAGTTAGAATTTTATACATTGCTAAAGAATTTAATATTTTTTAATCATACAAAAATACCCTTGACTATAATTATTTAGATTGAATTGAACCCCCACTGTTTTCTTCATAATGACAAACAATCCAGAAATTAAATTTTTAAAATTTTTTAAAGTTTTTGTTCTGTATTCTGGATTTTGTGTTTCTGATTTACAAATTTTGGCATTTTTACATGGTCAATCAACAAAATGTGTTTGTGAAACATAAAAAAATATTTCAACCCAATTTTTTGTTGCCCTCCCTTTTTATCCTTATGTGTACTTATTAATTCCAAATTACTGTTTTTGAGAAATTCTATTAAATATGTATACAGATATCACTAAAAATTATTAAGCATTTTTAAATTTAACTAATTTAAAAAACATACTTGATAGTGCAAAAATTAAGAACTTGAAAATTTCAATTTTAGGATGTACTTTCATATTTCAGAAATTTTATGGTTTTCAAAATAAGGATAGCTTTTATAATTACAGTTGACTCCCTCGAATCCGCAAACCTAAAATCCACACATATTTTACAGATGTAAACAATGAAACATTCACTCCAGATATAGAAATAAAATTTGTCTTTTTTACTTTTATATCAAATCCATGTATATTTTAATTTGTAATTTTTGTTAGTGTTACTAAATTCATGTTTTTTCACGAAGGAAGAATAAATTAATTTCTGGAAAAATTCAAGGTATTGCTAATATCACTGGTTATCACAACTTTCTTTATATTTATGTATTAATCAAACCTTTTTGATTATTAAATCTGGCTAAACCTGAAATAAAACTTCCTTATTTTATGATTTTGTTGTGTATTAATAATGTACCTTTATGAGGCAAGAATAATTTAGGAAAAATATAGTTTGTCTTTATAATGAATATTTAATAATACATTAGTGATTATTAACTTGATTTATAGACTGACATTATTAACTTGCTTTTAATATTTTATTATATTGTAAGCATTCATTACAGTTTAGATAGCATGTTTTACACCTGAGCGTTTCAAATATTAATTAATAGCTTCATTACAAGCATTATATCAAAAATTTACATTGTTTTATAGTACATATAAATGTCATAATGAAAATAATTCCACCAATGATTGATTGGATATAAATTGTTAATTCCCACACTCAATAAATTTTTTTTTTAATTTATAGGCATAATTCAAATGGTTTACAGGTGGGAAAAATTTGTTCTAATGCTACATATATGAAAATTTTTATGAATATTACTTCGACTTTCATCATGAGATCATGTCGAGCATTGCCACCTCTGTCAACATCCATTTCATCTTCACTTTCATCACTAGAATCAGAGCCTGCAAGTTCACTGAAAATAAAATATATCTAATTCAAAGCACTAATATAAATGTCATTCATGTACTTAACTGTATTAATAATGAGTAATTAGTTAAATTTTAATAATCTAGAAATCATTTGATTATATGAAGGTTTTTTTCATCCTTTAATTATATAAAATTACAACAGCAAACAATAAAATTTGATATTAATTCATGTACACTAAATCATTTTAATATACTACATTGTATAATCAGACCCACAGTCATTCTTGAGTGCAAAATGATCACTACAAATGATATTGATATATGTGGGCACAGAATTTCACACCATGATACCAAAGAAATGTTGACAGATTCAACTGGAACAAGAAAACAAAACCAAAAAGTTGCATTCAGTCTAAGTTTAATTAAGGTGTGAAATTCTAGATCTGCCAAATATTTACTCAACAAAACTGAACCAACAAAATTGATAAATATGAGTAAACAATATTGAAAAATATGTTTACATGTGAATTCCAAAAAGGGAAGAAAACTTCAAAATTTTTATGTTATTATTACCTAGGAAAAACAGTAAATAGTGGAAATTATGCCATTTTTAAAAATAATTTTTTTATAGCATTTTAAGTACTGTATTCTTAATTGAAATTTTATATGCACATGGAAACATTGAAAAAAAAAAAAAAAAAAAAAAAAAAAAAAAAAAAAAACTAAGATCAAATTATTATATGTAAATAGCATTTTATGATTAAAATAAACCATACTTTAAAGGATAAATTTGAAACATCATATTTAAACAGGGTTCATACTCTATTTGAATAACAAAATTTGATGACTTTTCCAGGTTTTCCAGGCCATATTTCCTACAATTCCCTGACCAACAATTCATGACATTTATAGAAATTTGAATACACAGGCAAAAGAGAATACACTGAGATTAATAACAATAAAATGTAAATTTACCTCTGAAAATGAAAATAACATATATTTGAAACTAAAAATCTATATCATTTGATATTTAAAATATAACAAATATGATAATAAATTAAAAACAATTAAATAACCCCCCCCCCCCACTAAAATAGAATTCAGATGGATTCAAAGTAATTTTAGTCAAATAACTAAATTTATACATATTAAGCATTCAAATATTTTTAGACAGTTCTGCTCATCATATCATTTTATTTGTGCTTATTTCAGAAGCAGTTTGTTGTGTAAGTTTAATTATTTTTTTTATTTTTTTTTTTTAACATTTTAAATTTAGTTACAACTTTTCTTTTTTGTTTACTTCATAATTTTCTTATTTAAATATTCGACAAATTTGTATAGCTAAAAGATATTTGTTAAAAATATGAATTCATCAAAAATTCTATTTACAAGTGAAAAATCTGAATTTTTTTGCAGATGACTTTGGAACTAGAGAATTCTATCGCATGATAACACACACACACAAAACATATTCCCTGACTTTTCCAGATTTTATAAATAAATTGCAATTTAATAAATGACAACCCAATTACAGAAAATCACCACTGGCAGTGATCCCCACAGCAGAATATGCTTAAAAGTGCGACATACATTGCAGAACAACGAGCTTCTCTGCAGAACATTTCAAGCATTGATTTAAGAAAATCACCACTCCAGGGTTTTCAGCAAAACATGAAGGGCAAATTCCTTGATTTTTCATGACCAAATCTCAAAAAATTTCCTGACCAAATCTCAAAAATTTCTTTACCAAAACAGAAATACAATGAAATTTTCTACTTATTTTCACAATCCTTTGTCAAAACTGCATTTGATAAAGCAGTCATGACTTTTTAGAAAATATTTGTAAAATCTCTGAATTTTCTTATATATTTTGAAATTTCCATGACTTTCCATGATGCTGAGAACCCTGCATTCAACCAAAGGAAAAATCGAGAAATTCACAGGGATTGCAAATTTTCTGAAAAATTAAGGCAGTCAGTTTCAGTCTGCACATTTTCCTGCAATTATTCTTCAAATTTCTAGTTCTTTTTTCCCTTGTGATTGTTTGATGAATTTTGTGATTTTTTTTCCCTCCGAGACTATTTGATGACTTTCACATCATTTTTAATTTTTTCTCTAAGACTTTTTCATGACTTTTTAGAAAATATTTGTAAAATCTCTGAATTTTCTTATATATTTTAAAATTTCCATGACTTTCCATGATGCTGAGAACCCTGCATTCAATCAAAGGAAAAATCGAGAAATTCACAAAGATTGCAAATTTTCTGAAAAATTAAGGCAGTCAGTTTCAAAAATTAAGAAAAATTGATCATATATTCAAAAATGTATCGCAAATTTCAACAAATGGTCGCAGAAAAAATCAATTTCATCAATCATGTAAAGGAAAATAGCCAATTTCATAAGAAGATTGCAGAAAAAAAATTGTCAAAAGGTTACCAAAAACCAGAACTTTTGTCAAAGGATCATAAAGAGACACAAATGTTGCCAAAGGATCCCAAGACACATTTTTCTCAAAAGATTGTGAAAAACGGCAAATTTCATCAAAGATCGCAATATATATATATATATATACAGTAGACTCCCTCAAATCCGCACAGCTTGGGACCAGAGGTTTTGTGGATTTCTGGTCATTGCTTTGTTTACATGTTTTAAAAAGTAATTTGAATGTAATTAATGAAATCATAAGTATAATGAGTGCTTACAATATGCTAAAATATTAAAATAAGTGATAAACTAAAATAATAAAAATTTAGATAGTTTTTAAAATGATAAAAATACTAAAAGCAAAGGTCAAATTAATAATCAATAACGTACAATTAAATATTCATTATAAAGATGAAATGTGTTTTTCCTAAATTATTCAATGAAACTTGCCTCATAAAGGCACATTACTAATTCACATCAAGATCATAAAATAATGAAGCTTTATTTCAGGTTTAGCCAGACTTAACTAAAATAGCTTGATTAATATATAAATATATTTGGTAAGATTGTCATTACCAATAATATCAGCAATATCTTTATTTTTTCAGAAATAAATTATTCTTTCTTCATGAAAAAACATGAATTCAATAACCTTAACAAAAATTACAAATTAAAAAATATATGGAATTGATATAAAACTAAAAAAGTCAAATTTTGCGCCTACATCTGAACTGAATGTTTCATTGTTTACATCTGTAAAATATGTGCAGATTTTAGAGAGTTGCGGATTTGAGGGAGTCTACTGTATACACTATATTGCCATTGATTATGGGACACTTGCAATTTTAGACATTTTACTAAATATCTAGAAAAATACATGAGGAATCATCTCGAAACTCTTAGTGTATAAATATAATAGTATACGTCATACATCTACGTGAAGATTTTTTACCGAAACTCCACAGGGGACCGTCAACAAATTAAAAAAGAATGAATATCTTTTGAATAACCCTGTCAAAACTAATGTAGCAAAAGCGCTCAAACTCTAGATTATGATTGAATGCCTTATTGTAATACACTGTGTTCATTTTTATGCAGGGTTGGTATAAAAACCGGGTTTTTTTGGTTTAAACCGGATTTTTTTCAAATCATTATTTAAAAAGTACTTGCAAGAAAAATAACTTGAGTTTTAGAAAGTCATGAGGATTTTTTGTAATTAATAGTTAATTAATGTTAAACATTCACATTAGTATATAATTTTTTTGATAAATAAATAACTAAAGCATAAAAATTTATAATTAAATTATCTTATAAGTTTAGGTTTCTAATAGGGAAATATTCATTGTGTGAAAAAAAAAATAACTATTAATTTATTAGTATACTTATATAAACCTTTTAGATAATAATTTAAGGAATAATTATATGCAGGTTGATAATGAAGAACATAGTAAAGGGCAAACAAATATATTTTACTAAATTAACAGAAATAAGCTGAAATAGAAAACATTTTCTTGTGCATAATTTAGAAATTATTTACAGTATTAACATCAACAAATGATTATTAATCTCTTACTACATATATTTACTTAAAAAATATCAATATGCATTTTATTAATGCTAAAAAATACATGTGTATTGACTTGATACATCAACGAATGTAATGCTTACACAAATTGAGACATAGGCTTAGAAAAATTATTATTATTATTTTTTTTTTTAATACAAACTTTATTTTTTCTGTTTCTTTGTTCTTCAAAAGGTGAAGATTTAGCATTAAATTTTATTATCTGTGCAAGCATTGAGTTACATGGATATTTTTGTTTTGTAAAATTTAATGTATCCTTTTTTTCTTGTTCTTGTTCTTTGACTGTATTGTGGTTCAAGCATGTATACCTAAAAGGGCATGGGTGTTAGGGCTATTTTATACCTGGACTAAAAAACTATGAAACTTTTTTATTTACATTTTTTTTCTCTTAATATTTTTTGAAGACCTGTCCAATTATAAACTGCATTAGTAATGGAACTTATTATTTTAAATATTATCCAAGGCAACTGCAATAGAATTTAACAGTTCAAACATATCTTCAACATTTCTTTTAAAATAAAAATTAGACAGATACGAGTTTTTGAATATTTTTATCAATAACATTCCTATTTTCAACACAAATTTTAAGTAAAGTGGGGCAATTTTTAAGGTAAACATCTAAAGCATCTGAAAATGAATCACACCTAGTATTATAAGAAAGAGCTAATTTGACAGCATTTACATTGCATGCAATTTTTACATTTGGCTCTTAAACATGTTTTTGATGTATTTCTTATTCCCTCAAATGAAAACCAGATTATATTTTCCTTTCTTCTAGTTTTAGACATTCTTTTATTTCAATATATATAAGTAGCTTTCTTAAAATAAAATACAATACAAAGTAACTAGAAACAGAAAAAAATAATGTAAAAACTGCAAATCCAATCTAAGAAAAACCAAAGCTTACTAAAACTAACAGCTATGAAACAGAGAAAATTCATAGCCAATCATTCATTAGCATACAGAACTAGAGTAACCAATGGAAAGAATGACTTATGATTATGTCATTATTGATGCTTTGATACATGATGCAATCCTTAGTAAATCATAATCAAGCTATCTAAGCAGTAAAATTGCATTTTTGGCTGGCATATGCCAATTTTGCATTTTTTAAAAAATAAAAGGTTTAAAAAAGAATTAAAACTAACTACCTTTTTTCATCCTCCACAGTTCACTGTAGAAAAATATTTTGCCATGTCAATTTATAGCTAGTAAGAAAAATTAGATTGATTAAAGATGTTTGTCACTTTAAAAATTTAATTTGTCATTAGCTTTGCTTGTAGCTACTTCATAACTTTGATTTTGAACATTTTAATAATGTGTAAAATAAATGAAAACATTAGGGAAAAGAAATTCATTTTGGAAACAACGGATTTTGTCCTTTTTCTATAGACAATTACTTTCAGAATTTTCAAGCTATGATTTTGAGACTTTCACAAAAGTTGCTCTATACATTTAGCTAACATAATATGCAAATGAAATTTTGATATCGTTGACGCATGCACAGTAAAAAATTATTTAGTAAACCAACTCATTTTGTATACAATTTTCATTATTTTTTAATTCTGATTACAGGGTACTGTGTGCAATGTTGTTTGTCATATTTTCTGAAAAAAATATTATTTTATATTAAGAACTCTGAAAATTATAAGGAAAAAACTATAAAAACCTTAATTACTCTGCGAGTATGCATGCTATTTGCATAAAAATGAACACAGTGTATTACAATAAGGCATTCAATCATAATCTAGAGTTTGAGCGCTTTTGCTTCATTAGTTTTGACAGGGTTATTCAAAAGATATTCATTCTTTTTTAATTTGTTGACGGTCCCCTATGGCGTTTCGGTAAAAAATCTTCACGGAGATGTATGACGTGTACTATTATATTTATACACTAAGAGTTTCGAGATGATTCCTCATGTATTTTTTTAGATATTTAGTAAAATGTCTAAAATCGCAAGTGTCCCATAATCAATGGCAATATAGTGTATATATATGTTACAGGCCAAACCCGATTTCAGGCCAAACTAGAATGGCCTAGGCCAAACCAATCTATCCTAACGCCCATCGGATAAACTAGTTTTTCCTAGGCCAAACCGGTCTATCCTAACGCCCATCGGATAAACTAGTTTTTCCTAGGCCAAACCGGTTTGTCCTAACGGCCATCGGACAAACTAGTTTTTCCTAGGCCAAACTAGTCTATCCTAAGGCCCATAGGACAAACTAGTTTTTCCTAGGCCAAACTAGTTTGGCCTAACTCTTATAGGATAAACTAGTTTAGCCTGCTGCTAATTGGTCTGAATTAGTTTATCCTAGGCCGATCTAGATTATCCTAGGCCAATTCAATTTGGCGTGATTTTATTGAATTCAATGACCGCCTCAGCGCCAACGTTCTAGTTTGTCCTAGGCTGATTTAGTTTATCCTAGGCCAATGTATTTTACGTGTTTTTAGCTCACAGGCGTCAAAGCCTGAGAAATAATGGGCTCGCAAGTTCTGTATGTACGCAAGTATGTACACATTTATGTACGTACGTATGTACGTACGTATGTACGTAACACGATAACTTTTGATAGAAATAATGTAATTTGACGTGTTATTATCTCATCAGACTACCAAAGCTTGAGAAATAATGTGCCTGTGGATTCTGTATCTATGTATGTACGTAAGTACGTAACGCAAAAATTCTTGATAGAAATACCCAATTTGCATCAAACTTTCAATATAGGTTTATTCTTATGAGGAGTTTTTCTGTTTAATTTTGGGAGGTCATTGGAGAATAATAAGGGAGAGGAAGATCGAGAGGCTGATTCGCCCCTTCCCTTAAATCAAATAAATGGGTTTCCATGCATTATTAGCATATTTTATAATAAAAAAAATTAGATATAGAAGCATTCTGATGAGGCGCCTCCTTGATTAGTTGTGGATGTTCATTGTTTAAGTATAAAGAGAGAGGGAAATATAGGTAACGCCCCATAATTTATGTAAATGCTTTTTCAAGCAGAATTTGCTGATTTGCTTAATTTTTTTAAATAGATTCATTCTGGTAAGGTGCTTCCCTAATTAGTTTTGGAAGTTAGTTGGTTAAGAACAAATGGAAAAAAGGGGGACTCCCGCCTAATTTTGCCAAATGGGTTTTTAATGCAGAATTAACCGATCTGCTGCAAATCTTTGATTTGTTCATTCTGATGAAGCGCTTCACTGATTAATTTTGGTGGTTCTTTGGTTAAGTATAAAGAGGAAGCGTGCAATTTATTTCCTTAAATTAGATAAATTAGTTATAATACAGAATTATCCAATTTGCTTAAAATTTTGGACATGAATTCATTTTGACCAGACGCTTCTTTAATTAATTTTTCTTTTGGTTAAGTATAATGGGGTAGTGGAGGATTTATTGCCTTCCTTAAATTAAATAAATGGGTTTTTAAGCAGATTTATCTGATTTGCCGATTAAATTTTGAACATAGTTTTTTTCATAAGGCGAATCCCTGAATAGTTTTGAGGGTTTAATGATTAAGTATAAAAGGAGGAATGTAGGATTACCCTCCTTAAATCAGATGAATGGTTTTTGAGCAGAATTATCTGATTTGCTTCAAACTTTGGATAAATGTTCAATTTTATAAAGCGTATCTGTGATTAGTTTTGGGGTTCAATGGTTAAGTATAATTAGGGGAAATGGGAAAAAGTAATCTCCCTTACTTGTTTTTTCGAGGGTGATATTAAAAAAAAAAAAAAAAGTTTGTAATACACAATTAGTGTATACAGCCTGTGAATGCAAAGCCATTACTTTAATAGGGCAATATTCTTTTTAATTTTAATCCTGACTACTGCTCTCTAATCTTGTGCAAAGTGGTTTTGCTATCACCCCTGTATAATGTATTTTATTTGAAGGGTAGTAGAATACTGTTACAGGTTTGCACGGGCCGGAATTTCGAAGCCCGGTATAAAAATTAAAAGTTCAACCCGAGTCCTGCCTATAAAAAAATCAGTGAAAAGGGACTCAGTCCGGCTCGACCTGGCCCTACTCAATTTCTACAAAAAATTCAGATTTTAATTCACATTCATTTAAGATTCCTTTAAAGAATATCGCATACATATTTATGGATAAATTTACAATATATTTTTAAATTACGATGTGTTCGCTAAATGGAAAATACACAATGTACTATTGATTATTTAGATTCTTAGTCCTTCAATATTCAAATAGGAATTCATTAAATAGTTAAAACAAAAGAAAACAAGTTGGAAATTTCACGTGAACGTATCAAATGATGTGCGTTCGTACGATAAAGAAGTTTTAAAAATATTCAGATCTTGCTGATATAGTAGAGCGTACTCCGGATACAGTATAGTAGTCGAAATCTTTACGTTTTGTGTAAATATGCGGGAAGTAATTTTTATTACACCTCAGCAACGTATATCTTATTCATAAAATGTGAAATAGTTGAATACAATTAAAACACGTACCAAACCATGTTTCCCCGTATAGCATTATATAGTGGAATACTTTTGTGTGGCCCTGTAATTTAATAATAAAAATTCTTTGCATCACAGATTGTACAGAATGCATATTTTAGTATATATTTCATAGATTCAAGCCAATTCTATTATTTTCGAATGAGTGTAACATCATTAAAATGTATTTGAAACTTTTTCCCCATTGACCGTAATGTAATGGAATCCTTTTGATTGTTCCTGTAATTGATCTATGCATCCGATTTTCATAACATTTGAAATGACTCGACAAAATTACGCAATAATTATATGTTTTAAATTTCAAACGATTAAAATGCATTTAAAACTTTTTTCCCTATTGACCGTAATGTAACGGAATCCTTTTGAATGTCCCTGTAATTGATCTATCCATCCGATTTTCATAAAATTTGAAATGACTCGACAAAATTATGTTATAATTATGTATTTTAAATTTCAAACGATTCGGTTGGGTAGTTTTTGCGTTGTTATATGCGGACAGATGGACGGACGGACTGAGCGACAACAATAGGTGCTACGTATTTACATAATTACGAACGCACCTAAAAAGGAGTGTTATAAACATTATAACTTTTGAATATGATTAGTAAAAAGTAGATTTGTAAATATATTTTTCTGTCATTCCTTAAGGGTTTTCTCAAATCCAAAAGAGCTACATCTTAACACATTTATTAATTCCTTTTCGGAAATGCATAAGATTAACACGCATTCTCGCTTAGAAAATATGTAATCGAATGGCGTTAACTATTTTTTCATAAAAGCGATGTATCTTTGAGAAAATACTATTAAAGCTACGTTTTGAATCGAATTTCCAGTTGCGACTTTACGGAAAAGAAAAACTTGACGCCGTGACAAAAATAGCTATATGTCGATAGGTAATTAATTTCTCAAAAGAGGAAAACGCTGTTTGATTCCAAATTATGTTCAGCTGCGATCTATCTCGAATAACAATAATAATAATAAAAACAAGCTTATCACAGCATGGCCTGAGTCTGTAGAAAGAAAAATAAAAATAAGCAAACACCATGTCCAATGTATCATGTCTCTACGGTGGACATCTTATATTTCTGTATTGATGTTACAAGCAATGACTCTTGACACACATTTATGCTTATTCTAGTGAAAGATATGTTTTTACCGGCCAAACCCAATTTTGAGCCAAGTTATATTAGCCTAGACCAAACTATTTTATCCTAACGCAAATTGGATAAACTTGTTTTCCTATGCCAAATTAATTTCTCTAAATGTTCATAGGATAAACTAGTTTTTCCTATGAAAGTTGGTAATCCTTCACTTTTTCTTTCATACTTAACCATTAAACTCCCCAAAACTATTCAGGGAATCGCTTATCAGAAAGAACATACATCCAAATTTGACGCAAATCCATAAATTCTGCATCAAAACCATTTATTTAAATTATTGGGGGGTTACCTACATTGCCCTTTGTTTTACACTTAAACGATAAACATTTACAACTAATCACGGAGGCATCTTGTCAGAATGATCCTATACCTAAAATTTTAAATGAAAACTGATAATTCTGCATGAAAAATCCATTTCTCTGAATTAACAATGGGGTATTAGCCTTCCGTTCACCCCCTCTTAATCTTATCCAATGAATTCCCAAAACTAATCAGAAAAGTACCTTATCAAAATGAAACTACTTCCAAAATTTTAAGCAAATCGAATATTTCTACCAAGAGTTATCGCATTACGTACATATGTACAATCATGCATACATACATAAATACAGAACCTGCGAGCTCATTATTTCTCGGGCTTTGACGCCTGTGAGCTAAAAACACGTAAAATTACATTGGCCTAGGACAAACTAGAATGTTGGCGCTGAGGCGGTCATTGAATTCAATAAAATCATGCCAAATTGAATTGGCCTAGGATATACTAGTTCAGACCAATAAACAGCAGGCTAAACTAGTTTATCCTATAAGAGTTAGGCCAAACTAGTTTGGCCTAGGAAAAACTAGTTTGTCCGATGGCCGTTAGGAGAAACCGGTTTGGCCTAGGAAAAACTAGTTTATCTGATGGGCATTAGGATAGACCGGTTTGGCCTAGGAAAAACTAGTTTATCCGATGGGCGTTAGGATAGACCGGTTTGGCCTAGGCCATTCTAGTTTGGCCTAAAATCGGGTTTGGCCTGTAACATATATACACAAATTTTATCAAAAAATCGAGAGAGAGGAAAAAAAAATGGCAAATTGCGTCAAAATAATAGTGAAAGATGGCAAAAATTCAGCTAAGGGATCATGAAAAAGTGGCAAGATAAAATAGTAAATTTTACCCCCCCCCCCCAAAAAAAAAAAAAAAAAAAATCGCAAAAAAATATGCAAGTTTATTCAAAAAATAAAGATAAAACCCCCACAAATTTTGTCAAATGAGCAATTGATTCCACCCCTTTCTGTTCTAATCTTTCAGAAAATTTGCTGCTAATTTCAGAACTCTTTTTTTTTTTTTTTAAATTCAGAATCACCTCTGGAAAGTTGCCACCCAATAGCCAAAAAAATCTAAAAAATCTTTAATTGTTCATTTAAAAAGTTTGCGAAAATTATCAATTGGTCATGAGAAAAACTCATGCAATTCCTTCTGAACATTTTTGATCAGCAAAAATTTTGTTGCAGAACATTAAAAAGTATTCTGTTTTGGGGATTTTGATAATATTTCATTTTCTATTATCAAGTAATCATTTAAAAAGAAAAAAAAAAATTACTATTTTTAAATGTACGCAGATGAGGCTGTGGGTTGGCGAGCATAGCTAATAAGAGACAAAGCAGTCTAGAATTACAAATTGTTTTATTAGAATTTTAGTATTCAGACTTACTTCTATTGCTTAATATAAAACTGTTTGTGTTATGTTATGTTATATTCACTGTTTAAACAATCTGTTTATATATCAACTGTTTAAACTGTATACTCATGTATACAGTTGCTGTTTAAACAATCATTTTATTTGCACATCCCATTTTAAATTGACACTAAAAATAATTTTTAAAATAACAAAAAAGTATAAGCTTTGCCTAATATTTGTAGAATTTGAGTTTATTTAATGAAAAACACAATATTCCAATACAGTATTCATTTCCAAGCAATGTAGAATCAATAAGTTAAACTTTGATTTAGAATTAAATGAAGAGAGTCAAATGTAAAATATAACCAATGTTTGGAAATTTTTAAATGTTTGCAGCAGAATTGCAGAAAACTGGCAAAAACAGAAGGGTTGCAAAAGTTTTTATCACAGTCATCTGAGTTACACATAAAGTTTCTAGAAAGAACTTTGAACTTGTTTATCTATTCTTTTACGGAGGATTTAGACAATTTAAATCAAGATGTTTTCCAGAGGTTAATTGAAACCAGGGTTCCTGTTGCTGTTTGCCATTGCACCGAACCTCAACAAAATACTTCTTTTGGTGAATAAATGAACAATCAGACTCTCCGAATTGTGAGTGCTCAATTTCTACTCCTTTTTTGTGTTTTGTTACAGTTGAGATTCTTATCCACATTACTGTATGACTGATGTCACTTTTCATCTTCAATCATACTGTTCATTTACATTATTATTTATAAAGATATTGACTCAACACAAATTCAGTTTAGCAACAGCCAAAGACACAGAAAGGATTATACGATAAATATTTCCATGTTGTCATTATCTATGCGTCGGTAAAATAAATTACAACGAAAATTACTCACATCATTTGCCAAACCAAGAAAAGTTTTGCTGAAATGCAACATTGAATTTCCATTTACATATTGCAAAGTATCATTGGCCAATCAACAATTTTTTCTATCGGTTCTAGGCACAATCTCATAGCAATTTAGAGCTAAAAGAATGTTTGAAACATTTAGACATTTAGAATGTAACTTATTTTTCATGTTTTTTTGTAGTGTATAGTAGAATTCTTATTTTCTAAGCAATGACAAAAAAAAAAAAAAAAGTATTTTAAAATACATAAAAAAAAAAAAAAAAAAAAAAAACAATAAGGGTATAAAAGGTAGATTTTTCAGTTTTTTATACCAAATCTATTTTGCTAACATTTTTTTCATTTGGCTGCTGTTTTTTCTATTTCTTATTTGTCAAATCACTAATGTTGCTCAAAAGGCAGCAAGAGCTCTAGTTGAAACCCAAATACAGTAGACTCCCTCAAATCCGCACAGCTTGGGACCAGAGGTTGTGCGGATTTTAGAATTTTGCAGATTTCTGGTCATTGCTTCATTTACATTTTTTAAACAGTAATTTGAGTGCAATTGATAGTGCAATTGGAACTATTATTAATGCTACAATATAACAAAATATTACAATAAGTAATAAATAAAAATAAAAATTTAAATAATTTTTAAAATGATTAAATTACTAATAGCAAAGGTCAAGATAATCAATAGTGTATGATTAAATATTCATTATAAAGATTAAATATATTTTTCCAGAATTATTCAACAAAACTTGCCTCATAAATGTACATTACTAATTCACATCAAAATCATAAAATAAGGATTTTTTTTCAAGTTTAGCCAGGCTTAATAACAAAAAAATCTTGATTAATGCATAAATATATTCGGTAAGAAGAATGTAATTTCCAATAATACCAGAAATATTTTGAATTTCTTCCAAGAAAAATTATTATTCCTTCATGAAAAAAACACGAATAGAGTATTATTAAGAAAATTACAAATTAAAAAATATAATGGAATTGATACAAAACTAAAACTAGTTGGATGTGCCAATCCCAAAACTTTCTTCTATCTTATACATACATTTTAATAATTAAAAAAAATAGTTACTCATTTTAATGCTTTAATAATTTTAATTCAATACCTTACCAACTTTGATTTTCATCTTAAATTTCTGCTTCAATCAATTAATCGGGGTAAAAACGAATTTCCGTCTATGCACGAGCCGATGGACAATAGAATGATAAGCAGATTTTTTTTTTTTTCAAATTCAGCAGGGTTCATACAGAGTTTGCTAAATGAAAAATAAGGACTCTGTAAGGACTTAGTAAGGGCTTCGTTAAAAGAAAAATAAGGACTTTCTAAAGTTAAAAAAGAACAGTACACGTAATTACTTACATTAAATTTTAATCTTAAATACTTAAATCTATAACATTAGTTGGCTAGCAACTGTTTTTTAGCATCTATTTCTTTGGTCAGGGAGGAAATTTCTTCATTTTTTCTGTTGCAGATTTTCTACAATAGTTTGATTTTATAAATAATTGAATATCTTTAGTTGATTCAGTTTTATCAGCTAATTCATTGGCCTTATTTTCTAACTCCGACACTTCTTTTTCAAGAAGCCATAATTTTTCTTTATAAAATCTAAGTCATCTTCAATTGATTTCCTGCAGAGGAAGACTGTTGCTGTTAAACATACTACACATATCCAGTGAAATAATAAGACTATGATCAAACACAGATCAGCAGATCATAGAACAGATTGATGAAATTATTTGGTGAAATATCTTCTTTGTTATTCATTTCTCTATACCAAAGAAAAGGAAATTTTAGATGGTGAATACCAATTATGATTGGTGTTTGTGGATACGAGGTTTTTACGTCGCAATCGGAAAACAAAAAAAGCAGCTTTAATGTCCAATCAGAAATAAGAGAATTATAACAAAGAAACTTTATTTTTTTTTCAGTTGCCATATCTGGCAGATTATGAATGTTTCAGGGGCGATTCTGGGTGAAATTTTTTTTTTGGAAATTAACATCGCATTTTTGGAAATCGGCGGCGTGGGGGGAGGGGTTATCCACGATCTTCAGACGAAATCGGCGATTTATCTACGATATTTAGCAAAATCGGCGATTTATTGCGATCTTTTGTCGAAATCGGCGGTTTTTCCGCGATCTTTTGACGAAATCAGCGTTCTTTCGTGTTTTTTTTAATTCGGGGAGGGGGGGGGGTATCGGCAATCTTCAGATGAAATCAGCGATTTATCTGCGATATTTTAGCAAGATCGGCAATTTATTGCGACCTTTTGTTAAAATCTGAGGTTTTCCGCGATCTTTTGAAGAAATCCACGTTTCCCCGTGTTTCTTTTTAATGAAATCGGCGTTTTTTCGACGATCTTTAGACAAAATTTGCATTTTTACACGATCTTTTCTCGAAAACATCCTATTATTCCCGCGATCTTGACGAAATCGGCGTTTTTTCCGTGATCTTTTGATGAAATCGGCGTTTTTTTTTTTTTTTTCAATGATCTTTTGACATAATATTTTTAAGCAATCTTATCCAAAACGGCGTTTTTTCCGCGATCTTTTAACGAAATCGGCGTTATATCTGCAATCTGTAGAAGAAATCTACGTTTTCCCGCGGTCTTCAGATGAAATCTGCGATATTTGGTGAAATTGTGGTTTTTTGAGCGAAACGCACAGGAAATTCGCGTTTTTCAGCGATCTTTTGACAAAGTTCGTTGACAAAAAAATTGACGAAATCGTCTTTTTACCACGAAATACTGACGAAGTGTGTGCTTTTCGGCGCCCTTTCACGAAATTTGCATTGCACCGAATTGTTTTTTCCGCACGCAAAACCGTACAAGTTGTCAACTCTGCAGAACTGATAACCCAATTTCAAATTTTCGGAAAAAGATGCTTTAAAATTTCGGACGAGAATCATCCCTAGGCGTTTTATCCCCGCGATCTTTTATCGAAATCGGCGGTCTTTTTTCAATGATCTTTTGACAAAATATTTTTAAGCGATCTTTTATTGAAAGCGGCGTTTTTTTCCGCGATCTTTTAACGAAATCGGCGTTATATCCGCAATCTTTAGACGAAAGCGACGTTTACCCGCAGTCTTCAGACGAAATCAGCGTTTTGTCTGCGATATTTGGTGAAATAGAGCTCATCAGTGGTGACGTCACAACCCCAGAAATTGGTTCAAAACAAACCACAGAGTTAAAAAAAAAGATTGAGATGAAAAAGTTGTTTTATCGTGAAGCTAAAAATTCAACGCTGAAACTGATTTAAACAAGTTACAATTCGGCCCAAACACTTGCGGATCGCTTTTAAAACTTCAGCAATTCAACAATCAGCCTTTGAACGGTATCTGATTTCATATTGAAAGACTTTTTTTGAAGGTATATCGTGCATCTCTAACAAACTCTAAACTCTTTCGGTTTGTATTGACCCAGTTACCATGGAAATGCGGGGTTGAGTTGTCTGTGACGTCACACTGATGAGCTCTCCGTTTTTTTTCGTGATCCGCACATGAAATTCGCATTTTTCAGCGATCTTTTGACAAAGTTCGTTGACAAAAACATCGACGAAATCGTCGTTTTCCCACGGAGTATTGACGAAACGTGTGCTTTTTCGGCAATCCTTTTACGAAATTTGCATTTTTCCACGATTGTTTTTTCCGCAAGCTAAACCGTACAAGTTGGCAACTATGCCGAACTCATAAGCCAATTTCAAATTTTCGGAAGAAGATGCCTTAAATTTTCCGAAATTTCGGATGCGAATCACCACTGGAATGTTTGGCGATTATTTTTTTAACATTTTACGGATCGCCTTAATATTCATGTTAAAAAATAAGGACTTTCAATAAAAAATAAGGACATTAAGGATCTTTATTAAGGACTATCGAAATATAAGGAGTTTATAAGGACTTTTAAGGTCTGTGCGAACCCTGTTCAGGGAGGACCTACTTGCCTTACCAAAAAATAATCATATACAAAAATGTTTAGTTCAGTTCTAGAACTAACTTCATACACTTTTATGTTGTGCAATATTGAAAATGGCATAAAATTCGATATTGCAGCGTCCCCTTCGGGCGGATTTTTTTCAGATTCAGGGCGATCCAACTAGCCATAGCCATACACTTACACAAAAAAATTCGTTCAATTCGATGCATAACTTCATGTACTTTTGGTCGGTACAATATTGAAAATGGCACAAAAATGGCGATTGTAGCGCCCCCTTCCGGCGGATTTTTTTCAAATTCAGGGAGGACCAACTAGCCACAGTCATACACATACACAAAAAATTTGGTTCAATTCGATGCATAACTTCATATACTTTTGGTCGGTACAATATTAAAAATGGCACAAAAATGGCGATTGCAGCACCCCCTTCCGGAGGATTTTTTTCAAATTCAGGGAGGACCAACTAGCCATAGTCATACACTTACACAAAAAAATTCGTTCAATTCGATGCATAACTTCATGTACTTTTGGTCAGTACAATATTGAAAATGGCACAAAAATGGCGATTATAGCACCCCCTTCCGGCGGATTTTTTTCAAATTCAGGGAGGACCAACTAGCCATAGTCATACACATACACAAAAAATTTGGTTCAATTGGATGCATAACTTCATATACTTTTGGTCGGTACAATATTGAAAAGGGCACAAAAATCGCGATTGCAGCGCCCCCTTCCGGCAGAATATTTCAAAACTGAAGGAGGACCTGCTTGCCACAGCCAAAAACATTCACAAAAAATTTGATTCAATTCTATGAATAACTTCATACATTTTTTGATGGTAGAATGGCGACTTACAGACACACGGACAGACAGACATTTTGTAAAAACATGTTTTTTAGAATCTCTGACCCCTAAAACGTATAAATCCATCGAAAACCGGAAGTCGAAAAAAATTTCGATTACAATACTTTCTTCTATTGAAGATAGAAGAAAGTAAAAATAGTAAATTTTGTTAAAAATAGCAAGCAGCTTAGGACCAGAGGTTGTGCAGATTTTAGAATTTTGCGGATTTCTGGTCATTGCTTTGTTTACATTTTTTAAACAATATTTGAGTGCAATTAATAGTGAATTCGGAACTATAATGAATGCTTACAATATAATAAAATATTAAAGTAAGTAATAAACTAAAATAATATAATTTAGACATTTTTTTTCAAATGATAAAAATACTAATAGCAAAGGTCAAGTTAATAATCAATAGTGTATGATTAAATATTCATTATAAAGATTAGATGTATTTTTCCAAACTTATTCAACAAAACTTGCCTCATAAAAGTACATTACTAATTCACATCAAAATCATAAAATAAGGATTTTTTTTTTCAAGTTCAGCCAGACTTAATAACCAAAAAATCTTATTAATGCATAAATATATTTGGTAAGAAGATTGTGATTACCAGTGATATCAGCAATATCTTGAATTTTTTCCAGAAAAAATTATTCTTCCTTCATGAAAAAAGCATGAATAGAACATTATTAAGAAAATTACAAAATAAAAAAAATTATGGAATTGATGCAAAATTTAAAAAATCAAATTTTGTCCCAATATCCAAACTGGAAGTTTCATTGTTTACATCCATAAAATATGTGCGGATTTTAGAGAGTTGCGGATTTCTGGTTTGCAGATTTGAGGGAGTCTACTGTATATCAATGAGGTCATTTAACACTTGGAGATGAAAATTTTAAAAATAAATTCAATGTAAAGTAGAACAACTGCAGAACATATTTAGACTGGAAATAAAAAAAGACTAAAAACCTTGCATTTTGGAAAATGTAGTTCCATTACTGCAAATATAATTTCATTATTGCACAAATGACATAAAAATATTGTGTTTTATTTCTTCAATTATTATTCCTTAAATAAGGCATCTTATTAATATCCAATAAAATTTCACAAATTTGCTCTGAAAACAGTTATTCAATTACAAAATAATTACTATTTTTGGTAATTCTACCTTGCTTCTTTTAAAACAAATGTGAACACTAAACACAAAAGCAATAGACAAAATCAAACACACGACAACAATAACAAAAAAACCTTACGCCTCTCTTTCAGCTTTCTGGCGAGCAGCTTCTAACTCCTTTTCTTTTTCACGTCTTAAGTATTCTTCTAACTCAGTCCCTTCTAGTCTCACTCTTTTTCTGATCTAAATAATGAAATTTTTAATTGGAAAAATGTAAATTGATTTATTTAATTTTACAAACACTTCTTTTTATTTAAGAACTAGTATATAACTCCCGTCAAAAACGATGGAATTTTCACTTGTATTTCATTTTCATAATGCTTCATACAAACAAACAGAATGAAGATTTTATTACTGAAGAGTTCATATTGTAGAAAAGCACATCTTCAAAATAGCAATAAATTTCTACAAATACAAACGATAAAGTTTTTTTTTTTTTTTTTAAATCTATATTCAATTTTGATTTACTTGATATTTAACTTTTGAAGAAATTTTAATTTCAAAACAAATAGCAGTATTTATTACAATAACAATTATCAAAATAAAACTCAATTTCTGAAGATTTCACAAAACATTAAAATTAAATATTGATTTATTTATTATTATTATTATTATTATTTTAAAGTACATTATCTTTATTAAAGGTATCACTTGGTTTTAGTCATGGATTACGAAGCTTTGTGTTTTGTTTTTAAATTTGGATTTGACGCCATCTATATGCAGTTTTTAAAACCTTAGATTATACCCATTCGAAATTTGCTTGCACTGTAAACGAAATTTATATTTTTTTTATCAAATACCATTGAAATGTAATAAATATATAGTATTGAATACTACATATAATTACTACATCAAAGCAGATAAAATTTTGATTTAACAGCATGTGAAAAAATAATTTGCAGTTTTGCTAATGCAGCAGTCATGATATTGTATATATCCATTACAAGAAGAATGACTGAAGAAGATTACTGAAGAAGATTAAAAAAAAAGCTTATTTTATTTATAATAGAAAACAAAATTTCAAAAAATAACCAGATAAATGCTAGCATCTTAAAAAATTAATAAAACTAAATTTAAATTCAAATCCGCAGCTTTTGAGTAGCACAATGTTTTAAAAAACACATTTGTGAGTCATTTTTTCCCCTATTCTTCCCAGGGTGAATGCTTAATCTTTTATAATATACCCAGAAAAGTTTCTAAAATAGTTCATAGATGGCAGCTCTAAAGTAATCTGATGAAGCTGAGACAGCGCTGGAAGTCGATATAATACAGCACTCTTAGACAATAAAAACCTCATCAGTTTACACTTCCGCTGTTATCTTTATGTATTATAATTGGATATGAAATAGCTGTTTTATATGAAAATATGCTGAACAAACATTATTTCAAGTGGAAGAAATTATTATTTAGCTGTCATTTTAACATCTGTTTTCAACTAAGCCTAACATGGCATTTTAGCTACTGTGGATTCACTGATCAGAGTGGTTCGCCCCGGAAGCGTTCCTACACTGTTCTCCAGTCGCATTTTATTATAAGTAGATAACAAAATTACATTAGAAAGAGAAATGTGTTGAAAATGAACAAAGTTAATATGAATTAAAATGAATGCCCCAGTAGAAATTTTATTGGACTTGATTCATTTTAAACTAATGGTAAACCAAATGACAGATTCAAAGCTCAAGTAATGAATGACAGTTAAGTCTAATTGCTAACTGACATCAATCCAGCATAAATGACTAATTACTATCTCATAAAAATATTCACTGACAGCTGATTATTGACATTTTTCTGAATAAGTTGTTTAAAGACAAACACCATTTAAAATGGATTGAATGTATATCATCTGGCGATGCAGTTGTGACAAAAAGTTGATGATATCACTATTTCTGAATAGATGAAAGAATCTTAGCATCAACTACTGCAAGAAATGATCATCCGATCTTTCAAAAAATATTGCACTAGTAATTAATTAGAAGGAACTAAGGAAGATACCTTTTTTTTAAGATGATGATGATGAACTAGACACTGATGATATTAACCCTGATGTACCAATGAAAGAAAATCATTTTAAGGAATTGTTTGAAAATTCTGATGATGACATAGTTATGGTGATTGATAGTTTTTAATTTAAAAATAAGAGTACAAAAATATTTTTGGAAATTTGTAAGTATTTTTTGTATCAACTATCTTTCTTATTTTAGGATATAAATTTTGTAAATTTTCTTAGACTCGTGTATAAACTGATTCCTGAAAAATTGGAGCCAGAAAATGCCCAAAAATTTTCAACTTATACATGGAAATATATAATAATTGAGACTGACTTCTTAGGGGTGGCTAAAAATGTGTTTACCCTATTTGTATATAGTTTTATAAACAAAGTAACTTATAAAGGATATTCCAGGCATATTGTTTGCAAATTTAAAATTTTCAAAATGCTGAATCATTACCAAAGACAGTATCAAGATAACAAGAGTTTCAAATCAAGTTTGTAATAACAAAATGAAAATACAGTCGAGTCTCTCTATAACGAAACTCCATACATCGAATTTCTCTATATAACGAATTTTAGTAGGAATGGTCCCCTTTTCGTATGATTACATTAAAAACAGTCTCTATATAGCAAAATATCTATCTCCATATAACGAATTTTTTCATAAATTGATCTTGATTTATTCAGTTTTGAAAACTTTGAAATCATATGGGATCAATTTTCCATCACTTATTTTTGATTTATCGTCAGTGCTTTTTTTTTTTTTTTTTTTTTTTTTTTTTTTTTTTAATGTCATTTCTCTCCTTGTTCTTTAAATCCAAAGAATTCATCCCACCTCTCACACACCTTTCCACATCCTACTCAAAACAGAGTCAATTGGATTGATACACTTGTAAGAGAGGAATTAATGAGAGGCACATAACAGAGGCCTTCAAATGGAGGAAAAAATTAACTACAATTTTTCATTCCTTGCTAAAATTTGAGCTTCCCCCCCCCCTCCCCCCGAGAGCGTAACAATTTTGAAATCAAAACAAAAAATTACAGATTTCTTTGTCTGAAATTAATGTCTTCTTTATTTGATTTTCATTAAGCTTTCAAATAAATGTCTGTTCTCTTTTTTGAAACAGCTTAAACAATTAAGAAATAAAATTTTAGGTTAATATTTACTTTTAAACATTTCAAACTCTTAATTCAAAAGATCGAAAATAATATTTGTTCAAATTTCACACATTAAATAAGATTTTTAACATCATTCTCTATACATTGAATTTCTCTATATAACGAAATTTTTACTGGAACGATGGATTTCGTTAAATAGAGACTCGACTGTAGTCCATTTTTAACGAATTCAAATTTTTAGAAAAACTGGAATCGTTATCAAATTTAGAGTCAAGACAAGCATTTCAAGATGAAAAAGTTGTATTCAAAGTTTTAAAAAATAGTCGCTAGTAGCAGCATTTCCATGACATTAGGCATTATGCATTCCAGGCAGTTAACAAGTGGTGGATAAAATCTAAAACAAAATTAATTATTTGCTTTACATTATGAAGTAAATTGTATTCGTATGTTGGATCTTACTGGCTTGAATTTCATAAGTAAGCATGATTGAGAAAGACATATCTGATCTTTTAATAATTCCACAGATACTATCTATTTTCTTAAAGAATTTTAGAAAAAAAAAATTATCATCACATGGAAATTTAAAAAGTGCTCTAAAGTAATTTACAAAATACAAAAAGCTTGTGAATAATTTGATCATTTAGCAGAAGATTAAAAATTTCAAATGCAAACATTAAACAATTAAATAATACATACAGAGGACTCTATTCTGAACACTTATGGGACTGACAAAAAATGTTCAGATTATGGATATGTTCAGTACAGAGGGAGATTGGGAAATGCATTACAACTATTATGTATTGAATTTATAGACTATATAAAAGCATGGTTAGTTATATTGGTTACCAAAATGGAGGTGGTAAATTTAGATCTGTCAGCTAGAGCAATATCAAACTAAATTAATCTGGAACTACACTCTAAATTATTTATTTTTTCACTAAAAAAGGTTTACAAAACATGCATACTTATTATTGATGGGCATTATTTATCGTATTAGGATAAATAACAGTGTTACTACACTGGAACCTAATATTGTATTAATATGTTACCAAAAAGTCCCTGTTAAATAAATAACACATGGTTCTTAAGGCCCCTGTCCTCGCTCGAGAAAACGCTCGTGAGCTAATGCTATTACTATGGGGAAGCATTTTTCTAATAACTTTCGCATTTTGACTTTTTTTTTTTTTTTTTTTTTTTTTTTTGCTTTGGATAGCTGAGGTGCATGCCGACAGCACGCCTTTTTTACTTTTTCGATTTTGGTTGCAGATATTTTTTACAAAGTTAGTTTCACTTTCAATACCGGTTTCGAAACTGAAAGTGCTTAAAAAACCCCCTTTTTTTTACATTTAACTAAAATGCATTTATTCATAGTTTAATGTTTTAAAAATTCAATTCTCGATTTTAACTGGAAAATCTATTTTAAAACTAACAAAACAATATTTTGTCATATTCAAATATAAAATGCTTGAATCTATGTATTTTTAATTAATTAGCTCATTTAAAACGTTTACATTAAAGCTTCAGATTGATTTTAATTCAAAACAGCGAGCGATTTGAAGCCAACCACAGTACAGATAATTCCTTTATATTCGCTAATTCAATATCTAATAATAGATTTTCTACCAGTTATTCAATAAATGTAGTTCTTTCATTACAAAAGAACATTTTATCGCTTCATAAATTGTTTATTTTCAAACGTTTTGTTACAAAATATTTGACAACCATGAAAAGTGATAGCAATAAATATTATCTGAAGATAAATTTGTTTTCGTGAATGACTTTTGATTTAAAGTTTCATTTCCCGTTTTTGGGAAGGAACAAAGAGTGTTTTTTTATTCGTGGTTGTTGATGAGCAAGAGGATAAATAATAAAGAATACTGCCCAGTTAAACTGATGGCATTGAGCTCACAGGCTACAAATACTAATTGTACATTAAAGCCTTATATTTTCAAGGGTTAATTCCGTTAAAAAATTAAGAAAGGGAAACAGCTCTCTTCTTTCCTCTTTTTTTATACTTAATCATTGAACCTCCTATACTATCAAAGACATGCTTTATCATATAAAAAATCTATATCCAAAATTCAGAGCAAATTAGATAATTCTTAATAAAAACCCATTTAGCATTTATATAATTTAAAAGGAGTTATCCCCCTCTTTTATACTTAACCATTAAACTTCCAAAACTATTCAGAGATTTGAACGAAATCTGAAAATTCTGCTTGAAAAACCCATTTATATAAATTAAGGGGGGGGGGGGCATTAGAACCCCTGTTCCCCCTATTTATACTTATACAATGAACACCTAATAACAGTCACTGAATCGCCTCATCTGAATGATCCTAATCTAAATTTTGAACGAAAACTTAATTCTGCATGAAAATCCCATTTATATCAACTAACGGGGGGGGGGGGGGGATTAGAGCCCCTGTTCCCCCTATTTATACTTATTCAATGAACACCTAATAACAGTCACGGAATCGCCTTATCAGAATGATCCTAATCTAAATTTTGAACGAAAACTTAATTCTGCATGAAAATCCCATTTATATCAACTAACGGGGGGGGGGGGGGGGGGGGATTAGAACCCCTGTTCCCCCTATTTATACTTATTCAATGAACACCTAATAACAGTCACGGAATCGTCTCATCAGAATGATCCTAATCTAAATTTTGAACGAAAACTTAATTCTGCATGAAAATCCCATTTATATCAACTAACGGGGGGGGGGGGGGGGGGGGGGGGGGGGCATTAGAGCCCCTGTTCCCCCTATTTATACTTATTCAATGAAAACCTAATAACAGTCACGGAATCGTCTCATCAGAATGATCCTAATCTAAATTTTGAACGAAAACTTAATTCTACATGAAAATCCCATTTATATCAACTAACGGGGGGGGGGGGGGGGGGGGGGGGATTAGAGCCCCTGTTCCCCCTATTTATACTTATTCAATGAACACCTAATAACAGTCACGGAATCGCCTTATCAGAATGATCCTAATCTAAATTTTAAACGAAAACTTAATTCTGCATGAAAATCCCATTTATATCAACTAACGGGGGGGGGGGGGGGGGGGGGGGGGGGCATTAGAACCCCTGTTCCCCCTATTTATACTTATTCAATGAACACCTAATAACGGTCACGGAATCGCCTCATCAGAATGATCCTAATCTAAATTTTGAACGAAAACTTAATTCTGCATGAAAATCCCATTTCTATAAATTAAGGGGGGCGGGGCATTAGAACCCCTGTCCCCCTATTTATACTTATTCAATGAACACCTAATAACAGTCACGGAATCGCCTCATCAGAATGATCCTAATCTAAATTTTGAACGAAAACTTAATTCTGCATGAAAGTCCCATTTATATCAACTAACGGGGGGCATGAGCCCCCCGTTCCCCCTCTTATACATATCGAATGAACTCCAAAAACTAATCAGGGAAGCGCCTTGTCAGGATATACCTACATACAAAATTTCAAGTGGATCCGATATTTTTATCATGAGTTATCGCGTTACGCACATACGCACATACATACAGAACGGACGGGCACATAAGCTCTCAGGCTATGATAGCCTGTGAGCTAAAAATGATTTCGTCTCTTTTTGTTAAATATCAGAAAGGTTAAATTGAAGATTTGCGTACTTGATTTCTAAAGAAAATGATGATTAGTAGTTGATTAGTAGTTAAATTGGATGATTAGTAGTTGAATATATTAATACAGTGAAGTTTATACCTTGCAGTGAGCTGGAAGTTATTGTTTATTTTAAGTTCTGTTTTTGAGGGCCTCTTCTAGGGGGGTAATCAAAATTATAATTGTACATTAAAATTTTGCTCATTAAGTTCTCTATCATTTTTAACTTAAAAGTTTAAGCTACATGGCACTCCCGGGGCTGTTTTGCTCATTTCTTCTCTTCCTTTCAATCTTCAAAAGGCTATAACTTTGCTTCTATGGGAGCTACAGTCGAGAGAATAATCCTAGCTGAGCTAACTTTTCCTCGCCGTTCTTTTTGCTTTTCAGTTTTCTGGTTTCCCCCATAGGTCCATTTGGGGAGGGGGGGGGCGTTTCCCATTTTTTGATGTAATATGTCTATCGAAAGCTTGTGCTTCATACATTACAAATCTAGCTTTAAATTTTGTTCTTCGTCGTTCTGGGTCACGTTATGGACTCATAATGAGTTAAAATTTAAATTTCTCAAACTTCTCTCAGGTCTTTCGCCAAATCGGCATCTGGAAAAAATTGTGCCAATGTGGTGTGTACATCTGTGCCATATAAATGTTATTCAGTCTATTTTGATTGAGATTTTTGTATGTAAAATAATATATATTATTTTCCATGTGCAATTGCGCATTAAATGAAAATTGTACTGTAATTTTTGTAGTAGTAGTTTACAATAATGAAAAAAAAAAAAAAAAAATTCATTTAAAATTATTTCCTGCATAATAAAATACTTCCTGACAATTCAAAAAATACAAACTTAATTGTCCAAGTTTTCACTTATGTGGGCACTCCCAAAATGTCACTATTTTATTTATTTATTTATTTGGGGGGAGGGTGAAAATTTTGTGGATATAAGCCTTATTTTTTATTTATTCATGGGTCCATATAAAAAAGCATGAACTATAGTGAACTTTGGAACCATTTTAATACAACTCATATTCAAAATATTAGAATAATTGAGAAAAAATTATTTAAAAAAATATTTTTAATTTATTTATTTTTGATACTAAGTAAATGCAATTAAATTTCATATAAATTAAATCTCAAATGTTTAGATAAGATTTTAACATTTAAAAATATAAAATACAGTACAATGTATTAGTTTTCTGAAACACATAAAAATAATAGGATAAAATTTAGATGAATTCAAAGTATTAGAATATTTTATTTTATGCAACAATATTACCTTATGAATATGAAGTAAATCGTAGTTAATATTTTGTAGCACCCTCTTTAGCTTTCATAACAGCGTACAATCGATCTTGCATATTATACATATCTATTATTAAGGATATAGACGAAAAAACTAAATATGGAAAAAGTTTCATTCTCTACCAGCTGTTCTATATCAAAAGTTTCTCTGTCCTATCAGTCAATATTTGTTTTATGTTTTGCAGCTGCCCTGGTAGTGGCAGCACACGCTGACTTGCTGTAAGAATATTTAGTATGCATTTCATTTCAGATTTTAAAACATCAACAGCGCTGATTGAGAAAACGTGGTATATGAAGGATGGATTTTTGAAAAATTTGTTTTCCTCTGTATGTTAAAGAAAGTTTTCTTAACATGTCTTCTTGTACTTTTTAATTTTCCTGTTTTTTGTATAGGATACATTATTTTATATTCAAAAATACATGTATCTATAGTTCTTTCCGTTAAATGTTGTTCCTCCATCAGTGGCCGAGAGATTCTGCCCTCTAAACTAGTAGACAACATGTGCTAGGTTAAAACCCAATGGCGGCTGTCAGCCTAATCATTTTCCGTTGGTTTTTTTGAACCTTGGATATCTTTTCGTAAATACGGGTTGGGTTCCTGAGAAAGACCCCCCTCCCCCCCAACGGAGGGCACCACCCTTAGGACCCATATCCCATGTTTTAATAATTGGCCACCATATTGTTTTTTTAATTGATTTCTTAACTGTATCTGAACCTTAAACCATTAGTAAATAAAAATTTTGCTATTTCTCATAAATAATCTCAAATGTAAGAAAAGTTTAATGATTATGAAAAAGTAAAATTTGCAAATAAAATTTAAAAAATCATGAAAATTATATGTCTTTTATCAAATTTTATATCTTACTTGTAATTCTACAGTCCTTTGATCTGGTGATTCAATTAGCATTCGAGCTAGAGTTCCTGGTAAACTCCTTGAAGTTAGAATAATGCTATTTCTTGAATTACCACACCATTGAATGAACAATTCTCGAGAAAACCCACATTCCATATCTGGGGTACTAGCTAACACAACCTACAATAATATTATAAAAATTTTAATTCTACAAAGATAAAAATAAATAAATAAGAACTACTGTAAAATGTTTAATAACTCCTACCTTTGGTTCAGGTACTTTGTTTAGTTCGCCAATACTATGGCATAACTGAAGATGTTTAAACTGAAAGGGATTACTGCGTGCCCCTTCAAAAGAACGCATAATTTTGTCACTCATCCATTCTACCTATAACAATAAGAAAACAATAAATGTGGATATTATTTATATATTTAATATAGATGACAATTTATAACAGTTTTATATCTAGCAGAGCAAATAATTAATAAATTAACTTGAAAAGTGCAGTATTTTAAATGCTGCAGTTTAAAACTCTGAATAAAAGATAATTAACAAAAAACAGTAAAACTATTAACAAAATGTCTAAATATTTTAACACAGTTCATTCTAAATATTTTAATGGAGTTTCAAGATAATTTATAGATAGAAACTTTCATATCAATCTTTCAAAAGTGGGGTCAAATTATGGGTTATGGACGATGTTTTAATGAGTCACAGAATGATTGGTCAGATCTTCAACATTTTATGTGTTGCAGTAATATAAGAAATGTAATGTGTTGCAATTTTAGAGCAAAATAATGTGAAAAAGGTACAGATAAATAATTGAAAAGATAGTGTGATAGTGTTTTATTAAACATTGCACAGAAAACGGCTTGAAGTTTAAAAAGCTTTTACCAAGAGCTGGTATAATTATAGAGATAAATTTATTTTGTCATAAAGTACACTGATGTTTTATTTTTTAATACATTTATGCATTATCAAGCATAAAAAAGTTCAATGTCACATTAGTATTATCTATTACTGCTCTTGCATGTACACTTAATTTATCTTCAGATAGATTATGCAAAACAGCTCTATATAATGTACACTAGCTAAACATGCCCGGCGTTGCCTGAGCCCATGATACTATTCAGTTTTCAAATGTGTTATGTGTTTTCTAGATAACAATTAAATAAACTAAAAGTTAATGATATTTTATCAGAATTTATATTTTTAAACAGAAAAATCAAATGGCAAAAAGATATTAAATTGAAAGCACATGCTGTATAGTACTTTATTTTCTGCATAATTTGATTTTTGGAATCTATGTGTATCTAAAGCAAACAACATCATAACAAAACACCCATGTTTTCACAGATTTCATAGAAATTTTCACACATTTTGTAAAAGATAATTCTATTCATCTAAATGTTCCAAAATTTTATATGTAAGTCTGGTTTATTGAAATGTTCTAAAAAGATTGCCATTAAAATATGGACATTTAGTTATTTTTAACATAGAAAAAATACAGTTTCCATGAAGTGATTTGCGTTTGTCAGTGTATTTAAGAGTTAAATCTCATTTTTTTTTAAGACCATTTGAACCATACATTATAAGAAGGTTTTAGCTTTAAGAATATATTTTTGGTTTGTCGGCACTTATAAAATTGCACACTGGAGGATAAAACACAATGAAACAATCTGGTTTTTATTGATTTCATCAATTTTTTCACACATTTTATTTTGTAAAAAAGTATTTCTACATGTCCAAGATTTCAAAATTTTTGTAAGGGTGTAAATCTGGTCTACTGAGATGCTTTTAAAAAATTGTGTTGAAATATACATTTAGATACTTTTAATATAGAAAAAATATCCTGTCATGAGTCACAAAGTGATCTTTTGCTATTTTATTTGAAAAGGTTGAAATCCATATTTTTTAAAACCAATTACATTATCAATTAAAAGAAAGTTTCAACTTTAACAGCATATTTCTGGTTTGCTTATATCTCTAAAATTGCATAAAACGCCTGGAGGGGTGTTAACATAAGAAAGAAAAATGTTTGTCGGAAAAATGACCTTTTTTTGAAATAATTTTTTTCAAAGGATTAACTGCAACTGTCTTTCAAATTGGTTATAGTATTTGAGAACTAATAGATGATCTTTCAAAATATATCCTTCAAGTTTAACTGCGCAGAGTGATTCAGTTGATTTAGATTTAAACAAAATGAGGTGGAATCCGTCGAATTTCGACGAAAGAAAATGTGTAGGAATGAACTGTTTCATTGATTTATAATAAACCCACAAAATTAGCTATAGTAAAATATGCATCTTAGATTGGTCAGTCTAACTCTCAAACAAATGTTATTTTAAGCTAAACAAAAAAAAAAAAAAAAAAAAAAAAAAAAAAAAAAACTTTCTATAAAACTCAGTTGTCCAAATTATTAAAATTTAATCGCATATGTGATCAGTAGAGTATAACAAAGGTCAGTTATTCTGATGAAATTATCAGCTGAGGCTCTTATGTTTGGTATAAAGCGAATGAAAAAAAATATTCCTGGTGGACATGATCATTGAATTCCCATGTGAATTTCCATTTTCACGGATCTGGTCTTAAACGATACTTATAGAAAAGTATGCATATGACGTCATTAGGACGGAATATTACACAAATGCAATAAAAACAATATTCAAGACCATAGGCGAAACAAATCGGATATCTTATGAATCACAAATCTCCATTTCTTTATTTATAATAGCTCCATGTTTTATCAGAAATCATTCATTTGTATTTTTTTTTTTTTCAAAATTTGGAAAATATAATAAAATTGCCCTTGTTTAGCTTTCCGATACAAACTGAGTAAATACAGCAAAGTCACTCGAATATTATTTAAAATACATTTTTGTAAAAAGAATGTGTTGTATCCTTTGTAAATTAAGTTTGCAATAAATTAAAAAAGCATTTAATTGATGAATAAAAACACAATAAAACCAAAATTCATCGGATTTTATATCAGAAGATTTCTTTTGACATGATATTTTTATTTCAGTTTTTATTAATTTTAAGAGAAAATGGCGTATTTCTGTTGCCACAATTACAAAATTTGTACTAAAAACTATTAAAAAAAATAATAACTCATAAATAAATTGAGACACAGCTTTCAAACAATTTGCATTTAAAAGTACATTTTTTTTCTGAATACAACAATGTAAAAATTGAAATTGTATTGTAATAGTGATATTTAGAAGTATAAAATTTGTAGCATCGAAAATTGCCAAACCCAATTGCATGCAAAAGTGTTTCCATTCACAAAATGACGTATGCATTATGCACAGATACGTTTGGACTTTATAATATAGATAATCCAGAAACAGAAATAAATTCGGAAAAATACTCCTTCATTCATTTTGGTGCATTAATGTGTGTGTGTGAATGTGCAAGCTTTCTTGTTCTCCAATCATCAAAGAATTGACTTTTAGATGATTGAGTTGTGCTTCATAATTAATATCTCTGATTAAAATTCTGAGCTTCTGGTACATCAGGAGAAACCTTCTAAATTTACAAAAAATTTGAGTCTCATACATGCAGTAGATTTTGTTGGCCAATGCAGACATACCCATACAAACAGAGTGATTTATGTTTTATTAATATAGATATTATGAGAATCTAAAAATAAATTAATGTAGGTCATGTAACAATAAAGTTTGATAATTACTGGTTGACTATATATATTACTGCCAAAGCTTGAAAGCCATTTAAGTGCACACTACCAAGCAATCTGCAGATTAACTTCTTAAAAGGCAGTGGGAGACAGGGCCATCGCTAAGACTTTTTATTGGTGGGGGAGAGGACCTAAAATTGCCAAGTCAAATTTCAATACTTGCCAACTCATTTTACAATTTTGCCAACTTACCACAATTAGAAAATGTAATATAGCCCTTATTTGCTAAAAGGTTAATAATATTCCCAATTAGTTTTGTAATTTTTGCCAATTCTATCAAAAATTGGCAATATATTATAGTTTTTATTAAAATTTTAAAGAAAATTTGCAAACTAAGTTTGTTTATTAAAAAATAAAGATAAATTACCTAACCTAAACCAAACCTTACCAAACCTAAATTAAAGATTTGCATTTGAAAATTTAATTTTATTTTTATAACTTTGGGGGAAAAGAACTGAAAAACTGCTTTGCCATACTTTGAAATGAAATTTATTATGGGAATTCAGTATTACACAAATGCAGTTACTTGCATTTGTGTGTGTTTCTCAAAGAGTTAATCAGGGTAATTTGCTTAAGTAATAAAAATTGTTTCATTTCTCAAATTACTTTAGTAATGTGCACATTAACGGCTTCCATTTCAATGAATTTGAAAAGTTTCTCTCTTTTCCTTTCTCTACTAATTCCCTACTACTTGGTTTCCCAGCATCTTGTCGCTGTTGATTACATATATTTTTCACATAATTTGCATTGGCTACCACTGTATACCACAGCTAATTCTGTTTTCAAATTCATTTCTGCTTGCTAGCATGTGAATTTTTTTAAGAATCTTTTGATGAAATTTGCCAGAAATTAGTCATTATTCTGCGACTTTTTAACGAAATTTGCTGTTTTTTTCGCAACACTTTGACTAATTTACACATACTGTGGGACGCACTATAGCTTTTTTTGTGTAAATGTCTTGTCACCTTTTTTTTTTTTTTTTTTTTTTTTTTTTTTTTTTTTTTTTTGTGTGTGTGTGTGTGTGTGTGTGTGTGTGTAATTTATGCGCTATAGCGCATATGCGGTATCGCTGATTGGCATATACCTGTCCATCCTAAAGACACTGAAAAATAGGCATTCACAACTATTTTGGCTTATATGAGCTGATATTTAGCTTGAAAAATACACCCACTATTTTAATAGATCTTCAGAAGAATACTTAATTGACTTTGCCTGTAGATATTTTTGAAGCACAATTTTATTTTTATAAGATGAGGAAGAACATTTACAATATTTTGCAATATGTATTCTTTTATATGAATTTATTTTTCTCTACATGCAATGTACTACTTTATTATGTTCAGATCACTGGATTTAAAACTGTGTCATCTATTTTGGAATATCCAAATTTAAACATTTCAATCAGGGTTGGCGAGTTTTTGCCGAAGGTGGAAAAAACCGCGGAAAAAACCTGGTAAAAACCGTCCCGGCAAAAATAGGTTTTTGCCAAAGAAGTGGCAAAAATAGGCTGTCCATTTAAATTTTTTCCCCAGAAAGAGAAAAATATTTCACAAAAGAAAAAATAAACTGTATACTTAATTAAAAAATCAATATTAGTCTAAATTTATTTTAACTTTTAAGTTAAATAAGTATAATTATGCACTTTATGAAAGAATACTAACTTTTATAACAAGATTATAAATGAAAAAAATACCAACTATTTATATAAATAAATAGAAACTTCATTTATTCATGTTTATACAATTATTAATTCACATAATAGAATTGTTGAGACTGAGTAAAGCATTTATATTTATAGTTTATATATGTTAGAAATTCGAAGAAACAGTTATAGTAACCTAAATTTAATTTAATATAAAATTATATTTAAAGCAGAAAACTAGCAATATCCTCCTCACAACCTAAATTTTGCTGCTTTAGCATGGCATAATAGTAAACAAGTTTTGAAAGAGTGTCTGTTGAAGTATTTCGAATCTCAGTTTGCACAAATGAAAAATTTGAAAAGAATCTTTTAATAGCAGCACTGCTTGCTGGACATATTTGAAAGTGAAAATCTTTTGATAATTAAAAAAATATGTATATTAATGACTGATAAAATACTTTACTTACAGGGGTCTGTCTAGACTTTTCTCGTCTTTGTGAAAATTCTAGACAGTTTTGTGAATTTTAAATTATCAGGTTTTCAGGTTCTACCCTTCACATATAGAGAAGCTAAGTAATATATTTTTTGGTGAGTTCAAATGTTTATTAACAGGCCAGATTTTATTTTAAAATGATTAAATTTGTGAAAAGTTCAGTTTAAAGGTGAAATGTCGATTTGAGAGACAAATAATTTTATGAAGAATCCTGTTTGAGGTTAAAGAATTTTGTGAAGGGTCCTTTAAAGGACCTAAAATTTTCCTAAACATATCCCTGACTTAAAGTAAAAAAAATTAGATATGTAATTTTTTATTTTGTTCTTAAATTCCTAAGTAAGACTGAATCCCACCTATTTTTTAAAGATTTAAAATATTTAATATTAATTAATTAGCAAATGAAATTAAAATATTAAATAAGACACTGTTAAATTTAATTGTTTTATGCCATTACTATCCTTATTAGTGTGCAGATTTTATTACACATTAAAGACATATAGGTTTTTTCCATTTTTGCCGGTTTTTTCCATTTTTCCCCTGGTTTTTTCCAGTTTTTTCCACTGTCCTGGCAAAAATACCTTTTTGCCGGCAAAAATGCCAACCCTGATTTCAATCAATAGTTACAATTTACTATCATCTCAGGGTTCGCACTCATTTCACAAGAAAAAAATGCCCTGAGAATTCCCTGATGTATTTATTTTCCAGGATGTAAAATTTTTCCATATCAATAACTAGCGACATTTTTTAAACCAGCATTATGACACTCAAATCTCAAAATAAAATAAAAACTAGGTAATCTCAAAAATAAAGTTTATACATCAGTTAAATAATTAATATGAATGTAACTTTAACAGGAAACATTAATTTATGCAAAACAATCTGCATCTGGTGAAATCTGCATGCCTTGTGAGGCTGTCCTTAAAAACTTGGTAATTTGCTGAAAAAATTTCATTTCTATTTTACGATTTTATTATCTTCGTTTAAGGCATTATGAATAATATGAAGATTATAAGTGTCAACATCAATTTTTTTTTTAAAGTTTTTCTTGAACTATTACCAAATTTCATTATGTTATGAGGTGTGTTTAGTGGCTGAATGGATGTTGAGAGATGCAATATCATAAAAAACGCAAACAGCAACAACTGTCCCCAATTTCCCAGAGTAGACAGTCAATCAGGTAAGTTTTCCCAGTTCTGTTTTTTTTTTTACTATCCCCTGATTTTTACAGCCAAAAATTTATCCCCCAATTTTCCCAGGAATCCCATATTCCCCTGATGAGTATGAACCCGGCATCTCTATATTAATATTAATTAATACTCTTTTCTCAATTTCTATCCACAATATATAATTTTCTTTTTCATAACACATACATAAATTAAGTATTACTAAAACAGACATTAATAAAAGTAATAATAATAATTTAAAAAAAATTAAACCTGTGATTTTGCAAATTCTACAACATTGTAGCTAACATTATTCAATAATGCTAATGAATATGCCATTAATCCTGAATCCTGACTTCGCCATAACTGATCCTACAAAATAAATAAATAAATAAAATAAAAAGTAAATAAATAAATAAAATAAAATAAAAACATAAAAAGCAATGAATGATAAATGAAAATACAATGCATTTTTAATGTGTTCATTGATGTTACATAAATCAAAACACATATTTACCATCATATGAGCTAATTCCAATACTCTTCCAGCAGTATCAACAGCTATAAGGACATTTCCATTGTTCCTTAAAGTCTGGAGCACATTTGCTATCAGAAAATTTTAATATATTATACACACACACTTTCAATTAAAAATTAAAAACATTTTGTTAGCATTAAGGATTATTTGCAAATTTATTTAATTTTCAATAACAATGCTTAGTGCTTTAAATTATAAAAGATTTTTTTACATTGAATGTCTATGAAAAAAAAATTACAATTTAATGAGAAATTCTCCATATTGACCAGTGTATTTTTAACTAGTATCATAAATACATATGTCTAAATTTAATTTTTCATAAAAACACTTCTAAAGAAAACCATTTTTTGTTAAATATATTTTAAATTGTTTAGTGTTTGACAGATAGTTTATTTGTTTGTCTCTATAGATAGCATTATCTACCTCTTTGACTGTATTAATAGACTAACACAGTAAAAGGAATCAATGTTTGAGTAATAAAAACCCTCAAGGCTTAAAAAAAAAAAAAAAAAAAAAATGTATACAGAAATTGCCATTTTAATGAACATAACTAATTAATTCAATATTAATATTTTAGCTTATTTGCAATCTGTCACTGTTAAATTCAATTTTGTTCAATAAATGTAATTATAATTAAATATTTTTTTTGTTATTCCACAAAAAGTTAATTTTTTTTTTCCTTCTTTTTCTGATATTATGTTATTTTTACTTTCTTCTATCTTTACAAGAAGAAAGTATTGGATTCATGAAAATTTTCTACTTCCGGTTTTCGACGGATTTATACGTTTTAGAAGGTCCTGAACACGTTTTGACTATTTTTAGAAAATGTCTGTCTGTGAGTCTGTCTGTATGTGACAAAAAATTTGTGGGCGCTCTATCTCAAGAACTAATGCTCGAAATTTAATAAAATTTTATATTCAGTTAGACCTTGATATGAATTAGTGCCTATTGGTTTTTGGTGAAAATTGGCCAGCAGGTGGCGCTGCTATACTACGTTTTTCATGATTTTCAAGATTGCCATATCTCAAGAACTAATGCACAGAATTTCCCCAAACTTCAGATTCTGTGACCCTTTGATATACATAGACGCTGATTAAGTTTTGGTGTAAATTGGCCAGCAGGTGGCGCTGCTATGCCACGTTTTTCGTGATTTTCATGATAGCTATATCTCAAGAACTAATGCACGGAATTTCACCAAACTTCAAATTCCGCGATATCTTGAGATACATAACCGCTGATAAGGTTTTGGTGTGAACTGCCCTATAGGTGGCGCTGCTGTGCTACATTTTGCACGATTTTTGCGATAGATATATCTCAAGAACTAATGCAGAGAACTTCATCAAATTTTAGTTTCTTTTACACTAGAATATATTACATAATTAGGCGCTGATTACATTTTGGTATTAACCTTGCAACAGGTGGTGCAGCTATGCTGCATTTTGCACGATTTTTCCGATAGCTATATATCAACAACCAACGCACAGAATTTCATTAAACTTCAGATTTTGTTACAAAATGACATATAACATAATTACACGATGATTACGTTTTGTTATAAATCCTTCAAATGATGGTGCTGCTGTGCTATATTTTACACAGTTCTTTTTAAACTAGCTGTATCTCAAAAACTAATGCACAGAATTTCATCAAACTTCAGATTCTTTTATACCATAACATAATTAGACGCTTTTTTACATTTTGGCATAAATTGTCCAAGATATGGTGTTTCTGTGCTACGTTTTGCAAATTTTTTGTTATAACTATATCTCAAGAACTAATGGATGAAATTCCATCAAATTTCAGATTCTGTTAGGTCTTGACATCAATAGATGCTTATTAGGTTTTAGTATAAATTACCCAACATGTAGCACTACTAAGCTCATTTTCTCAGAATATTAATTAAATTTTGCGTTTTAGGCTTTTCGGATACCAGAATCTCATTAGGCTAGGTCAAATGTTCGAGGAAATTCGATAGTGGGTAACTTTGGTGTCACCACTTTTTTTTTTTATATATATATATATATTAAAGTGTACTTATGAGATAGAAGAAAGTTTCGGGATTGACACATCCAACTAGTTTATTATTCCCATACTTCATTTGTGGAAAAGTAAAACGATATAAGTTAAAATCAATTTGAAAAATATTAATCTTAAAATCTTTTTTAACCAGAGAGGGTTGAAAAGCTGCAATTTTGCATGTTTCAACAAAACTTATAAAATCTTGCACATTTTTTGAATTAACAAAGACAAAAACATCTGACATTTGTACATTTTACCCAAGATCATACCATACAATTGTGAATTTATCTGCCTTAAAAAAATTCACTACAATAAATTATATTGAAACATTAATCAAAATGACAGTTTTTGAAAACTTGTATCTCATGACTAGGAATAGAAAATAGCATATAATTTATGTGTGTTGTGAATTTCCAAGCCTATTCAAATGAAAGAAAAAGCTTTTGTCTTTTTCCATGTTGAAATAAAAATATTAGAAGAATTACATATTATTAATTGAATTACTTATAGAAAGTTTTTTTTTTTTTTTTTTTTTTTTTTTTTTTTTTTTTTTTTTTGAGGGAGGTGGAGGAGGTAAGGTGACTTTTGAAGCTCACATTCTCAAATACACATATGCATACAATGAGATTTTAAACTCTTGTAACAAACATTTTCCAAGAAAATTTTCACAGCTCTGGTAAAAATTATATAATCTTTCATGGTAAAATATTTGTTTAAGGAAGAACCTACTTAAGGCTACAGTGGACTTTCAAAATCGCAAAAAATCATCAAATTGTCGAATTTTCATTTTTAGCATAATAACATTATATGAACTCCCTGCTATTGAACACAAAAAGAATTTTTCAATTTCGACTATTTTTACTGGAGTTAGAAGCATTTTTGTTCAATCAGCTGATTGTGCCACGCCCCTTTGTTTACTTTTTTGCCGATTCACATCCATAAAATTTAGCCTAGTTTTTAGTTTTACCATACAAAATGTTATTATTTTGCACTGAAATTATTAATTTTGTGATTTCGCAAAACAATACTTTAACTGTAACTTTTAACTGTTTCTTTAAGCGTTTGTTTACAATGTATTTAGAGGAAGGACTTGCTTTTTGTCCCCAATCTTTTTAGCATAAATTAAAAAATAATATATTAAAAATATTTAATATATTTAACAAAAATTTGTACAATAAGAGGTATTTATACCATGAATATTTCTAGTAAAATTTGAAAAAATTTCATTGGAAAATACAAAATGTTACTTTTGAGAAGATTTTTTTAAAATTCAGATACTTCACGTCCTTTGCATGAATTACTGTCGAAGCCACATATTTTATGAGAATTTACCCTAAAAACATAAAACACCTACATATAAGCTAGAAATGATATTATATACCTTAATAGCTGAAAATGTGTCAGTAGGAAAATATTAAGCAATTATAACCGCTGTAGTTACTAAAACCTGTTTTTCTCAGAATGAATATTTTCGTCGTTTTCCTGATTTCAAAATGTTCCATGCGAAATTCTTTATACCCAATTTTTCTGATTTTTTGTTTAAAATGATCTTTATGTATGTGTTAACAAATGTTACTAGAAATAAATTTTTTTAGACGCATGTAAATTTTTTAAATTTCAGTTATATGAAATTTTTAATGATTTTTTAACAAAAAATATAAAAGAATTAAGTTAAAATCATTTTTTTAAATGTTTTACAAGTAATATGCTAAAAATGCTTAGTAACATTTATTAACACATACATAGAGAGCATTTTAAACAAAAAATGAGAAAAATTGAGCATAAAGAATTTCACATGGAGTCTTTTGAAATATTGCCATTTTTTGTTAATTTAAAAAAAGAAAAATCTGTATCTCAAAAACTATTGAATATATTTTTTAAAAAAATTGTGAAATAAGAGATATATATATTACGATTATTTCCAGAAATTTTTAAAAAAATTCATTGAAAATTAAAAAAATTAGTTTTGAGAATCCACTGTTGCCTTAAGACAGAAACAGGACCATAAACATCTGAAAATTTGGTACAAATATTTGGTTTCAAAGGAATAAAACCATGAATAAACTGCTTGGTTGGCTTTCTATGCACAAATATGAATTATTTTAAAAGAACTACACTCAACTTTAAAACATGTTTTTTTTTAACCTCTGATAGATCGAAAAGTAAAGACAATAGTGAATAATAAAATTCGTTTATAAATTGGAGTCAAATACAATCATAGCTACTTTTCAACAGTCACATTTCAGACTGAGTCATTGCCAAGCTATTAGTGGTGAGAAGAAATTCGTTGAAATTAAACAACTTAAATTCAGGCTAGAGCAGAGTAAAAAGTGCAGTGTAGGAAGCTATTAATAATAGCTTATTAAAACTTGAAGACAAGTTGAATGTTTAATATTTTTTTTATTTAAAATCATAAAAACACACTTCACTATTAAAATGTCGAAAAACTTAAAAATCATTAAATATTTAAAAGCAAGTTAACTAAGACATGTACTTAAATAATAACAACATGTTCAGAGGTGCCAAGTATTACGATTTGTCCGTAATTATTACGGATATGTAACAAAAGTTATGGCGTTACGGACAAAAAAAAATCGCGAAATTAATCAAAGGATTGCTTGAAAAAACACAAATTTCGATATAGAATCTCGGGAAAAAGCAGAAAACTTTGTGTAAAAATATGCGCATTTCGTCAAAATGTCACAAAAAACATGCAAATTTCGTCAAAAAAATGCGAAAAACGTGCACATTTCGTCAAAAAATTGCAAAAAACGAGCAATTTTTGTCAAAATATCGCATAAAACGCGCTCATTTCGTCAAAATATCGCTTAAAACGCTCTCATTTCGTTTAAATATCGCTTAAAACACGCTCATTTTGTCAAAATATCATGAAAAACGTGCACATTTCGACAAAAGATCACGAAAAAACAAAAAAGCGCATATTTTATCAAAATATCGCTTAAAACGTGCACATTTCTTGAAAATATATCACGAAAAAAGCGCATATTTTGTCAAAAGTAGGGATGCAACGGATACTGATTTTGCCGGATATCGGATACCGGATATCCGGTACTGAATATGTTTTTAGTTATGGTGAATGTTTGTTTATTTCTTTATGCAATGCCATCTCAAATAATAAATTGCAAACATGTTTCACACACCATTGCAACTTTTAAACATATTGGAATATAATTTACAGAAACTATATATCTTTGACTATCAGGGCTTGAAATTCAGGTTTTCCCAGGCAGAGAGAGTTTTCCTCATAACAATTGTAAATGCAGGGGTGTTAAACTATATGAGAAGGAAAAAATAATAATAATAATAATAATAAAACTATTATTTTTTACATGCCATTTAAATATTTAATTTATATCAGCATGACAAAATTCCATTAAAATAATTTAAATCAACAACTCAAGATAATTATCCAAAATGTCTATTTTAATTAAAACAAACGAAAAGAATCAAGCCTTATACATATCATATCTATTTTTCAATTGTCATTCAGTGTTATGAACAATTAATAATTGAGTTGCTAAATGAATATTTTAATTTAGATTTTATTCGATTTTGTGTGGTTTAGAATCTTTTGTAAGTTACATTTTTTTATTTTTATTTTATTTATTTATTTATTTTTTATTTATTTTTTTTGTTTTTGTTTTGTAAAATCTGATAGGCATTCATTTTTAATTTACTTGCAAGAATAATACATTTAGATGATTGTATTGTCAATATCCTGCGGTGATTGCATACCACTTAGTGGAATTATCGTCAATACTGTAATTTCTGACGTTTTAGCTAATTGAATTATGTTCTTCTATGCAATGGAATTTTAAACCCATATGAAATTCTGAAAAGGGCATAATCAGTAGGTTTCTTCTATTCCATGAGAAATGGTTTATTTAAAAAGGTCATGTCCTAATTTCTGTGAACTATGCACATAAACTATTTATTGTTTCTAAATGTGTTTCCTTAAAGTTTGCCTTTTTTTTTTCAATCATTTGGAAAGCGGTTGATGTTATCGGTTGAGAATGGACCTTGTGGTGTCTGCATTTTAATTTGTTTATTATTGGTCCAGGAAATCTATGACATATGTAGTATGTGACTCTTATTACATGAGTCATGTTTTGATCATCATAAAAATAATGTTTTTACTGATTTTCATTAACTGAATGCGATTCACATTTAAACATCTTGCTTTGGACAATGAATGTCCTCATTTTATTTATTTATTTATTTATTTATTTATTTACAAAATTCTTTAAATTTAGAAGAATTTTTATTTGTATAGGAAATAAATGTCATTTTTAATAAAGAAGAAAATAAAAAGTTACAAAATGGGCAGATGCAAATTATCAGACATGGGAAAAAAAAAAAACGAATCCAAACAGAAACATTGTATGAAAGATTATCTTTTAAATGAAAAAAGAAGTATGATTATCAAGCCCATTGATTGATGCGATGATTTCGAAAAATGAAAAAAAATCCAATGCTGAACCATTGATTGTAAAAAAAAACGTTTTTTTTTTTTTTTTTTCCAATGTGCAACACAAGATCTAATCTCATTTTGTTTAATGCTGATTCCAGGCTAATTAGATAGAGCTCAGACTCTAGTGACCATTACTGCCCTTTTAGAAATTTCTTGTTTCAGCAAAAGAGACAAAATAAATTAGAAAAAAAAATTCACAAAATACAGAAATCGGCCATAGAAAAAATATAGCTGATTTTGTCCACTATGGCAAAAATAAATTTTTAAAAATAGTCAATCGGCCTGAAAAAATTTTAAGTTTGAAGGAACTTGAGCAGTGGGAAAATATAGCGAAATTCATCAGTCATTTACAGTAAAATATTGTGAAATTTGTGAGCCTGTCACAAGCAAATATCATGAAAATCATCAGCAGGTAACAGAGAAAAAACACAAATTTTTCAGCTGGACACAGGAAAATAATTATTAATTTCAGCAGAATGTAACTAAAACAAAAAGGGAAATTTTCCAATCAGTCGCAGAATAAAATAGCTAAATTTGTCACATTCAGTTGAGAGAAAAAAAATTGTGAAATTTGGCAATCGGTCTCGAGAAAAAAGTTGTAAAAGTTTGCGAGGCGAGCAAGCGAGAAAATAGTGAGAAAAATTGCAAAGTTTTTCAATCAAATGCAGAAAACAAACCATGAATTTTGTATAATTGCCGTAAGAGAAAACTGTGAGATTTGCCAATTGATAGCGGAAAATATCACAAAAATAGTCAGTCAGTCCTGAGATTTGATCGCCATTTAACAAAAAAAAAAAAAAAAATTCAAAAAGGGATTTTTTTTTTTTTTTTTTTTTGGAAACAGGAATGTCTTGGTCATAAGATATTTTAAGGCATGAATCCAGCCATCCCATGCCAAAGTTCAAGCCCTGTATGTGTATATTAATAATATTGAATAAAAAATGTACTTCAAACATTTAAATATTCTGCTTATTTGTCAATGAAATGCTGATAATGGCTAATAATTACAATGAAATGCTGATAATTGCTAATAATTTGTACAATGAAATGCAGATAATTTATAAAACAAATTTTACACATTTATCAATATGTTTATTTTATAACTGTAAAGTAATTTCACAAAGAAATACATAACTTCCATTTATAATGTAAACAAAAAGGCTTACAAATATACCAGTGGTTGAAGAGTTATTTCCAAACATGGGTTTACTTAATGATTTTTTTCATGTTTTAATTATTTAATACTGTTTTACCTTAAGCTACATTTAATTTTACTTTAAGTTAAATCACTTTCAAATTTATAAGCAAAAAACTTTTAATTTTAAATATTTATAATGAAATCATGAAAATAACTAGTTGGATGCATCAATCCCAAAACTCTCTTCTATTCCATATAGCTGAATGTTTCAAAAAATATTTACAAATACAGTTGAGTCCCTATATAACGAAATCCATCGTTCAGTCAAAAAATTTGTTGAAAAGAAAACGGCAAAAAATTTTGTACTTTATAAGAAAGCATTATGCTTATCCCAAAGGAGTTTTTATGCAGATGCAGTAGAAGATAACACCAGCATAGATGACGTTTAGTAACAATTCTTCATTCAAATGATCTCTCACAACAAAAAATATTCCAAGTCCCCACAAGCAACAAACATAAACTCTAAAAGTAATGAGAGTTAGTTTAGATAGATGAAAACCTGCTGAAAAAAAACAACCTTTTCTGCAATTGCCCCCTCACCCCTTCCTTATTGCTGACTTACTATCCAAACCAAGAAATAAACACCATTTTCAAGACGATAATGGAATAGTTTTATCTTTTAGGATGCTTTGTAATTATTGCAAATCGTTCTAAAAGCAAGCAAATGTTTCACTCTTTTCCAAGAACGCAAGCTCACCTTGGCTAAAACAAAGTCAAGTATAACCGTACTTTTTTTTTTTTTTTTTTTGGGGGGGGGGGGGGTGAATGCCTTTTTTTAGATATAAGGAATAAGGTAGAGGATGCTATGTAGCTATGACTTATAAACGAGAAATCAATGAAAAAAATTTACTCTACAAATAATTTGAAGCATTTTCAGAACATATAAAAGAACATTTTTGAAAAAATTTGTTAAATGGAGATATATATTTCGCTATATGTAGATTATCTTTAATGTAATCATGAAAAAAATTGACCGTTCCTACAAAAAATTCGTTAAATAGAGAAATTCGCTGGATAGAATTTCGTTGTAGACAGAGTCAACTGTATTAATACTACTTCAATATTGTTAGTTCAGTACTATACCAACTTTTATTTTCATCTAGAATTTTTGCTGTAGTCAGTTAATTAGATTAAGAATGAGTTAATCTCGATCATGATATTTATTAAAATCAATATTCTTTTCTCTTCTTCTATACATCAGTTGTTTGCGAATAGCCAAATTTAGAAAGATACGAAGTTCATATCGCTGCACGAACCGCCAATTCTCTGTAAGGATTATGAAAAAGCAAAATTATTTTACAAAAATCATTATTACAGTACCATCTTTGGGCAAACTATTTTCAAATTGAAGGAAGACCAGACAGTCATTCCCAGAAATGTATCCAAAGAAATTTGGTTCAATTCTATGCATAACTTCATACAGTATTTGATGGTAGAACAATGAAAATGGCACAAAAATTGCAATTACAGCACCGGCTTACAGTGAAATGTTTCCATATTGAAGAAGAACCTGTTGGTTACAGTCAAAAATATGCACAGAATATTTGGATCATTCTATGCATAACTTCATACACTTTTTGATAGTATGATGGCGACACTGGGACAGACAGATGTTCTGAATAAACATGTTTTTTGGGGATATTTGATCCTTAAAACACGCAAATTAGTCAAAAAAAATTTATTACAATAATTTCTTCTTTGAAAGATAGAAGAAATTAAAAATAGGTTTGTTTAGTTGTGTAACTTAAAAACCAATTAACCCATTGTTTAAATTAAAAGAAAGAAAGAAAATTAGTAAAATGACAGTTTAATAAACAACTTCAAATTTTATGAAGATAGAAAACCAACGTTTAGAAATGCATGTAAGGTAGCAAACAGCTGTTTCGAATCTATTACCATTCGCTCCCGTAATAGGCATATAAGACTGTGCTTCCCTGTCGCTTTGCTCAGCTTAGCTTTTTCTAGCATGCTGAGTCTTATACTGATGAAGAATCTCGATAGTAGATTCGAAACGGCTGTTTTCTATTCTTTTCATGCTGATGCATATCACATCATAATATCATCAGATTGCAGGCTAAAGTCGTTCGAATAGTATTCAAATTGTCGAAAAGTTCGTATTAATGTGTCAGTTCAAATATTAAATTCAAAACGCAGTGACTCTTACTTGAAGTAATTAAATTAACTTCAGATTAAAAAAAAGACTATATACATATTTATTTACAAAGAATAATAATTATTACTCTCATTGAGAGTTCAATTTTTACCGAACGAGTCGGTTCCAAAAAACATTCTACTACAAAGAATAAAAATCGTCTGACAAAGTAAAAACAAAAGGTTCGTTGCCAACAGCAACGAACAGTAACAAAAATTGGTTTTCGAAACCAAGGAGGCATTCGTAACACACTGCCCCCGGCTGAACACTTAGTTCAGCATCTAAATTAAATACTTTAATAAACATAAGAATATACTTACATACTTTGCATAAGTTTCGGATAACATTCGTAAATACAGGTACAAAAAAAAATAATAAGAAATCTTCTATATAAGAAAAGAAAAGAAAACATGTAAAATAAATGCAAATTAAACAATAATAAAGGTAAATAATAGCATAAAAGAAATGTAACAGTTTTAGAGTTTTTAGTGTCTATTAGTCTATCAAGTCCAATTCTAAGTTATAAAAATTTGCACTGGTCGTTTAAGATCGCAACTTGAAGTCTGTAAAACACATAATCTTATTCTTGAGTCACGACCATAGATGAATTCTTTAACACGAACACACTTCCACATGAGTTTGAGGAACTTTTCATCATGAATCAGCACTATAACCTGAACTTTGAACTGAGGTGACAAATTTATGTTTTTAACTTGAAAAACAGATCTAAGTTCCAAGAGGTATTTGTCTCTTCGCCTTTTCCAAAAGTGGTCAGTAATTCGTCGCTTGTATTTATGATTTTTCGCCAACAGATTCTTGTTAGATTTTTCTTGAGTACAAATTGGAAATCTAGAGAAAGGTAAAGACCTTAATCGCTTAGCAATCAAGAAATGACAGGAAGCTAATTCCTTTATTTGTTTTTCATTATTCTTGACGAGTTCATCAACAAGCGTAATTAATCTCTTCTTTAAAGTCTTCTTTTGTTCAGTTAGCATCTCAATATCAGCATTATTAAAACTTTTGTTTCTTGCTTCTGAAAACTGGTACTTCTTATTTAAAATCTCGAAATTGTGTTCTAATGGTCTAATTTCCTTTTCCTTTTTTATTATTGTTTCTTTTAAATTTTTAACGTTAGTTTCAGTATCTTCACGGGGTCGGGTGTGTTCGGAAACTTTAGTTTCAGCATATTCTTTCGATGACTTCACATTTCTAAGTTCTACCTCATACTCTGATATAGTCATCTTCCTTTCATCAGTTTTTCTGTCTTTTTTCTTAATGACAGCTGACTTACTGAATTCCAAATTTCTTACTTCTTTAGTCAGTCTTCTCTTTCTTCCCTCAAGTGACTTGATCTCTACTTCATGATGATGTATGCCAGTACTTTTTGTAGCTATTTCTTTTTCAACATTCTTCTCGTCTTCTACTTTTCTTCTCAACTGATGAATTTCGAAAATGCATCTACTATGCTCACTTCTAAATTCTTCTTCTTTTTTCTGCATTCGTGACATAGAATTCTTTGAATCATCTCTTTCGTTCTCAGCAGAACTTAATTTATCAACCAGTTCCACTAATGTTGATTTCAATAAGTCAATATCATTTTCTGTAACTTTAATTTGAATAAACGATGCATTTTTCGAGGTTTTCAATTTATGTGGACTTTCACTAAATGATGTCTTAACGCTATTAACAGATCTTTGAGAAGGAGTTCTGTAGAATGGGAGATTAATAGATATAAATCCATTATCTGATTCTAGACCAATAGTTGATCGAAGGAAACAACATATGGAGTAGAGCTTGCTTTCAACATTTCGTTTAGCTTCATCTAACTTTAGGACTCGTGATTCCAAAGCCAGAATATTGTCTTCTTCAAAATTTAGATTAGATCTCAGACTCTGAATTACTTTCGTTGCATACACCATTGATCCTTCTAAACTCAAACGATATTCAGAAAGCATCTGCTCATTGGATAAGGATTCTTGAAGTGATAAATGATCCTGTTCTAGCTGTAATTTTAATTTACGTTCCATCTCAGATAATTTTTGCATGGTATGCATCAGTTCTTTTATCAAAGCTTCAGTAGATGCGCCAGATTCTATAAGTTTTTTCTGTAATGATACAGTTTCATATTTCAATTCATTTTCTTTATCTTCATCTTCATTGCGAAAGACTATCATTTCTGTAATTTCTTGTTCTTTTATTTTCATTTCATTTTTCACTAAGTTTAAATTGCTCTTCAAATTAGATGCTCCTCTTTTCAGTTCTTGATATCTCTCTTCAGTTTGTTTTAAATCATTATTAAATTCCAAAATGGAAGACTGATTCTTACTATTCAAGCTTTCAAGAAAATTGATCTTATGATTTGTTTCATTAATCTGGGTTTTCAGCTTAATAGTTACTCCTTGATTAATTTTCAAATTTTCAAGACTTATTGCACTAATTTCATCTTTAAGTTTTCTTACATTCATCCCAACATCTTCGAGAATTTCAGAAGCTGTTGCTGATAAATAATAAACTTCATTATCAAAATCTGATCCGCAAATTAGATCATCCAGATATAGGAAATTGTCTAGCACATTTTCAAAACTTGGATGTTGATCGCGATATTTTTTAAGATGATGTTTAATCGTGGCAGCCAAAATAAATGGTGAGCATAAAACGCTAAGTGGTACACGAGTAAATCTTAAAATTTTGAAAATGTTGTTAGGATCATTATTTAACCCAGGAAATTTAAGGAAATCGCGGTCTTCTTCTGCTACGGAAATTTGGAGAAAGGCCTTTTCGATATCTGCACAAAATGCAGTATTAAATTTTCTGAAATTAAGAATAATTTCTAATAAATTTGGATTCAAATTAGGGCCACTGTACAGATAATCATTTAATGATTTGTTGTTTTCTTTTGAAGAAGCGTCGAATACTATTCTAACTTTAGTTGTGGATTTATCATTTCGCAAGACAGGGCTATGCGGCATGAAATATCCGCTGTTTATAATTTTATTGGGGGATTCTTCTACTATGTTATTTAATTCCTGTTCAATTACAATTTCTTTATATTTCTGCAATAATTCTTTATTTTTGTGTAATTTTCTATTCAAGTTAAAAAATCTATGTCTAGCATTATTATAATTGCTACCAAAATCGATTTTATCATCTTTCCATAACAATTTAGTTTCATAACGGTGCTCAAGAAAATGCAAATTATCTTCAAATTTTTTAATTAATTCTTTATCTAACTCTGAAATGTTTCCTTCTGTATTAATTCCTAAAGCTTCTAACTCCCACAGTGATTTTAAATCATTTTCAATAGGTTTCATAACCTGAGTCGATAAGACACCAACTTGATTACTATCTTTACTTTTGTTTGAGTTAATTGTCCCACAAAGTGAATGACCAAATAAATTTTCACACACGAATAAGGATTTATTTATTGGATATATTCTACCGTTAATCTGATATATGTAATCTGCACCTAATAAAATTTCAACATTACGATTATCAAAATCTTCCCATCTGTCAAGACGAAATTTAGAAAGTTTTCTCTTTATATTGATTGGAAGGGGAGGAATTTGTATCAAAGAATTAGTTATGATTGGAGTGACTAAAGCTTCCACAACTATACTACGTTTTTTGTCTTTCAAGTGAGTTAGTTTCAACTGAACGACATCATAACATCGTTCTTCAGACTTTTTCGAACCAAAAGTATACACAGTTAAATTTTCATTTCTAATGATTTCAAGTTTTAGTTTAGAAACTAAATTTTCTGTAACGAAGGTACGATGACTAGCAGAGTCAAACAAACAAAGTGCGATTTCGGAATTTTCACCTGCTTCTACCTTTACATGAATAGTTTGCAATATAACTTCCTTATTTAAATTATTTATATTACTATTACAGTGGGATACTGAGGATACAATGCTACTTTTCTGCTCTGATATTTCTGGTTTTTTATTTTGAGAATTGCAAAGTATTGTATTATGAAATGTTTTGCCACAAATTTTACAATTTTCATTTGAAAACTTACAAAAGCTGGAAATGTGAAATTTTCTAAAGCACTTAAAGCATCTTCCCTCCCTTTTCAACTTTTCTCGCATTTCTGGAACGGTCAGCGACTTACAATTTTCTGTATTATGTTCACTTTTATTGCAAAAAATGCAGTTATTCTTAACATTTGTTGTTAATGCTGAAGTTGTTGGAACGCTTCTTTTATAAGTGTTAAAATTTTTCTTATTAGGCTCATATTTATTTTCATGAATTATTTTTTCAAAACCATTCAATTGTATAGTGGCTTCACGAGATTCGATTTCTTCTTTTAAAAAATTTATTAATTCAGTTACATCCCAATCGGTACATTTAGTGCGCTTTCTATTAAATTCCAGAGCAATATCAGATGGAATAATTTTAAGAATAATAGGACATAATAAATGTCCATATGAACCTGATGCTACACCTAACGAATTCAGATTTCTTATTTGAATTTCGCACTCGTCATATAGCTCTCTAAGAGCTTTAATGTTACTTGAATTTCTCACAGGTTTTAAATTAAGTAATTTAGTCATATGACTGTTAATTACAAGGTCGTTACGACCAAAACGACTTGTCAATATCTCTATAGCATGAGAATAATTTTCTTCAGTCAGCGAAAATCCTGCAATAGAATTCGCAGCACTTCCGCCTAAAAGTGACTTTAAATAGGAAAATTTATCAATTGGAGTTAAATGCTCATTATTATCAATTGAGTTCGAAAATTGACTCCAAAATTCAAGCCATAAAGATGGATCACCATAAAACTTAGATATGTTAAGTTTTGGTAGTTTAACTATATTTTGATTCAAAGTTTTTTGACTTTTTAGTAGAGAACTATTCTTACTACTACTATCACTTTCATTATCTGAAGCATCTTGCTTAGTTTCAGAAGTAACTGTATTATCATTTATAAATTTGGAAATTTTAAATTTCCATTCAATTATATTTTCATTATATGTTTCGGACTTTTCAATTTCCTTTTCAAATTCAGCATCAGGAACCAATGGTTCTATCTCAGAGTTTAACGATTTTAACGTTTTCAATTTATCATTTAACTGCTGCATTAAAATATTTAACTGCGTTTTCTTATTTTCGATTTCTAAAGTTTGTGTATCATCTAATAAATCTTTAACCTTATCAAATATTTTCGTAACTTGAGTACGAATAACTGCTCTTTTTTTCTTTAACAGTTCAAGATCCATAGTAAAACCAATCTATTTTATTCAAATAATAAATATTTCATTTCAAATAATTTATTTCAAATAATTAAATTTGAGGTACTTACCTCATTCTTTCGTTTTCAGATCATTCAGACATCAAGTATTTCATCATACATCCTGTCGCGTTGACGCCAAAAATGATGCATATCACATCATAATATCATCAGATTGCAGGCTAAAGTCGTTCGAATAGTATTCAAATTGTCGAAAAGTTCGTATTAATGTGTCAGTTCAAATATTAAATTCAAAACGCAGTGACTCTTACTTGAAGTAATTAAATTAACTTCAGATTAAAAAAAAGACTATATACATATTTATTTACAAAGAATAATAATTATTACTCTCATTGAGAGTTCAATTTTTACCGAACGAGTCGGTTCCAAAAAACATTCTACTACAAAGAATAAAAATCGTCTGACAAAGTAAAAACAAAAGGTTCGTTGCCAACAGCAACGAACAGTAACAAAAATTGGTTTTCGAAACCAAGGAGGCATTCGTAACACATGCATTATTTGTGCATTTCTCAATGTTGGTTTTTTATCTTTATACATTTTTGCACAAAAGCTTCATTTACTATTTTGACTTCAAATTTTTTTTTACAATCTGAAAAAAAAATACAATTTTCTAAAAGATGTAAACGTAAACTTTTAAATTTGTTACAGAGTTTAAATATAAATAATTGGAAAGATGGCAATTCTTTAAACTTTTGAGAATTACCTTTTATTTATCGATAGGGAACTTATAATAATATTTCATCTTTTGCTTTTATAAACAAAAGTTTTTCGCATTGTTTGGGGTCAAACGATTACTGTTATTAATATATATTTGGTTTGTTGCATTCTGCTGGATATCTGATAAAGAAGTCGGATATCCGGTGATTGTGATTCGGATTTTTTTTTTTTTTTTTTTTATCCGATGATATTTTGGATATTGAAAAATCAGCCGGATATGCCGGGTATCGGATATTGGCCGGATATCCGTTGCATCCCTAGTCAAAAGATCGCAAAAAACGCGCATATTTCGTCTAAAGTTCGCGAAAACGCTTATTTCGTCAAAATATCGTGAAAAATGCGCTCATTTCGTCAAAATATCGTGAAAAACGTGCACATTTTGACAAAATATCACGAAAAAAGTGCACATTTCTACAAAAGATAGCGAAAAACGCTCACATTTCGTCACAAAAAGCACTTAAAACGTGCACATTTCATCAAAAAATAGCTTTAAATGCGCCAATTTTGGCAAAAATTGCGAAAAACGAGCAATTTTTGTCAAAATATCACATAAAACGCTCTCATTTCATTTAAATATCACTTAAAACGCGCTCATTTTGTCAAAATATCACGAAAAACGTGCACATTTCGACAAAAGATCACGAAAAAAGTGCATATTTCATCAAAATATCGCTTAAAACGTGCACATTTCATGAAAATATCGCGGAAAAAGCGCATATTTCATCAAAAGATCGCGAAAAATGCTCATATTTCGTGTAAAGCTCACGAAAAACGCGCTCATTTCATCAAAATATTGCGAAGAATGCACTCATTTCGTCAAATTACCACTAAAAAATGCCCACATTTTGACAAAATATCACGAAAAAAGCACACATTTCGACAGAAGATAGCGAAAAACGCTCACATTTCGTTAAAAAACTGCTTAAAACGCACACATTTCATAAAAAAAATCGCTTGAAACGTGCCAATTTTATCAAAAATCTCGAAAAATGCAGCCATTTCGTCAAAAAATCGCGAAAAATGAGCTATTTTCGTCAAAATATCGCAAAAAACGCGCACATTTCATCTAAAGCAGGCATGAAAGAGTTCCTCCTTTTTTGAAGTGATTTTGGTCTTTCTCTTGATTGATGCAAAAATGGAAAGAAAATCTTAAAAGGATAATTTGGGACGGGGTAGAAAATTTTGCAATTGGACATTTAGTTACTCCAAACACTCAGTTTTTTCTTGAATTGTTGTGTAAATGAGACATAAAGTGAAAGGCGAGCTTCTACATATAAGCATCTGAGAAACATCTAATGAAGTTGTTCTAAATGTCTTTCAAGAATGAAATCTTTAGACTTTAAAAACTGGAAGTATAAAGAAATTTTCTTTTTGGAATTTAATATTTTGTACTAATTATACAACATTTTTGAGTAATTTCTGCAATTCTTATTTTTGAAGCAAAGATCAATTTAGCAGGGAGACTGTTTTCTTTCTTTGGGGGGGGGGGGGGATGGGTGATTTAACTGCTAAATTATTCAGAATATTTGTTTTGGAAGATTAATGACTGTACTTCACATAACTTGATCACATATATTTGGTTTTACACTTTAGCATTATTAATACTTTCTAAGCTAAAAAAATATAGCACCTTGCATGCAGTTACATTTAATTTTATTCTATAAGTAGACACTTAAATTAGAAGAGTTTAGCACCATTGTATAAAAGGAAAAGTTTTCCACCTTTTATCTTATTTCCCACTTTCATGCCTGCTAAAGATCGCGAAAAATGTGCACATTTCATCTAAAGATTGCGAAAAACATGCACATTTCATCAATAGATCGTTAAATATCGCTTAAAACGCACTCATTTTGTCAAAATATCACGAAAAACGTGCACATTTTGACAAAAGATCACGAAAAAAGTGCATATTTCGTGAAAATATCGCTTAAAACGTGCACATTTCATGAAAATATTGCGAAAAAAGCGCATATTTCGTCAAAAGATCGCGAAAAACGCGCTCATTTCATCAAAATATTGCGAAAAACGCGCTCATTTCGTCAAATTACCACTAAAAAATGCCCACATTTTGACAAAATATCATGAAAAAAGCACACATTTCGACAGAAGATAGCGAAAAACGCTCACATTTCGTTAAAAAACTGCTTAAAACGCACACATTTCATCAAAAAAATCGCTTGAAACGCGCCAATTTTATCAAAAATCTCGAAAAATGCGGCCATTTCGTCAAAAAATCGCAAAAAATGAGCTATTTTCGTCAAAATATCGCAAAAAACGCGCACATTTCGTCTAAAGCAGGCATGAAAGAGTTCCTCCTTTTTTGAAGTGATTTTGGTCTTTCTCTCGATTGATGCAAAAATGCAAAGAAAATCTTAAAAGGATAATTTGGGGCGGGGTAGAAAATTTTGCAATTGGACATTTAGTTACTCCAAACACTCAGTTTTTTCTTGAATTGTTGTGTAAATGAGACATAAAGTGAAAGGCGAGCTTCTACATATAAGCATCTGAGAAACATCTAATGAAGTTGTTCTAAATGTCTTTCAAGAATGAAATCTTTAGACTTTAAAAACTGGAAGTATAAAGAAATTTTCTTTTTAGAATTTAATATTTTGTACTAATTATACAACATTTTTGAGTAATTTCTGCAATTCTTATTTTTGAAGCAAAGATCAATTTAGCAGGGAGACTGTTTTCTTTCTTTGGGGGGGGGGGGGGGGGGAGATGGGTGATTTAACTGCTAAATTATTCAGAATATTTGTTTTGGAAGATTAATGACTGTACTTCACATAACTTGATCACATATATTTGGTTTTACACTTTAGCATTATTAATACTTTCTAAGCTAAAAAAATATAGCACCTTGCATGCAGTTACATTTAATTTTATTCTATAAGTAGACACTTAAATTAGAAGAGTTTAGCACCATTGTATAAAAGGAAAAGTTTTCCACCTTTTATCTTATTTCCCACTTTCATGCCTGCTAAAGATCGAGAAAAATGTGCACATTTCATCTAAAGATTGCGAAAAACATGCACATTTCGTCAATAGATCGTGAAAAATGCGCACATTTTGTCCAAACATCGCAAAAAAACTCGCAAACTTCGCCAAGAAATCAAGGAAAAAAAAAAAAAGAATTTTGAAAATTTACCTCCTCCACCCACCCACCCGCCCTTCTCCGAACTCTGGATACTGATAACTTTTATTGAAACTTGGCACCTCTGCATGTTGCTTAGATAGTGAAAAATTACATAATTTCTGATATATCATAACCACCGAACAAAACATTTAATTTTTAAACATAATAGATACATCAAGTTAACCAGAGGTGCCAAGTATTACGATTTGTCCGTAATTATTACGGATTTGCAACAAAAATTACGGTGTTACGGGCATCGAATAGAAATTACGGATAAAAAAAAATCACGAATTTCATCAAAGGATCGCTTGAAAAACCGCAAATTTCGATGTAGGATCTCGCGAAAAACAGAAAAGATTGTGTAAAATTACGCGTATTTCGTCAAAATGACGCGAAAAATGCACACATTTCGTCAAAAGATTCCGAAAAATGCGCTCATTTTGTCAAAAAATCGCGAAAAACGCTCTCATTTCGTCAAAAATTCGGTTAAAACGCGCTCGTTTCGTCTAAAAACGCAAAAAACCTGCAAATTTTGTCAAAAATTCTCTTAAAACGAGCACATTTCGACGAAAAATCGTGAAACACGTGCACATTTCGTTCAAAAATCACGAAAAACGCACAAATTTCGTTTAATAGTCACGGAAAACGCACAAATTTCGTTCAAAAATCACGGAAAACGCACAAATTTCGTTCAAAAATCGCAGAAAACGCACAAATTTCGTTCAGAAATCGCGAAACACGTACACATTTCGTCAAAAGGTCGCAGAAAAAACGCACACATTTCGTCAAAAGATCGCAGAAAAAACGCACATTTCGTCCAAAAATCACGAAAAACGCACGCATTTCGTCCAAAAATCGCAAAAAATGTGAAAATTTCGTCCAAACATCGCAAAAAATTTCACCAAGAGATCGCAGAAAAATGGAAGAATTAACTTTTGAAAAATTTCCCCCCCCCCCTCCACCCACCCTTCTCTGAACTCTGGTTACTGATAACTTTTATTGAAACTTGGCACCTCTGAGTTAACCCATAACATCACACATTTGTCAAAAGACATTGCAAGCGAGATACTGAAAAAAGGTTTCAGCATTCAGTCGTACAGGAAAATTTTGTAGAATGCTACGTGGCTGACTAAAAGAGCAGAGAAACTCTCAATTTGTGGATGCAGATGATTTTTAGTCGTAGCTTGGTACGAAGTATTGGCAGAAGGAATAAAAATACATTAAGGCACTCTTAACTTGAGAAAAATATGCACGCTTGCCTGTCAAATGGCAGGGAAGGATACTCTTTTCACACAACATTACAGACAACTCAGTGCTTAATTTTCAAATTAAAAAAGTATATGCATGCAGCCTATAAGAAAATTCAACTAACAAAAAAACTTTGATGCAAATATCTTAAATCTAAGGCTTTTAAAATTGAATTTTATGATTACTGTTTTTTTTTTTTTTTTTTTTTTTTTCTTTTTGACCAACTATACACTATGCAAACATGCAGATAGATATACATAAAATGAACTTAAAAATCAATAATCACACATTCTTAAATTTGAAAAAAAAATTAACAGTACAAATTCTTACACAATTTTAAATATCAACAAAATTAAAAGCCTGAATTTTTTTCTAAAGAAATGTACTATGATTTATTAGTATTAGACATATAAAATAAAATAATAATATAATAAAAATAAAGCTAACATACTCATTAACTGTTCATCCCGTAATCTCCGTCTTAATTGAACATAATTTGCATTATAAGAATCTGTGATGAGCAAGGATGGACGAGTGATAGTTTCTAGAACACATCCATTTAAATGTCTTTCTTTTTTATGATTAAAATCAACTGCATAAATTATATCTTCTTCACCATCTTTTACAATTTTCCAGATTGCACCACCAATCATATGACCACCAGGTAAAGGTGTTATTGATATGCCTTGACCTTTACCTAGGTATTAAAAGAAATATAAATATACAATGTATAATATTTTCAAATGAAAGATAATATAACTTATAAACAAATTTTCTTTTCAGAATGTCCCTCTCCTCTATTAAAATCATTGATTATGTTTACATTACTGAAGTTTAAGAAAAAATTGTCGAATATTTCTTTAATTGTTTGACAAAGTATCTAAAATTGAAAGCATTCAATAACTTTTAGCCATATAATCACTGGTGCACATGTAATTTAAAAAATACGGAGATTATACTCTGTAAGCAGAGGGTATACGCTCAAGACAAAGCGACCTTAGAATGACATACTATAGCTTTCTTGAGAAACAAACCCTGTTCCTTATAAAGTATACAGCGTATATCCCTGTATACCTCTCCACTAAATCCCTGCATATAATGTATTTACTGTATTTTCGGGTGTATAGTCCGCGGCTTATACAAGAAAAAAACCTTCCAAAAAGCCTCTGCGGCTTATACACGGTGCAGGTTATACAAAGATTTTTTTTTAAAAATTGGAAATCGTGATATTTTTTCTACAATTTTTAAACCTTAAAAAATACATCAAAATTTGTAATTTTTTTTTGCTATGCCTTGAAATTTAGAGAGTTCTCCCATGTTTGTAAAGGCTTTTTTAACTGCTTAAATAGTTATTTCTGGATTTGGAAGCACTGTCGCAACTATCGCCAAGTATTGCACTGATAGATGTATAATAGCCATTGTGTTTGTGGAGTATAAATTCCAAAATTCGGAACCCTTCCAATCTCAACAATTCTGAATTTAAGATCATTTTTAGTTTATTTTTCAAAAAAAATAATCTACTGACCCTGTTGCAAAGAACAAAAGAAAGTGTGCAATTTATATCATTTCGGAACGATTCAGAGCAGTCGTTCTTTTTCGAAATGATTCCGAGGAATCGTTCCTCTACAGAGTCGTTTCATTTCGAAAGGAGTTCAAGGAATCGAACTTTTATAGAGTCGTTTCGTTTCAGGTAGAGTCCGAGGAATCGTTCCTTTTCGGAGTTGGTACCTTACCCTGTTGCAAAGAATAAAAAAAAGTGCGTGATTTATGTTATTTCGGAACGATTCAGAGCAGCCAGTCTTTTTCAAAACGATTCCGAGGAATCGTTCCTTTACAGAGTCGTTCCATTTCGGAACGAGTTCTAGGAATCGAACTTTTCCGGAGTCGTTTCATTTCAGATAGAGTCCGAGGAATCGTTCCTTTTCGGAGTTGGTGCATTTTGGATCGATTCCGAGGATTAGATTCTTTTGGGAACCAATGACCTAAGATACGTATACATTTTATGTCTGAAATTTTGAATTTATCACCAATTTTTGTTTTAATTTTCGGAAATTTTTTTTAAAAATATCACGCTTCTTTGAAAAAAATGCGCATAAACGCCGCATCGCTTGAAATTTTATCTTAAAACACGTAAACACTGCAGCGTTTCTTCCGTACTGATAATCTTAATTTTTTAGCCCAATTAAGCCCAATTACTGTAGATATTATGCATCACGAAAAAATTTGGTAAATTTGTGTTAAAAATTATGACTAATGGCTTCTAATTTCGAACCCTGGTCGAAATATACGTTCGTAAATGGTGTATAGCCTGCAGACTATACACCGATGCATCTCCGCAGTTATACACGAACTTTTTTACTGCACTGCTCAATTTAGGGGTGCGGGTTATACACCCGAAAATATGGTACTTGAAATTTTAGAGATATAAATTTTGAATGAGCTACATAAATCCAAATTAACGGAAGTAGTCTTTTTGGCCATTTTATTTAATTTTTTTTTTCTTTTTAACAATATTGTATATATATTATATATAAATACATTTTCCCATATGAATATTCAAAAGAATATATCAATAAAAATCAAATGCAAGCCAATTTTAATGATAACCATTTTAACTTAATACAGAAAATATTTAATCACTCACCTTTTAAACTGATCGTTTGGCTGTATTTTAGCTGAATGATTTTGTCGAATGCAGCATCAACATCATCTAATGTGAATAAATCAAAATCCTCTGTATTATGCCGAGACTAAAAAAAAAAACAAAATTACAATTACAACAAAATAGTTGCTACAAAGAGCTATTAAAATTATAATGGATATAAGTCACATAACATTAACGCAAAAATATTAGGTACTTTTCTGGAAACTTTTTTTAAATTAAAAGTTGCAATTTAACTGTTTTTTGCAGTTTTTATTTTTTTCAGAAATATTTTTGAAATTATCAATAGTTAATATACAACAAATGTTTCAAATATTTTTTTTTTTTTTTTTCCCCTGAAACAAAATTTTCTGAACACTTGAAAATTTAAAAAAAGATTAAAAATAAGTATGCGAACAGGATTATAAATGTTCGACAGAAGATTATTAATAATTAGACCATCAAAGTTTTTCCACAGGAACAAAACTATATGGTGAAAAGGCATGAATCTAGTCCCCCTTCCCCCCGACTTGACTTTTAAGAATAAGTTTAGAAAGAGAAATTTTAATCCATCCTTTTAATTTTTATTATAAACATAAAACAATTTTTAGGAAGTATATTAATTTTGAGATTTTTAAGTTAATATTTTAATTGAACTATTGCAATCATTTGATTTTATATACTCTAGAGGGTTGACAAGTTTCTTCGGAAATTAAAAAAAAAAAAACACAGAAAAAAAACCATGTAAAAAACCAGCCAGAAGAAATAGGTTTTTTCCGTAGTGGAAGAAATAGAAGAAACTTACTTTTTATAAATTTACCATATAACTTAAAGCTTTGTAAGATCCAATAAATGCTTTCTTGCCCCAGTGGCAAAACTATCTGCAAATGTCTGTAACGCTTATAATATTTTCAAAAATAGTCTGCAAGATGCAACGTATTATATTAATATATTCTTTGTACAATTGTAGTGCTAATTAATTATGGCAACATATATGTGTATACTATTTATATAATTTACAAAAAAAGAAAAGAAAAAAAAATGAAACAGAAAAATCCACTTTTTGCAATATATATATATATATATATATATCGTGCCTCAGATAAAATTTGCCATTTTTACGATTTTTTGACGAAATGGTCATTTTTTTCCGTGATCTTTTAACCGTGGGGAAATGTTTGCTTTTTTGGAATTTTTTTGAGAAAATTTTTGCAATCTTTTTGCAAAATCTGCTTTTTTGTTGGATTTTTTGACGAAATCTGTCATTTATTTGGATTTTTTTTTCTTATGACGATATTTGTTGCTTTTTCGCAATCTTTTTTTTTTTGTGGGATTTTTACAAAATTTGCCTTTTAGCAAAATTTTATTTTGTGATTTTTTGACGAAATTTGCTGGGTTTTTTTCGTGATCTTTTGATGAAATCTGCTTTTTTTGTGGGATTTTGCTTGACAAAATTTGTTGTTTTTTCACAATCTTTTGATGAAATCTGTCTTTTTTTTAACCAAAAATTTTTTTAAATGAAATTTGCCTTTGGCAATCTTATGGGAAATTTTATTGTTATGGTTTATTTATTTACTTTTTTTTGATGGAATTCGCCGTTTTTTCACAATTTTTTGATGAAATCTGCTCTTTTTTTGACAAAATTTGCTGGTTTTTTTACAATCTTTTTATGAAATCTGTCTTTTTTTTGTGGAAATTTGCCTTTTTAATTGGTCTTTTAACGAAATTTGATGTTTTTAGCAATGTTATAATGAACTTGTCGATTCTTTCCATGATCATTTGAAGAAATTTGGACTTTTTAAATTTTTTGACAAAATCTGCTTTTTTTTTTTTTACAAAATTTGCTATTTTTTCACAAATTTTTTGATGGAATCTGTCTTTTTTGTGGAAATTTGCCTTTTTAAATGGTCTTTTAACGAAATTTGATGTTTTTAGTGATGTTATAATGAACTTGTTGATTCTTCCCATGATCATTTGAAGAAATTTTGACCTTTTTTCAGGATTTTTTGACAAAATTTGCCTTTTTAGCAACATTTTAAAGAAATTAGTCTTTTTTTCATGATTTTCAAAAGAAATTTGCTGTTTTTTTGCAATGGTTTGATGATATTTGCGTTATTCCTCACGACCTTTGGAGGAAATTCGGGCTTATTCCGTGATATTTTTTACAAAATTACACAGACCATGGGACGCATAAGAGCTTTTTACTGATTTTTTAGTGCACTTTGCGCGCTATAGTGTCCTTAACAAGGGCGGCGCCAGAGGGGGGGCCGTGGGGGCATATGCCCCCCCGTCGGGCATACCTGTCCCCCCCCCATCGGGGTCAAAATTCAATTTCGTCGGGGAAAATATGTTGACTTTTGAATTTCAGCCCATTCAAGTTGGGTCGAAATATGGAGCTTTTTTTTATTTTTTTTGAAAGTCGGATTGACTAAACTAATTCTTTTTTGTACATCGGTTTCTGACTGAAGTTTGATTCTTGCAATTTGAGTTTAGATAAACCCGAATTGTCGAAAAAAAAATCTGAATTTTTAAAATAAAAATCTACATGGATGACAGCATAGGATGATGCATGAATGACTCAATGCATGTTTATTTTTCAACTAAAAGATAAAATTTACACTAAAAATCAATTTTATACTTTTTTTTAACTACATTAAATTTTTGGATCAGTTTTCGCTTATTTTGGATTTACGATCGGCTTGGTAATGAAGAATTTTTAGTTCAGTTAAAATACGAAAACGAAAATTATTTTGTCGGGGTTGTCTTGGATAACAAGTAGCATGCTTCATCGTGTGAGGCAAACTGCACCTGACATGACTCGCAGTCTGGACCGGATCGGGTTGAGCCTAAATTTTTGTCGTTGAGTGTCGGATTAAAGTCGGATTAACTTTGTTTCAGGTTCGGGTTGGATGTTGATACTTATGGTTCTTGATTCGAGAAGAATTGATCTCTCAAAAGAATTTACAAAACTTATTTTAAGATGAAAAACTGTATTTGAATGTCAATGAATTTATGTATACTGATTTTTTTTACTTAAAATCTGAAATTGTTACTGAATATACATTTGTAAACATATTCTTACATAACTGCATTACAGCATGGATATATTTTTTCATCAGCTACAATTAGAGTTTGGTTGGGTTGAAATATTTCGGGTTCAGGTCGAAATGTAAAGATGTCTAGCTTAAATCGGGTTTCAGGTAGAAACCCGATCCTGCATCTCCTCGGAAAATTAACTCGACTGGTGGTTTTAGTCGGACCTGGCTAAAGTTAATTTTTTTTCGGAAAGTTTAGAATTGACTTCTATTTTTCGAGTCGGGTAATTTTAATTGTTTTAGCGTATGGGTCGATTCTATCAGATTCCTCAAAAGTATCCCCAAAATATATTTTAAAATGAAAAATTACATTATTTGAATGTCAATGAATGAATATACAGATATATCGATTTTTCTACATAAAAAATATAATTGATACTAGACTACTTTTCCATTATTGCTTTACAAGATGGAATTTTGTTTTTTCATACTGAGTTGGGATTGCGTTCGGAACGAATACTATTGATTTTAGAAGTTTTGTCAAGTTCAGGTTATCTATTTTTTAAAAACTGGTTCAGGTTGAATGGATATATAATTAATTAGCTCAGGTCAGGTATAACCCATTCCGTGGAGTATTCCGTGCTCGGTAAACAATCCGTGAATTGAACTATCCCCCCTCCATTGATTAGATTCCGTAAAAACAGAAAAAATTGCATTTTAATTTTACCATTTTTACTCCACCTCCCGCAAAAAATACAGAAAAAACACCAAATACCTGAAATACTCACACCTAAACAGCATGTTCGTCAAATTACATGGGTATTCTGGCATCTGTGTTGCTTAGTTCTATTCGTGTTAGAAAAGGAATTTAAATCCCTTTTATCTATAAATATGTAAAAATGAGAAATCTAAGATCAAAATTTAAAAAAAAAATCTTATGTCAGAAGGCAGAAATTAATTAAAATAATAGAAAAGATGAAAATCAAAGGAATGCTTCGGCAATGTGGAGCGGGAAATTTTGGTCCTCGCAGACCTCTAACCCGCAGCTAGATCTCATGCATAACCCGCAGTTTGAATCAGCGATATATTTATAATTGCAGATCGCTTTTCGCTGATATTAAAATAATTCACTTTTAGATTCCCAACTATTTTACAATTTTTCACTTCATTTACATTTCTCTTGGAAATTTTGTGTTAAAGTTTTTGTTTCAGATTTAAATTCTGATCTTATCAAAATTTGGAACATCACACTTTGTGCATTTGATCAACATACACTCTAAAACAAAATGGAAATTGAAGATATTTTCCCCCATTGTTTTTATTATTATTTCTATAGCTAAAAAAGTCTGCTTTAATTTGAACATTTTTTCGTAAATAAAGAAAATTAATCAACTTAATGCTAAAACTACCTGAAATCCTCCAATATCACCAGATGCATTTTTTTAATTAAAGGACTGTTTAATTAACTGTGCAACAACGCTGTGTACTAGGATTTTCTATTATAAACTGATTTCTTACTTGCCTCTATTTTCTCTCAAAATATGAAAAATTCATGAATCAAATCTCAATTTTTTAAAAAATTCTACGATCAAAAGACAGAAAATTCTTCAAGTAATAGAAAAATCCGTTCCAACCACACGTGCGTTCCAGCAAATTACTGCCTGTATGTTTTATTTTTTGCGAAATGTTTTTTGAGAGTTTATAAAATAATTATATTTTCTCAAAAATGACTAAATTAGAAAATGATGAAAAAAGTAAAACGCGGTACTTATAAACTCTTAAAATTTATATATTTCAAAAATTCTAGTTCGATTAATTACTTTCACATTAATTTCAAGGAAATTAGTATTTAGTACAACAACGTGTTCAGATTTAACGAAAAAGGATCTGAAAGAAATTTCAATTTTATACAGATTTTGTTCTAGCCAAGTATGTTGTTTCTTTATACTTGTATTCTTATTTAGATTTCAATCTAACGATGTTTAAACTGCAAAGAACAGCTGCAGTTCACCAAAAGGAAATACATGACTATCTGTTTTGAGTAGTTTTCAAATTCTGTTCTGCAAGTTAATATAAAACAAACTTTTCGACTGCTGGAATGATAAAGAGATCGATGAATATGTTGTTTAGCTTCAGCAAACGTATTCTTGCTGATTGGTTGTAAAAAGAACCTTTATACATCTCAATGTTGTTGTGGGAATTACTAGAAAAACATCTGCTCTGATAGTCTTGAAGGATATTTCAGAGTTACATGAGGTGCAGTTCCCTATTATCGACATTTGTCCATTGACCACAGATAAAGGAGTTAATTCTTTTTCCTAATCTAGTATTTTTATTTAAAAATATCGAAATCGTCTATTTAATGCTTTTTTTTTTTTTTTTTTACAAAAATTATATAATTAATAATACAGTAACCATAAGAACAATGCTACAATGACCTTTTAAAGAACGAATCTGACTATAAAACAATGAAATTTATGACTTTGCAAATTTTGCATTTGAATTATTATTTCTACTAATTATAAATACTTTATGAGTTCAATCTTTTTACGAATGTGTGAACTATACTTTCTGCAGTACATAAAAAGTTTCAAGTCTTTCATACTAGTAAGTTCAAATGATTTCTTATTTCTTTGCGTTTGTATGTAATTTGATATTTTTACCCGAGTGCTTTAATTTTAAAACTTCTTTATACGCAGAATTCGTAATTTTTTTTAACTTTTTGAAGAAATTATGTAAGTTTTTCATTTGTATTTTTGCATTCAGTAATACATACAGTAGAGCACCCATTATTACGCCTCATATATTACGTACGACATGGATTAAACATTAATATTCCTGCGCCCAACATAAACAAGGTTTAAATGCAATTTCAGTTTTACAATTTTCGGAACTGCGAATTTTTAAACTTCTAAATATCGCACATTTTAAATTTTTACACAGTGACATAGAGAAAAAAATGCTCTTTTAAATGAAATTTGTTTGCAAACTTTACCACAATTTGTTTTCAAATTATTAATATTTTAAAAGTTTTTATTACATTTTTTGTCATCGTGTCAACAGAAGTATTCCATTTTTGGACATTAAATATGGACCAATCACAAAACGAATAAAATAAAATAAGTTCCGGAATTCAATCAATAAAAAGATCAGAACTCTTCGTGTAAAACAGTTTATAACAATATCAAAGTAAAAATTCATGTTTTGTAGAAATAGAGTCAAGTCGGGTCGAGATTGTAACTTTTTTTTTTTTTTTGGGGGGGGGGGAGGGGAGGGGGAAGGGGCTAATATATATAATACTTGCTAGACCATATAAGCAGGACAACTTTTTAAATTTTACGCAGACCGGAACATTAATTTATTTTGTACGAACTGGGTCCTTGAAATTTTTGCCCACGCAATTTTTAGTACCTGCTCCAGCACGCGGGGACCTCTGATCTCTGATATATGTTATGAACTTTTACCCCCCTCCAGCGATCTTCGGACAAAATCGGCGTTTTCCCGCCATCTTCAGACGAAGTCAGCAATATTTTAGCAAAATCGGGGATTTATTGCGATCTTTTGCCAAAATCGGCGGATTTTCCGCGATCTTTTGACGAAATCGGCGTTTTTCCATTTTTTAAGGGAAATCGGCGTTTTTTCGACGATCTTTAGACAAAATTTGCTTTTTTACGCGATTTTTTCTCGAAAACAGCGTTTTATTCCTGCGATCTTTTGAAGAAAGCGGCGTTTATCCCGTGATCTTTTGATGAAATAGGCGTATTTTTTCAAATATTCTTTTGACAAAATATTTTTAAGTGATCTTTTATCGAAAACGGCGTTTTTCCCCGCGATCTTTTAACGAAATCGGCGTTATATCCGCAATCTTTAGACGAAATTGGTGTTTTCCAGCCGTCTTCAGAAGAAATTAGCGTTTTATCTGCGATATTTGGTGAAATTGCCGTTTTTTCCGCGATCCGCACAGGAAAATCGCGTTTTTCATCGATCTTTTGACAAAGTTCGTTTACAAAAACATTGACGAAATCGTCATTTTTCCACGAAATATTGACGAAATGTATGCTATTTCGGCGATCTTATCACGAAATTTGCATTTCTACGCAATTGCTTTTTCCGCGCGCAAAACCGTACAAGTTGGCAACTATGTGGAACTGATAACCCAATTTCAAATTTTCGGAAGAGGATGCCTTAAATTTTCGGAAATTTCGGAATTTTCGGACGAGAATCACCCCTGAATAAAACATAATTAATTCATCAATGACACAGGAAGATTTTCTAATTATACGAATTTCATTTAATTAAAAAATATTTTAGTTTTAAGCATACACTTATGGATTTTTCTTCTATAATGATTTTTCTAAATGATTATTTGTTATTCTAGAACTTTTTCAAAGAATATTTGAAACACTAATGCAGTTGAAACTAAAAATTTTCTATAAGATGATTGATAATTTTAAACAATGAAGTTCATTGCAGTAGACTCATTAGAGCTGATACAATTTAATTTTGAAAATTTCAGCAGGAAGAAACGAGATTTTTGGAATACTGAGAGTTTCAGTCAAGCCGAATTTTCAGCCAAGTTTTTGTTAAAACTCTGATTTTATTTTTGATATTTTGATATGATTATATATTTATTTCTGATATTACTGATATCAGACTGTAATTATTGGAATAGCGAGATATGATCGAGTGGATCAAGAAGTAAGTTATTCCTTGTAAATGTGCATTTCTGTGTCTTCTTAATATATTTGTTTCGTTCTAGTAGTTTTGTTTCGTCTCCGATTATGGCACAAAATCATGGTGATTTTATCTGTGTGGGACAGACTGTAATTATTGAAATAGCTGGCAACAAATTACCTTCAATATGCATTTCATCAAGTTTATTTCATTATCACCATAATGATTTGAAAGACATAGTGCACCCAAGTACAAGGTACAACAGCATAATTTAACAAAATTTTGGATGGACAGAATTCCTACGTATGATCCCAAACACTCAGAAAAAAAATTAGAGGAACTATTTGAAAAATAGAGAATGTTAAAGAAGAACAATGTAAGTAAAACACCCAATCAGAAAGCGAAAGAGCATGTATTTTCTTCAAAACTGGATAACTGATTTGATATTACTCATACTGATAGCATAGCCAAAATAGTTGAAGATAGAAATTTCTTGTTAATGCAGCAAACAGATAGCAGATGAGGATCAATGATCAGTGGTAACATAAATCAGTTCTGGAAAGCATTGATTGCTGATTAAAAAAAAAAAAAACAAAAAATCTTGCAAAAAAAGATTAGAGAAAATGAAATGTTCACAGGAGAAATAAATGGCAGTTTCAATATTTAAATATTCTATAAATAGCTCAAAAAAAGAAGATAGAAAGGAAACTGAAGAACACAATCACAAAATAAAACTGTTTGAGGGTGTAGCACAGGCATGTCAAACACGTACTTCTCTGTGGCCCGCCAACCTTTGGCATTTTCGTATGTTTGATTCAATTCTTAGTTGATGCAGAAAATATACTTTGCATTGCATATATTGCAGCGCTGCAAAATTGGAGAATGATTTTATTCAAAATATCTACCATTATTTCAGAATATTAATCTTCATTACATTTAATGACAGATATTGACATACAATTTAATGATCCACAATTAAATAAGTTTAAATTTTTAAATTAATGGTTGTTATTTTGGATGAAATTTTTTTACAGTTTGGCATAGGAGATGCAAACAACACCGATTCAACAAGACTGTGACATATAAAAGATGCAAGCACACTGTCTTGAATATGATCAAATCTAATTTATTTTAAAATTTCGTTTCCAGGAGATAGGGACTGCAAAAGTTATCAACAAGTAAGTTAGGAAGAGCATATCTTAATCTAAAAGTTAAAAAAATTATGTCTTTTTTTCTAATAATTTAATATGCGTTTTAGAAATTACGTTAAAATAATACATTATAATACTGTTCTTTTTGATTCATTATAACATTACAAAGTAACGCATGGTATTTGTTAATAAGTATTAAAAATGTATCGAAAATCAATATTAAAATACGACGTTAATTTCTAATTAAAAGTTTCTAAAAAATCAAGAGAAATAAATAGCTTTAAAAGAGAAAGTGACACGATTTCTCGTCTTGTAAAATAATAATAGTAATAATAATATTAATAACAACAACAAAAAAAATTTACCCTGTTTTTATAATTTGGCTGCATGCATAGTCGAAAGTGAGCATTTTGGCCATAATTAATTTCATTCTTAAAGGTTAGTAAACGTATCATTGTAAAGTATCCTTGTGTGATTTTTTTTTTTTTTTTTTTTTTTTTAATGAAGATATAGCTTTACTGATTCATAAAAGTCAATTTGAAAAAATCTTTTACACTCAAACAAAGACTGAAAAATGTGTTTAATATGTAGAAACTTCATTGAAGTTTGATAATAATTTACTCACAAATATTTCGAAAACCCACAAACATTTAGAAATAATTTTGAAAAATAAATAGATTTTGAACTGAAACTTTGTTGAAAAAAGTGTGTTTATGATGAAACTTATTAAAAGTAATCCATCTACTTTTAAAAACAATGATTGGATACAAATGCACGCAAATCAAAATTGTTCAAGGTAGAATAAAGGATGTCCAGAATAGTTAAATAAATTTAAAAATATGCAGGGGCATTTCTATAAATATTAATGATGTAACCCGAAATTTCAATAATCGTCTGGAATCCATAATTTCAATATGTGTAGCTATAGATGAAATTTTTTTTTAAATTAACAAATTTTCATTAGTAGACAGTAGCCACCGACAAATATCTATATTATAAAGCCCAAACGTACCTCTGCGTAATGCATACATCATTTTGCAAATGGCAATACTTTCCCCAATAATTTCAGTTTTCAATTTTTGCTACTGCATTTTTTACACTTCTAAACATTGTACATTTTTAATTTTTAGACCGTCGTATAGAGAAAATAATGTACTTTTAAATGCAATTTTTTTTCACAGATGTATCTCAATTAAATTTTGTGATATTAATTTTTTTTATAATTTTTAGTACCAATTTTGTAATTGTGGCAACACAAACAATCCCTTTTCTCTTAAAATTGAAAAAAGAAAAAAAAAATTGAAATTAAAATGTGTATACTATTTTAATACATCGTCTGTTATAAAAACCGGTGAATTTTGGTTTTATTTCATTTAATAATTTGAATATTTGGGTTTTATAGAATTTTGTTAATTTTAGCTTAAAATAATATTTGTTTGAGAGTTAGACTGACCATAATATAAGATGAGTTTTTCACTTTTAACTAATTTTGTTGATTTATTATAAATCAATGAAACAGGCCTTTCTTAAAGATTTTCTTTTGTCGAATTTTGATGGGTGCCCCTTGTTTTTTTAATAGCCAATTTTTTTAATTTAATGGCCTCGTGGCCGGTGGTTAGCGATAACTTTAAAAGTCTTGAAAATATAGGTTCAAGAAATTTTACTTTGTGGGCAGTTTGTTTTTCCCCAGGCACAATATGTACTTAAAAATAAGTGAGGGGAATCAGGAACTTATTCCTATGCCGGATCAATAACCATAGCTAATATATTTTAATTAATTATGAATTTTTTTTATTTCAGAGTGTTATATGTATTGTAAATAATTTTTTTCTATCAATGATTGGTTTTATAAAAAATAGCTATTACAATATAAAAGAAAATACAGATATTAGGATTACAAAATTAATAATACTTTTTTGTATAGTTTTGATTGAGATTTAAATTTTAAAATGTTCAGAATCTGTTTAAGCATGTTTGTATTTTTATTTTAACTTATTTTTCATTACATTTGACAGTGCACTCTCGTAAAATCCTTTTGCGACGGATTTGTTTTTACCTAATGAATATTTGAAAAAAATTTCTAGTGCATGTTTTTAATTTTCTTCAATAAATAGTTTTAAAAATTTTGTATGCATTTTAGTTTGTTTGTTTTTAAAAACAATGCTGTATTTTTAATGTACAGTTTTCATTTTGTGCGATAGTTATCAAATAAATCTGCTTCTTATTATTTTCGATAATGTGGCCCGCGGCTTTGTGTAAAAAAAATGCTAAATCTGGCCCGCGGTAGTAGACGAGTTTGACATGTCTGGTGTAGCATAAGGTTCTGGTCCATCCAAAGCTAAGATAAGGTTTAAAGGGAAGGCTTATTAATATTATAACTCCAGAATTAGCAACAGCTGTAGATAAGACAAAAATATCTGACAGAAAAGCAATATTTGTAATTGCCAAAAATGCAATAAGATGTGATATTCAACAAGTCAACCTGAACATAAGTAAGTTTTATCTCCCCCCCCCCCCCCTCAAAAAGAAAGAAATAATTACAAAAATTAACAGAAACGCTTCAAAGAAATGCTCCCTTTTTTGCCCATAGGAAGGGAAGTTTTAACAGAATTAACTTGTAAAGAAGAAAAAGATAGACTAACATTATGATTTTTCTGGAAAAATAAGTTTCTCAGGATTTTTTTTTATATAAAACGAGATTCTCAAGTCCTCTTAGTTGATGAACGCCCATCTGCAATAAGCTATACAATATATACAAACTTTGAATAAATGGGATATTGCAGATAAAGTGATAGAATTTTGAGCTTTGACACTATAAAACATGTATCTGTTTCAACAAAAAGAAACAAAGTGGTTGAAGTCCTTCATAATAAAAAAGATACAAGAAATATCAACAAGAATGATAACTGTTTCAAGAAAAGAAGTTTGAAGATTTTGTTACCACATAATCCTTTAAGCTCTTCAAAGAAATGAATTTATCACAAGGATTATTTCAAGTAGACTCCTAACATTGGAAAATTAATTCTAATCATAAGATTGCATTAGGAAAGGTGAAATCTATTAAAGTGGTAAATGATCAAGTTGAGAGAAAGCGTAAAAGTTAGCAACTATGCAATGGAATCCTTACAAAGTTTTATACCTTACCTCAGTTTCAGCTAATTAATGAAAGCTGAGAAGGAGGACTGGAAAGTTGAAAGCTTATCCTTACTGCAGAAAAACAGACTTAACAAATTAAATTAATTGCAGATACTTTCAAACATTAAACTTTTTATATGTTCAATATAGTGATCTTGTGTTATAGAAAACATGGAATTAATTTATTATCAAAATAAAATTAGAATTTTAGTTTATTTTTCTTTTGTCAATATCATCATGGTTAGCAAGTCTGAGCTACCTCTAAATATTTATTTCTCATTCAAACTGTTTTTTAACTGTATCAGAACAAATTTTAAGGGCGAAACAAAGAAAATTTTTAAAAAGTTAAAATCGACAAAATAAGGGTCACCCTAATATACAGGGTTCATTTTTCAAGAAAAAAATCCCCTGATGTATCTTTTGGGATGAACAATTTTTTCATGTTAACAAATAATATTTTTTAAAACCAATATCATGATACTTCCACCTCTTCAAAAGAAAATAATCTTAAAAATAAAGTTTATATGGGTGATTCTCAAAATAGGGGACAATTTCAAAAGTGAAATCTTAAAAAAATTACTGTTAGCAAAATTTCTGAAAAAAAAAATAGGTGTTCTTAATATAGTATTAGGTATACTTTACATGTAGTCAGCAGAGCTAAATATTTAAAAATTAACTTAAAAAAAATAATTAGTATTTTTTGAGCCATGCTAATGACAAAACAAATTGCATGGAATAAAAATATTAAGAAATTTTTATTTTCTTCCTGTTTAAATATTTTTTTTTCTATATTTATTAGCCTTCTTTTTCAGCAAATGATTTCCATTTTTACATATATACATATAAGGAGAATAAAAACATTACCAAAGAGCAAACTTTGTTTACATGAGCAACATTCTGACACTAACAATGTAAGAAGCTGTCTTAGTGATTTTCTGACAGATTTAACGCATATTTTAGGGATAATAAATGCAATATCTATATTTATATGTAAAATTAAACTTTATAAAAGATACAATATAAGCAATGGTTACATTTATGCACATAGGAGTCTTTAGCATGGACAGAAAAACCATGCTAATGACACTGATATTTGTCCATGCTAATGACAAATTTTAATTTAAATAAGATTATAAGCCATAATATAATCACAATGCAATAATCCTTTCTGGGGCTTTTTAAAACACAAAAGTCCTACGCAAATAAGTAAAATAAAAATTTTAATTATAAAATAAACATGAAAATTATTATCCATTCTAATGACATACAATTGATGTACGCCCCTAATATTCAACTTCTATTCTTAAAATACAATACATTCTTCTATTTTCAGGCTGGGATAAAATGGCTACTTGTTGCCATGAAGAAACTTTATATTTTCAAACTATTGTCATATGTGAAAATGAAATTTTGATTAATAACCAGCTGTTAGAGTATGACCTTGTTTTGAAAATAGAAAATGGAGGACAAACTTTAATTCTTTTTTTATATACTATAATTTTATTTTTAAAAATAAATTTATTGGATAAATCTTCTCCTTGATTAATTTAAAGAAAGAATAACATTTGTTTTATTTTATAAACATGATATTAACTCTTGAAAAAGCTAGTATATACAAGGCACAGCTGCTGTGGACATCCATGCTAATGACATTTTAACATTTATTGTGTTATTTTAAGGTGTATTTAACTAAAAAGTGAGTATTTCTTGAGTGCAAATAATGAATAATATTAAGACAAACATATCTAAATATAAAAACATGACAGAAAACCTCTCAATTTTTTTTGTATGCAGAAAGACATAAATTGTCCCCTATTTTGAGAATCACCCATATATCACTGATTTAAACAATATGAATAAAAAAAAAAAAAAAAAAAAAAAAAAAAAAAAATATGTAAAACAAAGATGAAGTATTTACTGTACCTTGTGGGGTTAACCTTAAATAATTGGTAGCTTTCTGCAAGAATTTAATGTCCACTTTATTTTTTTTATTTTTTGGAAAAGCACTTTATGAATAATGAAGACTACAAGTGCCAATATAAACATAAAAATGTCTTAATTTTATAATTTCCTCTTGAACTAATGTCAAGCTTCACAATATAGAAGGTGACAGAATGGATGTCGATAGGTGTGATATTACAAACCCTGATATAGAACCATTATATAATACTACAAATCAACATCCGTAGCAAATACAATTCACAATTGAGTATCATACCTGTGAGAAAAGATCAATTTTTAAATTGCGTTCAGCTAATCAAATTTCTTTTACCTTATAAATGCATATACATATAAATATTCACTACTTTATGCCATGTAACATATAATAGTCCAACCTGATGTCCTTTGAAGAACTTCTTGGTGTCCATTTTTAAATAATGAATGTTTTAATGCTTTGTACATTAGGGGTGCACAACCTTTTCAAGAGAGGGATCACTTACATATATATCTAGGTGGTTGAGGGCCACATCAATAATATGGGTAAAATTCGATTTTGAGGCATATAATCGGATAAAAAATTGGGTTCCAGAAAGGAGTGGAGGTTACTCCCTTAGGTTTGCTTACCCAATCAAAATATCATATTCAGTTCGTAAGGATGTATCAGAAGTTTTTACGTTTGTATATATAATAGATATAGTAAGGATTAATTTCAAGATGTAATAATATTCTTGATTTTTATTCAGGAGAGTAAATTTTGTTTTATTAAAAGTGCTAAAAAACAAACACAAGTGGCTGGTGCTGAAGAAAATGTGAACTTTGTGGACAAAGGAGAGAGAACGAGCCAATCAACAAGATTTTCGTGCCTGATCAATAAAATTCCCTATTTTTCTGCTCCTGATCAACCATATTCACATTTTTTTTCATGCTTTATCGACTAAATTTGCATTTTTTACAAAACAGATCGACAATATTCACAATTTTTATATAGCCTATCGACAAAATTCATGATTTTTTACGTAGCCAATCAACAAAATTCACAATTTTTTCAAAACAAATCAACGAAAATCGCAATTTTTACAAAGCCGATCGACGAAATTTGTGATCTTTACATAGTCGATTGACAAAATTTGTTGATTTTTTAAAACCTCAGCAACAAAGTTTGTGATCCTTACAAAGTCGATTGACGAAATCCACATTTTTTACAAAGCCGAATGACAAAATTCTTACGAAGCTGATTGGAAAAATTCACAATTCACACAATCAACGAAATTTGCGATTATTAAGTAGCTGACAAAATTTTATATTTTTCCGCGGTAAATTAACAAAATTTACGATTTCTTTGCAGGAACCAAAATACAAAAACTGCAATTTTTTCCAGTTGTAAATTGACAAAATTCGCGAGTCACACGTTAACCCATCTCAGCCCACAAGTTGTGCATTCTTATTGTACATTATAGGTAGCATCAAGGTTTTAAACTCTTTTAGCCTTATCAAATGTTTTTAGATTAGAAATATTTGTTTTAGTTTATAAAATTCAGTAGTGTACTAATGATATGAAATAGTTGTGAAAAATAAAATACTAACCTGATACCAGTCATACATGAACATCTGTCCCATTTTATAAACAGGAATTGTAGCATATATAGGACAGTCAAGATTACATTTGCCAACAACATATGGTAAAGCTCCCAAGTGCAACATGTCTGGATATGATAATAATACTGAATCAATTTGATGTATATGTCTAAAAAAGAGAACATTTTTAATATGTAGCAAAACAAAGAAAGAAGTAAATGTTCAGTGCATTTGGGCAAGATACTAGTTGTTTAAGATAAAGCTATTAATCATACATATCCAAACATTAATTTGATCTAACTTCAAGCCCGATGACAGAATATTTTAAAGCTTTCTGTGACAAATCTCATTAACAACAAAAGTTTTCTGCAAAGATACATTTTTAACAGTATAAATGAATGATAAATTTATATGCAACACAGTTAGAAAAATCACACTGAAGTACCTGTGATGTCTTGGTGACCGTTGGCTTAACTAATCATGCTGAATTTAATAACATTTACTGAGTTTAATATGCAGAATTATTTACAATATCTATATACAGATGAGATGATTATGTACATAAATGACATTCTTAAAGAGTAACCATTACAAAATCACTTCCCAAACTAAACTTTACCTCGGGTGTTCCACGCACTCTACCAAATCTGAACACCGACACTCTTACCCTGCACTCCTCCCTTCACTTTTTGTTGAGGGTGCTGGTCTTTTATCTTCGTTTTATTTATTTCTTTTAATAAAAAATTTGGAAGGAAAATGGTTGCATGACAGAACCAATATAACATAAACCATGTATTATATGATTATTTTTATGTAATGTTCTTATACATTTTTTAAATGTATGTAAAAGAGGTTGAAAATTCTTATTTATTGAATCAGCTTTAGTCAAATTATTTAACATACTTACAGCAGTTTATAATAAACTACCTAATTTACCCATCATTGCCCAAGCATTTCAAAAAATCAAAAATCTCTAAAAATGACAAAATTACAAAAAGTTTTTTAATTTCTACATAAATTTTGAATTAACTTCACGGATCAAAACAGGGAAAAAATATTTACTGGGATAGAAGACTGAAATCTTTAATAAATATGGAAAAATGCAGTTAATTGCGAAAAATTACCAAAATATAAAAAATAGTCGAAGTTAAAACAGTAGAAATTACGGTAATATTGGACTAAAAGTTTTAAACAGGATTTTTCCCCCCTCCTTTGATAGATCTCCATAAAATGTAAAATTAAAAAAATTTCAAAAACTGATACAGGAATACGAATAAGCTTTATTGAAAAGAAGACGTAATTTCCTACATTGGGACAAAATATTAAAATCAAATTCCTTCGGAGACGAAAACTGTGAAATAGTGAAGCAAAATAAGATTTCAAACTCTGATGATCTACTTGTAGTTCTGTAAATAAAGAAAAAATGCAAAATAAATAAGAATTCTGTATGCCTTTCAAAATTTGCAGGCAGAATGTATATTTCTATTCTTTGGAATCATATTTACTAAAGGAAAAAAAAAATCACTGCAAATTAAACCATAAAAAAACAGTAAAAATGTAAGCATTGCAGAAGCAGATTTCATTACATATATTGCAGATATTGATAACAATGGATAAAAAAAAAAGAAATCAATCATAAAGCTGAAAATTCAGACAAAGTGTATTATGAATTTCGACAAATGCTCTAAAAAGAAAACCCATCAATTTCGTCAATCGTTTGAAAAAAGAAAAGTTTGTCAAAAAATTGTGAAAAAATTGGCAAATTTCATCAAAAAATCACAAAAAACATTAAATTTCATTAAAAAATTCCAAAAAAAATGACAAATTTTGTTAAAAAATCCTGAAAAAAAAATGGCAAATTTTGTAAACAGATCATGAAACTAGTTGGATGTGCCAATCTCAAAACTTTCTTCTATCTCATACGTATATTTTAAAAAAATAGTTACTCATTTTAATGCTTTAATAATTTTAATTCAATACCATACCAACTTTGATTTCATCTTAAATTTCTGCTTCAATCAATTAATCGGAATAAAAACGAATTACTGTCTCTGCACGAGCCGATGGACAATAGAATGATAGACAGATTTTTTTTTTTAATTCAGGAAGGACCTACTTGCCTTACCAAAAAATAATCATATACAGAAAATTTAGTTCAGCTCTAGAACTAACTTTATACACTTTTATGCGGTGCAATATTGAAAATGGCATAAAATTCGCTATTGCAGCGCCCCCTTCAGGCAGATTTTTTTCAGATTCAGGGCGATCCAACTAGTCATAGCCATACACTTACACAAAAATTTTCGTTCAATTCGATGCATAACTTCATGTACTTTTGGTCGGTACAATATTGAAAATGGCACAAAAATCGCGATTGCAGCACCCTCTTCCGACGGATTTTTTTCAAATTCAGGGAGGACGAACTAGCCATAGTCATACACAATAAATTTGGTTCAATTCGATGCATAACTTCATATACTTTTGGTTGGTACAATATTGAAAATGGCACAAAAATCTCGATTACAGTGCCCCCTTCCTTGAAATTCAGGGGGGACCAACAAGCCATAGTCATACACTTACACAAAAAATTTGGTTAAATTCGATGCATAACTACTTACAAAAATTTTGCATACTTTTGGTCGGTACAATATTGAAAATGGCACAAAAATCACGATTGTAACGCCCCCTTCTGGCCCCCTTCTATGCATAACTTCATACACTTTTTGATCGTAGAATGGCGACATACACACGGACAGACACACATTCTGTAAAAACATGTTTTTTGGAATCTCTAACCCCTAAAACGTGTAAAGCCGTTGAAAACCAGAAGTCGAAAAAAATTTTGATTTCAATACTTTCTTCTATTGAAGATAGAAGAAAGTAAAAATAGTAAATTTTGTTAAAAATAGCAAGAAAACAACAAATTTGTCAAAAAATTTCGAAAAAACGACAAATTTTGTTCAGGTGTTACAAAAAAAAAACTAATTTTGTCAAAAGATCTCGAAAAAAAATAATTGGCCAACTTTGTCAAAAGATCTAAAAAACTGACAAATTTCATCAAAAGATTTTTAAAAAGGGTAAATTTCGTAAACAAATCATGAAAAAATGGAAAATTTCAAGATAACTACAAATTTCATCACAAGATTGCAAGAAAACTAGAAATTTCGATAAAAGATTGAGAAAAAAACTAGGAATTTTTTCAAAAAATCACGACAAAAACTAGGAATTTTTTCAAAAGATCACGAAAAAAGCAAATTTTGTCCAGGTATTAAAGTAAAAAACCCAAATTTCATAAAAGATCACAAAAAAGTACAAATTTTGTCAATTGGGTGCAAGGAAAAAGAAAAACATTGTGCCGGAGTGGATTTTGTCGCTTTTTCAGACAATATATTATGGTGTTAAAAATTCTGAGAATAACAGTAACTTATTTTTATAAGTACTTTCCTTTTATGTTAATCACAAATACTTGCAAGATTTGAGTGCATGCAACGTAATGCGAGGGACTGAAAAGAGAGCATTTGTCTTTAAGTTCTACAGACTGTTTTTAAAGTTTCTACCTGTGTTGCAGATTGCCAAAAAAATTCTGCTGCTGAGCTCATATTACAAGTTTCAGCGAGCAAATGAAGTACCTCTATACAAATGCAATCACAGCACCATTGTATGGCATGTGTGCACGTAAAGCACATAACTATCATCTGATACCTTATTTTCGTGTAGGAATAATTTATTTTGTCCATTTTTTTTTTAAACGTTTGTCCCTTTAATCGTTTTTACCGGTGTTTATTCAGATAAAAGCTTGCAATAGAATTTCTTTTATGATTGTAAAAACTTTGTCTTGGAATGAGCAAAAATGTTAAAAATCTCAATAAAAATTGCTAAGAAGTCCAAAATTGCACATGAAAAAATGTTACTACATTAAACTAAAATTTTGAAGCTATTTTCCTTTTACAAATGTCCAAAAAAAAAAAAAAAATCACAGTATAAAAAATATTGACTAATATCTGGGTTAACTAAAAAAAAAAAAAAAAAAAAAAAAAAAAATGGTACTTTAAGGCCACATTAAGCCTTCCTTGGACTACCCTCATGGAAATTTTCAAACATTGTAGATTTCCCTAGACAAAAAACACACACAGAGAGAGCAAAATTTTCTTGTAACAGTAAAGATAAATTGTATCAATACTTTTTCTCAGGGTTGTTATGTTTAAAACAGCTGTTTAAAACATTATTTAAAACAGGATTATTGCTAATAATGTCACAAATTAAAATTTATAAAATAAAATTATATTAAAAATTTCTAATTAGCTGTATATACTAAAAGACATTCAAATTTTATTAAAATTATAAATTGGTTACTTAATTTTTAATTAAGTATTTAAAGCAAATTTATTTCTTCTAAAATTGGAAATGCATAATTTATTTTTTTAAATATCTCAGTTATGATTTTTTTTATAATATCAAAGTTCTATAATAGATTAATTTTCGAAAATTAAAAGTAAGACTGAAAGCAGGGTTGTTAAATACCCGGGTTTTTTCAGAAAAAACCCAACCCACTGGGTTTTTTTCAGGGTTTTTGGGGTTTTATCAGGGTTTTTCGGGTTTTATCAGGGTTTTTCGGGTTTTTTCAGGGTTTTTCGGGTTTTTTCAGATTTTGAGGGGTTATTGGAGGTAGTTCAGAATGCTTGAAAAAAAAAATGTACTTATTACTAAATTTAAAGTAGCTAATTGATTATTACAAATATATATAAATCAATGACAGAAATCAAAATTATGATAGAAAAATTGATTATTTGATTATTAGTAATAATTTATAAAGTAAGTTTTTTATTATTACTACATAATAGAATAAGCCAAGTAATTCTACATGTCTACATTATTAAATTAGGATTCTAAGCATATATGGTATTTTGTTATGAGTTTCTATTGTATAACATAGAACGGATTACACATTAAAGTACTTTTTTAATGGGAAAAAATTTGTTTGTTACTTACACATGCTACAGAGATTAACTAACAATTATTTCTTTTAAAATTTATGATGGTATAATTAGGACATTTCTTTTCTTTGGGGTGGGGGGTTATGGTTATAAACTTTATGAGTGGTGTACTGATATTCAGAAATATATTACAATATATTACATATGTAATATAAATACATTATATATGTAATTTAAAGTTGAAATTTTGAAAAAACCCACTTGGGTTTTTTCAAGTGGGTTTTTTCAGAAAAAACCCACCCGGGTTTTTTGGGTTGGGCAAAATCATAACAACCCTGACTGAAAGAGTATTTTTCAGATATACAATACAACAAGCCAAGTATAGCCTTATCTAGAATGCAGTGAAAAGAAAATATTTTGATAAATTTCGACAAAGCTAAAATAATCTTTTCAACATCAAACCATTACTCTTCGATTATCCGTGATTCCCTCGAAATTTTGCTTAACAATGATAATGTTTGTAATGATGTCATTTCTTATAATATTCCCGCACTCTGGTACAATATCCCTGGTGTTTTGATGAATTCATCGTGACTTTGTTTGTACACATGGACTATTTTTTTTTTTTTTTTTTTTTTTTTAACGTTTTCTATTTCTAATGATTTATCTTCTTTTATAATTCTTTGAAAATGGATGCAAGGGCATCCGAAAGATCTAAGGTAAATAATAAATAAATAATATCGATTTTTACAACACCTTTTAAGTATTTATTTGTATATTTTAAGAGATCTATTTCTCCTTTTTTCTGAATAAATTCAGCAGTTGGTGCACAGAGAACATAATATTGAGTAAAAAATCTGGGCAAAACGCCTTCTTAACATACTTTAAATAATTTTTTCTTCCATCAATAGATAATGCTACAATACTATATAGATATTTGTTTAGTAGTTAAAAAAGATTTCTTTACTAAAATTATAATGACTTCAATTTAAAATATTCATATATATATAAAAATTCAACATTAATTTTAATTTCTTTTAATAGTATTTCCTTTTTAATAATTCATTAATGAAAATAAATTGAAATGAAAACTAGTTGAATGTGCCAATCCGAAAACTTTCTTCTATCTCCTATGTATATTTTAATATTAAAAAAAAAAAAAAAATAGTTACTCATTTTAATGTTTTAATGATTTTAATTCAATACCATACTAACTTTGATTTTCATCTTAAATTTCTGCTTCAGTCAATTGGAATAAAAATGAATTTCCATCTCTGCACGAGCCGATGGACAATAGAATGATAGGCAGTTTTTTTTTTCAAATTCAGGGAGGACCTACTGGCCATATCGAAAAATAATCATATACAAAAAACTTAGTTCAGTTCTAGAACTAACTTCATACACTTTTATGTTGTGCAATATTGAAAATGGCATAAAATTTGCTATTACAGCGCCCCCTTCCGGCGGATTTTTTTCAGATTCAGGGCGATGCAACTAGCCATAGTGATACACTTACGCATGCATAAGTAAATTCGATGCATAACTTCATGTACTTCTGGTCAGTACAATATTGAAAATGGCACAAAAATCGCAAAGCTCCTTGAATCTATTTTGGATATTTACTCTTAGATAATGCCCATTTTGGGTATTTATTCTTCATTTAAATATAGCTATGAAAAAAAACTAATAATGCTATTAGTAATAATAAATTACTGGAGAAAAAAAAAAATGAAAAATTTAGAATTTTACTTTTAAGGTTAAGGTTCTGTTTAACTTCTCAACAATTTGCTTTATTTTTGACAATATGATTGAACTGGTGAACTCGCTGCATTTCAATGTTAAAAAACAGTGAATTTTGGAAAATAATAATTGCATATTTCATTAAAATTTAATTTGATTTAATTAAGTTTTTTTTATTGCTTTTTTAAAAATCCCTATTTACTATTTTTAATATTAATATCCCCCCCCCCTTTTTTTTAAAAGAGAGAGAGAGAGGGGGGGGGGGGAAGATTTTCAAATCTGTATTACACAAGACAGCATATGGATTTTTAGATACTTCTAATATTACGTATTTAATTTTTTTTTTACTATTATATATATAGTAAAAAATGATGAAATCTAATACATCTTCATAACAAAAAACTTGATTGCAAATTCCATACACAGATTTATCACATATATAATACTGAACATGTACAAAAATGTTTCAATCAATCAAACACAAAAAAGCCTTAGTACTTTTAAAATATGAAAATGACAAAAATATGGAGAAAAAGCCAATTAAAGTTTCACTTTGTATGGGTAAACGTGCTAGGTATATTAACAAAATTTACAGTATCTTGAGGTATAATTGCCATAGGGGTCAAAATCAAAGGTCAAAATATTCATAATTAAATAAGCTTTCACTTAATATTAAAAAGGGAAAATCAACTTTTCGCACAATTTTGAGGTTTGTCCCCTTAAATTTTAATGAAACTCGACATTCTACATTCAAGCAACTTTTATTATTATTATTATTATTATTATATAAATGAAGAGTGAAAAAAATTTTTTATTCAGAAGAATTTTATTAAAAAGAATTTTAGGGTCATTCCATGTCAAATCAATGAAGAAAAATATACTTTTGAGATTGACATCTAGCAATTTTAATGAAATATGCAGGATTGGTTCTACTCATGAAATGATGCAATGAAATTTTTTGTAGATAACTGGAAAATACCTAAAAAATTACATTCTGGTAGTTACAAAAATACAATTTTCTAAACTCCTATGGTAGGTATAGAGTTTATCTAGGTGTTGGTTTGAAAAACTGTGTGGGCTTTCATATGACATATCACTTGGCAGCATTTATTAAATTTAATATTTCAAGGTCATCAAATATTGTCTTTGACCTTAAAAGTACAGTAAAACCCCGATAATTTGGATTAATTGGGACCGGACCCAATCTGGATAATTAGAAAAAAAATGAAATAAAATATAACATACTTACAGAAAATCACCTTTATGTCAGGGTTTGTGATTTTTTTTATTTTTTTAAAAAATGCCACACAATATTATTATTTTATGACATTTTGTTTAATTTAAATAACAAATTTTACACACATAGACATGCATGTTATAAGTATTATCTATTATTAATATTACACAATTTACATAAATGATTTATATTATTTCAAGGTAAAATTTTAGGCTATGAAAAAAAAAAATCTTGATTACAGAAAATGCATGAAAAACTACAAATCAGATGTCAAGAATTAATTCAAGCTTCAGTACTTTAATTATAATAAAAATATCTGCAACACACAAAAAATTTAAACAAAATTGGAAGCAAACTAAGTTTTTACCTTTTTTTTTTTTTTTTTCCTTTTTTCTTAAGTGCTGAGAAAAATGAGTTTAATTGCTTGGTGCCATCGAAATACTTAAGGCCAGAGGATACAAATTGAGATGTCATCAGTAATTGACTGATTTCTCGGTAGTGTTGGAATTTACACAAGAAAATTTTGAATGGCAGTTTTATTTTATTTGTGGAATATCTATCATCTTATAAAACAATAACTATTTAAACTTACTAATGAGAACTTGGAATCCCTAAATAAAAATTCAGCCAGAGAAGGAATGCTGCAGTGTTACTGCATCTGGCTGGTTTATTTTATTGGGGGATCACAAATCAGTAAATTTAAGAAGTAATTAATCATAAGTTAATCAGTAAGTTCAGTATTTTATAAGATGATAAATATTACACAAATAAAATAAAAGTAAATTGCTATTCAAAATTTTCCAGTGTGAATTCCAACACTAGTGAGAAGTCAGTAATTAGCGAATACATCACAATTTGAATCCTCTGGCCTTGAGAATTTCGATGGCAGCGGTTTAACAGTTTTATCTGTTGATTTCTAATTTCTCAAAGTACCAAACCAAAGGCAGAAAACATTTGTTGTACTGAAGCAGATAAATCTATTGCAGTAAAAAGCTAGTTGATCATTAATTCTTTAAGTTTTTAGTATCAGCCTTTTCGATAACTGTAACAAAAATAACTTCCACTATTCTAAAGGGCTAAAATCAATTATATTAAATTAAAATAAATAAATGACTGATTCAGATTTTACTCAAATCTTAATATAACATGCCTCACCAAAGTACAGCACATAAAGTCATACAATTTTATTTTACCTTGACTTGCAGAAGTTTTTCTAAATACCAATGAGTAAATATTCAAATATTTAATGTATTTCTGCTTAGATTTCTTTACTGTTGCAAGATTATTTTATAATTTGATTCAAATGAAATTTGAAAGCATTTTTTTTTTCTAAACTTTACATTTATTTTACTTTTTTTACAAAGCTTAAGCTTTATCTTTGTGAAAGTTGTTTAAATATATATATTATATAAAACTAAATTATGTTAAAGCACATTATTATGTTTGTTTACATCTTAAATTTATTTAAAAATAACTTAAAAGAAAAACTGATTTAAATCAATGATTTTTTTAAAAAAATCAATTGATTTAAATCTTGATTTAAATCATGATTAAAATCAAGCTGATTTAAATCAACGAACCCTGCTTTATGTTAAACTTATTGAATATTTACAGACAGTAATAATGTTCACTTTGCTTAATTCTTCCAAAAAGATTTCAGAAAAAGTTTTTTTTATTGAGAATACGACGACGAAACACGTTAATGTTATGGAAACTAGCCAATCGCTTCTCAAACTTGAAAAAAAAAAAATTTGACCAACCAATCCGGATTATCCAGAGATCCGAATTAACGGGGTTCTACTGTATTAAAAAGTCCATTTTTGAAAAATCTGAAAAAATATATATATTTTACTTCTTAATGTGACAGACATTATGTAAAAGTTTCATATTGGGATTGCAATGGGATCACATAAAAATTAAATAAGAAGCAACTTGCACTACAGGTAACAACCATTTGTAGTTTTGTGTTGTGGTCATTCTAGTCCTCACTATTTGATTTTCCAGACGAATATTGTATTACTATATTTTGCAACTAAGTGGGCTTAAATTAATTCATTTTATCTGCTTAACATTCTGCAACTTTCATAATATTTATTTTATTAAGTATTTAGTAAAAATAATAAAAGTAAATTTGCTTAATAGATTGATTTATTTTTTTTGTCAAATGCAGCCATCTGACATGGACAAAATAAGGGTTATTCCATTCTTTGGACTGTTCTTGATCAGTTACAGTGATCCTATTGACCAAATCCATGGCATATAATGAGAACTATAATGTTTTTGGTGTGTGCCAGATGTGGCACACTACGCAGTGAAGGATTTACAAAGATTAGGGTTTTGGCCTAGAAAAATACTTATTAATTTCTGATTCTTAACAACTTCTGATTTGCAATGTCCACTTCTTCTTTTGAAAGGCTGTAAAACTGTACCTGTTGGATTTACCGTAGGGTCAACTTTCGATATAATATGTTTGCTGTTTACATTTAAAATATCATCAACATCAGGGTAGTGAAAGGATGGTGATGGTCCATGTGGGTGTAAAAACTTCATCTTAATGGTTTGATTTTCATCATCAGAATCCATAACATATCCTAACCACCAATGATCATCATACAGTAGACTCCCTCAAATCTGCAAACCAGAAATCCGCAACTCTCTAAAATCCGCACATATTTTATGGATGTAAACAATGAAACTTTCAGTTCAGATATTGGGACAAAATTTGATTTTTTAAATTTTGCATCAATTCCATAAATTTTTTTATTTTGTAATTTTCTTAATAATGTTCTATTCATGCTTTTTTCATGAAGGAAGAATAATTTTTTCTGGAAAAAATTCAAGATATTGCTGATATCACTGGTAATCACAATCTTCTTACCAAATATATTTATGCATTAATAAGATTTTTTGGTTATTAAGTCTGGCTAAACTTGAAAAAAAAAATCCTTATTCTATGATTTTGATGTGAATTAGTAATGTACTTTTATGAGGCAAGTTTTGTTGAATAATTTTGGAAAAATACATCTAATCTTTATAATGAATATTTAATCATACACTATTGATTATTAACTTGACCTTTGCTATTAGTATTTTTATCATTTGAAAAAAAAAATGTCTAAACTATATTATTTTAGTTTATTACTTACTTTAATATTTTATTATATTGTAAGCATTCATTATAGTTCCGAATTCACTATTAATTGCACTCAAATATTGTTTAAAAAATGTAAACAAAGCAATGACCAGAAATCCGCAAAATTCTAAAATCTGCACAACCTCTGGTCCCAAGCTGTGCGGATTTGAGGGAGTCCACTGTATTTACAAATTAGGAATCCAAAAATTTCTGAAAATTCAAGTTTGCACTCAGAAATTGTTGTGCTTTCGTTCATGAGTTATTTGAAAACGAAAACATTTTTACTTGCACAAAATTTTTATCAAGTAGAACAAAACAGTGTAGTTTTTGTGTACCTAGAATTGGTCTTGCTGCAGTTACTCTGAGTTTTAATGTTTCTTCTTCTACTCTATGCTCAGAAATTGTACTATACTGAAAATGAACTGACTTAATAAGTTTTCATTTGCCCAATCATACAAATGCCGTGGATTCATTATTTGATTATTATTTGTTATTTGAAGGCTGGCTTTTGCTGCAAGTTTTTTAACAGTTCTGCCAACACCATTGCATGCAATTTTGCCATGTGATGTGGCAAAAAATGCCATTCTGCTTTGATCCTGAAATCTGATTCATGCAAACAGAGGTTTAGAAAATCGAGTTTATTTTTATATTGAGTGCCAGCATTATCACTAAAGTAATCGTCTTTTTTTCCGGAAATGATATTATAGAATACAGTAATAAAGAATTTTTAATACTACATCTAATGTTGTATATGTGTGACAGGTATTTAATGTGGAATTTTATAGATCAGTGCAGTATTTGAGGTTTCTGACAAGAGGTTTTTAACTGGATAAAACCGCACACTGTCAAAAACTTGCCAACCTGCTTTCTCCCACCTTTCATCAACTAATCCCTTCACAGGGGAGGGACTTATGTCAAGTTTAATGTCTCACTAGAACAAAACCACATGGCCCCATATCATTCAGCCATATGGAGAACTAACATTTCAATGTTGCTTAAAAACAGAGATTTTCTTACACAGAAACAACATACTTAATCTCAGAGTAACTCTTATTGTACAAAATTTTTAAAATTTTAAAGATATATTATTAAAAAAAAAAAAAGTTTTATAGGAAAAATATATGTTTATTTTAAATTTCTTGTAACAAAGTAAAGAAATTAAACGTGATTTTGTTAAAATTGAAAATATATTATAACATTTTTATTTAAAAGTGTCTAATGCCAGTGCTTTGTTTTGAATGTGAACAAGATTTTTCAATTAAAAAAAAAGAAAGAGAAAGGCATTGAAAAAATAAAATGGATATTGATAACAATTTTCCTCTAAATACTGACTGCTAAAAATATTGATTTGTAAACAATCTTAACTTCTTATTAGGCATGCAAAGAATGAGCCTCAAATTTCAGCCCCCCCCCCCCCCAAAAAAAAAAAAAAAATATATATATAATTTTGTTATTATGTGAATAGATTATTTGTTGATAATACCAAATAAATCAGCAATTGATTTAAGTAAGACAAGCTGCATTAAGAGCCTTTGTCATAATTATGCCTACTCTCCTCCTCCCCCCTCCTAACTTACTTTCAAGCCAGGCTTTGATTAAAATAAATATATTAGCACTCAAAAAGTCATTGTTTTACAAAGTTGTTTGAAGCTGATTTAATATTTTGTTTTCGTATACAAATTTACTATACACTAAATACACACTATGCTATACACAGACACTAAATCAAATTAAATTATTTAAATTATCATACAATATGAATTTCTTTAAATCAAAGTAAGATAAATAGAAGTATTAACCCTTTCCGGCGTAGTGTTGCCGGGTCGGCAATACCTAAAGTTCCCCCTGTTTAGAGACACAAAAACTCCGTAAATATTTCAAAAACTACTCTAATGGCTACTTTAAATCTTTCTTATGAGTTCTAGATGGCAGCACCACAGTGTTCGTGTGTGTCAAATTCTACCGTTTTAAAAATATTTTAACCTAATACGCACTGCACAGCAATGCTCTTCTCACTGTGCTTATCAATGCTGTACTTGCACTGTGTTACCACTTCTGCAACAGCTATATAATTAAAATGGTTTGTGCAATCTTTACAAAATTATACCTGCATACTCCCTCTAGGCCTAAATAGATTGCCTAAATTTTTTGTTTCTTTAAATTACAACTTTAAAAAGTAGTGCGCCGGAAAGGGTTAATGTATTGTTTTCAAATGATCGTTTGTAATACAAATAATAATTTTAATGCTTTTTGAGGGATTTCTAAAGCCATTGTATACAGTTGCTTTTCTCAGCCAAATGCAAGCATTTATTTTTATTATTTATTTTGTGGTTTGTGATGAATAAAATATATACTTGCAACCAAAAAGCCAAATTTTTCCTAGTCCTTCAGTTTATGGATTTATGTATAGTTCTAAAGAAAATTGATTGTTTAACTGCTATTCCTTTTTATAAAAATGAGACTTGAAAATCATTTTTCTTACAAAGTTTTTTTGTAAGAACAAACTTTAGACAATTTTGGGAGGTCTTTTTTGAGGGGAACATTTTTTTTCTTATATCTCCATCTTTTTGTGTACATTTTAATGCAAATTTCAACTTAATATGTTGAAAAATAATAAAACTATGATTTTTTTTAATATATATAAACTATGCTTTTTAAATACCTATCTTTTGAAATGCCACTTATGCAACTTTTCTGTTTATTTCAGTATTTTTTGTAAAAAATACATGAGATTTTGAAGAGCTATTTTAGATTGTTAGTAAAAGGTAAAAGAAACTACAATTTTTTTTTTTTTTTTTATCAAAATCTGAGACCATGGCTTACATGGTCTGGATGAAGTGATATGGAATGATCTAAACATATATTTTTTTAACGTGATCCCATAGCAATCCCAATAAGAAATTTTTACAATATGTATATTACATTAGTAAAAAAAAAAAGGTACTACTCTGTTATCCCGTTGACCGATTTTGCCAAATTATACATATCGACATAATTTTTATTTTAAATAACAAACAAACAAATAATTAGTAGAATATTAATAAAAAGTCAAAATAAAAATCACTCAATGACATTTTAAACACGTGTATCATATTTAATGTCATTGAACTGACATTCACGATCATCCATTATTGGTATTTAATCTTATAATTTGGTGATAGAATTTTGGTCGACGGGATAACCTAGTAGTACCAAAAAAAAATATTTTTCTTTCCAGATTTTTCAAAAATGTACTTTTAAAATTTTTCAAGGTCAAACATAACATTCAGTGACATTGAAATATTAATTTTGATGGATCCTATCAAGTGATATGTCATATGGAAGCCCATACAAAGACCTTAAAAAAAATACCAAGATGAACCTGTCATAAGAGTTGAGAAAATTGCTTTTTTGTGGCTATCAGCGTCCCATTTTTTACGCATTTTCCGTTTTTCATAGAGACCTCCCCCGAAAAAAAATCTAAAAAAAAATATTTTATTGCGTTAATACATAAGTAGAGTCAATCTTGTGAATTTCACAAAAATTAGAGATGGTCAGGTTGTGAGCCTTATTGATTTGACATGGAATGACCCTTTAATTAAACTTGTGTAACAAGACTTGCTGATATGTGGAATACTGCTTCAGCTAATGTATTAGTAGTAGGCAGACTCTTTCAATCACTATCATGATAATATATTACAGTGGCAATTCTTCAATAAAGGAAACACTAATTTTTTTTTTATAATTGAGAATTTTCCATTGAAAGATCGTGCTTGTTAATATAACAGTTTGAAGTTCTAAAGTGGCTGACATTTTAAAATAAGACAATAAATTGATCCCTTTTCTTATTTTTATTTATTTATTTTTTTTTTTTTCATGAGTTTTAATGAGGCTATGGTTTTCTGTACTTATAAAATATTTGTTAACTATTTAATATTATGATTAAAATTGCATGAAACCAAATTTTAAATTTGGACAAAATAATGTTAGTATAGTATGAAATTGTACATATTGACAAGTAGCAAGGTAGTTATTCGCTTACACCAATCCAACTATGAAAATGCAATATATTTATTATAGAAAATGCTATAAAACATTTTAAGGGGACACCAGTACCTTTGAAACCATCTCTTTAATTTTCATTAATACTGTAAGATTTATGATGTAACTTTTTTCTTGTGTATAAAAAAAAAAGAAAGAAAGAAAGAAAGAAAAAAGAAAGAAAATGAAAGAAATTCAGTAAATTCTCAATTTAAATATATTTTTAAAAATAACTATAAACTTGAATGTTAAATTCATATACAAAAATATTAAATACACCATAGAGAACAAGTAAAAAAAAAAAAAAAAAAAAAATCAAACCTCTATTTTAATCAACAAAAAAAGCCTAAGGATTTTTCAAACAAGCAAATTATAAAAACATAAACAGAGGTGCCAAGTTTCAATAAAAGTTATCAGTAACCAGAGTTCAGAGAAGGGTGGATGGAGGGGGGGGGCAAATTTTCAAAAGTTAATTCTTCCTTTTTTCTGCGATCTCTTGGGCAAAATTTGCGATGTTTGGACGAAATTTCCACATTTTTCGCGATTTTTGGACGAAATGTGCGTGTTTTTCGCGATTTTTGGACGAAATGTGCGCTTTTTTGCGATCTTTTGAAGAAATGTGTGCGTTTTTTGTGATTTTTGAACGAAATTTGTGCGTTTTTCGAGATTTTTGAACGAAATTTGTACGTTTTTCGCGATTTTTGAACGAAATGTGCGTGTGTTTTATGATTTTTCGTCGAAATGTGCGCTGTTTCGCGATCTTTTGCTGAAGTGTGCTCATTTTAAGAGAATTTTGACAAAACTTGCGGGTTTATCGCGTTTTTTGACGAAATGAGCGTGTTTTAAGCAAATTTTTGACGAAATGAGAGCGTTTTTCGCGATTTTTTGACAAAATGAGTGCATTTTTCGGAATCTTTTGACGAAATGTGCGCGTTTTTCGTAATCTTTTGACAAAATGAGCGCATTTTAAGCGATTTTTTTACGAAATTTGCACATTTTTTGCGACATTTTGACGAAATACGCGTAATTTTACACAATCTTTTCTGTTTTTCGCGAGATCCTACATCAAAATTTTCGTTTTTTCAAGTGATCCTTTGATGAAATTCGCGATTTTTTTATCCGTAATTTCTATTCGATGCCCGTAACACCGTAACTTATGTTGCAAATCCGTAATAATTATGGACAAATCGTAATACTTGGCACCTCTGCATAAACATAGAAAAAAATCAGTTTAAAGTTTTTTTTTTTTTTTTATAGTTCATTGTGCTGAATTTATTAACATGATTTACAATATCTCACAATGACAATATAATTGTCATATACGTAAAAATGAGGTGTCAAAACATTCACAATTAGAGAAAGCTTTCGGTTAATATTAAAAAAGAAAATCTATATTTTGACTAATTTCAAGACACTGTGGCCCCCTTAAGATAAGAAATATGTCAATACAATATCCAATACAATGTAATTCATCAAATCTAAGCATAAATGTTGTGAAAAATGTTGTAAATTTTTCCTTTACACAATATTTTTTTTCTCAGTGGCACCCCTAATAGTAATTATTGGCCACTAACTTGACAATAGTGACTACTAAACATTCAACCTCTATTGGCCTCTGGCTATTAATACGAATATTAAATTTTAACCTTTAAAAACAGAGAATTTTCTATAGTTAAATTCCACACATTTTAGATTTCATTTTCTTACATAAAATTAGCTGAATTCTGAAAGCTAAGGAATCAGAAAGCTACCCTTTCCTCACAATAAAAACCAGGATTTAAAAAAAAATAATAATAATTAAGGACTGAAAAATAAATTAAAGATGACATATGTGTAAAATATATCGAAAAAATATTATTAAAAGACAATTGCAAAGTTGTTCAATTACAGTTAACCACTTCAAGATAAGCCAGGGATAACAAGACTGTTTCCCTATCTCTACTATCAGTTAAGTAGTTATAACTGTAACAACTTTAATTTTTTTCACAAATAGAATTTTATGAAAGTAGTAAAAAATATTTTTGTTATACTTCTTGTTTTAACACAACCATATAATAAAACATAAAACTCATTAGTAACAAAAAATATAGACTTATAAAACTATTTATTTTTTTTATTACCTTTGATAATGAAAAGGTTTACAATTTTTCTATGAGATATGAGAATACATTATTTTACACAAGATTTTAAAAAATAAATAATTGAATCAAACTAACTTTTTCAGTTCTTTAATATGAGACATGTTGAAATTTTCATCCCACCCACAATCAAGTAGGAATTTAAACTCATCTACTTGTAAAATATAGCAGTGAGGATCTTCGCTGTGCACTCCTGAGAGTGGTAACAGTCTTATTATAGATGTCATTCTGCTTACTTGGGGCTGAAAAACAGAAGAAAATTATAAGTGAGGAAACTTCTCAAACAAAATCTTTTATGCATTAATCTATTTTTCCATAAAAATAAACCATCATCAAATAATCTGAATTAATTAATGAGATTTAAGACCAAAAATGCAAATGAGTGGCGTCACATTCGCCGTATGCAGAGTTATGATTTTGTCTAAGCCAAAAAACCTAGGGGAGGACTTAAAAAGGGCAAAATTAGCACTAGCCACCGGCCACAGGGCCAGTACACGAGAAAAAGTGGCCATTGAAAAATTGCCTATCAGTGGCCACCTTCTGGCCCTTTTTGTACAAGGAGAGAATACAATGAGAATAAAATTTACTTACATTTCATTAAAGATTCTACTTTTTTAGGTTTCAATTCATTTTATTAACGTATTTACTCGGACTATTCTGTTTTAAATTAATACTTATAGAAATGTTAACTATAGCATTTTTAAATAAAAAAGTGGCCGCTAGTTAAAACAAAGTGGCCACTTGAAAAACTAGTCCTACTGGCCAGTGGCCGCTGATGAAATTTCCCAATTTTGCCCTATAGGAGGAGGAAACCACAAAATTATATTATTTGACAACCACAAAATTATACCTAGTAGTCATATTTGATGCCTAGTTTTTTTTCCCCACTCTAGTTTTAACAAATGCTCTTATTCAGACTTTAGTGTAAGCCCCCTTCCCCCCCCCCCCAGCTACATACACTTGAAAATTCCTGTTTTCCTTAAAATATTAATCAGTAGTATGTATTTAAGACAACCCTTGCATCTGTCAATCGCCTTTTATTTACTTTCCAGAAGATACAATATATGTAAAAGTGATAGGTCAGATTCAGATTTTATTTTTAAATAATTAAATTTCTGAAAGGTTTTTAGTTAAGAGCTGAAAAAAAAAAAAAAAAAAAAAAAAAAAAAATTACAAAAGGCCTATTTTTAAGACAAAGAATTTTCTGAAGGGTCCTTTTTTAAAATGAAAAGCATTGCAAATTATCCTGTTTTGAGATGAAAATTTTCCTGAAAGGTTCTATTTTGAAATGAAAAAAATTGTAAAAAGTCCTTTAAATGACCCACTTTTTTCCTAAACAAATTCTTGTAAATAATCTTTTGATAATAAACAAACATTTGGTGCATTTTGATAAACATAATATCCTTTATTGCAGTTATTAAAAAAATAAATTTAATTCTAATATTTTTCTTTTTGAATGATAATTCAAAGTCAAACATTTTTGTTCATTAACCCGTAGCTCTCCGCTACGGAGCCGTCCGTCATAAAGTACAAAAATGTGCAAAGCGCTAAGGGTTGAATTTACTTAATGTCAGGAATAAAAAAAATTATGTTATGAAATGCTGTAACTAGCACCCAATTTTTGAATACTCTCTTATTAAATTTTGTATTTTAATTCTTAAAAGATAATAACTCCAATGTCCAATCAACAAAAATTTCTTTTATAGTTTTCCCAAAATCATAAAAATCATTGTATAATGTTATTTAATAGAAATATTATCTCAGTGCAAAATGCTAAAAAAGGTGTATAAAAATATACATAATGCAATAGAACTTAAAGTTGATTCCATGTCAATTCAGATATCGGATTACCTTCATAGTCTCAGAAATTTTTGGATTGAACATATGCTAAAATTGAGGAAAAAAAGTAAGGTAACTGTATATTTTTATTTTGCCCCAAAAAATTCCTCACCTGATATACAGGTGTCCAAAGATAGCTTCCCAGGTACCATTTCCCATTCCATTTTTTTTTCCCATAAAAATTTTAAAGTGTTCTATTGGGACAGTATTTTTTTTTTTTTTTTTTTTTTTTTTTTTTTTTAAGATAATTTTTTGTTTATAAGGATGTACTCCATTTTAAAATGTGTATTTATTTATTTTTTCAAAAATGCCAATTTTAAAAATTTTGATTTTTTTACTGTTAATCAATGCCATTGAGTACTTACCTTCACTGTAAAGGAGAACTTCCACTTTTAAGTTTAACAAGTTTTAGAACCATTTCAAAAATTCAGAGAATTTTATAAGAGCTGTATATTAACAGTTCCAGTAAAAGTCTGAATTTTTCTTATTTTGTATCATATTTTGCCTACTACATATTCTAAACAAGTTGGAAATTGCACATCAGATGTGGTAAATGAGGTACGTTCGTACTATGACTAATTTTATAAATATTTAGATCTTAATGCAATAAACTTTTGGGCAAACCAGGAATGAATACAAAATTCTCATATTTCTATATATTAACCCTTTCAGCGGCCTGCAAAATATTCCATTCATGTTTAACAATTCATAAAATTGTATTTATAAAAGACATTGGTATGAAAATTTTTTTTTTGACAAACTTACCTATTTATTTTATCTTATTCACTTCAAAAAATTAATTTTAATATTGATTTTGTGTTTAATCAGCCTTTGTTTCTAAAAGTTACATGACAGAAAAACCTGGTTAGACCGCTTAAAGGATTAAATTCAGTAATACAGAAGTTACATAAATCCATCTTAAAAACAACATAATCACCAGAGCAACCTAGAATCATTACCTATCATGGGATAGCATTAAATTAATTACATATGATAGAAGAAAACAATTATTAATATTGTGAAGGACGAACCTATATTGTGAAGGACGAACCTATATTGCATGAACTATGAATTGCAAGAAAAAAAGAAATTCGATTTCTCAAACAAGATCTCTAAAACAACAGCAAAATATTCAGATTCACAGTTTAAAAAAGGGATATTTGTGGCCTGTGTATATGACTGACTAATTGATTGCAGAGGTCCTAGATTACAGTTGTGAATTAAATGAAATTATCGTGAACTTTATGCTTCCACACGGACTGGCTGTTGAATATAGATTTCCACCTTCAAGACAGCAACCACAACCACCAGTGCTTATTTGAGCGTGCAAAGGGAAAACAACACCCGGGACAAAGTCACAATTTGGCACCCCCCATTCCCAATTTTTTCTTGTAACAGACAAAAAATGACGTTGGTAGTATAAATTTGGTGCCCACTAAATTTTCACGCCCAGGGTGACCACCCCTTTCGTACATCGCTGAGTGTTTACTTCATATTCACAATTTTTTAAGGATTGTGGAAGCCCTAGTCCCTATTGGTTTAATAGGAAGGCATCACTCAATCGATATGGCTTTTTACAGGACACAATTTTTAAGAAAGTTATTTGAATAACAATAAATGGAATTTATCTCAAATTTAAAAATTTCATTAAAGAAAAATATCTTCAAAATACTTTTTCCAATATTTAAATTTAATTTTGAAACAAAATTTGGTACTTCTAGGTTATCCCATAAAACAAAAAACAATTGCCAAAAAATAAGATTAAGGATCTTAAATGTAACATTCAATGATATTAAATACGATACACGTATTTAAAACATCATTAAGTGATTTTTATTTCGACTTTTTTTTTTATATTTTTATCACTATTCTACTAATTATTCTTTTTTTATTATTATTTAAAAGAAAAAATATGTCGATATGTATAATTTGGCTAATAGTTTGGCAGTTGTATAATTAGGTGAAATTGGTCAACAGAATAACCTAGAAGTACCCAAAATTTTAGAAAATATAACAATACAAAGTGTTGGACACCAAAAGGGTGCTTTATTTTTGGAATGACCCAAGTACTGAGTTTTATTAATCAACAGCAACAAAAAAATTATTAGAATTGGCATTTTTGAAGGAAAGAAAAAAAAAAAAAAAACAGGCTGCCACAAAATGTATGAATACATTATATCATTTTGAACAAAAAAAAAAGCGTTATCTTAAAAAAATATATATATATTGTGAAAATGTTGTCAAATGTTATGAAAATCAAATTAAAACCCATAAAAAGATATGTTTTTTTCAATCTATTAAATTATATGTAATTAATTCAATGATATACCATAATAGATAATGATTCTAAGTCATCTTAGTGATTACATTCTTTTTAAGATGAATTCTACTTCTGTATTACTGAATTTAATAAATAGAAACAAAATAATTTTTATATTCATGGCAGTTTGCCCAAGAGTAACACTTATTGCACCAAGATTTAAATATTTATAAAACTAGTCCTAGTTCAAACATATCACACTTGCCAAGTTTGACATGCAATTTCTAACTTACTTGTAAAGAATATGTAGATGATAACATATGATACAAAAAAAAAAAAAAAAAAAAAAATCAGAGAATTGTTAATATGCAGTTCTTGTAAAATTTTCTGAATTTTTGAAATGGTTCTAAAACTTTTTTAACTCAAAAGAGGAAGTATTCCTTCACAGTGAAGGTAGTGATATTTATTAACAGTAACAAAATCAAAATTTTAAAAATTGGCATTTTTGAAAAAAAAAAAATAATTTTTACAAAAACTGCACACAAAAAAAAAAAAAAATTAAATACATATTTCAAAACGGAGTACAACTTTTTAAACAAAAAAATATCTTAAAAAAAAAAAAATTATTTTACTGTCCCAGAGACAGAACGCTTTAAAATTTTTATCGAAAATCACGAATGAGAAATGGTGTCTGAGAAACCATCTTTGGCATCCTGTATCTTGGGCCAGGAACTTTTTGGGGCAAAACAAAATATACAAATATCTTATTTTTTCTGAATTTTAACACATGTTCAATTTTAAAATATCATCATTAAAAACATTCTAATAACATCAAACATATGCAAAGGTAAGATTTTTCATTTGGCTATCTGGTTTGACATGGACTATACCCTAATTATTATACTGTGTATTATAGCAAAGATCCACATTGAATTTTGTGTAAAATTTCTTGGAAAAGAAATTTGAAGCTTTATTGCCCTAAGCAAGATAAAATTGAAAACAAGCAATCAATTTTATATTTTATGGGCCAGTAAATTTGTAATGTATTAATCCATTCACAGTGGATAAAAAAGCAATAAATACTGCTTTTAAATGCATAAAAAATCTTCAGTTAATTAATGTTTTGTAAAATGTACAAGAACCTTTAGCACATCAAATAACTTTGTATTTATTCATAGATTAATGTCTACGCTTTATTGTTTCATCATTATGAAATGAACAAAACTTTTACAAAATTGATTCCACTTACTTTAATACTAGGAAAAAAAAAAAAAAAACTACATTATTTACATCAAAAACGATATTGACTAATTGATAATTACCCCAGAAGCGACTAAGAATTGCTCTCTTTCTGGGGTAATTCTTGGTCACTTAAATTTTTTTTATTATTTCAATTAGAGGTGCATATATTTAAGTAAGCATTTTATTATGTAGCCATGATATAGGACTTATTCCACCTCCAGCCCACCACAAAAAAAAAAAAAAAAAAAAAAAAAAAAAAAAAAAAAAAAAGTGAACAATATCTTTAATAGTTTTTATAATTGGATTTGATGTTTTTGACCAGGAATCACTCCAGGTGACTCTGTATGTTCATGGTCTTTAAAATACCATCATAAAAAAATCGCCTTAAACTCTTAATAGATTTAACAATTTAAACAATTATTCTTAATTCACAATAAAATGTTTTATATTTTCGATGATGTTATTAAAAAAAACATTCTACATCTACCTGATCATATGAAATACATTATAAATATTTTTAATATCAATTTCATTGCAATAATTTGATAGTTCTAAATACTCTATGTGATATAGAAAGCAAAATTCACAGTTCTATTAAATAGCCTGTATTTTTATCGGTATAACTATATCTAAAATTTGGTCGACCAAATAAAGACAGCTTTTATCTTTATTTCCCCCCCCCCCCCATTCTAGTTCAGTTCAGAATGAACATATGTTAGATACAAATATTTCTTTGATGAAATTTAGAAGGGCTATAGTTTAGAAAAATTTATGTCTAAACAGAGAACAGAGAGCATAAAATTGCATAACAAAATTTAATACAAACAACCACAAAAAAATTATCACTCTTGTGACACTACAAGAGAGAAAAAAATGCAGTCGGCGAATTAAAAAAAAAAAAATAAAATAAAAATAAGCTGACTCAATAAGTGTATCTTTAGTGTGTCCTTTTTTTTTCTTTTTTTTTTTTTTTTTTTGTTACGCGGCAAAATGTTAAATTTTATGTGGCAAAAATATGCACCATATAGATGTAAATTAGGCTTACCCTATCAGTAAGCTAATAAAGAATAAAAACAACAGAAGTTTTAACATAATAGCTACGAATTACACTAAGCTATTTGTTTTTACATGATTTTCTTTTTTGTGTTCTTAAGTTTTTGAAGAAATTAAAACACATCAAACACTTAGGTAAAAGTTGAATCTTGTGCACACGCAAGTTAAAAGTGATGCCGAAAACCACGTTGCCATTATTTTAATATATAATATATATTTTTTTAGACCATTTAAGAACTTGCGTCAAAGATGTAACTTGTGAATTGCGTTATGCGACAAAACCTTTAAAGAAGGAGGTAGGAGTCTTGTTGGTTCATTCCACGAGACGAGTCCCTTTGAAAATCATACGATGAAAAAGCCTGTTCACGAACAGCCAATGAAATGCTTAGAAAACGAATAAACGTAGGCGATTTTTACCGCTTGAAAATTTTACGTGTGAAGTGGCAGCGTTATTATTTCACCTGTCTTTAAAAACAAAACAAGAAGCGGCATGTCTTTCCCTGTTTTTATTGACAGCGTTGCTGCAATTTCTCTTTAATTTTCTCATTTGTATGTTTTAAAATTTTTATATTCGTTTTTATCTCACTTCAGTATGAACGTCAATCTTTTACATGATGTTATAAATTGCGAAGTTTTTAAACTTGGCAATTTTAAATTAAAAAGCGGATCCTATTCGCCTATATACATTGATTTAAGACAGATAATATCCTATCCAAAAGTGGTGAAAAACTTGGCTGACGCTATCTACGATAAACAAGAAAAGGAAGGAATAAAGGCCGACGTTGTTTGTGGTGTACCTTACACTGCTTTGCCACTTGCAACTGCATATTCCATTTTTTATGATGTACCGATGGTCATGAAAAGGAAAGAGGCCAAAGATCATGGTTTGAAAAAGATGATTGAAGGAAACGTTAATGTTGGTGATTCTTGTTTGATTATTGAGGATATTGTTTCAAGTGGCACCAGCATTATTGAAACTGCCGAAGCATTAAGACGTGAAGGATTAAAAGTTAGTGAATGTATTGTTGTTGTAAATCGTAATCAAGGAGGATTGGAAAATTTAAGAAAAGCAGGTATTAAATTGCATTATTTATTCGACATACAAGATATTTTTCAAGCATATTGTAAAATGAAACATGTTGATGATGAACTTATTGAACAAGTAAACTGCTATTTCAAAGATAATACTTATTTGCCTGTTTTGAAAGTGGCATCGTCCACTAAGAGTTTTTCAAAAAGAAGTGATGCTTGTACTCATCAATGTGGTAAAGAATTATTTAAAATAATGGAAAACAAGAAAACGAATTTATGTGTAGCAGTGGATACTACCTCCTCAAAAGAATTGTTACATATAGCTAAAATAGTGGGACCTTATATCTGTGTTCTGAAAACCCATGTTGACATTTTAGAGGATTTTTCTCTAACTTTTATAGAAGAAATGAAAAAATTGTCAAAGCAACTGAACTTCTTGATAATGGAAGATAGGAAGTTTGCCGATATTGGTAATACTGTAAAGCAACAATTTTTAAGTGGTCAATTGAAGATCCAGTCATGGGCTGATATGGTAACTGTTCATGGTATTCCTGGAAATGGTATTGTAGATGCTTTAAAAGATGAAAAATGTGGATTAATTCTAATAGCTGAAATGAGCTCAAAAGGAGCTTTCACAAGTGATGACTACAAAGAATTTGTATTTGAAATAGCAGAAAATAATACCGATTGTGTTATTGGATTTGTTGCTCAAAAAGGCTACTCTAAAGATAATTTTATTAATATGTGTCCGGGAGTAAATATTTCATCATTGGGAGATTCATTAGGGCAGCAGTACAAATCTCCTGAAGAAGCTGTTGTGAATGGAGCAGATATTATTATTGTTGGAAGAGGAATTTGTAGAGCTGATGATGTTGAAGAGATGGCTATTCAATATAGAAAAAGAGGTTATGATGCTTACCTTAAAAGAGTTTCTTAAATTTGACAATTTTTATTACCTATTTCTTTCATGTAATTTTTTTCTTCGTTTAATGTCTTAATGGAAGCTTAACTAATTTTTATAATACTAGATTTCATAAATGTATATTTTTATATAAATTTTCATACATGATTTTTACTACTGTAAATGCACAAAATATGTTATAAGCTTTTGGTGATAGTTGTTTTATTTAAGTGTCACACTAAAATGCACAAATTTCAACTAATGTTTATATAAATTAAACTCAATGTTTCTTGATTAATAAAAAGTATTTTGCCTGATAAAGTGTATGTTCATTAAAAGAGAAAAGCAAATTTTAATTATACTTCAGTTCAGGTTCAGAGGAGTTTATACAGTAGACTCCCTCAAATCTGCACATATATTATGGATGTAAACAATGAAACTTTCAGTTCGGATATTGCGACAAAATTTGATTTTTTTAGTTTTGTGTCAATTCCATATATTTTTTAATTTGTAATATTCTTAATAATATACTATTCATGTGTTTTTCATAAAGGCAGAATAATTTTTTTGTAAAAAATTCAAGACATTGCTTATATTACTGGTAATCACAATCTTCTTACCAAATATATTTATTCATTAATCAAGTTTTGTTTGGTTATTAAGCCTGACTAAACGTGAAAAAAAATCTTATTTTATGATTTTAATGTAAATTAGCAATGTACTTTTATGAGACAAGTTTGGTTAAATAATTTTAGAAAAATACATTTAATTTTTATAATGAATACACTATTGATTATTAACTTGACCTTTGCTATTAGTACTTTAATCATTTTAAAAATTATCTAAATTTTTATTATTTTAGTTTATTACTCATTTTAATATTTTATTATATTGTAAGCATTCATTATAATTCTGATTGCACTATTAATTGCACTCAAAATACTGTTTACAAAATGTAAGCAAAGCAATGACCAGAAATCCACAAAATTCTAAAATCCACACAACCTCCGGTCTCAAGCTGTGCGGATTTGAGGGAGTCTACTGTATTCAACTTGTTCACAAATCAAGATATGAAAATCATTCGAAGTTTTGTAGTTTTGATTACTGTTGCAATGATTATCAATTTGGTCAAACGTTAGATTTTATCTGGCATAATTTGTGTCAACATAATATGTTTTGATCTTTGCCCCTTCTAGCAAAATTAGCCATGCATTTAGATCAGTTAACTAATAACAGTGTTGCAAAAAAGCCAGATAAGATTTTTAAAAAGCCACGCCGGTGGCTTTGATTTTAACCAGCTTTTTTGGGCCAAAATGGGCTTTTATACAACAAAACATCTTAATTATAAACTACACATTTTTATTAGGGATGCAACGGATATCCGGCATGTCCGGCTGATTTTTCAATATCCGAAATATCATCGGATATCCGAATCACAGTCACCAGATATCCGAATCACAGTCACCGGATATCCGACTTCTCTATCGGATATCCGGCAGAATGCAACAAACCAAACATATAACAGTAATCGTTTGATCCCAAACAATGCGAAAACTTTTGTTTATAATGCAAAAGATGACATATTATTATAAGTTCCCTATTGATGAATAAAAGGTAATTCTCAAAAGTTTAAAGAATTGCCAACTATTTAATTTATATTTAAACTCTGTAACAAATTTTAAAATTTACCTTTACATCTTTTAGAAAATTGTATCTACTTTCAGATTGTAAAACAAAATTTGAAGTTAAAATAGCAAATAAAGCTTTTGTGCAAAAATGTATAAAGATAAAAAAACCAACATTGAGAAATGCACAAATAATGCATGAAAAGAATAGAAAACAGCCGTTTCGAATCTACTATCGAGATTCTTCATCAGTATAAGACTCAGCGTGCTAGAAAAAACTAAGCTGAGCAAAGCGACAGGGAAGCACAGTCTTATATACCTATTACGGGAGCGAATGGTAATAGATTCGAAACAGCTGTTTGCTACCTTTCATGCATTTCTAAATGTTGGTTTTCTATCTTCATAAAATTTTAAGTTGTTTATTAAACTGTGATTTTACTAATTTTCTTTCTTTCTTTTAATTTAAACAATGGGTTAATTGGTTTTTAAGTTACACAACTAAACAAACCTATTTTTAATTTCTTCTATCTTTCAAAGAAGAAATTATTGTAATCAAATTTTTTTTGACGAATTTACGTGTTTTAGGGATCAAATATCCCCAAAACATGTTTATTCAAAACATCTGTCTGTCCCAGTGTCGCCATCATATTATAAAAAAGCGTATGAAGTTATGCATAGAATGATCCAAATATTTTGTGCATATTTTTGACTGTAACCAACAGGTTCTTCTTCAATATGGAAACATTTCGCTGTAAGCCGGTGCTGTAATTGCAATTTTTGTACCATTTTCATTGTTCTACCATCAAATACTGTATGAAGTTATGCATAGAATTGAACCAAATTTCTTTGGATACATTTCTGGGAATGACTGTCTGGTCTTCCTTCAATTTAAAAATAGTTTGCCTAAAGATAGTACTGTAATAATGATTTTTGTAAAATTATTTTGATTTTTCATAATCCTTACAGAGAATTGGTGGTTCGTGCAGCGATGTGAACTTCGTATCTTTCTAAAACTGGCTATTCGCAAACAACTGATGTATAGCAGAACAGAAAAGAATATTGATTTTAATAAATATCATGATCGAGATTAACTCATTCTTAATCTAATTAACTGACTGCAGCAAAAATTCTAGATGAAAATAAAAGTTGGTATAGTACTGAACTAACAATATTGAAGTAGTATTAATACAGTTGACTCTCTCTACAACGAAACTCTATCCAGCGAATTTCTCTATTTAACAAATTTTTTGTTGGAACAGTCAATTTTTTTCATGATTACATTAAAAATAATCTACATATAGGGAAATATATATCTCCATTTAACGAATTTTTTCAAAAATGTTCTTTTATATGTTCTGAAAACGCTTCAAAAATTTATTGCTGACTTACTATCCAAACCAAGAAATAAACACCATTTTGAAAACGACAATGGAATAGTTTTATCTTTTAGGATGCTTTGTGATTATTGAAAATCGTTCCAATAGCAAAATTCAGTAAATTGTTTTCATTGATTTCTCGTTTATAAGCACATAGCATCCTCTACATTATTCCTTATGTCCAAAAAAAGGCATTCAACCCGCCCCCCCCCCCCCCCCCCCCAAAAAACATTTTTGCATGGTTATACTTGATTTTGTTTTAGCCAAGGTGAGCTTGCGTTCTTGGAAAAGAGTGAAACATTTGCTTGCTATTGGAACGATTTGCAATAATCACAAAGCATCTTAAAAGATAAAACTATTCCATTGTCGTTTTCAAAATGGTGTTTATTTCTTGGTTTGGACAGTAAGTCAGCAATAAGGAAGGGGTGAGGGGGCAATTGCAGAAAAGGTTGTTTTTTTCAGCAAGTTTTCATTTACCTAAATTAACTCTCATTAATTTTAGAGTTTGTTTGTTGTTTGTGGAGACTTGGAACAGTTTTTGTTGTCAGAGATCATTTGAATGAAGAATTGTTACTAAACGTCATCTATGCTGGTGTTATTTTCTACTGCATCTGCATAAAAACTCCTTTGGGATAAGCATAACGCTTTCTTATAAAGTACAAAATTTTTTGCCGTTTTCTATTCAACGAATTTTTTGACTGAACGATGATTTCGTTTATAGAGACTCGACTGTATTTGTAAATATTTTTTGAAACATTCAGATACAGTATAACATCTTTAATCCGGACATTTATAATCCGGAAACTTCTGTAATCCGGACACTTCGGAGCTTTTAATCTATTTTTTTTCTTTTATTTTCCCTTTTTGATCACAGATGGCGCCACCAGAGTATGTGAATACGTTTCCAAAAAAAATTAAAACAGCCAATCACATTACTCCTTTCCTTTGAAAGAAATAGCTAGAATAAAGATCAAATTATGAAAAAATATTCGGCATCACTCTTTTAATTCTTTTTTTTTTTTTACATCTTTTGTATGGCAACATTAGTTTATTGCTTTGCATTTACTCTACCGTGTGCGGGTTAATGCTCCATTTTGATTGTTATTCGTAGTGTTCTGTTATCAAAGTCCGATATATTTGGGAAAAAAAACCCCAGCATGAATTACCAGCGAATTGATAACTTAATTCCCGTCACGGGGAAAAAAAAAAAACACTGAAAGCTATCAATTGCAGAAAAAGTGGAACTGTTAAAAAAGCATAGTCAAGGGACTTCTGTTCGTAATTTATGTGATGAATATGCGATTGGAAAATCGACAGTGTATGGCATCATAAAACAAAAGAGGAAATTTTATCGTTTTTTGCGGACAGTGACTTGCCTATTGAAATGGCGAAACGTAAAACGATGAAAAATTCAAAAAATCCCGATCTGGATAAAGTTATGATTGACTGGTTTAAACAGAGGAGGAGCGAAAATGTGCCACTGACCGGACCCATGATTATAGCGCAGGCTAAAAGATTCCATCAAGAAATGGGTTTAAATACGCCGTGCGAATATACAACTGGATGGCTAGATAAATTTAAAAAGCGTCATGGTATACGCCAAATTCGAATTTATGGTGAAAAAATAAGTGCGGATTACGAAGCAGGTGATCTTTTTGTTGATGATTTAACAAAAATTATTGAAGAAGAAAATTTAACTTTAGAGCAGATTTATAATGCGGATGAAACTGCACTCTTCTGGCGATATGTGCCTCGAAAAACACTGGCTACTCAAGCAGAAAAATCCGCTACCGGCATCAAGGATTCTAAAGAAAGATTGACAATTTTGGCATGTGCTAATGCCGCTGGTTCACACAAGCTCAAATTGATGGTGATTGGAAAGAGGGCTCGACCCCATTCTTTTAAAGGTGTAACCTTTTCAGTACTATATCGAAGTAACCAACGTGCTTGGATGACAAAAGAAATTTTTGCCGATTGGTATTAAAATCATTTTTTACCGGAGGTCCGGAATCATTGTAATTCAATAAATTTACCAAATGATGCAAAAATATTGCTGATTTTAGATAATTGTTCCACGCATGATATTGAAGAAAAAGAAAATTCTAAAATCGAATTCCTGCCACCAAATTGCACATCTATTTTGCAACCTATGGACTGTGGCGTATTTCAAGCATTCAAATGTCATTATAAAAATAATTTTTTACAGCGAATGCTTGATAGCATTAATAATGAAATCAGTATTTCCGATTTTGTGAAGTCATTCACGCCAAAAGATGCACTGTTAAATGCTGCTAGTGCATGGAATGCCATATCAAAAGAAACATTAAAAAATGCCTGGCACAGAGTGTTACCATACACACTATTTATCGATGATGACGACGATGATGCCACAGGATTCGATGGATTTAGAGTATCTAAAGAAAAAACTTTAATTTTTGAACTTGTGAACTATGCAAAAAATCGAAATATTGATTTAGAAGAATCCGATATTATAGAAGTGTTTGAATGTGACAAAGATGCCCCGACAATCAATCAGTTGACTGATGGAGAAATCCTCAATAATGCTTTAAATATAGTCGATCCCAGTGGTGTAGCTATGTTTTTTGGCGCCCGGGGCCAGCAAGAAATTTTGCGCCCCCACCCCAATATAGATATATAACAATTTCTCTCAATTTGGCGCCCCTAGGCCTCGGCGCCTGGGGCGGACGCCCCCCTTGCCCCCCCTTAGCTACGCCACTGGTCGATCCTAGCGATGAAGATGAGGAAACTGACAGTGAACAAAATGAAGAAAAAATTTCAACTGATAATTTAATCAGCCATCTTGATAATGTGATAAAAGGCCTTGAACAACGAAATTTTATCAGTGAACACGAAATGATGACAGTATATAAAATTCGTGAAAAACTAATTTTGCACAAACCTAAAATGTAACAACTTTCACTCATAGATATGCTTAAAAAATAATTATAACCAATATTTAATTTTGCTACTTTTTTTTCTATTTAAAATTGTAATTACTACCTTATTTTATAAATATAAAGTAATACAGATGTCTTTTTTGTTTTGTTTATTTGTTTTTAATATTGTATAATCTCGTCATTAATATTATATTATTTTTATCTTAATTATCTTATCATTAAGTGACAACAGATGGCGCCAAAAGAGCGCGAATTCAGATATTTTTTCATTTTATGTACTATTATATATGTACTATGCATTAAGTACTATTTCAAAATAATATTATTTTAATTGAATTTGTGATTGAATTTCACATTTCTAAGACTTATAGTTAAATTTTTCATAACAGTAACCTTACATAGCACCATTTTAAATATGTCACTATTTTGAATGTAACTTTTTTTTTTTTTTTAATGTCTGGTATATTTTATTTTTTTCTTTATAATATATTGTTTCTTTTTAGAAAATTAGTTTACTGGTTATTTTTACGTCATCACTTTAGTGATATATTTTATTTATTCCATAATTTATAAATCGGAAACATCGATTATAAAGAAAAAAAACATAGTTATTGTTTATCATAATTTACAACAGATGGCGACACCACAAATTTTATTCTATATTTCCGTGATTATTATTTCCTTTAAGGTATTTTTAATTGCGATTTCTCAGCATTTTTTAATTATTTTAAATTATCAAGTTATTAGCATTCTTACTTTGTCATATTAATGACTGATATTAGTATTATTATTTGTCAAAATGCATTCTAGTTTCAAAAGCATCTGTAATCCAGAATTTTCTATAGTTCGGAATTGCCGTGATCGGTACGATTCCGGATCAAAGAACTTATACTGTATATGGAATAGAAGAGTTCTGGGATTGGTGCATCCAACTAGTAATTTTCATGATTTCATTATAAATATTTAAAATTAAAAGTTTTTTTTCTTTTTTTGCTTATAAATTTGAAAGTGATTTAACTTAAAGTAAAATTAAATGTAGCTTAAGGTAAAACAGTATTAAATAATTAAAACATGAAAAAAATCATTAAATAAACCTATGTTTGGAAATAACTCTTCAACCATTGGTATATTCGTAAGCTTTTTTATGTTTACATTATAAATGGAAGCTATGTATTTATTTGTGAAATTACTTTACAATTATAAAATAAACATATTGATAAATGTGTAAAATTTGTTCTATAAATTATCTGCATTTCATTGTACAAATTATTAGCAATTATCAGCATTTCATTGTAATTATTAGCCCTTATCAGTGTTTCATTGACAAATAAGCAGAATATTTAAATGTTTGAAGTACATTTTTTATTCAATATTATTAATATACACATACAGGGCTTGAACTTTGGCATGGGATGGCTGGATTCATGCCTTAAAATATCTTATGACCAAGACATTCCTGTTTCCAAAAAAAAAAAAAAAAAAAAATCCCTTTTTGAATTTTTTTTTTCTTTTGTTAAATGGCGATCAAATCTCAGGACTGATTGACTATTTTTGTGATATTTTCCGCTATCAATTGGCAAATCTCACAGTTTTCTCTTACGGCAATTATACAAAATTCATGATTGGTTTTTTGCATTTGATTGAAAAACTTTACAATTTTTATCACAATTTTCTCTCTTGCTTGCCTCACAAACTTTTGCAACTTTTTTCTCGAGACCGATTGGCAAATTTCACATTTTTTTTCTCTCAACTGAATGACAAATTTAGCTATTTTATTCTGCAACTAATTGGAAAATTTCCCCTTTTGTTTTAGTGACATTCTGCTGAAATTAATAATTATTTTCCTGTGTCCAGCTGAAAAATGTGTTTTTTTTCTCTGTTACCTGCTGATGATTTTCATGATATTTGCTTGTGACAGGCTAACAAATTTCACAATATTTTTACTGTAAGTGACTGATGAATTTTGTTATATTTTCCCACTGTCCAAGTTCCCTCAAACTTCAAATTTTTTCAGACCGATTGACTATTTTAAAAAATTCATTTTTGCCATGGTGGACAAAATCAGCAATATTTTTTCTATGGCCGATTTCCATATTTTGTGAATTTCTTTTTCTAATTTCTTTTGTCTCTTTTGCCGAAACAAGAAATTTCTAAAAGGGCAGTAATGGTCACTAAAGTCTGAGCTCTATCTAATTAGCCTGGAATCAGCACTAAACAAAATGAGATTAAATCTTGTGTTAAACATTGGGAAAAAAAAAACATTTTTTTTTTTTTTTTTTTTTTTTTTTTTTTTTTTTTTTTATACAATTAATGGTTTAGTATTAGTTTTTTTCATTTTTTGAAATCATCGCACATTTTGTAATCAATCGGCTTGATAATCATACTTCTTTTTTCATTTAAAAGATTCATACGATGTTTCTGTTTGGATTTTTTTTTTTTTTTTTTTTTTTTTTTTTTTCCCATATCTGATAATTTGCATCAGCCCATTTTGTAACTTTTTATTTTCTTCTTTATTAAAAATGACATTTTGATTTCCTATTCAAATAAAAATTCTTCTAAATTTAAAGAATTTTGCAAAAAAATAATAATAAATAAATGAATAAAATGAGGACATCCATTGTCCAAAGCAAGATGTTTAAATGTTTCCCATTGAGTTAATGAAAATCAGTAAAAACATTATATTTTTATGATGATCAAAACAAGACTCATGTAATAAGAGTCACATACGTCATGGATTTCCTGGACCAATAATAAACAAAATAAAATGCAGACACCACAAGGTTCATTCTCAACTGATAACATCAACTGCTTTCCAAATGATTGAAAAAAAAAATGGCAAAATTTAAGGAAACACATTTAGAAACAATAAATAGTTTATGTGCATAGTTCACAGAAATTAGGACATGACCTTTTTTAATAAACCATTTTTCATGGAATAGAGGAAACCTACTGATTATGTCCTTTTCAGAATTTCATATGGATTTAAAATTCCATTGCATAGAAGAACATAATTCAATTAGCTAAAATGTCAGAAATTACAGTATTGACGATAATTCCACTAAGTGGTATACAATCACCACAGGATATTGACAATACAATCATCTAAATGCCTTATTCTTGCAAGTAAATTAAAAATGAATGCCCATCAGATTTTACAAAATTAAAAGAAAATAAATAAAAATAAAAAAGTGTAACTTACAAAAGATTCTAAACCACACAAAATCGAATAAAATCTAAATTAAAATATTCATTTAGCAACTCAATTATTAATTGTCCATAACACTGAGTGAAAATTGAAAATAGATATGATATATTTATAAGGCTTGATTCTTTTCGTTTGTTTTAATTAAAATAGACATTTTGGATAATTATCTTGAGTTATTGATTTAAATTATTTCAATGGAATTTTGTCATGCTGGTATAAATTAAATATTTAAATGGCATGTAAAAATTTATAGCTTTTTTTTTTTATTTCTTCCTTCTCATATAGTTTAACTCCCCTGCATTTACAAATGTTATGAAGAAAACTCTCCCTGCCTGGGAAAACCTGAATTTCAAGCCCTGATAGTCAAAGATATATAGTTTCTGTAAATTATATTCCAATACATTTAAAAGTTGTAATGGTGTGTGAAACACGTTTGCAATTTATTATTTGAGATGGCATTGCATAAAGAAATAAACAAACATTCACCATAACTAAAAATATATTCAGTACCGGATATCCGAATCCGGCAGGCTAATCGGATACCGGATATCCGGTATCCGATATCCGGCAAAATCAATATCCGTTGCATCCCTAATTTTTATGTATGTGTTTTTTAATTATTTTTAAAGATATTTAATTGGGGTAGAATTAAATGTAATCTAATACTGAACAATGGAGAAACTGTATTCTAAAAATTAATTTTGTCAACTTAATACATGATTTTTATGGCTCTTTGTCTGCTTTGTTACATAATTAAACATTGCAATAAACTATAAAAAAATAATTTCAAATTTTTTAACTTTTGTGCAACACAGTCAAATGAACATTTATTTCATATAAACATAATAAAAAAAGTAGATTTTCACAACAATCAAAACTATTTAAAAATAGAATCATAATATTCTAGATACACATTTCATAGTACTAAATTAACTAACATTTCAATTGAAAATGTTTTGCTTTTATTCTTTGAAATCATGAATAAACTCTTTTGTAGCAGAGTAGACATAGTTGTAACAGAGTGGGCACAGTTGTGAAATAGAATAAATCTATAGCAATTATTCAAGAAAAATTTAACAGTATTTTATTATTGTAAATTTTCTATCTGTTTACAAAATTAAATCGTGATTTTTGAAATAAGTCTTTTTTGTACAGGAATTTTTAATACAAACGACCACCTTATTATTTTAAACTAAGGTTTTTAATAAAAATTTTCAAAATCAGAATAAAACCATTGTAAAATTTATTTATCAACTGTTACAATTAATTTTATTGCAATAAAAGTCATCCCTTTAATTTCCCATTCTTCTTCGATATCATTGTGAACCATAACAGCATACTTATAGGCAAAATTTCTTCTTTCTTATAGTTTGCTTATCCATATGAAATTAAAAAAAAATATTTTCTTTGTCTGTAGATGATATTCAGGAGTCTTGATCCTTTTTTTTTTTTCAGTTTTTAATTTTTATCTTGGAGAAAACAAAATGTTTTTAGTTATTATTAAAAAAGACTCATGTGTCTTTTGTGTAGTAGTATTTTTTTTTTTTTTAAATCCTTTTTATGATAAAGATAAATTATTTTCTAAAAAATAAAGAAGAGATTAAGTCTTCCCAATTGTAGGGAGACTTGATCTCCTTCCAAGGGAGATTTTATTCTTAAAACAGATGCATTAGATTGGTTTAAATTAAGTAGTAGAAATCAAATTTATTGTTGACTAACATGTAAAAAAAAAAAAAAAAAAATTGCATTTGATGAAAATCCTTGTTTTCTATATGAATGATCAGGGGTGGGGAAATACATCATTTTGCTTGCCAGTGGCGAGTGGATTTTTAGTTTTTGAAAAACTGTTGGCAATAAAGACATTATCAGAAACACCTTTTTAACCTAGATATTTTAACTTTCCAAATTATTATAGTGTAAATATGGTACTAAGTAAGTTCTATCTTATATTAAGCTTACCTCTGTTGCATATACAGTCGACTCTTGTTAATTCGAGATTGGATAAATCGAATCTTCGCTTAATTCGAACTAAACATGAAGTCCCAAAATTTTCAAGAACAGAATAATGTTAGAAATGTGTTAAATTGTAGTTAATGTTAGGTCTTTATTCGAATTTATTTTCTCCTGACTTTGTTTAATTCGAACTAATGATAAATCCGATTTATCATTTTTCCTTACTTTCACACGGATTTCATATACTTAAAATAACTTTCTTTCTTTCATTTTTGTCAGAATTGTTCTCAAACTAGTATACATATAATGCCATTCATTTGATACCCGCTTTCTTAATGTCCATCAATGACGCATCCAACCCTTCTTCCATTGTGCTTGTTACTAATCCCTTAATTAGTTTATGTATTTATATCTTTTAATTTAATATTAAGTCATATTCTAATTATAACAACCAAAATAAATTAAAAAAAAAACTATAACATTAATTCCTTTTTTAATAGTACACTCTTAAACATGTTTTCCACTCATACTTTCCATAATTCGAACATTTCTTGTATCCCGACGAGTTCAAATTAAGAAGAGCCGGCTATATTTCTTAATATTACAGAGAAAAATAATTAAAATGCATTGTAGTAATAGTGATTTCTTCTATAATCGCATGTGATTTTGTCATAACTATTTTCAACAGTGTGTGTCTTGCATCTTTGGGCTAGTGAAATAAATCCTTGGCTGGTAAGATTTTTGAAAAATTCCCCCCACCCCTGAGAATGATTGTTATTGTGGAAATTAATGACAAAAAAAAAAAAAAAAAAAAAAAAAAAAAAACGTTTTCAATGCTTGAAAAATCAAATGTAAATGTTGAAATTGTTGCAGTTTGAAAAATTCCACACAGCGTGGATGGTTTAAGCTGTTTTCTGACAATATGTCTCAGTATTCACAGCATAAATAAATTGGTCGGAACTAAGTTCTCTTTTTTTTTTAGAAAATGGATTTTATATTTTCCTTTCAAATTTTTCTATGAAAAGACTTATTTTTTTCATTTATAGAAATCACTCATTGACAAAGTTATTTTCATCAATCTACAAATTTTGTGGATCTTTAATGATTTCTTCTTAATGTTCATCAAGTGAATCTGACTGAGATGGATAATGGGCATGGGCTCAATAACTGTATTTACTTTCTGGAGGTTCTGGGTTTTCATTTTAAGTGTTTTTACTTTTCCTTCTTGAGATAAAATAAGTTTTCTTGATTCCTATTTGTTATTCAGCTGTAAGTACACAAAATTTGAACTCTCTGACTTATATAGTTTTTGTGACGGACAGTCAGACGACAGAGACGAATAGGGTTTCGTCAGATGAACGAAACAATAAAAATAGAGAGAATGTAAAATTGAATTACACTTTTTTAATTAAGTTCTGTATATAGTAGTATGTAGTCTGTAGAGCAAGAAGCAAAATTTTGGAAAATCTTAGGATGGATTTTTGAATATTTTTTGTAATTTTAGAATTGTTGCAAATTAAAAGTTATGATGCATCTGAAAAAGTATAATTGCAAACAAGGGTTAGTATGTGTGGGAGACACTAAAATATACCTATTTAAAAAGAGAAGTTTTAAGTTGATAGTCTTGCATGCAATTGTTATAACATGCAGTATGAAATCCTAACTTGATTATACAGCATGTTAAAGATGCATTAAGAAAAACAGGTATGAAAAAGTTCCTTTTAAAAGAGGAATTCCACATTTTTAAAAGCAATTTTAGACATTTTCTGAATCGATGCAAAATGTAAAGAAAATTTTAGTGGCATATAAGGGGGGATGGGTTTGCAAAATATAATGAGCAGGTATTTTGTGTCCTCAAATCCTTGGAGATTGTGTGAGCCATCAAATCAAACATGAAATTATGTTATAAGCATCTAAAAATCATGTAAATGAAGCATGTTAAACACGTTGCCCACACATGACCAGCCGACAATTGAGACCTGCCAAGCATATAGTGTTTTCCCTGTGATTGATTCAGTTCATGTTTAGGTGCTGGAACTACATTTTACCGAACACTCTTGTACAAGTTGTGATTGCAGTGTTGCCTTGCCAAATTGAATTTTTTTTTTTTTTAAATGCAAAACGTGTACTACTATTACAGAATAATAATCTTTGTATTATTTAATGACAGGCATTCTGTGATTAATTAAAAACAAATTTACAAATAAAAACCTGTAACTATTGCAAATAAAACTTACAAATTCTGGACACATTGCCGTGTGGCAAACATGAAAGATTGATCTATAAAGACAAGTGTAGCTTATTTTTATGTTTTAGCTCTAACAGATTTTATATTTTTTAAAGAAAACTTTTTTCAGCAAAATTTTGAACAACATATAGTTGCTATTTTTAAGTTTGCAGAATAGTAAAACTTTAAAATTGAAATCTTTTACTTAATAAATAATTTTTTTAAAAAAATTTCCTGGGGTGTGCTATGAATTTTCTAATGTAGCTTTGAATTTTTTTAAAAATATTTTATTTATTTATTTTTTATTGGATAGTGTTTTATTTTGTACTTATAAATTTAATTCTGTAATAAAATAAATTTGTCTTTTTCTTCCTTCTATTTTTTTTTTTTTTTTCCAAATTGGCCCACATATTTATATAAATGTTTAATTTGGCCCTCGGTGAGTAACGAGTTTGATTTGCCTGTTTTACAAACACACACACACACACACAAAGAAAAAAAAAAAAAAAAGGTAAAAAGGTTAAATGACTTATTGAGATTGATAATTGCTGCAGGTGCATTTTCTTCAGTAGTATATATTTTTAAACCGATCTAATTTTGAGTGTATTAGTATAAATTCTACAGATTAGATTAGGAATGGGACGAATAGTAATTTGGCCGAATACCGAATATTCGGCCAAATTTTAGGCCGAATACTAACTTTTTTTCCCAATAAAGAAAAACAAAATTTTGATTATATATAATTTTAAAAATAGGCACTCATTAATAATTATTTCTCTTAAATGTGCTTTTAAATGTATTCTTAAATTTGAAACACTTATTTTAACACAAAAAAAAATTATGAAATTGCATTATATTCTTTTATCTTAATGTACATCAAATTGATTTTCAGTAAGTAAGGATGGTAAAATATTTCCATTAAAATATGAACAATGTATTTCACTTTTACTATCAAATGATACTTTTATCTTTTCTTGCATCCAAAATTAATAATATTCTTAATCTCTCTCTCTCTCTCAGAATTCACAAGGAAATATTTTCTGAAGTAACCTTTAATGAAGTAAATTTGATCATTAAGAGTTTGTGTCCCTAATATAAGCAAATTCGTAAGAATGAGACTGTTTGGAAATCAGTTGTCAATCTTTAAATTACAAATTGCATTAAAGCAAAAGGTTTTGCTTAAAGTAGAATGCATATGTTAACAAAATCTTTGACATTTGAATCGGCGCATACAATATTCCACTTATTCACAAGCATTAAAAGGATAAACAGAAATTGATAACAACATGAATGAAGGAAGGTGTAAATTAAAAATATATAAGATACCCTGGGGTAATAACGCCAAGTGCTTATATTTTGCATAATTATGAAATAATCAGGTAAATGACACCCATGTGCTCTGCGCAAAAGGGTTTTGAGTCATTTAAATCGCAAAAAACAGCTTCAAGTTAATTTGTTTCATTTTTAGGTCTTATTGTTTTTACAAACAACTAAAATTAACGCTTGATCTAAAATTTGCGACATACGTTTTGTGATGTGAAGACTATCTTTTTATCCGGAAATGCTTTGTTAATTACATAAATTTGTAGTGCATTTCATGTACTTTTAAAATGTTGTTGAAGATTTTGGAAATCTTCTCGAGATAATTTGTAATTTAAAATGTACTGCGCAATAACTATATCGGGGTAATAACGCCAATCCTTGACATTAATACCGCGGTTGATTCCCTACAGTGGCCGAGCTACATCCTAAATACTGATTCAAATAAAAACAGTTAAAACTGTGCAATGTTTCTCATTTCTATTTAAGCGGTCCTTTTTAAGCAAAAAGAAGCTCACGGTCTGATATTCTTTTGCCTCATCCCCCCCCCCCCCCCCCACACACACACACCACACCTTTATTTTTCTTACACTTTCACAAAAAATTGAACCTTTTCAATAGCTTAGAATGCAATTTGTCAATTTCTAAGTTTGTAGAGTTTGTATTTTTAGAATTGGGCTGTCTACATGCAATTATTTCATCTTATTTCATAGTTTTGTTTGCATGGCGTTATTACCCATATAGGTGGGTAATAACGCCAAATAGCATTGGTAAAGAAAAAACGCCATTACATTTTATGAATACATATATGTTAAATTATTTTATTTTATATAGATAGTCAATGAGTTGCTGTATCAGATCCTATATTTGTTTGAAAAATACAATCTAAAACTAAGCCGTGAAAATTGGTAGAACCTTAACGTGGCGTTATTACCCCAGGGTACCTTACATAATAATGTTAGATATTTAAGCCAGTAATTATGCAAATAATTATTTAAAAGTGAAAACTATAGAATAAAAAAAATATTTTGTTCAGCATTTAGAATTTATGTTTAAATATTTATAAAACCATCTTCATAAAGCAAGTTGTGTCATCTAATGTGTATCTAGTTTGACACCAGTTCTGTTTTCAGATGTATCGTTGTATTTGGAATAGAAATATTTGATATTTAATTTTGAAAATGAATCTTTGTTAATACACCTAGTGTATGAATTTTTTCATTTCTCACTTCATAGAAAATAAGTTATGAATTTCATAAGAGCCTTTTTTACATGTGCATAGAATTTGCAGACATTAATAAATATTCGAGTGTTTTAAATTAAGGTAGTGTTTTTTTTTTTTTCGATAAGTGTTTTTATATATTGAAATGTAACATATCATTCTCTAATGAAGACATTTCCTGTACAATTAAATCTCCAACTTGGGCAACATCTTCTAAAATATCACCAACTTTTATAGGAAATACAGAAAGGCTGTATATTTTTTAGTATCTGAATAACTGTATGTTTTGCAAGAATGAGAATGACTTCATAAATGAAGTAACCAATTTGGATTGGAGGAAAAAAAATTGCAAGAAATGAAATTCTTCAAATCCTAAATTTATTTGGCAAGATATCTTTCACTATTCGGCGACATTTCAGCAATATTCGGCGAGATATCTTTAAATATTCGGCTATAGTTATTCGGCCGAAGTATTCGGTCAACAAGCCTTCAATATTCGACCAACCGAATACTCGGCAAAAGGGCCGAATACCGAATAGTGGCCGAATATTCGTCCCATCCCTAGATTAGATACAAGGTTACATGAAAGATTTTGCACACATTACTGAATATGAACAACAATTGCTGAAAATGGATTTTAATAGACCAGGAGCTGGCAGCACAGACAATCGCCTCATCCAATTCATGACTGAAATTCCTAAATTAACTAAAACTCGATTCACATATTAAAATGCAATCGGTCTGCCAAGTCATAGGTTGGTGGAAAATACCTAAAAGTAGGATTTTAACTGTTGACTCGTAGGTTTACAACTGTGTTTTCCTGCTCCCACTCTTCCATGTTTTTATACCTTTGGATGCAGGAAAACACAATGATAAACCTACGAGTCAGCCACTAAAATCGGGTTTTCGGATTCCACTAAGATAAGACTTGGCAGACCGATTGCGTTTTAATAAATGGATGAAGTTCTAGCTCATTCTGAAATTTCAGCTGTGAACTCGATGAGGAGATTTTTCTGTGTTGCAACCTCCCGGTCTATTACTCAATCAGCGAGATTATAATTTTGTTGCCTAGTTTTAAAATCAAAAGAGAAATAAATTATAACGATGGATGTGCTTAGTAAAGCATGCATATATTTTTCACTCTTACTCTTTCGTATAAAATGAATAAATGGTGCAAAAAATATATATGCGTAAATGCACACATACATTATGAAAAAAATGTCTTACTTAATCACAGAAATCTGAATTTAAGGCGTGTCTTGTATTTCTTATTGCTCAACAATCTGAAATTTTTTTACTCATTTTTAAACATAAAAAACCCTTATACTGGCAGACATGATTATTGAAGTGATTTGAAATTGAACTTTATTTTTTAAGTTTCTAATAAATGAATTATATTTTCATTTATAAGCAATTTCGTCTCGGGCGGTAGTTATTTTTATTTCCTTGATATCACTTCAGAAAATTCAATTCAAAATGCCAACTTTAATATCATTTTTGGAAAAACTTTTTCTTTACCGACAAATGAAAAAGGGAATTCGCTTGCATAGTTTCTTAATAGAAGCACCTGCCAAGTTTGTATACCTGTCACCTGTGAACAATATATGAATTAGAAAATGATTCAGAATGTACAACAGTTTGGATATGAGACCAGACTTAAATAAAACGAAAATAATCGACTCGAAAAAAGGATAGTTTTGAATACGAAATTCCCCCAATCTGGCAACATTGTCCTTTTTTCAAAATTTTATGGAATTCTTATCCTGGATAACGTAGAAAAAATACATTAGCATGGCAAGTGTTGATTTCAGACAATGGCAGATCATGGCAAGTGTTGATTTGGACACGGCTGGAATAAAACTCCGTCAGTCCGTGCCCCAACACGGAATAAGAACAGTCATTGGGGGCCAAGATAATTCTTATCATCATGGTTATGCACAATGGCGGATCTAAAGTGGGGGGCGATGGGGCCATCCTCCTCCCCTTGAGCCCAATAACATAGCAGAACGACATTAGATGTCCGCACGAAAAAGTTGTTGGTCCTAAACTCGAGACCGCGCCGGTCGTCCAACTTTATTTTATTATACTGGGACTGGGTCAGGTCTTCACATTTTCGGAACCGGGTCGGGTCGAGTCGCGCCAACTTTAACTTATTATACTGGGACTGGGTTAGGTCTCACACTTTTGAAACCGGGTAGGGTCTTATTTTTTTCTGCAGAGTTGGATCGAGTCACATTGTTTTTCCAGGTCGGGTCTGGCATAGACTTCCATCCTACTAGAGGTATACACGGGCCAACATTTTCAAGCCCAATCTCCGTCCGGTTAAAAACTAAACGCTCGATCTGGGATCGACACAGTTCTATAAGGAGCGGGGGGAGGAGGCAAATTCCCCTGCCCCTTGGGCTAATAAAGGGTTTTCAAAGTAACATTATGCTATGCATCCTCGGGAGAAATAATTTGGGGCGAAGCTCGAGCCCGTCACGGCCTGGCACGCGTCGCGCCAGTGTGAGTCCTGGGAGGACTGGGAGTGTGAGGACTGGGTAAGGTTTTCTCTCCTTTTGAATCGGGTCGTGTCCTGATCTTGCTATTTTTGGAGATTCGGGAGGGGGCAGGCTTTTTCTTACAGACCAATCCTGGTCTCGATTTCATTTTTTCTAGAAGTCTGCATTGGACAAAATTTCCAGGTCGTGGCTCGGCCCGGAATAAAAGGTAAATAATCGGTCCGTCTCTGATCTAGATAGTATGATAAACATTGGCTCGACCGCGACCCGTGCAGCTAAACGTTCGGTACGTCTCTGATCTGAATTTCTTCGAAGGATCACGTTCACGGATGAAACGAATTTCATTAAAGGATCGCGGAAAAACAAATTTCGTCAAAGGATCGCGATCAAAACTGGGTCAAATCATTTTCGCAAGCAAGGGTGTGCAAAGAGAAAACTGCGCCCTTGGCAAAGTTTCAATTTGGCGCCTCCTCCCCGAACTTTTTCTTGTTTCGGGCCAAAAATGACGTTGGTAGTATAAAAATGACATCCCATAAATTTCTGCGACCGTCCCCTTCGCCCCCCCCCTTTCGCTCGGCTCTGCTCGCAAGAATAAAAACCGAATCTGTAACCGATTCAAATCCGAAATGTATGAGAATCTACCCCAATGCGCTAAGCACTGCTAAAATTTAAAAGTCATCCCGACCAATAGCAAAATATAGTTGTTAACCGGATCCAGACCTAACCCGAACCAAAAAATCAGAAATTAACTTGACCCGCAGCAAACAGTAGAAGTTAACCGGCTCCAAATGCGACTTACAACAAAAAGTAAAAATTAACCCGACCAGCAGCAAAAAGTAGAAGCAAACCGGACATCAAATTTTGTGAAATGATCGCGGAGAAAACACGAATTTCTTCAAAGGATCGTGAAGCAGATACTTATTTTGTCCAAAAATTGCCTAAAAGAACGAAAATTTTATCAAAGGACTCACCTCAATCAATTCGGGTCAATCTGAATCCTTATCGCAAAAGTAAAAACCAAATCCTAAACTGTCCCAAATCAGAATTGCATGTCAAACTGCCCCGAATGCGCTGAGCACAGCTAAAAAGTAAAAGTGAGCCCGACCAACAACAAAATGTAGTAGTCGACCGGACCCAAACCCGACGCAAAAGCAAAAAATCAGAAATTCACTTGAACCACAGCAAAGAGTAGAAGTCAACCGGACCCAAACACGACCAAGTAGAAATTAACCTGACCAGGCGCAAAAAAATGGAAGGCGACCGGACCCAAACCTGACCCACAGCAAAAAATGGAAAACAACCGGACCCAAACCCGACCCACAGCAAAACAATAAACGAAACACGACCCTCCTTAAAAAAATGAGCGCCGACCCGTACATCAGACTGGAGTTTCCAAATTTCTAAAATCGCCCCCCCCCCTCCCCCTTGAGGACTCTCCAGATACGCCCTTGGTTATGCATATTATAACATATGAAAATAAAACATGCGGAAACTATTTATAAAATGCATTGCAATTCCAAAACAAAATTTAAACGTATATTTAAATGTATTTAATATGCATAGTATTGCTCTATTAATGAATTGTTGATAAACAAATCTCGGCAAATTATATAAAACGCCAAATTATCAAGTAGTACCGAATTGCGTAAAAGATACATCCTTATAGCTCCAAAATAATAATCATATTAATTAACAGTTTAGTGCGTCGGATTAAGCGTCTCATTTCCAACTAAAATTTATCTTTGAATTGAAATTTGAATGAAATATAGGGTCATAAGAAATTGAACAATGTGAAAAACAGGATTACAAATATCTCAGCAACTAACTATCCGATTGACTTTGTTCCTTAAGCAAAATTTTTGTTATTTTATTGCCTTTCATGCCCTCTCCTTAAAAAAAAAAAAAAAAAAAAAAAAAAAAAAAAAAAAAAAAAAATCGAAAAATTTTATATATCTTTCATCAGAACGAATTTTTTGAGAGATCGAAAAAAATAGTTTCGGATAATCGAGGTTACTGATATTAAATAGGCTTCGTCCCATTCTTACATACTAAGCATATACAAAATTTCAAGTCTCTATCTCAATTTGTTTGGGAGATAGAGCGTTTATAGACAGATGGACGGTAATTTTTTTTTTTTTTTTTTTTTTTTCTAAAAACATGTTTTTCTGTATCTCCAGTACCTAAAACGTGTAAATACGTCTTTAAAAAAAAAAAAAAAAAAAAAAAAAAAAAAAAAAAATCGATTTTTAAAACGATTGCTATACTACGTATGACGGGTAAATAAAAATTGAAGGGCGCAAAGTTGCCTAAATAAAATGAGAAAGAGACAGAGTTCTCGAGATTACTCTGTAGATGCAGTGCCAGATCTTGTTGAGTAACAAAAAGATGAAGAGGATGAAAGCGAAGCGATGGAAGAAAATTGTTCTATCATTTGATCGAGAAATAATGAAATCTTTTGAAAGCAGGTCTAGCGTCACCACTGCACAACTTTGTTTTACCTACTGATACCGCAGCGGAAGTAGGTTCACCTCAAACAACTTTACAAGATATCTCAACAATGAAGATAAAATTCACAGAAATTGATTGGTGTATTCTATAGCCAAAGACTCAATATTCTGCTTCTACAGCAAAATTTTTGCAACGGCTACAACTTCTTCTTTAGCAAAAAAAGGCTGTAGAGTTTCGTGACATACAGTGGCTCACAAAAGTGTTCGTACACTTAGGAATTTCAATGAAATGGTGCTCTATCCATTAATTAAAATTAATATTTTAGAATGGGTATTTAAGAGTAAGATCTATGATTCATTCTGAACAAAACTACATAAAATATTTTTAAAATATAGCAAAACTTTATTTTTAAAAAATCATTAACCAAAAAATAACAAAAAAGTTACCTCGCAAAAGTTTTCGTACACTTTTAAAAAATCGCTGTATATCTGTAAATATTGTAATATTTCGCTAAAGTTGTACTTAATAGGACCCACAACATTTTTTTTCTTCATACTATTATGCCCTCATTGGAACCAAGAATGGCATCTAGTTTAGATCTGTAAATAATTTAGCACCCACAACAATTTTTTAAACACTTGGGAATAGATTTAATTAGTATTTTTGTAATTTTTTAAGGAAAGTTGATTTTTCATCGAACATGGCTGTTTTTAATTCGCTTTTCGTTTCAATGCTGTGTCTTCGTATTTTAACTTCCATTTATCTCCAGATATGTTTTACTGGGTTTAAATTCAGCAATTGAGGTGATATTTTCAGAACTTGTGGACAACTATAGAGACGCCAGAGGCGAACGTTGAGAGCCATGTGCTTTGTATCATTATCCTGATAAAAAGCAAAGTTGTTCCTGTTGCTTATATTTTGGGCTGATAATTTTAAATTGCCTTTTAAAATATTTGAACAAAGATTGTGATTTATTATGCTATCAATATATACGAAATTACCTAATCTTGAGGCTGCTATGCACCCTCATATAAGGATAACTCCACTGACATGATTAACTGTTCCAACTAAGTTCTTTGAATTAATTTCTTATTTTTTTTTTCCTTCATACTATTATGCCCTCATTGGAACCAAGAATGGCATACTAGTTTAGATCTGTAAATAAAACATTATTCCAATACGATTCGGTTTTATTTATCATTGATTTTGCTAAAAAAAAAAAAGCCTAAGCTTTCTGTTTTTCGCACTAACAAAAATATTTCTACAGGCAGAATGCCTATATAATGCAAATGAGCCATAGGCGTAGCCAACCTTTTGAACGGGGGGGTGCCCAAATTTTTTAACCTGAACATGTTGGGTACAAACAACATCTTATGTAATACAACCTAATAAAACGGAACCCCATAAAACTTATCAAATTTCCGTTTTAGACAGGTTTTTTGCGGAAGATATAATTGTGTGGAACTTCTTTTAAAAAGGACCCAAACGCAATTTTTCATTGCGTGAAGAAGGATGAGAAGTTGCTTAAAACTTAATCTAATAGACAGGGGCGTGCGAAGAAAAAACTGCGTCCGGGGCAAAGTTACAATTTGGCGCCCCCTGCACCCAACTTTTTCTTGTAACAGGCCAAAAATGACGTTGGTAGTATAAATTTGGCGCCCCCTAAAATTCCACGCCAGAGCAGCTGCCCCCTACGCTCCCCCTTTCGCACGACGCTGCTAATGGATAAGAAAAAGATATATAAACATAGATAAAACATGATAAATATAAAATAAAGATATCCGTAAACATAAATCTGTAATTATCACAAGTTTTCATTTCAAACAGCAATGAAATACTAAAATAAATAAGCACGACTTTAGTTCCCCACGTCATTTTGATCAAAATAGCATTAAAATAACTTGTAGTATGCAATTTAAAGTGAAAAATAGCTCTTATATTTTCTACTCATGAATAAATAAATTTTCCCTGTTAAAAAAAAAAAAAAAAAAAAAAAAAAAAAAGAGCCCGTACGAATGTCAAAATATGATCCCAAAAAACGAAATTTAGCAAACCAATAAACCAACCTCCATATTAATTTGAATTTTGCGTAGCATCATTTCTTATTTTCAGAGGAAGCACAGATTTGTACTAGAGATGAGTTCGGGCTCGATTTTTGAAACCGCGCCCGAAAGATTTTTAGTACATTGGAGTCCAAGGCCGATACAAAAAGTATACAAAAATAAATAAATAAATAAATAAATAAATAAAAAATTTAATGATATTTAAAAATTGTTTCAAATGTGATATCCCATTAAAAAAAAATTCTTTTAAAATTTACTATTAAATGAAAATTTTAATTCAAGCTTATGAAAAGAGCAATTTGGTATCAAATAAAAATATCTTTCATACCTAAAATGATTCCCATATTTCTTGTTCTTTAAGAAAAAAATTTGATGGACTTATTAAAGAAGTGTAATGAATAAATGGATAGTGTTTATAGAAATTACTATTTGTATGCTGAAGAATCAAAAAACGTTTTCAATTTCCTATAAAAAGAGCGCATCTTCAGGGGTGTAGTCGTAAAAAAACCACAGGTTACATGATCGACGCAGAGGGTATATGCTCAAGGCACAGAGTATACTCTAGAGAGTACATCCTATGGGTTTCATGAGAAACTGAGGGTTATACGGTGTTCCTTAAAAAAATCCAGAAGGTATACGGCGTATACCCCAGTATACCCTCCACTACATCCCTGTACATTTATCTATAATCAATTCATTTCTCTTAACAATTCCCCATGACTGACGAGAACCTTAAAATCAACGCGAATTAAAACATTGATACAGTTATCTTAAAGTTCCGTTGTTTCTATGGGGAAAGAAGAAACATTAATCGAATGTTTTCAATCGGAATAACATGTAAAATATGTTTACTTACGAAGGGAAATCCTCAGCATAAGCAAAATTTATGATGACAAACAGAAAAAAAAATCACAATGCTGTTATCATATGAAGAACGATTATGATTCGTGCACAATCAAATAATTTGCAAACCTCAAGCATCTAGTCTGCATCAAAAACGAAGGAATCATTCTCCAGCAAAATAAATAAATAAACGATCGAATTAAATAATATCCTCTGCCTCAAACGAAAATCCAACCAGAAGCTAATTTATTATTTATGAATATTTTGATAGGCGCCTTATCAATTAATCGTCAACGGAAATGCAGTAGACATAAATCTCCATACATCACAAATTTTCTTTTGAAGCAACAATCAACTATTGAAATAAAAAAAAACTATTTTTATTTTTCTTTCGTTTTGATCAAGATAACACTGAAAAAGAATAAATAATTTTAAAAGGAAAATAGTAGTTCTTTCAATTTCTTCTACACATAAATGTTTTTTAATTCTCAGAAAGAATGAGCCCGAGCCCCCCCCCCCCTCCCCCCGAGCCCGAACACTAAAATGAAAATAGAGCCCACGCCCGCTTCGTACCCGGGTTTGGGCTCGGGCTTTCGTGCTGGGGCTGAGCCTGTCTAATCTCTAATTTGTACAACCTTCCACCCCCTCCGTTCTCCAGGCTAATCACATGGTGGAATTATCGTTTCACATCTGTATTTCCTTTCAATTTTTTTTTTTTTTTTTTTTTTTTTTTGCTCCTATCTAGACTTTAGATAACAAAAGCAAAGATATAAATAGTAGTTTCTATCCTTGTCGAGAATTTACTCTAATTTTCTATGGAAATATGTATGCAATAGAAAGGTGTTAAAAAAATTCCATAAAGAAACGACACCAAATTGGGATTATAAAACCAACTTTTTTGATTTACTGTGATTAATACAGATTCTAGTAAATATTGTAGTTTTAAAAAAGATGAATAAAATAATTTTCTTAAAAAGAAAAAAAGAAAGAATCAAGGTCTCTTCTTTTATCACATTTCAAAACATAGACTGTTAGTTTTGATTAACTAATTGAACTAACTTTGCTTAAATTGTGGCGTGGTTGGTAGCGTGAGCTCCTCCCACACCACTGGACCCTGGTTCGAGTCCAGCTAGCGGCATGGGTGTGCGGGTGTTGTCCCTATGATGTGTATTAAAATGTATGTACTGGATTTCTTGTAATGGACTCTATTCTCCGTTTGAGTTCGAGGCTGTGATTTCGGCAATGTTTCCCCAAAACACGTGACCTCACTTCACAAAAATATGAACCGTTACTATTCTACGGTATACAACCACGAGATGGGGAACGAGTCGTTGCATAATTAATGGCTATGATGTGGGGGAATGTTTCCCCAAAACACGTGACTTTGACGTCACCAGAATAGAGTCCATAATAAAGTGTTCTGTACTTGTTTCTGTGGTATATGGATCATTCGAGGTAACAGCCATTTGTAGCTATAGACCTCAAAGCATTGTTCACTCAAACTCAAACTCAAACTTTGCTTAAATTTTTCTTCTTTTTTCTTTTATAAATTTTGATTTTTTAAAATAATCAATCTTGGATCTGCGCGAGCGGGGGCACCCAGGGCACCCCCCCTGGCTACGCGCATGTGAGCTTACCACTAGTCGAACAGTTTCAGGTGGGAATGAGTCAGAAATTGTTTCATTAAATTCTGTAGCAACTTTTATAGCACTTTAAACGCGGATTTTTTACGACTTTTCTAATTGTAAGTATTTGATCTCATTGCGTTAACAAATATTGAGATTGAGGAACTTTTCATACCTAGTTTTCAATCCAATTATTTTCTATAATGTCTTTTATCGCAAAATTCACCGTAGAATGTAATAAATTAACTAACTTTGCAATACTTTGAATGATTTACTACTATTATGAAGAAAAATAACTAATTTTGAACGTTATTAGTCGTGACATTACGATTACAAACCATTTTATAATTAATAAATAGAATATTACGGACCGATTCTGCAAAATATAAAGCCAAGCGATTTTTTAAACGTCACCACAATGCAAAAATAAAAATAAAGTGACAAACAATATTTTTAATAATGAATTTATCCGAAAATGTTTCTATGTACGAAGACTTTTGTGGAGTGTTCTTTCTGTGGCATCTTTCGTTTTCATTTTTAGATTAAAAAAAAAATCCCTTAATGTTAAACAAAAAGGTTGTGTGCTATTTAGAATAACTTGGAGATAGTATAAAAAATTTCTGGACTTCATATATGAATTTAATTTCAGGGAAATTTCTTTTTAGTACAAATTTTTAAAGTGTACGAACACTTTTGTGAACCACTGTATAGTGCAAAAACTCGAAAATCATGATACACCAACATTCATTTGAACATATTTTTGGGCTTTCTTTCGTCTGAAAGATCAGGAAGTCAACAACTTTTCGATATCATACTTTGAGAGCGAGAATATCTGGGCATTCATGAGAAGTCAAGGATATTTTTTATGTGGCGAATATGAAATGAAGACATACGGGGATGTAAGCAATGATTAAAAATATCGACTCTTGATTTTTTTTTTTTTTTTTTTTTTTTTTTTATGCTATGTGATTGCCACTCTCTTAAACTGGTGGTAAATATATGACCTAATCATCATTAGAAGGAACTAATTTCTCTAATATTGTTCAAAAATTTTATTTTCTTTTTTCCTTTTCATCGCCTTTCAGATGGGCCATTCTTTTGAAGGATGTTGAATCCTCAAACCTCATGGGACACCATAGGGAAAATTCAAAGTCATGCTATATAAAGCCGCTAAACTCTGTATCTGCACTATTTACGCAAATAAATAATTCGAATTTCTTTGTTCTGTCGTGATATGATATGGGGTCATTCCATGGCAACTTACGTTACATTTAGAACTATTTACTGCAGTAATTTTAGTAATATAATTCTAAAAAAATTTCAAATTAAGATGATTTGTCAAAAAAACCTACCTAAGGATCAATTTGGATGAAAATTACCTAAAAAATGAAAATCACACTTTATATGATAACTTACATTCTTTTTTCAGTAATGGCAGTTACCATAGTAAATAAAACTACCAAAATTTAAGAAATAACATAAAAATTAGGAAATTTTCATTTAAATTGGGTCTTGAATAAGTTTAATTAGGAAACCATGTCTAATTTACATTTTCAAGATTTTTTTTTTTTTTTTTTGCGTGATATATTACTAAAATTATTGAAAATAGTTCAAAATGTAACTTAAGTTATCATGGAATGATCCTATGTGAGGTTTTAAATCATGTTAATCTCATAAACATACTGGTGCAACTGAAAATTACGATATCGTATCAGGAATAAATGTTTCGGAAAGTTCTAATCGTTATTTTAGGAATTCGAGATTGGGCGATGACTTGAATGATATTTTTGTCGGTGCTAAACAAAATGGCATTGGAAACAGATGCAAATAAAAATTTTGAATCACTGCCAAGATATCAAGTTCGTCGATGAAAAAGAGAATTTGATTAAGAAAATTAAGATGAATCCATAATCGATGCACAGATAAATACAAAATTTAATTCTTTTATAACTTTGAAGATACTGCAGTCATTTATTTAGAAGAAAGATTTTCTCAGCTGCGACATCAAAACAGTTTCAGCCAGACCTCCCTGTTTTAGAAATTGATTATGAACTCAGTAACAGTTTAGACTAGTCATACTCAATCTGCGGGCCGCATGTGGCTGAGAATTTCTGCCTTCGAAATTGGCAGACGGGAAGTGCTATTTGAACCCAATCGCGCCCGTCGGTCTAATTGTACGGAGTTTTCCATGGTTTTCTTCGAAACTTGGTAAAAAATTTCTTACTTGTCCTTGCGTAAATACGGGTTAGGTTTCCTTAGAAAGACTCCCATGGAGGGCACTCCCTCTCCCTTAGGGCCTATATCCCTCCTGTTGATAATTGGCCGTTATAAACACATCCAACCATATTTATTCAATTAATTGAGATGTGCATAGAAAAGTATTTAAGATCTTCAGCGTTATTTTATGTATTTTCATGGAAATATAAAATCTCCTATTGTTTGTAACTAACATAAAATTATCCAAAAGCCATTTCCTTAGTAAAAATTTCTTTTTGCATGTAGTCTTATTTGTCCAACAGTGATGCATAACAATTCTTAACTTTTAACAATAATCAAACATCATTCCAAATTATGTTTGCACTATATATTTTTAGAACTAAAATTTGTTTCATTGAGCAAAAAATGGATCGGATGTATTAAAAAAAATTCTTGGAAATTCTACATTGTTATAATTACATTTCATACTTATTATATAATAAAGCTAATATTACTTTTTGGGGGTAAACTTTTGTCACGGAAAAAATTGGCAGTGAAAACATTTTGCAACACTTTGGGCAACTGGCAAACTTTACGGCATATTTTTACAGCATTTGCAATAGAAATCTATTACGAAGTTTATTATTTGGAAAGAGAGGTGTTGATTTTTTGGTACTATTTCTTGCGCGAGAAACGACCAATTTTAGTGATATTATTAGCTTTGTTATATTTCACTATTATACTAATGTTATTTTAATTAATGATTTTTAAGCTTTTTTATAAGTGTGTTGCGGCCTATTTAAAGTCGAAAACTTATGTTTGTGGCCCGCAAGAAAAAAAGATTGAGTATGGCTGGTTTAGAACGTTTCTAAATTAATTAAAGCGTTCTCTGGACTAAGAAAAAAATCGTCTGAATTTTACTCTTGTTAAAATATTGTAAAAAATGCTTACTATGTTTGCATGTAGAGACGCATTTTTTTACAAGCACGAAGTAATTCAAAGGCTAAATACGGACCTATTTTGAGATTTTGTGTTTTCAATTTTCAAAAAGTACGCCCCCCCCCCCCCCCCTCAAAAAAAAAACAACTCTATAATGTCTCCACTGATCGTGGCTGCCAACTTCTGCGCTTATTTAAAGTCTAATAAACATATTCTAAAAAAAAAAATACTTAATAATTGGCTATGTTTAATTCAATACATATTACTGAAAAAAATTGTCATGCATTTTATTAAAAAAAAAAAAAAAAAAAAGAAGTTAAACGGTAACAGCTATTTAATAATACGTTCTATTGTCAGTAGATGGCAGCACCACATATTTTCTCCAAAAAAACTTTTCATAAAGCAAAATAATAAATTGGCGGCCAACAACAAAAAAAAAGCGATAATAGTTAATGTTATTAAATATGCCACAGATTCACATTCAATTCAGCTTTTGATTTTTTTCAACCTTTTTCACATGATTTCTATTTTGGGTGGATTGTAGATATGGCAGAAAAATATATTGCACGAGATCTACTTAATAATCCTCCGAGTTGCAAGTAGATGGCAGCACCACATATAGCTTGGGGGGGGGGCATAGAAGTATGGCGCGTGTTAGATACTTTCAGAAGGAAATAAAGGCATGAAGATAGAAAAAGTAGGTAGAAGATAGAAATAGTATTATTCTATCTCCATGATAAAGGAAACTACGCCATTCAATCATAGTCCGACCGCGGATTGTGTTCAGATTTGAGGCGTCAATGGTTGCGCCTTAACCGGTCTTTGAAGAACGGTAGGAAACTGGGTTAAATCATTTGGTAAAAAAAAAAAAAAAAAAAAAAAAAAAAATGCGAACCCTTATAAAACTTTGCTTTTTGCTAGTTTATATATAATCTGAAAAAAAAAAAAATTGTACGTGTCGGAAAAATATAAAAATCGCCTGACTCGTGTGCCGGTTACGACAATTACGCAGTCGCAAGTCGAAATCGAGGTGAATCGCTCGCTTGCAAAACTTCCATTTTTAGCATGTAACCAGTAACCACAGAAATTAGGATATTTTCGCATTTCGGCGGCAACTTGATTTTCCATTTTTCGATTTTCTCATGCCTGTTCAAGAGATAAAATAGAAAACAAAGCGTGTTTGTTTTGTTTTAGACAAAATCAGCGTAATAGTTATTCTGAAATCAATTTTTTTTAATTTTATAGTCCTTTTTCCATAAATTCAATATGAACGACAATATTTTACAAGAATTTATAAATTTGAAAGTTTTTAAACTTGGTAATTTCAAATTAAAAAGCGGAGCCTTATCGCCTATTTATATAGATTTAAGGGACATAGTATGCTCTCGAAAAATGGTTAAAAGCTTGGCTATCGCTATCCACGAAATGCAAGTAAAGGAAAAAATAAAAACTGACGTTGTTTGTGGCGTACCCGACACTGCTTCGCCACTTGCTACTGTATATTCTATTCTTTATGATGTAGAGAAGATCGCGAAAAGGAAAGTAGCGAAAGACCATGGTTGTAAAAAGATGATTTATGGAAATTTCAACGTTGGTGACACTTGTTTGATTATTGAGGATATTGTTTCAAGTGGCACTAGCATTATAGAAACTGCTGAAGCACTAAGACGCGAAGGATTAAAAGTTAATGAATGCATTGTAGTTGTAAATCGTAATCAAGGAGGTTTAGAAAACTTAAGTAAAGCAGGAATCAAATTACATTATTTATTTCATATACAAGATATTTTTCAAGCATATTGCAAAATGAAACATGTTGAAGATGAACTTATTAAACAAGTAAATTGCTATTTCAAAGATAATACTTATTTGCCTGTTTTAAAAGTGTCATCGTCTACAAAGAGTTTTTTAGAAAGGAGTAATGCTTGTACTCATCAACTTGGTAAAGAATTATTTAAATTAATGGAAAACAAGAAAACAAATTTGTGTGCAGCAGTGGATACTACCTCTTCAAAAGAATTGTTACGTTTAGCTAAAATAGTGGGACCGTATATCTGTGTTCTAAAAACCCATGCTGACTTATTAAAGGATTTTTCCCAAACTGTTATAAAAGAATTGAAAGAACTGTCGCAGCAGCTTAATTTCCTGATAATGGAAGATAGAAAGTTTAAAGATATTGGTAATACTGTAAAAGAACAGTTTTTAGGTGGCCAATTAATGATCCAATCATGGGCTGATATGGTAACGGTTGATCCTACTCCTGGAAATGGTATTGTAGAGGCTTTAAAAGATGATAAATGTGGATTAGTTCTGATAGCCGAAATGAGCTCAAAAGGAGCTTTTACAAGTGATGATTACAAAGAATTTGTATTTGAAATGGCAGAAAATAATACCGATTGTGTTATTGGATTTGTTGCTCAAAAAGGCTACTCTAAAGATAATTTTATTAATATGTGTCCAGGAGTAAATATTTCATCATTGGGAGATTCATTAGGGCAGCAGTACAAATCTCCTGAAGAAGCTGTTGCGAATGGAGCAGATATTATTATTGTTGGAAGAGGAATTTGTAGAGCTGATGATGTTGAAGAGATAGCTATTCAATATCGAAAAAGAGGTTATGATGCTTACCTGAAGCGAATTTCTTAGATTTGACAATTTTATTATATCTTTATGTGGGACAATGACTCTAAAAAAAAAAAAAAAAAAAAAAAAAAAAAAAAAAAAAAAAAACTCTTTTTGCTGTGTTAACAAGCAGGAACAAGTTTATTTATTTTGCTCAAACCTCAGTTTAAAAGTTGTTTTGATAAGATAAGATAAATCAATAAACAAGATACAGTTAAAGAAAATAAAGATAAATAAAACCAAAAAAAGTGTTCATTTTCTTAAGTGTTCCTCATTAAAATTTATTTACTGTTACTAAACCAATTCATATTTACCATTAATTTTGTTATTACCAATTTGCTATGTTAGTAGCAAGTAATAAGTTCAAGTTTTCTGTTACAACACAAAACTTGTTAAGTGGTAAAGCAATAAGAGATAATAAGTCTGTTTACTGCCAGAAAATACTTTTAAAGATACAGGAAAGTTTACTAAATATGTTTCATATATTTGTTCAATTCCACTGTCACATGTATGTCTTTTAGAGAGAGTTTTTTTGCAAAATGAGACAAATTTAAAAGTGATGTTATTTAGCATTTTATTTATTTATTTATTTATTTTTGATGACAGGACACATGTAGAATCATTTAGTGACATCTTTAATCTAGAGTAATAATAATAAAGTTGTTACATGTGTGACTTTTCTGAATTACACATGTAACAACAACTTTACTTTTTTTTTTAATGTTATTACTCTAGACCAGAGGTTCCCAAAGTGTGCTCCGCGGAGCCCTTGGGGCTCCGCCTGAATTTTCCAGGGGCTCCGCGGCGTTTCAGGAAAATAAACAAAACATGAAAGAAATTAGCATATTGTAAGTAAAAGATTTTCAAAAGCATTTGTGTGTGTGTGTGTCAAAAATAAACATATCAATAATGGGTTGAAAAATTCAATGATATATTTCAAGATAGCTACATGCTACATTTGCATTATAGATGTATCTACTTTATGTATAATATTTTTGGTGTGAATTACTTTATTTTATACTTCTTCCTTAAAAATGTTTCAAAAATTCGATTTAAAATATGCTACAAGAAATAGTATTCTGAATCGAATGCACAACGTGGATCGAAACAGAAAAGGCCCGCCAGTGCTGTTAACTCTACTTGCCGAACAAAAGGGAGAACTGTTAAGTTTTGTTGCGCTGCGCCTGTTTATACGTTTATACTTAATTATTACTAAATAAATAACTCTTACTAAAATGTTTTTAAATGACCATAACATTAAGTTTGAAAAAAAAATGTCAGAAAGTATTCAAGATAATTTTGAAGCTCTGATAAATTCATTTGAGCATTAAGTAAAATTATAAAATTCATTTGAGCGTTACTTTCCAGCTGCTCGAAATAAGATGCGGGATGATTTTAAATGGATAGTAAATCCATACACTGTAAAAACAAAACCACACAGCTTACGCTTTGAGGAATACGAAACTATCATTGATTTAACACATCAAAGTGATCTAGAAATCGCTTTTCAAAGCAAACGTATCATTGAATCTTGGTATCATTTGACAGATAAATACAAAATTAATTTTACTCCCATTTTCAAAGACATATTTGTGTGAAGCTGGATTCTCCACTTATACAAATATGAAAACAATATACAGAAAACGGTTAAATGCAGAACCAGACATTCGCTTGCTACTTTCGTAAATTGCACCAGATAATAAAATAACTGTCTAAAATAATTCAAGCACATTTTTCACACTAAACTTTTATATATTATCGTTCGTCAAACTTTTGCAACTTACATCACGTGCGTCGGAGACCTGCGCATTTCACATCATTCGCATAACTCAGTGTCGTGCGTCTACTCTAAAATTTGCATAAATTTCTGACCACTCCTTCTTGGTGTTGTATTTTCAATGACGAGCAGTGTATTTCTTTTTATTCTTATATGTTTGATTTTTTTAATTTTGTTTATGTTACTGGTATTAATTCCTAATTATTTATTTTTTAAAAATTGTTTTTAATAATAAAATAATGTTTGTCACTGAAAACATATTTTTTTGCACCTTCTATCATTTAAAGACCTTTATTAAATCCAAATTGTATTTGTGTACATTATGTATATATATTTCTTTTTTTATATTTAAATTTAAATTCTTTAATATGTTTATGTTATTTGTATATTTAAATTTTCTAAACTGTTTTTCTCTGTACAAAAATGTTTGTCGATTAAAACGTCCATTTTACAAAATATTTTGTATTATTATAGAAACCCTTCATTAGATTTATTTAATATTTATGTACGTTGTGTATATATATTTTTTTTCTTTTCGTAGCTTTAATAGCTTTAATCTGATTGTTACATATATTTTTTTAATTTCTTAGTTATTTAAATTTTTTATGCTGTTTTACATAATTGTACGCAATGTATACTGCTAAAACTGCATTTTTTTAGCATCATGTATCTTTTTACAACACTTTTTTAAAATTTTCTTTTAGTTGGTCTCTGTCACATTTTCCAATCAGAAATAAGTCTGTAGAAATTTAAAAAATACATCTTGGTTCTTCACATTTTCCATCACATTAAGAATTTTAAATTTTGCTTAGCTCTAATTTTTACTCATTGAGAATTTTTTGTCAATGAGTACCCACACCCTGATATAAATTTAATCCCATCCATGTGTCCCATTTTATTAGAAAAGTTTTTTGCAGTTCCTTTAACCCCATAAATCCCACCTAATTTAAATGAGATTCTCACCAGAAACTTCTAACGAAATTTCATATTTTTAAATTTGGCAACAAGTTCTTAAAGAAATTGTTTTTTTCTTATTTTAAAATAAAACTTTTCGATTTTTCCGGTGAGAATTCAATATTATAGAGACACTTTCCATGCCTCTCAAGGGATTAACATGTGTAGTTTTTAACTGCATATCTCTTTTGAGGAAAAAACAATGATTCAGTTTCTTTCAAAACTGAATCTTGAATCATCCAACCGGAGCGCCAACCAAATTTGGCATAGGCTGTTTGCTCCGTACTTTCAAAACTGTAATTAACAGCCAAATATTTTAAATAAAATATCCATAAAAGTGAACAATGCTGCACCAAACAATAAAGCTTATAGATTTTGTCCCGCCCACTTAAATTGACTCTATTACGGGTAGGCGGGACTAAGCGAAAACGTGTTACATAATTACTCATGGGTTACTGGAACTAGGCATTTCCTTTTTTTTTTTTTTTTTTTTCGGGAGTAGCCTATTGGAATCATACTGAAGTACCTAACAAAACTGTACAACTTACCCTTTTTTTCGCCATTGTGGTTTTCGCCATAAATAATAATTGTTTTACGTAAGCTCCAATGCAATGCATAATACAAACATTGTTTATCATTTTGATTTTTAATTCCAAGTTCATACTGGAAATCCCAAAAGAATATTTTTTATTTTAAAATTGGTGTCATTAACCCCTTAACAGGATTGCTGAACATCGCTCGGGCAAAAAAGAGTTTGTTTTCCTCGTTACTTAGCGCTTTCAAAAATCACAAATTTTTAACTATAATTTTTGCTGTGTTTGAAGTAAATATGTCGATTCTACAAGGTAGATATTTCACTACAAAAAAAAGAGGGTTTTAATCCTTATTTTTATTTTATTGTATCCAACAATAGTAATATGAAATAAAATTGTTAAAACGTTATACAGTAGACAATTTTATGTTTAAAATTTCTACTATGAATTCAGAATTCCTATATCAGCAAATCGCCAACCTTGGTCTAATGTTAGAAATTACTAGCTCGGATTTTTATTCAACAGATTTTCCTCTTCTCCATAGACATAAAAAGCATTAATTTTTAAACCACAGAGTATAGTTAGATCCAGGGGCTCCGCCTTAAAAAAATTTCCCAAAAAGGGCTCCGCGAGCCCAAAAGTTTGGGAACCACTGCTCTAGACTAAAGATGTCACTACCAAAATAATTCTCTATGTGTCCTGTAATAAATATAAAACACTATATAACATTGCTTTCAAATTTGTCTCATTTTCCAAAAAAGAAAAAAAAAAATCTAACAGTCACACACATAACAGTAGATTCACCCATTTTCAATTATAACTTTCTCAACAAAAGTTAATTTATTTTTATTAAATTAATTGATGCTGAGAAAATTGGATTTTAAAATTAAACTTTTTCTTAACCTAATTTAATTTTTAAAATACTATTGATGTGTTATAGTGATGATAAAAATCAATTACTAAGCTGCTTTTTTTTTTTCATTAGCAAATCATCAAAAGTATTTTCTCTCACTTTGTGTCATTTATCTTATTTTACATAAAATACAATTCCACTAATTTAAAATATACAGCTGAAAAGAAAAAACAACAATGAATTGAGAGTTGATTATGCATTGAGGAAATATATTAAAAAATGTGGGTGCCTGCAGAAATAAATAGATCTTAAAAATGCTCTTTTATTATATTATATTATCATGTGTGTATTGTTATATTTAAAGAATTTTTCAAGTGGTTTTATAATAATTATGTAATTTTTGATAAATATCAAATCTTACAATGGCTTTATTTATATAAAGTTTATATACACGTAGGTACAGAGAGAGTGAGTACATACTTGAATATATTTTAAACTTGAATTCAATACAGTTTAGAATAAAACTTATAAAAAAATTAAAATATTAAAAACATTCAAAATACCACTATGTAGTGGAGTGACGTTGCAGTAAATGCTGCAGATTTTTAACAGTGAAGTGAATTGAAATCAATTTTCAGATTCGTTAAAATCGTCTGCTTTTGGCGAGGAAATGCACTGCTCGCCAAATCCCGCGTTGCTTTCAGCTTTCCACGCCAATAATTCCAAACTATTTTATTTTTTTACATATCTAATAATGTAATTCCGCCGCTAATTTTCACTGATCCTTTATTACCTACATGAGTAGTTTAATTCGTATTTTTTTCAAAAAATTCTGAGTATGCCCCCAATGGAGACCTTCCTTGTTAGCTCAAAGGTCTCCAGGTAATCAAAAACAGTAGAATATAAAATTGAATCAAAATTGTTTAAGCCGTTTCTTAGATAAAATTAGCTTGACAGCATTCATCAATAAAGCGAAATGGCCCACTAATATAATTTTGTTTAATTTGCGACTCTGCTCAATAGTCTTCTCGTGACAAAAGACGTTTCATTACAAAATTTAGGTAAAATTGATTAAATCATTGTTATATATAATTAGAATAAACCTAACCCATTATGACCAAAAATGACCCATTAATCGAATTTTCGCGAGCATGTGTCCTCGTCCAATGGTTTTCTCTTGCCCAAGAATATCATAATACAAAATATAGTAAAAATGGTGAGAGACATTTTCTACATAAAATTAGCATGACCCATCAATGACCCACAAATGACCCTTATAATCGAAATCTCTCGAACATGTGACTTAGCCCATTAGTTTCCTCATGTCTAAAAATTGTCACATACAAATTAAATAAAAACGATTCAGCCGTTCTTTAAATATAAATATCTTGACCCAGACCCTTTATGACCCATTAATCGAAATTTATCAAAAGTGTGACCTAGCCCAATGATTTTCTTGTGCTAAAAAATGTTACATAAAAAATTTCGTTAAAATCGATCCACCTGTTCTTTAGATGTAGCTTGACATGATCCATTATGGCCCATCATGACCCACAAATGATCATTATAGTCGAAATCTCTCAAACATGTGATTTAGCCCATTAGTTTCCTCGTGTCAAAAAACTGTTCATACAAAATTTCGTTATAATCGATCACGCCGTTCTTTAAATATAAATAGCTTGACCCAGGCACTTAATGACCCAATATGACCCATTAAATTTTTTTCTCGAACATGTAACCTAGCCCAATGATTTTCTCGTGCCCGAAAACCATAGAATGCAATTTTTAGTCAGAACTGCGTGAGAAAATCTTTAGATAAAAATAGCATGACCCACAATGACCCCAAAAATGACCCACTAACCGAATTTTCTTGAACATGTTACCTAATCCAATGGTCTTCTTGTAATCCAAAACGATAAAATATAAAATTTGGTCAAAATCGTTAAAGCCGTTTTTTAGATAAAAATGGCTTGACCCCAAAATGACCCACTAATCGAAATTTTTCAAACATGTGACCCAGCTCGATAGTTTTCTCGTGCCAAAAAAACTGTTACATACAAAATTTCGTTATAATCGATCACGCTGTTCTTTAAATATAAATAGCTTTACCCAGACACTTAATGACCCAATATGACCCATTAAAATTTTTTCTCGAACATGTAACCTGGCCCAATGATTTTCTCGTGCCCAAAAACCATAGAATGCAACTTTTAGTCAAAATTGCTTGAGAAAATCTTTAGATAATAAGCTATATAAGGAGAGTTACAAACTCACATACAGGTGAAGTTAATAAAAGCGTGTTAAAAATGCACAAATTTGTTTTATATTTTGTCTTATGTTTTCAGAATTTTTTTAAATTAAAATTATATTTTGTGAAGTATTTTAAAAATTATAATATTAAAATTATAAATAAAAAATGATGGTTGGAACGGTATATTGAATTTATTCTTTTTATCTAACAAACATTTAATGAAACAATGTGTTAATATTTATTTATTAATTAAGTCTTTTTTTTTTCGACTTGTACATGTCTTATATTCTTTGTGGTTCTTTCTCACTTATTAATTTCAGTTAATGAATTTAAAAAAGTATACTAAATTTAATTTCTTTGCTTACTTGTTTATATATCTATGCTTTTGCATGCATTAACATTTAAATTTGCCAACATATTATACATTTTTATTATCATTATATACTTTTAAAAAAGTATCATTTATAAAGTACTATTTTAACTCATTTTATGTATAGCTTTCCAAAGGATGAAGACAGAAGAAAAATCTGGGAAACGAAACTGAGAAGTGAAAATTTCAATGCATTTATGCAATTTATTTTATAAAATAATTGCAGTATATGTTAAAATAGTGTATTAAATTATTTGTAAATTTGCATCCTGAAGAAAAGTAATATATATTATCTGTGTAAGTTATGATCATTAATGAATTATTCAATTAAACTTTTTGCGTTGAAAAGCATACAATTAATTGTATGCGTTATTATAGATGTGTTTGTTTAGAAAGAAAAACAATATATATTTTGTGAATTTAGAAAGTTTAAAGCTCACGTTTATTTTAAATTAAAATGCCCTTTATTTAATATCAGCATTTAAAAATAAAATAATTATCAAATTGTTTAATTTTTTTTTTATTTACAAAAAAAGTTTGACTTGTTTGTTAATTTGATGTAATAATAAGCAAATAATTCATCACTTAAATTTTCTTTCTCTCGAAATTTCATCTATTTTCCTCCCCCTCCTCAGCCTCTGGTCTTCCAGCACACAAAGTTAAACTTCTTAACCAATTTCTTTATTTTTTCTCGCCTATTTGTACTTTGTATTAACAATAAAAAATTAATTATGGCATTAAATTAAATATAAACAAAATTATGTAAAAGATTGAAAACTGAACGAAATTATATACATTTGAATGATAAAAAAAATTAAGCATGAAATAAATTAACATTACCATAAAAATCCAACGTACATTCGGATTTCTTTTACTACTGATTTGTATTTCTGTCAACTCTCAAGTGTCTGAATAACAGCAAAAAAATACTGCACTCCTGCCAAGAGCTACGATAAAGCGACAAATCTAGCATTACTTCTGGCAACCATTCATCGCCAAATGCTTAAAGTCACGTGGGTCATCGTGGCAGCATTTCTTTATCGGAGGAAGCAATAGACGCTTTCAGTGTGACGTCAGTCATGACATTTTCCTTGGATACTGACTCCAAACAAACGGTTGCTATGCTTCATTTCTTATAAAATATAAATCGTAGAAAATGGTATCATTGCATATAAAGCATTAAACATGTGTCTGTTATATATAGCTGAAAATTGTCGCTGTAATATGCAAATAAAATAGAAAATACAGCATAGCAACCGTTTGTTTGGAGTCAGTATCCAAGCAAATCGTCATAACTGACGTCACGACTGAAAGCGTCTATGGGAATTCTCCCTCTATTTACTATGTTTACTCTGAGGTTTCAAGTGAGAAAAAAAAAAAAAAAAAAAAATACTTCTGGAGTGTTTGTAATTGGTGTGCAAAAGTTAAATCTCTTACAACTGCTTAGTATTTTGTATATGAAAGAATTAAGTTTTAATATATGGAATGATTCAAAATAGAGATTGTAAGTGTTAAATCGGGTATGTTTAGGGAAATTTTAGGTCCTTCTTAAAGGACCTTTCACAAAATAATTTATCTTAAAACCAGATCCTTCACAATTTTTTTTTTTATCCCCAAACAGGACAGAGGAGCTTGCAGGTTAATTGATAGAAAAGATATTTTTATTTCATGCAATTTTGTCAACATTAGGCCTAAGATGACAAAATTTATCTGCTAATAAAGATATCATAGCCATAGCAAATCAAAATATTACACATAAGAAATGAAAAGATAATTAAGAGAAGATAATACTTCAATAAGTAACAATTTAAAATGCAAGAAATTTAACTTACTAATGGAGAGTATGCAAGGATGTAAATGGTTTTATTTGAATATATGCAGGTATATAAATATAAAAAAACTTACCTTATCAAAAAAAAAAAAACTTAGTTTTTCTATTAATCTATTCTATTAATAAACAAGCACTGGAAAAGAAAAAGTTTTATGTGTATTTTTGGCATTGTAAAATCTTGGTTTACAATGAAAATCAATGGATGCAATCATAGGTTTATCACAATTTCTTAAAAACTGATTTTCTGAATAAAGTTAGTTTTGAAACTCATGTCATTATGTATATACACACAAACATACATAGGGATGTTAATCCTAAATTCACTTATATGTGAATCAATGGTTCTTTCTTTCACATAACAATTTAGTATTCAGCCAAAGTACTACTCCATACCAACGAAACATGTATTTTTAAATTCACAGAGAAAAATATATATACAATAGACTCCCTCAAATCTGCACTCCTAAAACCTGCAACTCTCTAAAATCTGCACATATTTTACGGATGTAAACAATGAAACATTCAGTTCAGATGTAGGTGCAAAATTTGACTTTTTTAGTTTTACATCAATTCCATATAGTTTTTAATTTATAGTTTTTATTAAGGTTATTGAATTCATGTTTTTTCATGAAGAAAGAATAATTTATTTCTGAAAAAATAAAGCTACTGCTGATATCATTGGTAATCACAATCTTACCAAATATATTTATGTATTAATCAAGCTTTTTTAGTTATTAAGTCTGGCTAAACCTGAAATAAAACTTCATTTATGATCTTGATGTGAATTAGTAATGTACCTTTATGAGGCAAGTTTCATTGAAAAGTTTAAGAAAAACACATTTCATCTCTATAATGAATATTTAATCATACATTATTGATTATTAATTTGACCTTTGCTTTTAGTATTTTTATCATTTTAAAAACTATCTATTTTTTTATTATTTTTGTTTATTACTTATTTTAATATTTTAGCATATTGTAAGCATTCATTATACTTTTGATTTCATTATTAATTACATTCAAATTACTTTAAAAAAAAATGTAAACAAAGCAATGACCAGAAATCCGCAAAATTCTAAAATCTGCAAAACCTCTGGTCCCAAGCTGTGTGGATTTGAGGGAGTCTATTGTATTGTATTTATATATCCGTATATGTATTTTTATTAGAAGTGTGCTCTATTCTTTAATTCTATCCCACATTTTTCAACTTCAAATCAATTGAAGGGATTGGTCAAGCCTGAAACGATACAGATTAAATAATAATGAATCAATACTTGAAGAAAACAGCAGATTATAACAAGGATCCAGATAGATTTTTCACTGATTAGTAAAAAGATATTTAGACACTCGCAAGCTAATGCTAAACCTATGGGGAGTTTATGAACTAATATCTAGTTTGTATTTTGACATTTTTTTTTCATTGGATAGATGAGATTTATCTCTATATCACATTTTTTTTTTTTTTACTTTTTCGATTTTGGCTGTATTTTTTTATAAAGTTATTTTCACTTTCAAAACAGTTTGTGAAAATAAAAGTGTCATAAAAAATATCTGCAGCCAAAATTGAAAAAGTAAAAAAGGGGTGATGTGATAAATCTCTGCCTGACAAGACAGGAGCCTTATTTTAGGTTCATTTAAATAAATGATTTTTCAACTGAAAATATAATAGAAGAAACAGTATAACATTGTAATGAACAATGTAATGGTATCTCTAAATGATTTACACAGTCGTAATGACAAAGAAACTAATATGCCAGTGGGATCAAATTCCAATCTATAATTCGTTAGAAGTGTTCCAAAGTCAGATACCTCCAATTTGCAAGCCATTGTTTAAACAAAGGGCTGCGGAGTCGGTGGGAAACATGGCTGACTCCGACTCCGGAAATTTCTACGACCATGACTCCAACTCCTGGCTGGCTAAAATACCAATGTTGCTGTTGGTTAAATTTATAAGGGAACGCAAGAAATAAAAAATGCGAAAATTTTGCTATTTCACTTTTCTAACTCAGTTATTAGAGCTTTAAAAGAAAGAAAAATGTTTTTTATTTTACTAATTTTTGAACTTAACGTCCCATAAAACGAAAAAATCTAATTATCGAAATTATAAAGAAGAAAACAAAACAGACATTTACTATTTATTATTATTACTATTTATATATCGAATCTGTCGACTAGAAAATTGGAAATTGTTCCAATTTTGGTATTAATTCGAGTCCTCCAGACTCTTCAGCAATTTCCTCTAATAAATGGTTTGGTATGGGAATATATTTTTGCAATTCTGTATATGAGGTATAGAATTTATGCATAAAGAGTAATATGCAAAAAAAAGTAATTAAATTTAAAAGCGCACACGGAATTTTAAAACATACTCTTTAGCAGTTATTACGCAACAAACATTATTGTAACCGATTTCTTTTGTGCGTCCATGTAAAAAATGCTATGAATGCTCTGTTTAAAAGCGATCGTAGTGAAATTCAGTGATTTATATAAGTTTCAATACATTTGAAATAGCGTAATGTAATTAAAATATACTCCAAACGATTTTTCCCCATGTATTACCATAATGTAATCAAACTATTTTGAGTTTCTCTGTAAATAAACCATTAAATCGTACATACTGCATTACCAGACATGGTTGGGTGATCATAAATAAGTTTTGTCAATTGCATGAAAATCCGAGTATATTTACGGGAGTTAAGAGTGAGGACAGACAAACCGAATGCGTAATCAATTTTATGTTTATTCTTCATTTACAATTTCCTCTAATAAGGAAAATGGTATGCGAATACTTTTCTACTGGCCTGTATATGACGTATAGAACTTATATATAAATAGTAATATGAAAAAACTAGTTAAATTTAAAAACGCATACCTAATTTTAAAATGTACTCACCAGCAATTATTTCGCAAAAGCAGTACTATAACGAATTTCTTTTGTATGCCCTGTAAATTGATAAAAAATGTTATGAATCCTCTTCTTTGATGGGATCTGTCAGGAAAATGAGATTTCCTTGACATCCCTTTTGTGAGGTCTTATCACTCAATTTCAACCATTACCTTTCTAACAATTTATAACCTTTTTAGTTATATTTATATTTGGTTATATTTAGATACTTCTTATACTTTAAAAAAGGATTTGTTTAAATTTAATATTTATTTTTTTTAAAAGAAAAAAATCAAATTCCAATCCATTAAATATCTTACAATAACTTTCTACTAAAATAACTTAAGCCTTTATAATTGTTTGTATAAAAATATATTTAATATCCTCTTATTCCTATATATTTATCTTTATTACAATCCTATTTAACTAAAGGCCATTTAAAATAAAATCTTTTATTTACTTTTTAATTATTAATATACATAAGTATTTTGTCTCTCCCATTGACTTTCTCATATACGTAGACGCCAAATCCCATTGTTATCTCGGCATGGTTTCGAATCCAACATGTTTGGCGAAAAGATGCTGTTTTTTGGCGGTGATCGCTTTATTGGCAACTTTCAGATTTCACAAAGAGAAAAGAAGAAGTGCGGTCCAATTCAAGACAAACATAGCAATATGAGTTTCGGCGGGAGAAAAACCGGTTTGGCGTGCTAAATCTGCCCTCCGTCACGTGACGGAAGGCACACATGTCGGCCTACGAAAAGGTTGCTATTTTGGAGTCTAAGTATCTTAAGGTCATTGGTCTCTCCTCATTCTTATCTTTCTGTTAATGTATTTCTAATTTCAATCGATGTTAAATGCTGTGATTGTTTATTTTTGTTATCGATTATTCTAAACACATATCGAATTAGTTATCTACTGAATAAGGAATGATGTCATAGACAATGACGTAAGTAGTCTATCTCATTTGCATTTTTCCTTCAGTGGTTAGCGTATCAGAAACTTCCCAGATGTTTCAGGATGACGTAACATAGCTCAGTGAGTTGGGGTTCGATCTCTTGCTTGTGTTGTTATGGCTTTTTAACATTAGGAGTTTTTTTTAGTTCTTCATTATTATGTAATTGCAAGTGGTAGAGATGATAAAGGATATTGGGTCATTATTCAAGACTGTTTATTCAAGAGTGAGGTGAGATAGATTTATTTACTATTTGACAGATGAAGATGACTATTTTATTGGAAGCCGGTTTATAGTGGCCATATGCAGTTCAGACTTGTCTTCTCTTATTTTTTTTATAAAATATGCTGCTAATTATTTAATATATTTCTTTTGTGAGTTAGGCATATTTAAACTTTGTTTGGATAGGTTAGTTTTTCTTTAAGTGTTTTTAATAGATAGTTGATTAGGATTCCTCTCTGTTTTGCCGTATGACCTATTGGTTTTTTTTTTAGGTTGTCTTTCTCTCTCAAAAGATCTTTTAGATATTGTTGATTAACTATTGAGACTCAGGGTCTGGTCCAAGGTTATGTTAATTCTATTTGATCTATATCATAGGGCTCATTGCAACAGTCTGCATTAAGCACCCTGAGTGATATGTTTTATCTTGGTTATACATGTCTTGTATTTCAAATGTCGGATATCCGCGACTGAATACAGACAATGGGTTACCAGATGAGTTGGGGGAGATGGACTTTATTTGGAGATATTGATGGGAATTTTGGGCAGTTACTAATGAGAGGAATTTAAAATCTGTTAGATCAACTACAATTTTTATTAGAGTAAATTTGAAAACTAAACCGCCTTTTAAAAATAGTTTTGAATTGTAATAGTTTAATGTAATTTAATTTCTATTTAAACTGATGCATTTAATAGACTTTGAAATTTTAACTTTTTCCGTAAGAGCTCCAGAACGATATCCATATTAAATATGTTGACATGTAATTGAGGGATAATTATTCTATGTGTTAACGTTATGACCTCATGACACAAAGGTACTTCTGTATATGAAGTTGGTGTGTGGCTATGTTAGCCGATGTCACGTTTCTATGGATATACATATAATTTTATATTTTATTTTGTTTTTCTGTTAATAAAGTTAAGTTTGGTTTTTACATTTGTTTGTTATTATTTTACAGAAATAGCATTTTTAATTTATTCAAAGTTAAATTGAATTTTAAAAGATTAGTATTACTTTGAAATCTTGGGCTCAGGTCCATTTACGCTCCATTAGCGTTACCTTCTGCTACTTAATTTTTTAATTAACTATAAATTACCTCTGGTAATTTATGACAAGGTTATGGGCCTTTAGTTGTGCCCAGGTTTTTCATATAAATAAGATTGGTTTTTATTGTTTTTCCAATTTGGGATTTTTTTTAACTTGGAATTTTTTTTGGCATTTGATATCCATCGAGCTTTGCGATGGGGGGGCCGATAGTTTATTTTTTTTAGTTTCATATATCTTTAATAAGTGTTAGTTAAAAGTTAATTTATTTTTTAAAGACATGTCTGACTGCTGTGGTTATACTATTGGCTTAAAGGATGAATTTTGACCTTCAATGCCTTCAGCGCATAGTGTGATCTTTATGAACTTCTACGATGATTTAAATCCTTGGAAACTGAACTCTGGCTTCCTTGTTGAGCTTTTGGAAAGAGAAGTCATGAAGTAAAAATGAAAATTGCAAAGGTGATTTCAGTTATAAATAAATGAAAGTGTTTAAAGGACATGACTGTTTTCCTGCCGACAACAAGGGACTGAAGTTGATACTGCTATTAGATTTTTGAGTGTATCTTGCCTAATTGAGTGTTTCTATGGATGTGGTCATCGACAAAGGATGGTTCGGTTTACTGCCGGTTCATGAATGATATGCTGATTGATATTTCTATGGATTGTGACTGTTTTTATTGACTGAAGTGTATTGAAGGATTCTGGAGGTGTGAATATGACAAGATGAATTTCCTGTCTGTGTTTGAGCTATGCAGCAGTGGCAGCGTCTGGGCTGTCAACTAATTGTTAGACTTGATTCTAGTGTTGGCTAATATCCTACTGTTATTAAATGTGAAAGAGTTTAGAAGTTCCTCTACTGAAATGTGGTATATTTGAGAACTTTAGGACTGTGTGGACTTTGAGCATTAGCATTTCTTTTCAAGTATGGTGTAAAAATGTACCAAGGAATCTATTCATCTGTAAATATTCATTACTTTGCTTGAAATTTGAATATTTTTATATATGCTTAACTTAAATAGTTAAGGTAAATTTTTGAATTTTTTTGAGAATATAAAATTTTTTTTTAAGTGTAATAATTGATAAAATTTGTAAAGTGTAAGATTATGCATTAAAATGAGAAATTAATTGAATAGCGACTAAATGAAAAATTAATGGAATTAAGAGTAGATGTTAACTTCTTTGGATAAGAGTTAATAGAAGTTTAATTTATATCTAGGTTTAACCTTTTTAAGGAGTTTTGAATATTTTTGAGACTTGGATTCATTTTGGAATATTTAGCTGAAATTTTTTTTTAAAGCCTAGGTTATTTAAAGTTGGAGTTAATATAATGCTGATTTAAAGTAAACTTTAAACTAGAAATTTTGTTAAAACTGGAATTTAAATGTTTTAAATCAATTATGTTGATATAATTAATTGGAATTTTTAATAGATCATTAAACTGATAGTTAATAAATCCTTATGGAATTTATTTAATATATAGATGATGTATAAAGCAATTCATGATACTGCAGCTACATTTTTTTTTTTTTCAGTTTTCTTTAAAAGATGTTAACAACAGATTATAAGGATTAAAACTTGGTTTTTAAACTTAAGTGACATTTAATTTTTTTTTTTTTTTATTTAAAGTAAAATCTGTTTAAAATTTGCTTATGTGACTCTTGGCCTGCGAGTTCAAATTTGAGGGTTCATGGTTTCAATGGGATAGTCATATGTGTAAGAATAATGGACATCTGAATATTGAGGCTGGAACTTATTGTACTATAGTGCAATGTGATTTGAACTTGAATTGGTTACAGAGTTACAAGTGTAATTAATGAAGTTTTAAAGGTTATGTTTAAACTTAAGTAATTTTTTTTTTTGTGGCAGTACAATATAATGGACTAAATTAAAAGTAATTTATGATTTATTTAGTGTTTTATACTTTGAATAAATGTTTAGTAGTATTAATCATGTTTTCTTTACAGTATATTATATCTGCTGTATTAATGAGTGCTTAACTGAAGGTTTTTAGGTGTCTTTAAGGCAATGTTTTTCAAGTGGATCTACATTAGCTTTGGATTGTTAAATTCGTCCATGCTTCTAAAAATTTTGTTCTGGAGAACAATGAGGTTTTTGGGGGGAGACACTCGCTGGATGTTAAGTTCTGATTTGTAGCAGATTTTTGTTTAAAAATTTGTTTTTGGTTATTTTTTTGAAGAATGGATGTGGCTGTGGTGATGGAACTTTTCTGTAAAAGTCTTGGAGTATTAAGTGTTAGAAGGATTTGATGAGATAGTGTAAAAATACAGTTGTCTAGCCTTTTTGATGGATGAGGTAGATTTTTTGATACATCTTTATTAAATAAAAGATGCTTGGTAGAGTTACTGTGTCAATTTGGGTTGTGCTTGTAAGGGACATCTTTTCCTGGTTTTGGATGTGATGTTAATTGGTACACTATGTCCCCAAGTAAGAGCTAATTTCTTTGATTGAATTTGGCTGATTGAGTAACGGAATGTGAATAAGTTTAAATAGTAATAGTTTACAACTTCAGGTTAGTGATCAATTTTCTTTTGGGCTTGTTTGAAAGGTTTTTAAGGTTGCTACTGCAGGGTAAGAGGCTGGCTGAGTAAATTTGAGGTTTGGAATAAATATGCTTGGTATTGGCATAATGTTAATATGTTGAACTACACTGAAGTAGATGCTGTTGGATGGTTGAAGTTTTTGTATTGACGGAATTTGAAATACCTATCTTACTTCAAGGTGTTAAAGTTGGGTTTTTCTGCTTTTTGTATAAGGTCAATATTTTTCAGGATTTGGCTAGCATTGTCACATTTTTATTCTTTGGGAATACTAATGATTTTTTGAATGAGCTAAATGCTTGAAGTTTTCAATGGTTTTGGTTATGTAGTTTTTCTGCAGTGGCATGTACTTTCTATAGCAAGATTAGATAGAGTGGTGTTAGGTTAATAGTGTAAGATAAGTGTTAAAATAATGATGTTGGCGAGTGGGAATTAATGTCAAATCAAGTTTAGAGGTTGGTTATGTTCCATATTTTTTGACAAGGAATAATTCAGAAAAATAGTAATATTGATTGTTAAAGTTCTCCTTGGAAGTTATATGGAATATCAGTGAACTACATTCATCTATGTGTGTTGTTGTAAGATTGGTGAAAAATCTAGGGCCCTAGTAAATGGATTTAGAGTGAATGACAAAGTAGAAAGAAGATGAATGAAAGTGTTGTGACCACATAAGTTGTGATGTTTTTATGTTCAGGTTTTCGAGATGAATAGTAGTTTGAAATTTTTAGGACTTTATAGTGACAGATATGGAATTTAATTTTTTTGATTGGAGCATGGATCAATTTATTGTGAAGTTTTGACATATTGATATTTGTGTGAAATTGAATTTCTCATTCGATCAATTCATTATTTATTGATAAAGATTCATCTGACCTGGAGTTGTTGAAAGATAATTTAAAATCGACATAGTGATGATTTATGTTTTCACTTGCTACTAATTACGAGCTTTTGTGTAAGAAAAGATTTTTAATTAGATAAGTTTTAGCTGATGTTCAAATTTTTAGTCCATGTACTGACCACTTGCATGTTTTTATGTTATTTTTATTTTTATGTATATATTTTTTTTGTTTTTACAGCATGTGTAAAGTTTTGGAGCTCTGAGGAATACCTATTTTTTTATGGGGAGGCCTTGAAAGATTGACGTGATATGGAATAGTAATGATAGTAGTATATTTTTTGTTTCAGTTGGAATTTGGTTAGGAATGGTTGATTCAACATCAAGATTTAGGTGTTTTGGAACAGGATGATTGTACAATATTTGTGTTAGATAGCCTGTCGGTATAGTCCTGGAATTCACTAGTCTGGTTTCATTGGAGTGATAAGAGGGGGGGCTTTTGTCAGGAAAATGAGATTTCCTTGACATCCCTTTTGTGAGGTCTTATCACTCAATTTCAACCATTACCTTTCTAACAATTTATAACCTTTTGACGTGACAACGTCTTGTAAATTGGTTTGCCGGGAGACACTTCAAGAAACTGCGTTACGTTACGTTACGCTCCGCTCACGATACGCGCTCACTTTTCTCTTAACTTTTTCCGGTCACTTGTGGGACCATTTTCTGAACGTGAATGTGAATTCGCTGCAAGGAAGGGGCGGTGCTTAATAGGAATTTTAGATAGTATCAAACTAAGACGAAATACGTTATGTATTAGTTATTAGTATAAAGTACAAAGAAAATAAGTGTAGTTTATTTCGTAATTCGGTGGTATATTATGGAAAACTAATGATATGTGATTAGTGAAAGCCATTTTACTTTAGTTATATTCTGCTCATTGAAAAATTCTTTAATATGCTGTTTACAAAATTCAACATTTGACATCAATAAACATGAAGTAAAATGTGTTTAACAAACACAGTGTATTGCAAGTTATTGTATGTATATTTGTATATAAATACGTATGTATGTGTAAAGGTAAAAATAAAATTTTGTTAATATGAAATTCAGTGCGAGATTCTTTGTATAAATTAATGTTTTAAATATAATTCTTTGTATAAATAAATGTTTTAAATTGTTACTTTACAGGCAACCAATTTTTTAGTTATATTTATATTTGGTTATATTTAGATACTTCTTATACTTTAAAAAAGGATTTGTTTAAATTTAATATTTATTTTTTCTAAAAGAAAAAAATCAAATTCCAATCCATTAAATATCTTACAATAACTTTCTACTAAAATAACTTAAGCCTTTATAATTGTTTGTATAAAAATATATTTAATATCCTTTTATTCCTATATATTTATCTTTATTACAATCCTATTTAACTAAAGGCCATTTAAAATAAAATCTTTTATTTACTTTTTATTTATTAATATACATAAGTATTTTGTCTCTCCTCATTCTTATCTTTCTGTTAATGTATTTCTAATTTCAATCCATGTTAAATGTTGTGATTGTTTATTTTTGTTATCGATTATTCTAAACACATATCGAATTAGTTATCTACTGAATAAAGGATGATATCATAGACAATGACGTAAGTAGTCTATCTCATTTGCATTTTTCCTTCAGTGGTTAGCGTATCAGAAACTTCCCAGATGTTTCAGGATGACGTAACATAGCTCAGTCAGTTGGGGTTCGATCTCTTGCTTGTGTTGTTATGGCTTTTTAACATTAGGAGTTTTTTTGTTTAGTTCTTCATTATTATGTAATTGCAAGTGGTAGAGATGATAAAGGATATTGGGTCATTATTCAAGACTGTTTATTCAAGAGTGAGGTGAGATAGATTTATTTACTATTTGACAGATGAAGATGACTATTTTATTGGAAGCCGGTTTATAGTGGCCATATGCAGTTCAGACTTGTCTTCTCTTATTTTTTTTATAAAATATGCTGCTAATTATTTAATATATTTCTTTTGTGAGTTAGGCATATTTAAACTTTGTTTGGATATGTTAGTTTTTCTTTAAGTGTTTTTAATAGATAGTTGATTAGGATTCCTCTCTGTTTTGCTGTATGACCTATTGGTTTTTTTTTAGGTTGTCTTTCTCTCTCAAAAGATCTTTTAGATATTGTTGATTAACTATTGAGACTCAGGGTCTGGTCCAAGGTTATGTTAATTCTATTTGATCTATATCATAGGGCTCATTGCAACAGTCTGCATTAAGCACCCTGAGTGATATGTTTTATCTTGGTTATACATGTCTTGTATTTCAAATGTCGGATATCCGCGACCGAATACAGACAATGGGTTACCAGATGAGTTGGGGGAGATGGACTTTATTTGGAGATATTGATGGGAATTTTGGGCAGTTACTAATGAAAGGAATTTAAAATCTGTTAGATCAACTACAATTTTTATTAGAGTAAATTTGAAAACTAAACCGCCTTTTAAAAATTGTTTTGAATTGTAATAGTTTAATGTAATTTAATTTCTATTTAAACTGATGCATTTAATAGACTTTGAAATTTTAACTTTTTCCGTAAGAGCTCCAGAACGATATCCATATTAAATATGTTGACATGTAATTGAGGGATAATTATTCTATGTGTTAACGTTATGACCTCATGACACAAAGGTACTTCTGTATATGAAGTTGGTGTGTGGCTATGTTAGCCGATGTCACGTTTCTATGGATATACATATAATTTTATATTTTATTTTGTTTTTCTGTTAATAAAGTTAAGTTTGGTTTTTACATTTGTTTGTTATTATTTTACAGAAATAACATTTTTAATTTATTCAAAGTTAAATTGAATTTTAAAAGATTAGTATTACTTTGAAATCTTGGGCATACTATTTCAGCTCCATTTACGCTCCATTAGCGTTACCCTCTGCTACTTAATTTTTTAATTAACTATAAATTACCTTTGGTAATTTATGACAGGATCGTAGTGAAATTAAGTTTTTTATATCAGTTTCAAGACATTTGAAATAGCATAATGTCATTAAAATTCTCCCCAAATGATTTTTGCCCATTTACCATAATGTAATCGAATTATTTTGAGTGTCCCCGTAAATGAACCTTTAGTCGTACATACTTCATATGCAATACCAAACGTGCTTTGGTGACTCTAAATAAGCAATTGAATGAAAATCCAAGTGTATTTACGGGAGTTAGAGCTTGGAAGACAGACCTACAAACTGAGTGCATAAACATTTTACAACTTTGTTGGAAAGAGCAAAAAAATTAATATTTCCTTTTAAGGATTTAAAATTACATATAATTGGTTTAATTTCACTTCAAACTATCTAACGAAAGAGCCCGGAATCTGAATTGACTTGTTTCTTCGCGACTCTGACTCCTTTTCTCAAAAATAGGTCCGACTCCGCAGCCCTGGTTTAAACCATACATTGTTGAAAAACACATGCTGATTCCTGCCATCCAAATCTCTCTTGGAGCAGCTAATGAATTGACAATATTTTTATAAAGTACACTAAGATAAATTTGATCTTTCAGCAACCAATTTCATCATATGCCCCAGAAAACAAAATAAAATGATTTTGCCTTTGAAACACAAGATTTATAGAAAGCCATGAAAATATGGTAAAATTTGTCAAGCTGTTTGAATGAATTTGCATTATCTTAGAATATATTTCGGAAAACACATAAAATATTTCTTCATCAGATTTAGTACTTTATTGACAGTAAAGAAATGGAAAAGACTGCTTTTTTCACAAGCCTATTTGTTTGTGACAAGCTTTTCAGTTTCACAAAAGCATTGTCACCTCATCTTCATGACAAAATTTCAGCTTAACTCATGCTAAAGATGTTCCAATTATATTTTCAAAAACATAGAGAAAATAAAATGCGATGGAAATTTTTTGAGACATTTAATTCTACATCAAAACTTAGAAAAACATCTTTTAAATTGAAATAAAAATCCCAAGATCAAAATTCAGACAGACTCACATATAGACCACCAAATACATTCACTAAAGAGCATTATAGAGCCACAGTCAGCATTTCTTGTATTGAAAGCCTTTTTCAAAATCTGAATGACAAATTCATTTCAAATAAAGACATTTTAACCGATTTTCAAATACTTTTTTCAGGATGCGTTTTTCTGGAATAAGCAAACAAATTAAAGAATCTCTTTCAATATTTCGAGCATAAGGTGTTAATTTTGTAAGTGAAAGTTGAATATGAAGTATGATACGAGAGAATTCGTAATGTTGATAAAAATACAGAGGTCTTAAAAGTTTTAGAGTACTGTAATACAATGCATTACAATACAATGAAACACCTGCTGACAGTCTTGACTACCATTAACAAAAATAGCCATTTCTAAAAGGTCTTTTTCAACAATGAGAAAATTAATTTTTTGCCTTGAAGCACTATGGCTGATAAGAGACAGCTGTTGATGTTGTTTATGACGGCCAGTTAACTACACGAGTTATATAGGCCTGAAGGGATGCGGGGTACCATCCATTGGAATTGTGTAAAGCGAACCTATGCAATTAAATGCTAGGTTCGAAGAAAATTATGGCAAACTCTCAACGATTATGCTGACGAGCAAGATTGGATTTGAACCCAACTCCTACCAAAAACTGATGATAGATTCTGCAGCCTTGCAATGATATCCATTCGTTGGGACGTTACAGTAGATCGTGATAAAGTAATTAGCCTCATGGCTGAGAAGTCACGAAGATTGTTTCTATAGCACTAGTAAATTTCTTGTACCAATAGTACTGCATTTATAACTTTTGTATTCAAAGAATCTGAAATATAAATAAAATTTTTATGATTACCTATAATTTATTACAATTATTTTTTCTTTAAAAAAATAATATGCATAGTTAATTTTATTCATTTAACACCCCTCCCCCGCAATACAAGACACGTCTAAGCTAATATTAAGCCTGCGTTTTAAAATTGCTTTCATTCCAATATATATTTTTAGAAATTTCTTATAAAAATACAAGAGGTTCATTGCAAAAATTGTTAGTTTGTGTTTTTTTTATTTTCTTTGCAGATTTTTTCCTCAAAAATACTTTCAGTTTTCGAACTGGTACTGAAAGAGCTCTTAAAAACAAACAATTGTAATAGAAACCGAAAATTAAAAATTTTTTTGGAATGTACAAGTATGTTAAGCAGGATTATATCGTAGGTTAAGCCTTTTTTATTTTTTTTAATGTTTTAAATTATGGCCATTATTGCTATAAGATGAAAAAAAATTCTTAAATTGAGCCCCTCCCGAAAGGAAATCCTGGCTACGGGCCTGTACACACACACACATATATAACTACTTTTACCACATTGAATAAAGTAATATTTTCATAATTTATGTATGTAAACAGATTTATTTTTTCCATTTTATATATATATATATATGCATGTAAAATTAATATATTTTTATTTTGTTATAAGTGCCATAATTTTTAAAGTTAAAAATTCAATATATAAAAGAAAAGGAAACTAAGCATCGAAATTTTCTATATATGTATATATATACAGTGAAACCTCCAAATAAGGGACACCTCTATTTAAGGGACAAAACTTCCGGTCCCAGTCCCTTGGTATAGGACGTTTAATATATTTACCTCTGAATAAGGGACAGTTGAAATGAGATCAAAGGGACTGGTTTTTGCATTTCAGATAATGGAGTAGTCTTCGATGAAAATAAAAATAGAGATTTTTGTGAATTTATCAAATAGACAGGCAGTCATGTGGATACAGAGGCATACGACACAATTGATAAGCATTTATTTATCCGCAATTCTGATTTGACATCAGTGTGTTTATCCCCATTGAAAGTAATGCTGAAAATTTTGAGAATGATTCTGAAAGGGGAGAATAAAAGAAAATTATGAAATGAAGAACTTTACAGATACTTTTAGACAAATCCAAAAGGGTAACTTTTGTGACATATGTTTTAATTAATTTTTATTAGGAATTGTCTGAAATTAGTCGGCGTTGTTGTTCAGAAGTTATGAAATTAAACTGTTTTTCTTTCTTTCTTTTTTGCAAACGCAAGCGATCTTACAGAAAATATTGCCGTATTTTTACATAAAAAAAGAATAACTTCTCAGAAAAGGAAAAAAAATATTTGTCACATGATCAAAATCGCGTATAACTCAATAGGCAATTTATTTACCAAAAAAGTGAAAACAGTTCAATTCCAAATTGCTTCTACAGTGAGGCATTCCAGTTTTATACTTTTCCATTAAAAAATATTCAATCATGGCCGTTGACCTAATCGTACGGATTTTTCTTCGAACCTTAAATTTCCTTGCGTAAATGTGGGTAAGGTTCCTTTAGACCCCCCCCAAGTAGGACACTTCCCCTAGTGCAGATAATTGGCCTTCATAAACACAACTATTAAAAAATGAATTTGTAAATGTGTCAAAGCATTTTCTGCTAGTTGAGAGGTTTTTTGCCTTAAAATAAGCAAAGCAACTGATTACTTTTTTGTAAATACTGCTGATAATGAAGAATTAAAATTTATAAGTAAGGTAAATGAGCACTTGAAAGGTTTATTACAATCAATTACTTTTGATTGATTGCTTCAAGTAAAATTCTTTTAAATGTTTTAACAGTTTTTGCAAATGAAATAAAAGTTGATAATTCTACAAATAATTTAATGATTTATTAATCAATTGAAAGTTTTAATTTATAAATTCTCTATATTTTTTGTTTCTGATTAAAGTAATTTACACACTTTGGTTACATTTAAACTTCACCTTTAATGATTTGTTATTTTCATATTCTTCTGAATGATTAATTAAAAGCATCAGTCAAAACTCTGAATAAGGGACACCTCTATTTAAAGGACAAATGTTCCGGTCCCCCGGGTGTCCCTTATTTGGAGGTTTCACTGTAATAACACAGTACAAGGTCTAAAATACAGAATGAGAAATTTACACACATCGGGAAATCAATTAAGTATATGTTTTTCTGATAATTACAGACTCATATATTCCAAAAATTTCATCAAAAATGTAAAAAAAATGGGTCAATAGTTCTTAAATTAAGCTTAAAGTTAACAGAAAAGCATGCAACTAGAAAATGTAACATGGTTGGCTGTGACAATATAGTTCACAATATGCCAGTATTTACATTTTGTTAGCAGGCGGAACGAAGCTTGCAAGCGGCTTTACATTTCGACAAGCCTGTGCCAAGCATTTAAAATTTTTCTTACATTTAAATTTATTTATTCTTTTAAATCTTTATCATATTTCGTCAATCTACCATATTAATGGAAATAAAATGAAATTATTTCCAGCATTAAAGAAAAGTTTCAATAAAAAAAAAATATTTAGTCTTTTTTTTTTGACAAATTAAAAACATGAATTCGCCTTGTAAAATATTAGTTAAAGCTTTTTAATGATGCAGTTAGGAAAAATTACATATAGATATATAACAATAATAAGCAAAACAGTTGTTTTAAATGCCCTAATGTACATATTTGAAAGGGCCTACCATATTTTTAAAAATATAAAAATTTTTATTACCATGCATAAATGGCTTTAAATCACTAAATTCTCATGACTGCCACAAACGAAATTTTTTTTTTTTTTTCTTTTGGTTACATTTCCTATCTGCTATAAAAAAACCTGCGTGTTAAATTTATTTTAGAAAGGTTATTGTTTGGAAATAGTAATTGTCATTAAAGAAACTTTTAATTTCTAGCAACCCTAATCTCTAGGTATCACTTTGTAATTCTTTTTTTTTTTTTTTTTTTTTTTGTACTGAATATTGAACTCAAGAATATATATTAATTCTTTTTCCTGGTTTAATTTCCATATTTCCTAGTGAGTGAAATTTTAAAACAAACTCAAATTTAAATGTACACTTATATGCAAAATAACCTGGCTTCAGGGTCAGATAACCTTGAATATAAAATCAAAGAATACTAGAAAATAGTCAGAAGTAAACAAAACTAGAGCACAAACACTGGCTACGACAATGATTTTTTGAATCCATTGTGCATAGATCACAGTCTTAACAAGGAATTCCCCAAAACAAATCTGTGCAGTTTTCTCTCTGCCCCCTCCCTTACATGCTTGTACATTGTAGCATGTTGAAATAATTTAATGCAATAAAGAGCAAAAGTAGTAGTAAAATTTTCTTGCGTTCCATCGTGTTATTCTATTTTTTTCTGGTTGCTATATATTTATATTAGCACATTTATTTGTGCTATTCAATTTTAGATTATTACTAATAGAAATTTGACAAAAATTTGCTATTTAGTATTTTAAATCATCCCCTTTGTGATTAAAAAAAAAAAAAGCCTATTGAGTTAAAAATGATTTTGATCATGTGACAAACACGCTTTTCACCCCTGTTTAAGTGGTTATACTTCTCCCTAGCAGAAATTCGGTTCAAAACCTCCTCTTTCACACTATTTTCTAAAGGATCTATGGTGTTTGCCAAAAAAAAAAAAAAAAAAAAAAAGAGTGCGATCATATTGTTTTTGAACAACAACTTCTGCTAGTTCATGCATGATTATTGAAGCGATTTGTAACTGAAGAATTTTTCATTTTTTCTTAAATTATTTATTTAAATCTTGATGTATAAGTGATTGTTATTTTATTAGAACAGTTTTTTTTTCTCCTGCCTTATAATGTCTGAAAATTCATTTCTAAACATTAACTTAACTACATTTTCTGCTTTTACTCCACCCCCCCCCCCCAAAAAAAAAAAAAACATAAACGTGACACACACCGTTAACTGTATAACTTCTTTTTTTTTAAGGAATGCCATATATCATCTGTTTCTCAAATGAGCTTTAATATATACTCTGTAAGGTACCCTCTGCTTAAAAAAAACACCCTTTTTAGTTTTTTTTTATTACTAAACCATTGCATATTAAATTCCTTTACTCTCATTGTGATAAGAGATAAAGGAATAACTCCAGGTTTAGAACAATTAAATGCCATGTTCCACAAATTAAATCATTGCATCTGTTTTAAGTAGGAAATTTAAACTATCTTAATTTGTATACTGTACTAACAATAAGACAAAATATAAAGCTGTTAACAAATATATGTGGTTATAATGAAGGTGTAATGTCAGTCATAATAAATAATGTAATACACATGGATTTTATAACAAGAGACACAAGACAATCCGTATATCAAGTGCAGTATTCAACGCAAAGTCCCTTCAAACATATATCAACAGATGTGTATTGTCATGAACTATGACATCACAACTGACGGCGTAGGAAAAGTATCATTTTTACTACACGGTAAATAGTGCTATGTAAAAACTATAAAACTTATAAATCAATAATTACTGATCAAAATCAAAATAACTTTTCACTGCCCATCATATCTTTTAGTTTTCTATTGTTTTTACATAAAATAAGAAAATGTGAAAATTTCTCATTTTTTAAAATCCAGGTGTTTTTCTAATGCATAAAAGTTTGCTAAAAAGTTGCAGAGGACAAAATGTACTGAATGTAGGCTAAAATTTGAAACTTAATTTCTTACATGAATACTAAAAAATCACCACAAAATGAAAAAAAAAAAAAAAAAAAAAAAAAAAAAAAAAAAAAAAAAACTTCTTATTAATGGCAGATATAAAAGGGGGGGGGGCGATGGGACGATTGCCTCCCCCCTTGAGTCCAATAAAGGGTCTGCAGAATGACATTAGATGCCCCCACGGAAAAGTTGTTGGTCCTAAACTCGAGACTGGCGCAACTCGATCTGGGTCTCGCCAAATTTAATTTATAATATTGGGTCTGAATCAGGTCTTCTCACTTTCAGAATCTGGTTGGGTCTTTTTTTCTGCAGAGCTGGACTGAGACACACTGTTTTTTCCAGGTTGGGGCCTGGCGTAGACTTCCTACTAGAGGTATATACGAACCAAAATTTTTAAGCCCTGGTTCCGTCCAGTATAAAGGCTAAATGCTCGATCTGGTATTGACACAGCCCTTATGCTGTGGCAGATCTAAGGGGCGGAGGAAGGCGAATGAACAATTTTTCCCTCCCTCCTTGGGCTAATACAAGATTTACAAAGTGACATTATGCATCTTCACAAGAAATAACTTATGACGAAGCTCGAGCCTAGCAGGGGGAGCGCCAGTTTAAACAAGAGACATGGACTGGGTAAGGTTTGATCTCATTTTGAATCAGGTCATGTCCTTTGCCTTTTTTTTTTTTTTTTTTCAGATTTGGGTGGGGGCAGATTTTTTTCCTTCCAGACCGAGCCAGATCGTGTTTGACCCGTGCAGTTAAACAATCGGTACGTCTCTAATCTAGATATTATGATAAACATTACAAGCCCGGCTGCGAGTTTCGTCAAAGGATTGCAGAGAAAACACAAATTTCATCGAATAGCCGCAAACAAGGGCAAACTTCATTAAAGAAATGCAAATTTTGTCAGAGGGTTGTGAAAGAAACAAGAATTTCACCGAAAAGTCACAAAAAAACCCTCAAATTTTGTGAAAGGATCGCTGAGAAAATGTGAATTTATTCAAAGGACCACAGATAAAAGCAAATTTTGTTAAAGGATCATGGAAAAAAGCACATTTTATCAAAGATGAGTCAACCATTCTTGCAAGAGTAATAAAATCCGAATCTGTAACTGATCCAAATCTGAAATGTATGACAATTTGCCCCGATGTGCTAAACGCAGCACAAAAGTCAGTCCGACCAATAATAAAGTATAGTTGTTAACCGGACACAGACTCGACCCCAAGCAAAAAATCAGGAATTAACTCAACTCGCAGCAAAAAGTAAAAGTTAATATGATCCACAACAAAAAGGCGAAATTAAACCAACCAGCAGCAGCAAAAGAAAGAAACTGACTGGACATTAAATTTTGTGAAATGATCATACAAAAAAGACAAATTTCTTCAAAGGATCGTGAAACAGAAGCACATTCTGTCCAAAGATTGTGAAAAAGAATAAAAATTTTATCAAAGGACAATAAATCGGGTCAACCCGAATCCTTCTCGCAAGTGTAAAAGCCAAATCCTGAACTGCTCCAAATCAGAACTGTATGTCAAACTGCTTCAAAAGTGCTAAGCGCAGCTAATGAGTAAAAGCTAACCCAACCAACAACAAAATGTAGTAGTCAACCGGACCCAAAAGCAAAATATCAGAAATTAACTCAAACGGCAACAAAAAGTCAAATGGACCCAAACAAGTAGACCCAAGTAGAAATTAACCCAACCACAAGCAAAAAATAGAAGCCAATTGGGCCCAAACATGACCCACAGCAAAAAAGTACACTAAACACGACCCGCATTAAAAAAATGAGCTCCTAAACGTGCATCAGGTTGGAGTTTCCAGATTTCTAAAATCTCCCCCCCCCCCCCCTTAAGGACTCTCCAGATCTGCCCTTACTTCTTATTTAAAAACTGCAGTACGAAGTTCAAAGAAGCTTTATTGAAAAGAGCACAGCATTACTATATTGAGCTAAAAGATTAAAACCAGATCCCTTTTACCAATGTAAAAATATTCTGAAAACTGGGGAAAAAAAATGTTAAAAATTGCAGAAGAAAAAATTTACTACAGTGAACTAAAATATTGTGAAGAAAATTATTTCATAAATGACAGAAATTCATTGCAGAATAATAATTAAAAAAAACTGCATTAAATTAAAAAAATTATGAAGGACAATATCTACTATATTAGGTTAAAAATTTAGAACTTCTTATGAATCAAACAATTCATCAAAAAATCAGACAACTCTAAAAATAACATATATATATGTTTTCTATTAAATTGTTTTTGAAATTCTGAATAAACTACATCAAAAAGAGGTCAAATTTTACTATATTGAGCTAGAAGTTTGAAACCATATTTCCTTTACTAATGTGACAAAAATCTCCACAAAATTCAGGAAAACTTTAAAAATTACATACAAAGTAAAAGATATTCTTATTAAAAGTTGCCTTAGTGTTAGTATTTTTTAGTACTAAAATGCTTTCTTGATGTAAATAACTCGAAGGGGAGAGTGTCAGATTATTTTTGGCAAATAAATTACAAACGATCCAAAATTATGAAAAGTCTGAAGTTTGGAATTGCCAAAATCCAGAAGATTTTGGACTCTGTGCTGTATTGATGAAAACTTCCACATTAAATAAATATTTTCAGATACACTAAAATTTTTAAAGATTCTTCCTTCACCCCTTTCTGATAATTAGTCTTCAAAAAAATTGTCCAGAACCACATACTTAATCTATTGGAACAAAATGATGAATAGTATCTGATAAGCAGATTTTCTAGTCCATTCATATCTGGAGCAAAGTTTTATGTTTTGGTATAATTGTAATTAATATGCTTCTGCAAAAATTTATTGAAAAGATAATTTCTAAATAACAACTAGCTGGCTTTGCCTACTAGTGAGCCAATCCTTTCTTATAAAGTCACGAAGCTCGAACTGTGTCCCTGCTACATACAGCACAGCAGGTGCATTGCTGAATTCGTTACATTCGGGTTCTTGAATTCGTACAAAATGTAGAACTGGACAACACTTGAACTGTGTCTCCACTGCCTGCAGCACTGTATGGCATGTGTGCTGTGAATGCCCTACTGAGCCCTTTCTTTTAAACGAATCTCTAGTTTATACATAAATCTCAAACCCGGTCCCCACTGCCTGTGGCACAGGTAGCAGATGTTCTGCACATACACTGCAGGGTCCTTCCTTTGAATATCTGATTTCTATGCAAATTTTAAATCGTGTGTAAGCTGCTTACAGCACTGTATAGCAAGCATGCTGTGCATGCACTGCAGGGTTCCTCCTTTTGAACAAATCTTTAATTTCTATGCAACACTTGAACCAAACATACCTCAAATTGTACTTTGAACTCGAACCTTGAACTGGACCGAACCAAAATGAACTGAACTCACACCTCGAACTGGACTGCTGCATACAACAGAGTATAGCAGGCATGTTATGCACGCACAGAGAAATAGGTCGCTATATTCTTAACAAAACTGTACTTAAACAAAACTCCATTAAACAACCTATCTGTAGATATATTAGTCAAGATAGTGGTGCTTTAAAGCAAGAATTTAAAATTTTTGCAAAAATTACCATTCAAAAATAGTGGTATTTCATGTGGCATTCTTTTTTATAAATTCATATCTTGTATTATGATGAATGCACTGTATAATGTTAAAAAAAATCTCTTCAGAATTTAAAAATCAAAGTTTAAAAACGTTTTAGTCCCATATAAAAATTCTCAGTCAATGTTTAATCTCAAACAGCAGGTGTCTCATCATCTGACATTAAAATCAAAAAAGGAAAAAAAAGATATTTTAATTATTTAGATAAAAATTCATAATTCCAACTCTAATTGAGATACGGACGTGATTTTTTGAAAATATCAAAATGGATTTTTTTATACATCTTTCAAGTTTATGTGATACATAGAAATAAATGTTACAAGCATTTCAAAAATCTTTTAGTATGCTCTGTCAGGTGATGTGGAAACTACTTATTATCTGCAGAAGACTTTGATGATAGCTGGTCACCAAAGAAAATAAATGAATTTTTAAATATATTTCAAATTTTTATGAAGTGATAAAAATATTTTTTTAATTCCGGAAAGTGTATTTTATTTGGTGCTCTGTCATGCTGTTTGTGAATTTGTGACATTTCTAGAACAGAAGCAATTGCTCTTGAAAACTAGTCGTTGGGGGCCACCGTAATACTTACCCATCATGGATATGTATATGAAAATAAAACATGTGAAAACTATTTATACAATGCATTGCAATTCATAAACAAAATTTAAATATTGTTAATATACATAGTAATGCTATATTAAAGAACTGCTGATGTTAATTTCGACAAATTATATAAAACGCCAAACTACTCAAGTAGTACCGAACTGCGTAAAAGAAACATCCTTATAACTCCAAAAATAATAATTCTATTAACTAACAATTAACTGCGTCAGATTAAGCGTCTCATTTCCAATTAAAATATACCTCTGAATTGAAATTTGAATGAAATACAGGGTCATGAAAAATCGAACAATGTGGAAAACAAGATTACAAATATCTCAGCAACTAATATTCCGATCGACTTCGTTCTATATGCAAAATGTGTGTTCTTTTATTGCCTTTTACGTCTATTTCTTAGAACAAAAAAATTCGAAAATTTTTATATACCTTTCATCAGAATGAATTTTTCGAGAGTCCGAAAAAAATAGTTCCAGATAATCGAGGTTGCTGATATTAAATAGGCTTCATCCCATTCTTACATACTAACTACATACAAAATTTCAAGTCTCTATCTCAATTTGTTCGGGAGATAGAGCGTTTACAGACAGACGGACGGCAAAAATTTTTTTTTCTAAAAATATGTTTTTCGGAATCTCCACTATCTAAAATGTGTAAATCCGCCAAAAAAATTTTTTTCGATTTTCAAAACGATTGCAAGACTTACCCTATACTACTTATGATGGGTAAGTAAAAAACTGCCACTACATAAATTCCGTTAAATTCATACCTACTTCTAATTCTATATGGATAAAATCCTGTGGTTTTGAAAAGAACTAAACTTAAAATGACTAAAAAAAGAAATTTTAAATTATTTTCTTCACTAACTATTGCTGGATTTCACTGAGACCAGAAGCTCCAAGGGACTGTCTGTTTTTTTTTTATACTTTTCGCAACTTTCTGCACCCTCCGTGAAAAAGTTTATCCCAGTACAATAATTTGCACACTCACCAACAACAAATAGACATATATGAACGTTAATAGTATTTATTATCAGTCCTTGCCTAAGTGTTAACTAAAACCCAAATAATTTAAAGTCTTTATATTACATATTAGCAGAACTTTTTCTAAATAAGCCTGGGGTTTGGGGACCTTATTCCCCCCCCCATTGCCTGCAATAACATACATGCCAATTCCCATTCAGACCTCAAATCAAATGAACCTCGATTTTTCATGATTTTTTATTTTTGATGAAAATTTTTTGAAATGAATCTAATTTTAAGCCAGCCTCACTACCTTTTGGTTTTTGGTAGTGTACACAAATAATTATTTAACTTTGTTATACACATCCACATGCTCATCAACAAGCTTTGTAATATCTCTTATATTATGAAGAAATTAATGGAGTTTGTACTGAAAGCATTACAATTCTTAAATGTTGAATTAAAGTAGCTTTTTGTGAGTGAGAAGTTTCTTACTAAGCCTGTAAATGTGACTACTCTAATATGATTTTAAGAAACTTTACTGAGGATTATGTCTTTGACACAACTTGCAATTTGCTTCTTCATCCATTAACTGCAATAAATAACACCTAACAATGAATTAAAATCTTTAACTGCCATTTTTAAGTAAAATGTCCATAGCTGATTTGCACTGTGTAAGATGTGTGTATCACTACTAATACTGTGGCATAATATTATTCCATGCTTTGAGTATGTGAAAATGGTGCCTTTCAATGTTTGCCAAGAGCTGAATGCACCTCTGTTTACTAAAAGGGTGGACAGGTCTGCTTTACTGTAATATCATGTTTAATTTATAACCCAGTAATATGTGATAGATCTTTTCTCTACAAATCAATTTGGGTTTAAAATAAAATATTTAATTACAAAGTCATCTTTTTAATTTTATGCTTTATTCAATATTAAAACTGCATATTTTTTCAAAATAAAAAGTAGTTTTTGAAATTATGACTTTGATATTTATTTCATCTGCTAAACAGAAATTGCATGTGGTTTCTGGACTTGGATTACTCTTATCTGAAAATGTAGTATAATTGTATTATTATTACTTTTTTAATTTGATATATATTATCAATAGGCTATATATATTTGACATACATTTGTATTGCTTTCCAAAAATTACAAGAAAACTTTTAAATAAAGAAATATTTTTCCTAGCAAAAATATCTGGCACATATATGGACTCATTTTTAAATATCAAAGCTGACTGATATCAATGACTTTTAAAGTTATTTGAATCAAATAGTTTTCTTTATTTAACACATGAATTACATTTTTAGAAAAGAGTGAGAGTGATTAGCAAAAAAGAACTACTAAAAAATTTTAATAAATATGCAAAGCAACTTTTAAAAGAACTAGCCTTTCTTCATTAGGCACAGAAGACATGTCCTACTACTTTGAAAATAGCAGCAAGACTCAAAGTTTTTCAAAGTAGTGGGACATGTTCCATGTGTTTGATGAAGATAGACAAGTTCGTTTGAAAGGTATTTATTAAAATTAGTATGGTGTCTTAAGAAGTTCTTTTTAGCTTATCATTCCACATCAGTTTATTTAATCATTTACTGTCAAAGTAATTGTTGTTTGAACAACCTTTATCAATATATAGTACCAGGAAATTTGGTTCAAAATGCCAACTTCAACAACATTTTTTTTTGAAAGACCCATCTTTAGAAAAAAAATTTACTATTTATTTTATGTTTTTTTTTTTCTGGATAAGAGCACCTGCCAATCTTATGCATTTAAGAAGAAAATGAATTCAGGAATGTATCAGAAAATTGCTAGGATCCAGTGCTGTGTGAAAGGAGAGAGGGGAGGGGGAAACAGTGTGCAAAATTTATACTACCTATATCATTTTTGGACTGTCACAAGAAAAAGTTGGGGGAGGGGGAACCAAATTGAAATTTTGCCCCGGGCCAGTTTTCTCTTCCCTTACCCCTACTAGGATCAAAATATACAAGAAAAATTACAAAGCTTTGTCAAAAATTATACTAAAATAAATTATGTGCTTTTATTTAGAAGTTATGCTAAAATTTTAAGGCTTCGTTAATAAATAAGTTTTAGAGTAAATGAAAAATTTAAAAGCAAATTTTGGGAAATCTGTAATTATTTCATTAAAATAACGTCAGAATTTAGCAAACAGAAAAATTCTACAAGTGTACAGGATAAGCAAAACTATATACATTAACACCATGAAATTTCATTACAACAAAATGATAATATTTGTACTTTAATACAAACATTTTAAAGTGAGCAAAAGTTAAAAAACAAAGAATCAGCTGAGTAAAAAAAATATTTAGGAAAAATTTATTTATATATATTTTTTTTCTTAAAAGAAAAATCTAATTACAAAGTGATGATTCAGTATTAATTCTGAATTTTTATATTGCATTTCAAAATTCTTCAAAATTTCCTGAAATTCTCTACATTGGTTTTATTTTCTTCATAAACAAAGTAATACAATGAAGTAAAGCTCAAACCATTTTTGTACTGTTACATATCTGCAGATATTACTGGCAATGTACATAGAAGAAAAATTTCACACTTTGCTCTCTAAATCTGAATTTCTTTACTAATTTAAAGTGTAAAGAAATTTTAAGAGAAACAAAAAACAGATACAATCTGTATAAAAATAATTAAATTGAGTTAATAAATAAATAAAATTAAAATCTCTGTAGCAATATCAACATAGATATTGTACAAACATGATGATTAAATCACATAAATCTGTTTTTAAAAAGTTCTTGGCATGCTTCAAATAAATTTAAGAATGAAATAAGTTTACAGAACAAACAAAAGAGTTTTAAAATAATTCAAATATTTTGGATTAGAAATTCTCTTTATTCCATAGTTTGATTAAGAAAAGTTAAATTATCTAAATCAGATCATATAAAGTCACAATTAAAAATATTCAAAATTAAAAATAAATCTACATCTTAAAAATGCATAATTAGATAAATAAAGACAAACATAACGTTTAATATTGAGCATAATGTGTACTTTTTATGCAAAGAATTACAAGAATGAGATCATTTTCCCTATTAACAACATTGCAAATATAAAGATAACAACTGTTATGGATCTCATTATACAATACAAACAAATGTGTTCAATTAAAAATAAGGTAATTAATCTGTAATTAGATTGCTGGAATGAATAAAGATAAGATTGATTTAAATTCTTTTTTTTTTAACAAAATGAAAAAATATCTCAACTTTTTATTAGAAAATATAAGGCTGTGTTCAGCTTAGGATTTACATAGATAAAGATTTAAAAAATAAAAATTCGGTACTAATCCATTATCCTGTTGATCACTTTCCATAAAAAAATTATCAAGAAATTATAATGCCAAATCTGAATTTCTACATTGCATTTCAAAATCCTTCAAATTTTTCTGAAATTTTCTACATTGGTTTTATTTTCTTCATAAACAATGTAATCCAATGAAGTAAAGCTTAAACCATTTTTGTCTTGTCTAATATTATGTTACATATCTTGCAGATATTACTGGCAATGTACATAGAAGTAAAATTTCACACTTTGCTCTCTAAATCTGAATTTCTTTACTAATTTAAAGAGTAAAGAAATTTTAAGAGAAGCAAAAAACAGATAAAATCAGTATAAAGATAATTAAATTGAGTTAATAAATAAGTAAATAAAATTAAAAGCTTTGCAGCAATATCAACATAGATGTATACAAATATGATGATTAAATCACATAAATCTGTTTTTGAAAAGTTCTTGGCCTGCTTCATTGAATTTAATAATGAAATAAGTTTACAGAACAAACAAAAGAGTTTTAAAATAATTCAAATATTTTGGATTAAAAATTCTCTTTATTTCATAGTTTGATTTAGGAAAGTTAAATTATCTAAATCAGATCATGTAAACTCTCAATTAAAAATATTCCAAATTAAAAATAAATCTACATTTTAATAATGGATAACTGTTAATAAATAAAGACAAATATAACCTTTAATATTGAGCATAATGTGTACTTTTTATGCAAAGAATTACAAGAATGAGATCATTTTCCCTATTTTCATTGCTAATATAAAGATAACAAAACTGTTATGGATCTCATTATACAATACAAACGTTTCAATTTAAAAAAAGATAATTAAACTGTAATTTGATTGTTGGAATGCATGAAGATAATATTGATTTAAATTTTTTTTCTAAAAAATTGAAAAAATGAAAAAATGTCTCAACTTTTTATTAGACAATATAAAGCTGTGTTTGACTTAAGAGATTTACATAGATAAAAGATTAAAAAAATAAAAACTCGGTATTAGTCTATTATCCTGTTGACTACTTTCCATAAAAAAATTATCAAGAAATTATAATGCCAAATATATTAAACAATGTCGCCATTCAAAATTTTTATACATGTCTATTAAGGTACCAGATAGACCAAGCCTCGCTCATAGTTTATTAAAGTTTTTTTTTTTTTTTTAACACAGCATAGTTTTTGTCTATAAAAATGGATCAATTGTAATTGATTTTTAATCCACATCCTGATATGCTAGAATTTTAAAATCTGTGTATAAATATGCTTTTTGATGATAGTACAAAGTTTTAGAATTGCCAGAATTAATAATTTCAATACTTTTCAGGTAATTTCAAATTAGCTTGCCGTAAGTGATAAATTGCTAAAAATTCTATGCAACTTGTACAATAGTATGGGAATTGTAAAAACAATGAATTTAATTAAGTGCCAATAAATGCTCGCCAAAATATGCCAAAGCGCTATGAAACTGCAAAAATTAAACATTATAAAGACTTAAAAGGAACTAAAATATTATGAATGAAAAATGAAAATTGTTATATTAAAATATCACTTTTAACAGTGATTTACAACTGTATATATACATTGAGAAATCAAATAATAAATCCTGAAAAGATAGCCTTAAAATGTTTCTTTTTTTATTTCCTGTTCCCTTTTTTAAAAAAAGAAACAGAATGAAAATTAAAATTATTTTAAGTAAATTAATTCTCTAGAGCTTTATTTCATGCATTTAAAAAAGAAAAATGTGAGTTTTTCATAATTTGATTTATTGGCCACACCGGGAATTTTCGGGTGATTAAAAAAAAAACTTGAAGTAAGAAATTTAGATGGTATTTTTAAGATGACCATTGAAGCTTAGAAAGGAGTGTTTTTAGAAAAACTATTTTTACTTTTTAGCTTCTGATTCTACATTTGTACAGACAACAATTTAACTGTCGTCACTAAAAAAGTAAATTACACCTAACCATAAGTCACCCGTAAAACAAAGCAAGTATATCATTGACGGATAAATAATATTGATAATGTACAGCAACTTTTAAAACTTCTAATCATTGTACATTTAAATTTTTGCAGCATCGTAAAAAGTACTTTTAAATGCAATTTGTTTGAAAACTGCATCTCAAATTAATGTTGAGGCATTAATTTAGTTGTAACTTTAAATGACATATAATGGTGGCGAGTGAACTACGCCATTTCTGTGGAAAAGCAAAGGAAAAATAGTGGATAACTATATTATTTTGTATATATTGTGTTTATCATAATAATTGGAAAAAAAAATAATTAAATTAAGTTCTATGCTTAAAATATAATCAGCTATAAAAACAGGTTGATTTTTTTGTTTTATGTTGTTTTTATTTATTAATTAAAGGATTTTTAGTTTATTTCAAACTTGCTTTACAAACAATAGAACACTTTCTCTTTACAAAAATGTATTTTAAAGAATATTTGTGTGACTTATTTATTCCACATTTACTTAACTCCAATCCAAAAGCTGAAAGAATTTAAGTTTTCTAATCCATATGCAATAATCCAATGCCATTTTCCTAATTTTGAGAAAAATATAAAGGAATGTTTCTGATAAAACAGGGATCATAATCCCTCATAAAATACATTTAATTTTCAATGTTTCACTTAAACATTTGTCTTGAGGTTAAAGCGATGTTTCTTTAAACCTGATGCTAGTGAAATGGTTAATGTTACTAACAAATGAACGCATGCGAGTCATTAGATATTCTATTTCTTGTCAAGTTTCTTGAACGACATTGTATTTTTATGGATTTGTACATTATTCCGCAATAGTGACATCATATGCATAATTTCTTATATATGCTATTTAAGAATGGATTGTAAATATGAAATGCTTCAATGGATACAAATGACATCCTTTTATACAAAATAAAAGTGTGTATTTTAACCCAAAACTGAAATATGCTTTGTATTTTCTGTACTTAACAGTGTACATTGGCATTTCTTGTCATGAGTTGCCATGCAATTCTTAATCATTATCATATACCCTACCTCTCCTATAAAATTGTTGCAATATTTTTGAGACACCCTATATATGAACAGTGGACACTCTCAATTCTGAACACTCATGGGACCGACCAAAAATGTCCAGATTATGGGGTGCTCATTATAAAGGGAGATTGGAAATGCATTACTTCTACTACTCTGTAAGGTGACCGAACAAACAGTTAATCAAATAAGGTTAATACTATGGATTTTTATTATATTTCCTTCCTTTTAAATTTTAGAAGTAACTAAACATGATTGCTACAACTCTTAATGAATATCCTATCATGGGCAAAATTGAGATCTGCTGAAATTAAATAGCAACAAAATTATAAGCAAACAGTTTCTTTCATTGTCCTTTCCCAGTAGTTGATCAATTGAAGTTATCAATTGAAAATTAAATTTTTTTTAAAATATCATACTTAAACTGCAACTAACAATAATTCATATAAAACTATTATTTGAAATAAGCAAGATTGAAGTGGATTGCTTTAACTAATAAATTTCTTTAACTAATCAAAAAATAAATTTTTACATTTTCTAATAAAAAACATCATAAAATAACTTCTGTTATAGCAGTTAACTGACAACAAGTACTCCAACATTTAACTGAAGATTTTATCTAAAGTACAACTTCAAGTACATGCTAAAAATATAATACTGACTTTGCCTGTTAATTTTTCTATTGAGTTCGTTGAATTTTTTAATTTTTCTGTAACAGTTTCTCCAAATTTCCAAGATAGGAATTTGAATTCAGATTGTAAACACATGTTCAGTTTACAGAGAACTGGAGTAGAAATGGGAACCAAAAGTAGTGTTCATAATAGTGAGGTGTTCAGAATAGAGAGTTCCTCTTTTGTTAAATTTATGGAGTTTTGCCGAGGTAATCAAAATGTGTTCATAATACTGGGGATCACATTAGAGAGTCCACTGCATTTTCATCAAATGGCAACACTAAATTTTGAAATTGCAGCATTTCTGATACCTGCTTGTATTCAACTTTTTTTTTCAACAAACATAGAAAAGTGAAAGTTACTATACGCAAAATGTCAATTAGTTATGAAGAATATATATAGATCTACAGCACATAGTCCAAACACGGTTGAAAGTGAAAAGTCAAAGAAAATGGTGTCACATCAATGCAAAAGTATACATGTTTCACTTTTAAATACAAAAATGCTTGTTTACTTTTACATATAGTGTCGTTTTTCCTAGAGGAAAATTCAAAATTAAGATTTTTTTTTTTTTTTTTATTCCAATGCTTTTGTTCAAATATATAAAAAACATATAATTAAAAAAATCTTTGTTTAAAGCAAGAAATAAATATTTTTATTTGAACATAATTATGTGTCAAGCATATCTTACTATTCTCCATGCTTTGTAAAAATTTAAATTATCATTCTCCAATTAAATAATTGATCACAAACATGAGTTATTTTGGCAACGATATGGTAACTTTGACAGAAAATTCTCATCCATTTAAAATTGCTGTTAATTTTGCACCAGAGTGTACCACCATGATATAAATATCAAATTCTATATGATATGGCTTGAACAATAAATTTTAATCATACAATACAAATTTTCCAGAATTAGTGACCTAGGCAGATTGATTTCTAGTGCTTGAATTGGTATGGAAGCCAAGTTTTATGAAAATTGTTAGAGTCGTTTTCAAGATATATCATCATTTTCAAAACTGAGTTTGTTTTAATCTACCAAAATGAATTTTCTCGAGATTGAAACCCAATTAGATGAGTTCATTGTGCTTAAATTAGTGTAGAAAACCTGTTTGATAGAGATCATGTGAAAAGTTTTTGATTTATAGCAAGCAGACCTTTCAGCACAATATTTGATTTACTTGTAAACACAAAATTTCTTGAATTCCAGACCCAGCCAGATCTTTTTCTCATGTTCAATTTAATATAAGAGACAAGTTTCTTGAAAATTGGCTCAGTAGTTTATGATATCCTTCATAATTGGAAAAATGCTTGCTCGTTTAACATATATGATATTCCATTAAGATATATTACATATATATTAAACTTTATGCATATATATTTTATATATTAATAAAATTAGAGTTAAAAACATCATTGATGAATAAGGTACTTATAAATGACAGTAACAATATATCAGATATAAAATTTGATTTGTTCAGAAAATTTTGGACAAAAGAATATTTAGAATAATTAGGGTTAGATTATAAATGCTAAATTTTTATATGCAATATTATGTCCTAAATTAATCAAACCTGTTTGATTTTTTTTTTCAATAATTTTCTTGGCCCTTTGCAATTTCTGAAAATCATTTTGTGGAATTTTGTGCATATACTCATAAAATGTGCAAGATTTTTCTTCATCATTTTTACAGTTATGAAATAATATGTATGGCTTTTTTTATCTAATTTAAATATTTAAACGTTTCTTAGCAACTGAATTTTTTTAACATATAAGAAAGAGAAAATTAAATAAAGCAGGCTTATTTGACATTCTTAAAAATTAGATTTTCTGAACTTTTAGGAAAACCTATATGCTTAGGAATCTACAAATAATCTAGTATTATTAATTGCAAATTTCAAGTTGCCAGATACTATGTGAAGTGAGATGAAAATTAAACTGTTTTCCAAAATTGACATTGAAGCTTCTGATCTCAAGATTTACTAGTTTAAGAATTTAGATGTAGAATTTTTGAATTAATCAAAAATATGTTTTTTCTAGATATTACATTCATGAAACAAATATAAATATTTCATATCACATATTTAATAAAAAGCACATAAAATGAACAATGCACATTTCATTCATATTAGAAAAAATGTTAATGATCATTGCATAAACATTATCTTAAAATTATACAAGAGAAAAAAAAATAATCAAAATTAGTAATTATTCTGGATGCCGAAAATTTCAAATGCTATTTAAAATAGCAGCAAATTAATCATCCCTTCTATGATTCATTGCCATATAAACTCAGTTAAATGTCAATCTTAGTGCTAATGTGCCTTTTCTTATTTTGCCATTTAGTTGAACCGAAATCATTCAATGTTTTTCATATGTGTACCAGTATCTGGATCTACAAATTTTAACAATGATTTGCTTGAAAATTTTTGTATGCTGCAGCATTTAGTTTGCCAGTTTCTTAAGCCTTCCAAGAATCTTAAAAAATGATAGAGTCATATTCTATAGATTCTTTATTTCTCCATCAGTACAGCCACATTTCTATCCGGAACTTTTATTATAAAACATTCATCAGTTTCTCAGCATAATCCTCCAAACAACAATTTCTGAGAATTCAACCAGATTGATTTTTTTTTTTTTTTGAAAAGAGACTTTCATCAATCTTTACAATCTTTTTTTGGTTATCTTTTTTTTTTTTTTTTTTTTTTTTTGAAAAGAGACTTTCATTAATCTTTACAATCTTTTTTTGGTTATCTAATTTTTCCAGAGTTTTTTGTAAGATTATCAAATATGAAAACTTTTCTGAGATAATTATTCTAATATATAACTGTACAATGACTTAAATTCAATTCAATTGCTTTTCAATATAAATCATTTGGATTGCTTCACCCTCTTTTCTATTGACATTAATTCATCAAACCAGTTATAAATGAACCTTAATGTAGTTGCAAATGTTAATTTGAAGTTTTTCAACCAGGTTCCTTTCTTAATAGATATTCCTTTATTACAATTCTTGACATTCTACCACTACTGTTTATCAGTTTGTAGAAGTAGATATATTCACATATTATGCCGAATATTACCTACATTTTTAATGGCAAAATTCTACTTTTTTTCAAAATAATTATTATCTTTTTTTTTTTTTTTTTTTTTTTTTTTTTTTAGATGTAAGATTTTATATCTGTATCAATTTTTCTCAAAATGCATGAAAAAGTAGAGAAATTAAAGTTAATATTGTTCATTCGAAGCACTAAACTACAAAATAAATAAACATAGAACATGTACATGTCATGTTAGTGTTGGATTTAAAATCAAACATTCTTTCCTGCTTTTGTCATTTTAGAGTTAAATCTGACAGTTCTTTATTTTTATTAAGTATAATTTTGGCTTGTAGATAAATGTTTGTGACAGCAATTGAAACTGATTTATTCTATATACCATAATAGTTCTTCGTTGCTCTTTTTTTTTTTATCCTCATGACATCATTGTTTAATGAAATAATTGTAATTTTAATTAATGAAATAATTAATTAGTAAATCATCATTAAATATACAATTAAAACATCAAATTAAAAATCTCTTCATGACAAAAAAAAAAAAAAAAAAAAAAAAAAAAAAAAAAACATATGTAAATGCATTTGATGTCAATTGAATGTAACCTTAGAATCATCCATTTTCAGCATTAGATACTATAATTTGATGTTTGTTTTTATTTTCATGGAGAATGGTCAATGGGAGAATAGTCAAGTACCAAAACTTCTTTTAATCAATAACATATATATAAATATACCAAATGTCTGAATACACATCACAGCATATTAATACTGACACTTTTATATTAAGTAAAAATATATGATGAACTCCCTATAATTCAACCCATGGATCAAATTTCGAATGCTACATGCAAGGCATTAGAAACAACATATAAGATTAGTAAGTAATAGTTTGAAGAGTGAAAGAATATTTATAATATATATTTATATTACAGAATATCTACTTCTATCTCGAATACAAAGCTGTCAGGAAATATTAAAGATAGTTTAAAGTTTTTCCAATAACTTTAAAAACAAAATGTATTCGTCAAAAAAAGACATTTGTAAAAGCTTGTTTATTTATAGTAACACACTAAAGTGTCAAAATTTATGTCATTTATCAAAGGATAAACTTATTGTGCAATCCCCCTTCTTTTTTTTAAATTACATAAAAATACAGTGATTTTTTATTATGTTTTATATTTTAGAGTAATTTTCCGTATAAACAAACTCTGCATTAATGTATAGCCTAGAAAAGTTAGTACTGTGTATTACTGATTATATAAATCTAGCTTATACATAGAAATAGGCAATCAATTAGTTGTTAGAAGAACTTTCAGAGTAAGGTATGGAGATAGCAAGAACTGGTTTGCTGGTGGGAAGAGAAAAAAAAAGGGGGGGGGATGCATGTGAATTGTATCCAGATTGTTGTAATTGAAATTTTCTTAAATTTCTTTTTATTAATTTTCCAATCAAAGCATGGTTGTGTTAGTATATTAAAAATATATAATTTTCCAAGCAAGTCCAATGTTGTATTATAAACTATTATGAATATAATTTAATCTGAATCATACCTAATGCAATAATAATATTGAGAAATTATAAATGAAACATAACTAATCTTATACAAAAGTATTTAAAGATTTTCTCACATATTGAAAAATTAAGACAGATTATATAAATCCTAAAATAATGTATGACTAGATGTAAGCACCGTATTCAGTCTTTGGAATAGTTGCTGTACTTAAGTACAGCCATACCTATAGACACACCTTGTTTTAAAATTCTCTAAAATGCAGGTAAAGTTTAGAGCAGAATCGTACAAGGGTCAAGTATAATCTGACCTGAACCTGAAGGCTCTATTTGAAATCAACCTGTACCAGACAAAATAATTTTGATCAACTAAAATTCAATACATTTCAACCTGACATCCAAAATGAAAGAGAATTATAACAAGAAAAATTTAGAAATACATCTTCTAATATTAATTTTATCAAATTGAATATATATAAGGTAATTCATCTTACAATAATATTTTCATCTCAAATAATAATCTGGGCCTTTTTTAAAACAAATTGTGTCCATCAGAGTCTAACCTGCACAATTCAAAGCTCAACTTAAAATATAAATAATGAAAGCGACACACAATGGAAAAAATTAGTGCCATCATGAATTGTCGGTTATATAAAATTGGGTCATCCAATCTAATGTTGGACACTATGTCACTTATCTGTTGTTTTGTAAAATGATTATTATATTATAAAATAAACTGATTAGCAGAATTTTCCTAATAAAATCTTTAAAAATTACCTCTAAAAGATACCCCTTTTATTGTGAGACTTTTAAAAGGAAAAGTAAACATTTTAATTAAAAAAATAGTTTTTCAACAATTAAAAAAATCAAATTATGAATTTTGTCCATAGATACTACAATCTTACTTTCAAAAATGAATATATTTAGAAAGAGAGAGAGAGAGAGAGAAAATACTCAATCTGGTTCTTTGATGTTTTAGAGAATAAGTCTGATTGTAACAAAAAAGACAAATGTAGAACAATAACAAATAAAATAATAATGATAATTAACACTGATAAAAAGTATAAACATTGCAACACTGAATTCACATTTAGAAGCAGTATAAAAGTATAAAACCATACATATACAACTAACATAAATTTGTTCTTTTTTTAAAAAAGGTAAAATATCACACAGGCTTTGAAGTAACATAATTTTTAAGATTATGCATAGATTGTGGTACCATTGTGCCAAGTTCTTTGATAAACAAACTGTCTGGACTACTAACAAGACCCTATGGAAAAAATATATATATGTATATATTGATTTAACAATAAATAATAAATAAACAAGATTTATCAATAAATAATAAGTAAAACTTAATAATAACCCTTTATAATATAAATATAAAATGTCTGTACAAAATTTAATAGTAGACACAAAGCATGAGTCTCATGTTTCAATGTTTTGAAAACAAGCACAGCAATAATTGATTAGTTTTTAAACCTATTGAAGTTTATAAAATTATTTTTGCACTTAGAAATGTGACTTTATTTGAACAAAATCACAATCAGTGATTTTACATTTTTTGACAAAGATTGCATGTTGAACATATATGTACGTGATATATATGTACATGTGACATAATATGTACATATATGTTGAACATATATATATGTGACCAAGACTGAAAATATTTTAACTGCTTCCTCCCCCCCCCAGGGCCGTAGCGACCGCCCCCATACCCCCCATTTGGGGGGGGCCGACGAAGTCAGGGGGCCCCCTAATCGATTCTATCGACCTTTTTACTGAAGCTTATTTGTTTTGAAAATGTAAGAAAACACTTCTTTTAATGTTTTTATTTTTTCAAATTTTCCTTTTCTTATTCAGGGGCCCGCCAGGCAATTTCTCCAGGTGCACCTTTTTAAAGCTCCCCCCCCCAATAATGAGGATTTTCATTAAATTGTGCCAAATACTTAAAATGTGCCAAAAGTGACCGAAATTCATACGTTTTCAAACATTTAGGAAGGGAATGTTGTTCTCCTTTTCCTCTCTGCTTCCAGTGTTCCCTCCACACATATGCAGAAAACAAACTATATCATTAGAAAACAAATTATTAAAATTTTATTACAACCAGGGTCCGACTTAGATTGTGGGGGGCCCCTTTCTAACTTTTGGATTTTTTCTCGAACTATGCTAAAGTGTCTAAAACTAACCTTTATACTAGTTGTCTATTCACATTTGTATGCAGAATAGCACAAAAAAGATAACTTTAAGAAATTATCGCATACATTTTTTTCTTCTGTTATAGAAATATAAGACTAAATGTGAGCCATTAAAATGTAAATACAACTGTGATGTAACTATTAGATCCAGGGGAGGGGGGGAAGGGGCATGGGGTTCCAAAACAGAGGAGAGATGAGAAAAGAGCCCCAATAAAGCTAAAAATAAAGAAAGAAAGAAAGAAGGAATTTTTGTCATTTTTGGCCATTTTTTATTAGCCTTAACAAAAAAATTATATTTGCCCTTGAGGGCCCCCGTTTGAGGGGGCCCCACGTCCGATGCAGTTGTCCTGCATGCCCGTGACTTAGCCAGGCCCTGATTACAACAACATAGTATCCTTTAGCTTTTAAAAGAAATTTTTTATTAATGTTTCCTCGTAACGTGATAAGTTAAAACTGTTATGTCCAATTTTGAGCCTTCTTTTTTAGACATCTTGTAATGTACGTAGGTAAGCAAAGTAAAAATTTGCAAAGAAATACTTATCTCAATCAATCTATCATTTTTTGGAATATCTTGTATGTAGATGTGAGTACAAAATTTATGCATGTGTGCAATATGTTTTTTATTTTTAGTGTTTGTCACTTCTACATTATTTAAAAAAATAAAAAATAAAAATAAAAAAAATTTACAGATAGATAAAGGGGGGGGGGGGGTGTCCAGAATGTTGTTTGTTCCGGGGCCCCTCGTAGCCTTAACGGGGCCCTGTTTTTATCAAAAACCCTGTTTAGATTTCAAAAACGCATAAACCAAGAAACTGAAAATCCTTATTTTTTTTACTCGTTTTTCCCCCCTCGCTTTTTGACCATGGGTTTTTGCATGGAACTAAGAAAGATAAGGAAATAGTACCGGTCATCGGATCGACTCTGAAGAAAGCCGGGTTCTTGTATAAAGCGGCTAGCGACAAAAGAGTGTTTTCTTTTGAAATACCGGAATATTATGTTCTTAGAAGATAGGTCATTTTTCACACCGATTTTACGACGTGGGTGACACAAATAACATCTAGAGAATCCCCTTAAAAGTTAACAGCTTAGTTACTTAGTAGTAACCGGATTCCTTGACCTTGAAGGGAGTACTGGCCTATTCAAGTACTTTAGCAGCCCGCTAATGCATACAAGAACATGTTTATAGACAACACAGCACTTCAGATGTGGATTTTCGTATGTTTTTTTCTGATTTATTTTAGTAATACGCATACTATAGTATTTATAAAATTAAGTGTATATCTGGAGGAAAAAAGATCTACTCCTATACTAATCTGGTAAGTCATATTTATTACTTTATGTAATTTATATAGCAGTTATTAAAAATTTTAAGTATTAGAAAATTTTGCACAGCTTGGAAAAATATATGTATACTAATAGAGCATATTTTAATAACACACATTTCTCATTTACATGTTTTTCATTTAAGCGTTTTATTAGGGCTCCTTCACAAAATTCTTTTTAATAAATCACACCATTCACAAAATTCTATTCCGTAAAAATATGAGAAATTTAGCATGTAGACTTGAATAAGTTATTATTAATAAATGTTTGATGCGAATTTCAATAACTGGAATTCAAATTTCATTACAAAATACAATAAATTTCATAAAAATAACTTTATTTTTCACAAAATGGGATCCAAGAAAAAATCCCTGCGTCAACTTCCGATTCCATTGCATTCATATGTTAAACTACTATTTCGTTTGTTAACAAGTAATAAGTAAATTCTCATTTAATTTATACTCTTATTTCCTTGAAAATCTAGAGTTCTAAATTCATGTCACAATAAGAAATTGTGCTATTTTAAATTTTTCTATGCTCTTTCGTTCTTTCTTTCTTTTTTTCCGTGATGCTAAATAATCTCACAGGCCCATAAAGCCCATTCTTACCAACTAAAATACAAAGGGCCCCCACAAATTTATTTTTCAAAGCTAATTTTCAATTCAATAAATTCAATCAGAGTAAAACATATATAGTTTTTTTATTAGCATCCGATGCTATTTCTTTCAGACAAGCAAAAATGTCGTGTCATCAGCCCTGATTTTCCTACTCAACCGATTTTGATAATTATTTTTTTAAATGAAAGCTATTTATTTCTAGTTGTGCCCATTATAACTATTTTTTAATTTATTTCCATTTTTATATTTTATTTTTAATTTTAAATGCTTTTTTTACTATATTTCTTCAAAATGGTGGCAACACAGTTTAGCTTTTCTCTCGATAATAAAAATTTATTTTCCAAAATGATTGCGTATAATTATGCACTAATTGAGGTAAAAAAAATATATTTACTGAGAAATAATATTAATAATGTAAATAAAATAACGGAAAATAATTTATGATAAAAATTAATGTCTAAAGCAAAAAAAGAAAAAATTCAAATGAGGAAAATGATGTCATTCAGCAACCAGGCCTTTTTCATATTACTAATAACAGTAACTTTTGAAAAACATTTGAAGAGAAAATGACGTCACTATTTAAAACATCTCATTTTTACTCATAACGATATTACATTTCAATATTTCTTCTCATTATGGACACTGAGATTGAGATATTACTTTCAGATGACTTCAGTTAGTAAAATAATGTCACAGTAAAAATGAAATTAGTTTTAACCTCCGATGCTATTTCTTTCAGAAAAGCTAAAAAGTGGCGTGTCAAAATTTGTGGCACACTTTTACTTGCCTATCATACGTAGTATAGGCTATGTCTTCCAACTGTTTTGAAAATCGAAAAAAAAAAAAATGACGGATTTACACGTTTGAGATACTGGAGATTCCGAAAAACATATTTAAAAAAAAAAAAAAAAAAAAAAAAAAAAAAAAATGCAATCATTTCAAATAAAGGAATGAGAGCTGGTGTATATATGACGACTTACAGTTATCATATGGCTCTTTATGGAAAAATTGATTAAAAATTTTTTTAATAAAATAATAGTTAAATAAATAAATAAATAAATGACTCTTTTTTTTTTTTTACAATTTAAATCGGAGGCGAAACTGAATTCTGCATTAGCAGAATCTACATTCAACTTGTTATGAAATATTTTTTCTTACTATGCTGCAATTTGTAAAACATAAGAAATATTTTGAAGTTCAAATTTTCTCAACTGTAATTCCATATATGTCTTTTACAAAATAAATTGGTTACGTATAATTATGTATTTAATAAAATATTTTTTTTTATGTGTATAATATGTAGATAGTCAGTTTTAATTTAATAGTAAAAACGTTATTTAATCGAAATTTGCATGGTAAAATTTCGAATAATTTAAACATACGAAAAATGGATTTAGTAAATAAAAAAACAACTGATAGGATAATAGGGACCCCCCCTCCCTCTGTGAGGTCGGGCTTCCTCTACTTCTAATTCTTAATGGGCTCTAAAACTAACAAGAAATGGCACAGTCCAAGAGCCTGTTAAAGTGTTGCGGGGCCTATGTCTTTACGCACAATTCGAAATCTTTTGCCTCTTTTCAAAATAATAACAATTTTGCTTTCACTTTATCATTTAAGTTCTTATTTTAAAAATATTTTTGTTTATTTATTTTAAGAAAAAGTCGGCATGAACTAGAGTTTATAATTGTCTTGAAACCTGTAGTTACTAGCATTTCATATTTTAAAAGGGGGAAAAATTTATATAAATTGTTACTTTAAAAAAAATTAATATTAAAAAGAAACTTGTAAAATTTTTATAAGTCAGTTTCTGTAAATTCTTTGTCATTCAATACTTGGTTATGCAATGAATTTGGTTAATCGGTGTTCTTTGAGGATAGCTAAGATCGGTATACGGGCTGTTTTTTCCTTTTTCAATTTTGTTTACAGATAATTTTAATGAGGTCACTTTCATTTTTAAAGCAGGTTTCAAAAATTAAAGCATTCTCTTAAAAAAACAACTTTGCAAACAAAATAAAAAAAAGGTGAAAAAAATCTGCATACAGATTGATCTCAGCTATCAAGTGAAAAAAAATCATTTAAAAAAATTGAAATGCAACTGAGATATAAATTTCTTTCATAGTATTAAATTCAATTCTTCCATGCATTAGAGAATGGGTCTTTTCGCGTAACTGAAGTAGCCTCTTAAGTAGCGAACTGTTAAAATTATGTGCTTATATAATTTATTTATTTTCTATACTTTATAATAAAATCTTAGCATTATGTGCTTATTTGTAAAATTGTTTTAGACAAATTTTATTTTAACATTGTTATTTTATCTTTAAGCCCGGTGGCAGAACTATCTTCAAATGTCTGCTACGCTAATAATATTTTCAAAAATAGTCTTCAAAATGCAACGTATTACATAAACATATTTTTTCTGCTATTATAGTGCTAATTAATTATGGTAACATGCATGTGTATGTGTAAATTATTTCCATCACTTACAAAATAATAATAATAATAAAACAGAAAAATCCACTTCCAGCAATATCTTTCTTTTTTTCCCTTGTGCCTTTGACGAAATTTACGTTTTCTTCGCGATCTTTTGATGAAATCCGTCTTTATTCTCGAGATTTTTTGACAAAATTTGTCGTTTTTCCGCAATTTTTCGACGTTATCTGTCTTTTTTTTCAAGATTTTTTGATGAAATTTGCCGTTTTTGGGGTATTTTTTTTAAACAAAATTTACCCTTTTTTTCGCAAGTTTTTGATGAAATCTACTTTTGAGGGATTTTCTGACGAAATTTGCCGTTTTTTCGCGATGCTTTGATAATATTTGCGTTTATTCTCGCGATCTTTGGATGAAATCGCTCTTATTTGCGACGAAATTTTGACGAAATTACGCATCCCAAAGGAAAGAGCTATTTTTTGTGCCCCATGACCGATTTTTTGCATAATTTAAGCGCAATAACGCGTCCGTGGCATTGCTGAGTCTGCAGGTGTCCTTAAAAGTCTGCGATGCCCGTCACAGTGTCGCGCGCATTTTGCCACGGATTCTTTAAGTAATGCATATTTATTTCGTATTTGTGCAGATTTATGAATGTTATAATAATTTTAATAATGATTTAAAATACTTATGATAATTATTAAATTTGTTTATTACATTAATATAATTTGAAACTCATTGGAAACTTCAATATAAATAATTTTTTTTTAAATTCAGTTGAAAGTGGGGGGGGAGGGGGGCCCAAAGTTATATTTTTTGGGGGGGGCCTCAAAACACCTTGCTACGGCCCTGCCCCCCCCCCCCCCCCACCCATCTGAAATGCATATATGTATCATGTTATTGTTTACTCAGACAAGAATGCAAACTATTAAATATTATATGCAATAAAATTTAATTATGTGGTAACCAGCAATGCCACTCAAAAAATAACAAGAGAAAATTGCAAGTAGAAGTAAAGTTTAGGACATTTTTCTGAACATTATGCATGAATTTTGTGAACTATATTGATAGATTTCTTATGTTAAAATATTTTGCAGTATTTTCTGTAATAAATATGCTGCAGTGAAAGAGCTGAACATTTACACTATGAAATGTTACAAATAAACTTGAAAATAAAAATAGCAAGATTACTAAATGGTGTACAGAGTTGTTGCAAAGTTTAAAAACTATGCAAACAATATAGTAATTTAAAATAATCAACTTTCCAATCTTCATCCGAGAACTTCATCAGGAAAACTCTGTTATAACAGAGTAACTATAAGAGTTTTCTTGATGAAGAACAAAACATTGATTTTTTAAACTTTACTTAATTGTTTGTATAGTTTTTAAATTTTACAACAAATTTTTACACCATTTATTAATCTTGTTATTTTTACCTTCAAGAACATTTGGAAATATACAGCGTTTTCATAACTGATTTGAAAGTGATTACCTGTCAACATGAACAATTTTATAATGCTACATTAACATTCTTTCAGCCAAATGTAGAATATAATAGTCATATATTCTAATCAGAAGCAAATATCATTAACAGAAAATAGATAGCTATAATTTTTATATATAAAGAAATGTATAATTTGGATTCAAATTTATAACTTTTTCTACAATTGATTACAAAAACTGTGCAGTGGTGTTTTTTTTACACTACTTTTAAATGAAATTCATGATTTTATTCCACAATCTTTTATGAAATTTTTGATAATTTCTAAACTTGTTTGATCAACTTAGCTAGTTTTTTACATGAGCATTCAGTGATGAAATTTGCAATTAATTTCTGCAATTTTTGGTGAAATTATCAGTTTTTTCGTAGAGGGCATCAATGATTTTTTTTTAGTTCTCTTTCAGTTCCAGCATTCTCAATTTTCTCTCGCATATTTTCCCCATCTTTGTGCATTTTTATAAGAAAGAATTATCTCTTGTGGATGGAGAACATCCCCCATGATTTTGATTAAGTATAAAACAAAAAATAACTGTTTAAAAACACTCATTTATAAGCACTGAAGATTTACTTTAAAATCAAGCTAAATTGCATGACTCCAATTTATGTTGTTCAAACAGAAAAAGAAAAGAAACTCTTTTACTATATATTAATTTATCATGGTTCCCGATTATGAAAAATTTTCTGCTTAAAATTACACTTGATACAAAGTACAAACTAGTGAATTTATTAAAAAATATATTATTTCAACTCTGTTTCTGTTTTAATATACAGCAAGGGGAAAGAAGAAAAAAAAGATTAATTAAACTATCTCTTCAGAATTTTTAAACTGTTTTCTCCTATTATAATCATAAGTATAATCACAATTTATTACTATTAAATTATTAATCGATAAAAGCATAATTACCCCCCCTCCCCCGATCAAAATAATAATAATAATAAATAATTACTGTCAAGGAAAAAAAGAAATACTGATGGAAAAAGGAAACATATAGAAAAAAGTAAATCAATCTATCTATCTATGTATGTCTATATATATATGTAACATTATAGAATACAGTTGAACCTCGTTAACATGAACCTCAAGGGGAATCAAAATTTTGTTTATGTTAACAGTAAAGGAAGATGGGAATACTTAAGCCACTTTTATTATTATTTTTTTTAATTTTTGTAATTTTTTAGAACAAAATAAAATACTGAAAATGAAAATTTGATATTTTTTCTTCAACTGAAAACCACTTTCAATTAATTTTGAACTATTTTTCTATGTCTAATAAATTTTTACTTTTTTACTCCCCCCATGGCTCAAGTTTCCCCATGAGGGGGATAATTTTTTTCGCTTTATTTTTGCACAAATATTTTACAGAATGATAGATTATGATACATTAAGTCCTTCAAAACCAATTGAGAAAACAAAGCTAGTAACACTATCATTTTTTGTCGTTATAACTGGTGGTCGAAGGATCATTTCAACTTGAGTTATATCGATGGTAGCAACATCCTCAGTTGGGGGCCATTTAAATTTGGAATCTGCAATTCTGCGAGCAAATTTCATTTTCACTTCACCTTCTGAAATATTAAGCACTTGTCCAACAAATCTTTTTACAGTTTTCTTTCCGGGATATTTTACTAGCAACCAATCATCAATAGAAGGTTTTCTGTTCATATCATCACCATCATTGACAGAATTTTCATCTAAAGATATTGTCGAAGATTATTTTAATTGAGTACCTGTTGGAATCTGAGCCAGATGTATCATACCACTCCTTTAAGCACTTTTTTGATTTCACAGGAAAAGATTTTGTCTTCACCTTTGGCTCCATGCACGTAAGCTTGAATTGTGATTTTTGTTGCTTTTTTTGTTTTATGAGTGCTTTTTTTTACTAATTCTTTTTCAATTTTCTTTCAAAAAAAAAGTAACAGTAACAGAGGTTACAATTTTAATATAAAATATTAATCTTAATATATTATATGTTGGACCTAACTAATTAAAATATTAGAGATTAAGACTTGTAAAACATTTTTAAATCAATAATGTAAAACCTGTAAAACATCAATAATGTAATAAAAGTTAAATTGTAAACTATGTTTACATTTATCTAGTCAGGCTATTTTGTTAGTCAAAATGAAAAATACAATGGATATTTTCAAGTTAAGTTATTATTTTTTAAAGAAAAAAATAAAAAATTATTCTCCCTTTTATCCAGAAAAAAATTTATTAGTGAATATAAGGATGTAATTTTATTTTTGGTTTGTTTCACCCATGTCTATTTTCCTAGTGGGGATGGTTGAGCCATGGCTCAAGTATCCCCTATCTCACTGCCTCAAGTATCCCCACTACCACCATTTTTGTTCATCCAAGTTTTACTAAGTAAAGCATGCAGCTATTTGAACTATTTTAGATTGAAAATACAACTGAAATTATACTTATTAAATTTATCTATATTGTTGCAACTTAAAAAAAAAAAAAAAAAAAAAAAAAAAAAAAAGAAAAGAAAAACATGCACCTAAATATTTACTTCAGATAAGGGGAAAAAAAAACTAATAATCACTATACTTTCAAAATGGTACCAAGGTATGTGATTTCTTTTTTACACGTTCAGAACTATAAATGTGTTACCATATTGCCAGTTTTAGAAAAAAAAAAAAAAAAAAAAAAAAAAAAAAATTAATCAACTGTAGAGATAATAGGGGTGGCTCAGGTATCCCCAATCTCCCCTAATTCATATTATCAGCATCAATTCTTTGTAATTGCTTTTATAGGGGGCTGTGAAAACATTTCATGTTAAAAGTAATTCATGTTAAGTGTGTCCATGTTAACGAGGTTTGACTGTATTACAAAGTATCATCTATTTCAAATATAATTTAGAAATTGAGTATTACTGAGTGAAATGATACAAGAAAAAATTGAATAGCATTATGGAATAATTAAATAGAGACATTATGAAATATTAAACAAAAAAAGTGCACTTAAAATGTGAAAAAATTGTTATTTTGATCATCAACACTTTTCTGATAGCTAGGTGCAAAGATACTCAACAGCAGATAATTTTTCACTATGGCAATAGTGTATCATGCTATCTTTGATGCACAGATTTAGTGCTTTGGTTAAAACTTTAAATGCATACGTCAATAGACAAAATACAAACACATTTGAAAAACAAAAATGACCTTTTTCTTTTTTTATTTTAACATTAGAGCGGTTACAAGCGGTCATTTTGAATGATACCATATGAATATATTTCGGTTCAAACCAGAAATTTCATCATAAAATAAGTTTAAAAGATACAAAGAAGAAAAACGTTAAATAAAAATGTTAAACTGTTTTAACTCAAAATTTTGGTGTAAAATATTTTTATAAAACTTTAATAAAATTTTTAGTCTTTCTTGTATTAAATACAAAAAGAAAGCAAATACTATTTATGAAAAATAATAATATAAACCAAGAACATTGAATTTAAACACCAAAGTAATTTTGAAAGTAAACACATGCATAAATAAAAGAAAAAGTATCTGCTTTTCTTATATTAAAAAAAAAAAAAAAAAAAAAACCCTTGATCTTTTTTTAAGTTACATTAATAGGCAAAATGTTTTTTTCTTCTAGAAAAAATATCACAATCTGTTCTTCCATTATAGACAAACCTAATAGTCTAAGAGCTAGCAACGTCAAAAATCACGTCATTTTATCAAAGCTCATTTTTTAATATGTTTTTCCCTTTTATAGTAGAATACGTTTGCAAGCGGTCTGGCAGTTGGGAGACGTTGCGTTTACCTGTGGCAGAAGGGGTTATGCAGGTCAAAAAGCTTCAAAATCACGTCATTTTATCAAGGCTCATTTTTAAATATGTTTTTCCCTTTTATGGTAGAATATGTTTGCAAGCGGTCTGGCAGTCGGGAGACGTTGCGTTTACCTGTGGCAGAAGGGGTTGTGCAGGTCAAAAAGCTTCAAAATCACGTCATTTTATCAAGGCTCATTTTTTAATATGTTTTTCCCTTTTATGATAGAATACGTTTGCAAGCGGTCTGGCAGTCGGGAGACGTTGCGTTTACCTGTGGCAGAAGGGGTTGTGCAGGTCAAAAAGCTTCAAAAATCCGACATTTTATAAAGGCTCATTTTCTTATATGTTTTTATCAAGCTTAAAAATTACAAGATATTACTCTTTGGACAGAAGACAACCTATAATTAATTTTCCAGACACAAATTCGGTTGCAAAGTTAATGCCAGATGTCTTTAAATATGGCAACGAAAGTGCCTGTTTCTAGAATGGTTTATAATTTAAAAATTATAAGACCTCTTTACATCATTTTATCAAGCTTAAAAATTACAAGATATTACACTTTGGTGGGCAAACAACCTATAATTAATTTGCTAGACACAAATTCGGTTGCAAAGTTAATGCCAGACGTCTTTAAATATGGCAACCAAAGTGCCTGTTCCTAGAGTGGTTTATAATTTAAAAATTATAAGACCTCTTTACATAATTTTATCAAGCTTAAAAATTACAAGATATTACACTTTGGTGCGCAGACAACCTATAATTAATTTGCTAGACACAAATTCGGTTGCAAAGTTAATGCCAGACGGCTTTAAATATGGCAACGAAAGTGCCTGTTCCTGAAGTAGTTTATAATCTAAAAATTATAAGACCTCTTTACGTTATTTTATCAAGCTTAAAAATTACAATATATTACTCTTTGGATAGCAGATAACCTATAATTAATTTGCCAGACACAAATTAGGTTGCAAAAATAATGCCAGACGGCTTTAAATATGGCAACAAAAGTGTATGTTCCAAGATTGGTTTATAATTTAAATTTTATAACCCCTCTTTACGTCATTTTATCAAGCTTAAAAATTACAAGACATTACTCTATGGATAACAGACAACCTATAATTAATTTGACAGACGCAAATTCGATTGCAAAGTTAATGCCAGACGACTTTAAATATGGCAACGAACGTGCCTGTTCCAAGAGCGGTTTATAATTTAAAAATTATAAGGCCTCTTTACGTCATTTTATCAAGCTTAAAAATTACAAGATATTACTCTTTGGATAGAAGACAACCTATAATTAATTTGCCAGACACAAACTCGGTTGTAAAGTTAATGCTAGACGGCTTTAAATATGGCAATGAAAGTGCGTATTCCAAGAGCGGTTTATAATTGAACAAATTATAAGACCTCTTTACGTCATTGAACCGAATTTGCAACCCTGGATTTTTCTGAGTCTTATTGATTAGATTCACTATTTTTCTGCACCTGATTTTTTCACGACACTTTTTCAGAGCCTGATTGAGTAAATTTGTGATACTTTGTGCTTGATTGACGAAAGTTGCATTTTTTTAAGTCCTACCGACAAGCCTTTGCATGTGATGAACATTTGTGCAGCTGGAGAAAGGTTAAAGTGTAAGAATTCATATAATTTGTCAACATCGACTCACAGCTTAAATATTGAACAAATAAATTCCAGTGTGGCCAAAACCGGGGCATCCACCCTAATATTTAATAAAAGAAACTTATATTTTGATAAACCAGAGCTTTTTATAAGTAAACTTTATATTGAAAAAAAAATTGCCGAATTTGCCGAATGCAACCGAATTTGTGTCTGGCAAATTAATTATAGGTTGTCTGCTATCCAAAGAGTAATATCTTGTAATTTTTAAGCTTGATAAAATGACGTAAAGAGGTCTTATAATTTTTAAATTATAAACAACTCTTGGAATAGGCACTTTCGTTGCCATATTTAAAGTTGTCTGGAATTAACTTTGCAACCGAATTTGTGTCTGGCAAATTAATTATAGGTTGTCTTCTATCCAAAGAGTAATATCTTGTAATTTTTAAGCTTGATAAAATGACGTAAAGACGTCTTATAATTTTTAAATTATAAACCGCTCTTGGAACAGACACTTTCGTTGCCATATTTAAAGCCGTCTGGCATTTACTTTAAAACCGAATTTGTGTCTGGCAAATTAATTATAGGTTGTTTTCTATCCAAAGAGTAATATCTTGTAATTTTTAATCTTGATAAAATGACGGAAAGAAGTCTTATAATTTTTAGATTATAAACTACTCCAGGAACAGGCACTTTCGTTGCCATATTTAAAGCCCTCTGGCATTAACTTTGCAACCGAATTTGTATCTGGCAGATTAATTATAGGTTGTTTGCTATCCAAAGAGTAATATTTTGTAATTTTTAAGCTTGATAAAATGACGTAAAGAGGCCTTATCATTTTTAAATTATAAACCGCTCTTGAAACAGGACTTTCGTTGCCATATTTAAAACCGTCTGGCATTAACTTTGCAACCGAATTTGTATCTGGCAAATTAATTATAGGTTATCTGCTATCCAAAGAGTAATATCTTGTAATTTTTAAGCTTGATAAAATGACGTAAAGAGGTCTTATAAAATTTAAATTATAAGCCACTCTTGGAACAGGTACTTTCGTTGCCATATTTAAAAACGTCTGGCATTAACTTTGCAACCAAATTTGTATCTGGAATATTAATTGTAGGTTGTCTGCTGTCCAAAGAGTAATACCTTGTAATTTTTAAGCTTGATAAAAACATATAAGAAAATGAGCCTTTATAAAATGGCGGATTTTTGAAGTTTTTTGACCTGCACAACCCCTTCTGCCACAGGTAAACGCAACGTCACCCGACTGCCAGATTGCTTGCAAACGTATTCTACCATAAAAGGGAAAAACATGTTTAAAAATGGGCCTTGATAAAATGACGTGATTTTGAAGCTTTTTGGCCTGCACAACACCTTCTGCCACAGGTAAACGCAACGTCTCCCGACTGCCAGACCGCTTGCAAACGTATTCTACCATAAAAGGGAAAAACATATTAAAAAATGGGCCTTGATAAAATGACGTGATTTTGAAGCTTTTTGACCTGCACAACCCCTTCTGCCACAGATAAACGCAACGTCTCCCGACTGCCAGACCGCTAGCAAACGTATTCTATCATAAAATGGAAAAACATATTAAAAATTGAGCCTTGATGAAATCAGGTGACGAAAACGTTGCTAGCTCTTAGACTATAAATACAGTCGGCTCTCGTTAATTTGAACACGTGGGGACCGCAAGAAATGTTCGAATTATCCAGAATTCGAATTATGGAAAATATGAAATGAAAACATGCTTGATATTGTACTATTACAAAGGAATTAATGTTATAGTGTTTTTTAAATTTATTTTGTCAATTATCATTAGAATATGAATAGATAATTTAATAGAAATATTAGAAACAAGCACAATGGAAAAAAATTAAATCGTCACTGATGGACAGATGGGGGACACTATGAAAGTGGATATCAAATGAAATGGATTATATGTATACACATTCGGAACAATTTTCACAAAAATCAAAGAAAGAAAGTTATTCAAATGATCTCAAATCCACGAGAAAGAAACAAAATTGAAAAATCGGAATTTTTATTAGTTCGAATTAAACGAAGTCAAAAGAAAATGAGTTCGAATTAATGAAAATTTTTAATGTTATTCTGCCATTGAAAATTTCAGAACTTCATGTTTAGTTCGAATTAAGCGGAGATTCAAATTATCCGATTTAGAATTAACAAGAGGCGACTGTATATCTTTTTTTTTTTTTTTTTTTGATGAAGTATGTGGCGGCTCATCAGGTGAGGCAAGGGAGGCTTAGCTTTAATCATAAAACTTATTTGAAACAAATAAAAATTAAATAAAAATATTTTTAACATAAATTTAAAATGATGTTATGCATAACTTTATTATATTATCACAACAGAATGCTCTATGAAAAGTCTGCAACAAATAATCAATTTGAATTGAAATTGAATATTTCTTTAATCAAAATCGAATATTTCTTTTTACAGAGATGGGGACTAGAAATTTGTTCACTGCCATTACTGTATCTAAAATAAACAAATTTAGGAGGGATGGGAAGAAAAAAAAGCTATTATGTGTCAATCAGGCTTTGGGGCTACAAGTTGCCTAGCTTCTGGTAGATGGAAAAAATTATAAGGAACAATTCTATTGAAATCACAGGCTCTTGAATGCTTTTCTCTTTGAAGGAATTCAACTTTGAGAACATTGTTGGGATTCTCAGTTATGTTGAAAAATAAAATAAAAAATTCTTTAGACTCATTGTGGACCTTTTAACTATAGGTTTTAAAAGCCAAATTTTGTAAGCATAACATTTCATAAAATAGACTAAGGAAGAAGGCTATCAATCTCTTTTGGTCCCCTGGTATTTTATTTATTTAAAAATAATAGAAATGTGTAAAACACTACGTCTAAATAAAAACATTAAATAAATAAAGTATCAGGGTCAGATGCATATCTGAGTGCACTCTCAAAGAACTCCTACATCAATATAGTAATTTTACCCTCTCCTACTGTATGACTGACCATCCATTTTTATCTATTTTATTTTAAAAGCCAATATAAATTAAAATTAGTGTTTTTATTTAGATGTTATGTTTTACACATTTCTATTATTTTTAAATAAATAAAATATATTGTACAAGTGCATAACATCTTATTTCAATAACATATACTTCAAATAGCTAGGTGTACTGTGGCACATCCTAATTTTCAGGAATTCCAAGACTCGTCTCACAGGACGCTAAAAGTAATGATTTTTTATAATCCACAAATTCTTTTAAATTTCTTTTAGTATGATATTATTTATTAATCTGCATTGAGTAAAAGTCAATATAATAAAAACTGCATAAATAGAACATGCCTATGATAGAATTTTTTTTACGATTATGCCATAAAGAATATCGTACTAACTTACCTTCTAAGATGGAAACTTGTTGAAAAAGAAAATACTTTTCCAGTTCCTAGAAATTTTGTTTCATGCATTTATTATATATGGTTCAGTAAAACCTGGGATAACAGAAGCTGCTTATAACAGATTCCTGTTTTAAACATAAACAGTTAACTATACAGCTCATATTCAAAATATTAGAATAATTACCTTTTTTTTAGAGATTGAAAATATCGTTTGGTAATTTAATGTCTTTTAATGAAAATATGCAAACGATATTTTTATTAAGAACTTATTGTTGATTAAACTTACTTGTTATCTTAAATTTAATATCATTTTTGAAAAGATTAATTGCAAAAAAATTATTTTGAAAAGTCAAAATATTAGAATATTTATTCAAGTGGTTCAAAATATTAGAATATTTCACATTAATTCTCCTTTAATTATTACCAATTCTTAACTGGTGGCATCATTGATTAAATTCAGACTATTTTATTTAAAATCAGTATTCTTTTTTGCAGTTTGTTTCTTTTTCGTCTTAAAATGGGCCGTGTGAGTGATATTCCTGAATCTACTAAACTTCGTATGGTTGATTTGTATCGGCACGGTAAAAATCAATGTTTTATAGCGAATTATTTACATTGTTCGCAATCGAGCGTTAGTAAAATACTAACACAATATTCAAAAATTGGAAAATTTTAAAATAATCGCCGAAATGGTGGCCGAAAACCAAAAACATCTGCTAGAGATGACAGGAAACTGAAGCGTATAGTTAAGAAAAACCGTTTTAAAGGTGTGCGATTCTTGCACCGAAAATGGAAAGAAGAAGGAGTTGAAGTTTCTACATCGACAACATTAAGACGTCTCCATAAATTTAAATTTAAATCTCGTGTACCGAAAACAAAACCTCTCATGACTGCAAGACAAAAGCGTATAAGATTGAATTGGTGTAAATCAAGACGTTTATGGAGCAATGAAGATTGGAAAAATATATTATTTAGTGATGAAAGTATGTTTTGTGTTTCATATGGTAATCAAGGTATTCGAGTTTGGAGAATGAAGCAAGAAGCATTTGATAAAGAATGCCTTAAACGTTCCGTAAAATTTGCTGCTAGTGTCATGGTTTGGGATTGTATGAGTGCAGAAGGGCCTGGAAAGTTATGCATCGTCTACGAAAAGGTTAACTCTCTGATATATCAAGAAATTTTAGAATATTACATGATTCCATCATCAGAAGATTTATTTGAAGATGATTTCATCTTTCAACAAGTTTTAGCGTCCCCGCATACCTCGGTGTCAACTAAGAATTGGTTCCGCCAACGCAACATTAAGGTACTTCCTTGGCCACCAAATTCACCAGATCTTAATCCCATCGAAAACTTATGGTGTATAATGAAGAAAAAACTTCAAGAAAATCCTCCTTCAAGTAAAACTGAGTTAGTGGCACGTATAAAGTCTATTTGGGCTAATATTGATAGAAATGTTTGTAAACACCTTGTATATAGTATGCAAGATCGATTGTACGCTGTTATGAAAGCTAAAGGGGATGCTACAAAATATTAACTACCATTTACTTCATATTCATAAGGTATATTGTTGCGTAAAATAAAATATTCTAATATTTTGAACCAATCTAAATTTTATTCTAATATTCTGGTGTGTTTAAGGAAGCTGTATACCTAATTTATTGTGCTGTATTTTATATTTTATAAATGTTAAAATCTTATCTAAACATTCCAGATTTAATTTATAAGAAATTTAATTGCATTTACTTAGTATAAATAATAAATAAATGACAAATAATTTTTTCTTATTACTTTTTCTCAATTATTCTAATATTTTGAATATGAGCTGTAGTCTCTACTGAAGGGACACCATACTATTATAATAGCTTAATCCGTAACCTCTCCAAAACTGCATTTTTGTTTTGGTTCCTAGGAATTCTGCTCTCAGAGAGTGTACTCTGGATTATTATGTTCATTTAATATAGTAAAAACTACTAAAAGGAAATCTCAAATGACCAGAGAAAGATTTTGTTTCAGATAAGTTTTTACCTTAGCAGATATAATTTTATGGCATTTCTTTCATAGGAAATATGATTTTTTTAAATTCAATTCAGGATTTCATTATAGACAAATTCCCTTTTTATACGATTTACTGTCATTTCATGCACTGACTGAAAAGCCAATATCTCACCTTTTTGTTTTTGTTTTACTATCCAACTACAGTAAAAACTCCATAACAGACACCTCTATTTAACAGACATTTTTTCGATTTCCACTTCTAAAATTAAAATTTTTGTATGCTTAACCTCTGAATAGCAGACATTCCGAATAACGGACAGTAATTTTAGTGATAAAGTATAAAAAACTTTTTTTTAACGAAAAAAAGTAAAAAGCCTCTAAATTTATCAGGACAATGCATCAAAATTTTGTAATCACATATAGATGTAGGGAATAGACTGGGGAATAACCTGCCATGACCAGTATTGAATTCAGGGGATGTTCAGGAGGGACATTACCTCCTGGAGCATTACAATGCCCCCCCTTCCAGAAGATTTGAGATTTTATACGTTTAAGAAACTACAAAATACAGTAAAATGTTACAAAATTAAAAAAGATAATTTTAAAAAGGTTAAAACTAGACAGAGTTAAAACTTCACACTAAAACGCAAATTATGTGTTATCTCCTAGAAAAGGAAACTTTTAAAATACATTTTTTTTTTCGTAAGAATGGAAAAACAGTGGATAAAGTTTTTTGTGGATAATGTTTTACTGTATTTTGGTGAAAGTGAGATTAGCAATACTAACTTTAATCTACAGTTGTAAATGATATCCATTCAATCACCACAATACCATCAGATTTTAGAAACTTGCAAGTAGTTTGAAAGAAAATTTCATGTAAATTATGGCAACTAAACAATATCTTGAAATTTATCTTCAGCATACTAACAGAAATGTGCATCATTTTCTTATTCATATCAACCTTTTAGCAATACCTTCTTATTTACATACCTGCATCACATATGTAACAATACTTTTATGAGGATCATCATTCACTGTTTCAACAATCCATCCACTAGGTCTCAGCTAAAATATAAAAAAATAAGTTATTCATAAAAGCAATATAATAGCATTTCTTTAATATGATACAGACGTACAAAATACAAAGTTATACACAATATTATAAACAACTTTATAATGGTGTAGAAAATTCTTTAGTTTGTGAATAAAAATGAATTTTAAAATCACAACTAATAAGAAATATTTTCGAAATATTTGTCAAAATGGTAAATATTTTTACTGGATATTCAATTGAAACACTATTATGATTTATAAAAATCTTTAACAAATGATAATAAGCTTTAGTAAAAGTAGGCATATGTTGTTAAATTAGAATGAATAAAGATTATGATAATTTGTAAGAAGTGTTTTTATATGATGAAAATTTTAAGGAAAATACAGCAATTACAGATGGATGGTTAAAATTTATGGAAAAATTCTTCCTCTAAGTGACTGGAGCAATCAAACTTATATTAAAGGTTTCATATATCATTACAAGAAAAAAAAATGGAAATCATATATTACTTACAGTTCCCCTGGTAACAGATGTCACCAAAGGGCACTTATCATTTTCAATGGAATAAAAACAAGAATAGTATTTATTGACTTCTTCTCGCTCAGTTTGCAGCAGACAAAAATCTACTAGCTCTTTTTTCACAAATCCACTCACTTCATGATAAGTATGAACTATTAAAAGAATCATATCATGTAAATTAAATAAAGATAGTAAACTAAATCATATTCGAAATTAACATAATATACACAGACATGCTAATTGTAAAGGCCAAATGATTATTTGATCTTTTGAATGGGCAATCCACTTCACTGACAAGATGTTGAGGAACCCTACTTTTGAGACATATTTAACAATGATAAATTCATACAGGTTGTCCCAAAAACATTAAAATGTGATTTATATCCAACCTATTAAGATTACTAGGAGTGTAAATTGCAAAAGTGTTCAAAATAATTGTGAAAATAAGATTACAATAATGAAACAGTCTTGCTATTAATTTTCAAAAAGTTAAATTTTATATATGATTTCTCAAGTAAAGTGCTTCCCAACCTCTTTTCTTTCATATATCCCCTTCTTAAAATTTCAATTTTGGGTTACCCTCATTTTTCATGAACATGTCCCTCTTCCCCCCTTCCACTTAACTAGATAACACAAATATATTTTTTCTCAGAAGCAGCGAGCTTAATAAGGAATTTTATATTGCATCATTTTAAATCAATTTAGGTCACTCAGCAATAGATTCAAAGCTTATTCCATGAGTGAATCACAAAAATTTGCAGGTTTATTTCGCAATCGTTTAACAAAAACTACCGTAGTATTTCGTGATCATTTAACAAAAATTGCTTTTTTACTTTGCGATTGTTTGATGAAAATCGATATTAAATTTTACAATCATTTCACAAAAATAATTGTTGAACATTGGACGGAAATCGCTGTCTTATTTCACGATTGCTTGACGAAAATCGCTGTCTTATTTCACGATTGTTAGGCGTAAATTGCTGTTTTATTTCGTGATTGGTTGATAAAAATTGATATTGTATTTCACAATTGTTTGATAAAAACTGATGTATTTCACAATTGTTTGATGAAAATTGTTATTTTATTTTGCAACTGTTTGACAAATATTGTGGATTAAAAAAAAAAAAAAAATTAAAGCGGAAATCCGTCGTTTGGTGGAAAAGTAGCATTTCTGACAACTACATAATAAATCAATAGAAATTACATTGTCATTTCTATCATTTTTGTTACTTACTAAACATTTTTGCCATTACAGTCATTAATTTCATGTTCCCCAGATTGGGAACTACTGCTCTAGTTAGTTGGATTTTGCTTTTTCTCTTGCTGCAAAAAACATGAAAACTGCATAACTATGTTTTTAGAATTTAATAAGTTTTGCTGAATTAGAAATTGACCATTGTGAATCATGGGTAAATTTTAAATTTGAAGAGTGAGTCAGTCAGATATCACAAAAAACAGACACTAATACATATGAATATTTGTAGAAGCAATATTAGAAGAGTTTCTGTATGTATTGAAGATGAGAGAAAATAGTTTAAGAATGCTCAGTAAATAACATTTTTAACCATGTTTCTGGGGTTTTAAACTATATTTATCCTTTTAGATGATTTTTGTCTGTGTAGTGCTTTATTAACATGTACAGTGAACTCTCATTAAAATGGATAGTCAAGGGTAAGTGTTTTTTGCCTGTAGTAATGAGAGTCCATTATAACAGGAGTTCATAAATCTGAGATTTTACATAATCCATCTCTTCCAAATGTGACGAAAAATCATAAAATAATCAGAAAGGATGCTTACACAGGATTTTTCTGCAATCTTTTCAGAAAATTTGCAAGGTTTTTTTTTCACAATGTTTGTCAGAACTTGCAGAGTTTTTCGCAATGTTTGATGAAATTTGCAGAGTTTTTTTCTGATGTTTGATGAAATTTGCAGTTTTTTATCATGATATTTTAGAAAATTTGCATCTATTCTTTTCAGAATCCTTTAACAAAAATCACTTTTTTTTTTGGGTCAAGAAGTGGATTTTTTTTGCGACCCTTTGATGAAATGTGCGTTTTATATATATATGGGGTCTGATGAATCTACTATGGTTCTGCAAATTTCAAATGTTTTTATTAATTCATTTTTTCATGTTTTATTGATATATATTGTTTTACAATTAATGAATATATATATAATATATGAAACTCTAGCTCACACTAAAATATACTTACACTGTTACTTGAATGTGCAAAATTGTAATACTACATGAAAGAAAATGTGCAAGAGTACATAATAGACTATCCCAAAAGAAAGAAAGAAAAAAAAAAGTAAATAATTGTCATTTGTCTTTTCTTGGTAAGTGATCTCCTTTCAATATCATTTTTAAGTTTAGCCAAATGTTCAAAAGTGCTCTCAAAAAAATTTTCAGTTGATTGATAAAATTTCCTAATTGTCACTAGCATATCACAGAGTCATCCCACACTTGCACTGAAAAAATCAATATTCAGCAATTTGGCCATTTCCAGTGGCTTTGTTTTGATGTCAAAGGAGAGATTTCTACTCTTTTCATCTTAAAAATAGCACAGAAAAAATTTTGGGATTTCTTTGACCTGATGAAACTTAACGAATCCATCTTAACGAATGAACCCTTAAACTGTAGGTATTAAATGGTGTCTGTAACATGCACTTTTTATAGATCTTAACTAAAGACTTTGTTTTTGTACGTAATAATGAGAAATCCATCTTAAACAGAGTGTCTTAATGAAAGTTCTATGTATTTGCAATGCATATTCTTTGCACAGTAACTTACTTTTGATATAAGTTAAAGAAAGACAACATAAATTTATGAATGATCTTTATTTTTACTAATAAAATAACATTTTAAATGATATATAAAACATAATATAAATAAGTCTTTTTCCTTTATTATCTTTTACTCAGTTATTTTAAAGATGAAGATATGCAGTTGTAATAATAATCTTCCTGGAACAAACCAACAACAAGAAAAATAAATAAATAAATAAATAAAAAATAAAATAAAAAATTGACCTATTTGGTGAAGAAAAGGGAGAAAGGATGTATAAAGAAGTAAAGGATATAACTTTCTGAAAATTAATTGGATGACTATTTCATTAATATAAACTTGTTTTGTACCTTAAACTGGATACTTTAACAATTGACATTCCAAACTTGTATAAAAAATTGTAACAAAAAATTAAAGTGCATTTCGATTTCAACCTTTTAGAGACATCTATATAGCTAAAATTATTCAGCAAGAGAAATTTGCAAATAATATTAGCCAATATATTCCTTCCTCAAACAAGTTTTATAGCATATATTATTTGTGTCTCCAAAAATGTTGGTTAGAATAATGGTGAGTTTCTGCTCCAATGTAGGGTTTTTTAATGTCAGTACCCCTGCTTCCAAAAGATTTCCATAGAAAACAAAATTCTAAATTAATAATTTTTTTTGAAACTGTTAGAAATAAAAATTTGAAAAATTACATTGTTGAGAGATTAACAAGAAACGATTCTAAAATTACAAATACTTCAAAACTACAGTGAATATCTATACTTTAATATTAAATTATTATCTTTTTTATCTTCAGATCTCTGCCTACTAGGAAGAAAGGCAGGAAAAAGTTATAAAATTATGACTTCTTTTAACCGTTACAACTAAAAATTGGAAATTCCGCATGGTGGTTACTTTTAAGGCATACATGCTTGCACAGAGGATTTTTTTTTAAAATAAAGTTTAAAACCAGAAGGCAGAAAACCTTCTGAAATGACAATTACTGTGGAACTACCAAATAGATTTCAAAACTTCTTTTAGTCTATATAATAACAACTATCTCCTGTTTTTAATTTCAGTACTTAAGAATGAAACATGTTCTAAAATTATGATTTCTTTGAGACTATTATGGTTAGAAATTAAAAATTTAAAATGGTAGTTGCATTAAAGATATGTTTACTAAGAACAGTTTTTAACATCTTAAGACTGTCACCCAAATCCAGTTCAGCCAACTCAAATATGCCATATTTGTAATACCCAAAATGACATTGAACAGTAGGAAAGTCAGTGGTCCTAGGTAATTTGTTTTCATTTTGCAAATGTGTATTGCAATTAAATTTACTGTTTCTACAACAGATGATAATGATTGAATAAAATGTGATTATAATTCATTAATGTTTTTGACACATGTGAAAATATTAAACACAGTAATTATTCTGTTTATTTTATTATTTTTTTAAATTTTCTTTTTATTATTTTAGATTAAAGTTCAAATGTTTAGGATTCCAAAAATGCCATAATACTACAATATGTTAAAGTATGTGACTACCTGTGTGAATTTTTTAATACATTGAGATTAAAAAAAAATAATGCAACAAGGATTTTTTAACAACATGTTAAAGTATGTGACTACCTTCAAATCACCTTTTTCATGATTTTTTTTTTTATTTTCTTTTTATTATTTTAGATTAAAGTTCAAATGTTTAGGATTCCAAAAATGCCCTAATTTTGGTTTAGTGATAATTAGAAACAAAGTTATAGCCCAAAATATAAATCAGAAATGAACTTTTCAAAATTGGAAGTGATTATTGAAAGAGCACAGAAAGGTAAACAATGCATTTTAATACACAAATATATATTATATAATACATATAAAAATACATAAACACCTACAAATATTGTGGTTGTTAAAATTGTAAACGTTATACATAATTTTTGTGCTGTATCAAAATATTAATTTGCATTTTCTGGAAAACTGTATTTTTAATTTTGTGCATTTATGAGAAACATCAATTCTTACAAAGTTTGTAAGATGTTGAAATAAAATTTTGTGACAATGCTCTGTTCATCTATTGGTATGTTAATGAAGAAAATATAGCTTGTAAATTTGTATATATAAATTTAAGAGCTATTTTTATGAAAAATACACATTAAAAAAAAAAAAAAGAATCATGTTTTGTATATAAAATTTGGTATATGTTAGTAAATTTCAGAGGTATTGCAAATCCTTTGCTTCATAGCACAGGTAAGTAGTTTACTAATATAGTCAAACCCCACTATAGTGAACTGTCTGCAAACCCAGAAATATGTTGACCATAACTGATGGTTCATTATATCCAAATTCTAATAATAATAATAATAATAAAATAAAAAAAAACAAAAACAAAAAAACATAGGATATAGTATTGTTAAAAAATGTGGTAGCAAGAATACATAATTTGCTATCAAGTTTTTAATTAATTAATTAGATAATAAATCAAATATTAAAAGAAAAATAGTTAATTACTAAAACTTGATTGTATTTTTACATCTTATGAAAAAAATTGATAATTTTTGATTGAATACAATTTGATTTTAAGCAGAGTTTGTTACTTCTCTTAACAAAAATTAGTAAAATTTGAAAACGTTCTGATCTACATTTTCTGTAGAAAAAAAAATATATATTCAGGATATTTGCTGCTGATTTCACTTCTGAGGTAGAAACTGCCTAGATTTCCTGTTCTTCAACTTCGTCTTATAAGTCTTATTGAGCATTATTCTTTTCTTTAATTTCATATACAATGACATCATCTGTAAGAGTGCCAGAATTGTAGACTTTATCATCCCAAAATTCAAAGTGATCAGTAACATCCCTTGGAAAAATGTTCATGCTATGCTTTTCCAGCTACAGGATTATTGGTAAGTATTCTTCATCATCTTTGTCTTCCATATTGGCATCTTTTACTTCCAACAACACATCCTTCTGCGAACCTGCATGTCTCCAACAGTTGCGGATTGTTGATGACGACATGTATCTCCATGACTTTTCCAACAGAACAATTGCTTTCAAAAGATTTATGTTTTATTCTGTGTTTTTCTCTTCGTAGTTCTCCAAAACATGCATTACTAGCTATTTTTTATAGTGGGACTTCGGAGTGCACATAACACCACGATTCATGGATTGCAGACAAGAAATCATATTTGGAGGCAAAAAACAAGCTTATTACACTTCAGATTTTCTAAGTGAGGATGAGCTGTTCAATTGTCGACAAAGAGGACAATTTTATGTTTTTGTTTCAACAATTAATTGTCCTATTGTCAAAGTTCTTCAAAAAACCGAAAGTCATTATAGTCATTTCATTGGTTTTGTAGTGGATGGGCAGTTTTTTTTTTTAACATTTTAAAAATATCTGTTTTTGGGATTTACTTATGACAGTTAATTTTCACTTTTCTGTGACGTTTATATTTCACATACAAGAACAGTTATTTTCACATTCAAAAGCTTTCCACTAATACACTTTTCTCCTTTATATCTTAACATCTCATCTGGAGTCATTTTATAAAAAATCAAGCTTTGCCATCATTAAACATATCTTTCTCTTCATAATTTTGGATTGCATCCAGTCACACTTCACTTTTCCACATCCGAAGCACAAATATTTAAAAAAGAAAAAAGGAACAGTATTTCTTGTAGAAATGTGAAGCAGCATGCTTCACATTTCTACAAGAAATAGTGTTCCTTTTTTCTTTTTTAAACCTATCTATCATACACACTGCTTTCTTTGAATCTTTTAGAAAACTTATTTGCTTTAATTGGAGGATGATTAATTTAACCATTTAAATATGAAGTATGGATCTGGTCACAGGAAGATTTCTATCCTGCTGAGCAGTGAACCATTTAAACTGAACTTTTTCTACTTTTTCCTTTCAGCCTGTTGTAAATTCTTCTCCAGAATCCCCTTTTTTTTTATTGTGCAGCAGAAGCCATCTGATTTTATAATCTATAAGCAATAAAATCTGATTTTTCTAAATGTTTGAGACTGTAGACTTTGACAAGGAAAACTCTTTGCATGGTGTCGATTGATTGGTTCCATCTTCAAGATGTTTAATGATTTTAATTTTAACCTCAATTGAAAATGCTTTTCTTTTTACAGAATTTGCTATTTTCCTAAAATTTTTAGATGCTCTTGAAAAAATGTATCCTTATCTCAAATCAATCACAAGAATAGTGATGGGAAACACAATAAAATAAGGGATAATTTTGGGGTGTTTTGATTATATCGAAGACTGAAGGGGACAAAGTTTATAAAGTAATGGGGGAATGAAAGGGAAGGGGAAGAAGAGGAATGTATTGTTTTAACAACTTATTCTCTCTAGTTTAAGGCAATGAGCTTGAAAAAGTGAACTTTGACATAAAGTAAAGGAATGCTATCATTTGCAATCACAACTAGTGCAAGTTTAAAGTTGAAGAACTGAAAAAAAAAAAAAAAAAAAAAAAAAAAATCTGGTGAAATATAATTTGAGTCCAATATAAACAAATACCAAATTTTCAGATGTCCACTATGAACATATAAAATCATATTAGTTAAATAGGGGTTTGGATGGGACCAGTAAAAGAAATCACTACACCCGACACTATAACCCGAATTCACTACAGCGTGGCTCGACTTATATTGCTGAAAAAAAAAAAAAGGTGAAATATATTGACCAGATTAAAGGTTTATTGTATTAAAAAGTTTGGCATAAATGCAATTCTTTAATAAAATCTTATTGAATATTGCCAAAATTTGAAAAGTTAATTAAAATTTATATGAATTCATAATTTTATTCCCCGTTTTTAACTAAAAACGAATGTGTTTGATAAAATTTATAATTTTTTCAAAAAAAGTGTCTTGAAAGTAGGCACATACCTTAAGTTTAACATAAAACATAAGTTGAAATATTTACTTAGTTTTTGTGAGTTTGAAATTTTCTCCAGAATTTCTACAGACTGAAAAGAGATAAGACAATTTATGATACAGGCAATAAAATATGTTCATATTACAATTAGTTTATGTAGAAATAAGAACATACAAGACTACTAAAAGCATAATGAACATTTTTCTAGTAAGTGTTACCCTGTCATAAAATAGAAAATCAAATTTAAACAAGACAATAATTTTCAGTTAATCAGTAAGTTTCTGATATAAGTAACTGATTTTCTACTTATGATTTGAAAATCAGATAATCTATACCTGCTTATAAAGAGCTAAAGTTTGTTTATTTGTAGGGGTTAATCTCTGGAATTACTGAACTAAATTCAAAAGTAATGGTACCAAAATGATGCTGTTTGCCCTGATTCAAACATAGGCTATATCTTTTGTCAATGTCACTAACCCAAAGGGGTACAATGAAAAACTCAGTTCAGACAGAGGGACAAAATCTGACTTTTTTAGTTTTATATTAATTTCATATATATTTTAATTTGTAATTTTTGTTAATAATACTGAATTCATGTTTTTTCATGAAGAAAGAATAAATTTATTTTTGAAAAAACTCAACATATTGCTGATATTATTGGTAATCATGATCTTCTTACCAAATATATTTATGTATTAATCAAGCTTTTTTGGTTATTAAGTCTGGCTAAACCTGAAATAAAATTCCCTTATTTTATGATTTTGATGTGAATTAGTAATTTATCTTTAAGAGAAAGTTTCACTGAATAATTTAGAAAAAATACATTTCATCTTTATAATGAATATTTAAGTAAACATTATTAACTTAACCTTTGCTTTTAATATTTTAATTATTTTAAAAATTATCTAAACTTTTATTATTTTAGTTTCTTATTTATTTTAATATTTTATCATATTGTAAGCATTCGTTATACACTGATGGAAATTGATTTATGAAAACACGGTTTTTTAATCAAAACATTTATAATATTAACTAAAAATGAATGAAATTTCATACATTATACTTGCTATGTACAACAAATAATTTAGAATAATAAAATTTCATAAAAATTAATAAACTAAAACATAACACCAAAAATTAGATTTTAGTAACATAAAAACATGGAAATTGATTTATGAAATGTCACATTTAATTGAAATTAATAATTAGTAAAGCCGCCTTTATTCATTAGAGTTTCTTTTATTCTAGATGGCATTGATAAAACAAGATTTTGGATGTATTTCTGATCAATTAGTTTCCAGTTTTGACAGATCGAAGCTTTCAAATCTACAAGTTATGTGTACTGTATCCCATTTGCATAAGCCATTCGAACAAGCTGTCCCTAAACGGTTTCGATGGGGTTCAGATCAGGACTAATAGGTGGATGATCTAAAAGAACAATATTCTGTTCGTCAAACAAATCATTCATTGTATTTGAAATGTGAATACTTGCATTATCTTGCATGAAGATGCAATCTAAACCCTAATATTGCCATGCAAATGAAAGAAATGAATTTTCTAAAACTAAATTATAATCAAAAATATTCTGGTGACCATTTAAAAATGCAATTTCTCTTTTGCCAACATAAGCAATTGCTCCACAAATCAACAAACTTCTGCCACCAAAATTTCTGCTGAATGTAGATTTCAGAGATCTCTCCAATAATACCTCAAACCATCTGGGCCATCAAAATTAAATCTTTTTTCATAAGAGAAAATGACTTTCTTCCAATTTTCACCCATTGACATGTACTCCTCACAATTCTGCAAATGCATCTGCTTGTGACACAAAAGTAACTTTGGGCACGACTTCATTTTGGACCATCTCAATCTCCTTGAAGAATGTAAAATTTGCCTAATTCTTCTAGAAGTAACAGGCAGGGATAGAACTGCATAAATCTGCTTTGAACTGTGACCAGCTTTAGATGCAAGTTGAATAATCCCCCTTTTCTGTCTCTTGCTTAAACATGGATTACCTTTTTTGTTAAAATTTTTGCCATAATTTGCTGGATCTTTTCTATAGTTATATATCACACGAACAGATCTTTTAATTTATTTACTAATTTCTGGTACAGACTTTCCACATTCTAAATATGCGTCGATTTTACTTCTTTCTTTTTCAGACAAAATCTTTCGTTTACCCATCGCAAAAATTGTAATTGAAATGCATTGCTTTCACTGTACAACACTTTTTATGTCTACTTTGCAGGTCACATTACCTTGCTTTATGCAAATTATTGTTACATTGCTTCAGAATACCCAGTGAAATGTGATGTTTCATAAATCTATTTCCATGTTCGCATATTACGAAAATTTAATTTTTAACTTTTTGTTTATGTTTAATATTATGCGTGAAAATTTATTTTTGTAAGAGATTTGTCATACGTACTATATATATCTCATGAAATTACATTCATTTTTAATGAATATTATAGAAGTTTTTGTCAAAAAACCATATTTTCATAAATCAATTTCCACCAATGTAGTTTCAATTGCATTGTTAATTACATACAAATTACTGTTTAAAAAATGTAAACAAAGCAATGACCAGAAATCTGCAAAATTCTAAAATCTGCACAATTTCTGGTCCCAAACTGGGAAGATTTGAGGGAGTCTACTGTATATAAAATAAGTAGTTCTAATAACAAAATCATTTCATGAAACATTAATAAATATTCATTATCAATAATTGAAAAAATATACTTAATTACTGTTATGATTGCACTGATTTAGAAACTTCTGTTGAGCTGTATAATGGACCGGATGTTGTGACCAATAAGGTTATCTGAGCGAGAAATGCTCACTGGTCATCGTGTCCAGTTAGCATAAGAAAACAGTAAAGGATGGGCTTTGTAAGCCAAGTATCTGGGTTTGATACCCGGCCTGGACAATTTTTTGCTCAGTTGGAAATATTTAATTCGTATAGAAACTATATTTATAAATGGCCCTTGAAATAGAATACATCACAACTGACAAACAGTTTATTAAAGAGTTTCAAAAAGCATGCTTTTATTATGTTTAAATTAATAAAGCACAAATTTAGAAAAAAAAAATGTTTTTATAAGCAAAGGCATATTAGCATTAAAGAATAAATAAAAGACATAAGTATTACAAACAGAGAGAAAGTTATCAACAATTTCATTTTATAAAATAAAATAATAATAATAATAATAATAATAAAACCCTCATAAAGATCTAAGAATTAAAATTGTCAATTAAATCATTCTTCAGTAAAAGCAATTACAAAAAAGAATTTTCCAATAAGACTGCAAAAATTACATTATTTTTTTTAATTCAAAAGTTATACAGATAAAAAACAATTCTACTTTCTTCCATATTCCATTAAAACATGAAGAAAAACAAAGCTGAAAGCAAGAAGTAACAATAAATAATTTAATTTTATTTAAAAAAATTTGCATTAGGACAAGTCTTCAGATTTCTGCCTCAGAAATTAATCATGCATTTTTTGTGATCATGTAATATTTATCTTGATAACAAATTATGTATCACAAATCTATTTTTATGCATCATTTTCTATTTTTGTGCATTTCATTTGCTTACCTTGTTGAATCTGAGTATGAATTTGATGTGCTGTACGGGATTTAAGAACAGAACTTTTGCCATAGGCATGACATTCAATTGTGTATTGTATTCACTATGGATGTCGATTTGTAATATTATGGGAGAATAGGGAAGGACGGGACACTGGTAGGGATGGGAAAAATGCAATAATTCTTAAAATATGCTTTACTTTTAATTTATGATTCTTCCACCAGAAGAATAATCATTGCCTTATACTTGTTGCTTTATATTAGTTGCAAGCTTTGTGACTTAAAAAGCCCATTTTACAATATCAAAAGTAAGAATTACTCTGATTTTTAATGTACATTTTCAATCTCATTCTTTGTTGCTAGCTTAATTGTTTTTAATATTTTGTAAACTCAACAATATAGCTTTTATAAAGAAACAGTTAAGTTAAATTAAAAAACTCCATGCTTGTTGTAAAAACCACTTACTTTTATGCTGCTCTAAGTGAGGGATGGGACAAGAATTTCTTTATAGCATTAAAAAAACAAAACAAAAAAAAAACAAAAAAAAAAAACAATAGACAATGACTCTGTTTACTTAATGCAATTTACATTAGTTTTCTTTTCTTTTTTTCTTTTTTTTTTTTTTTTTTTCAAATGTTTAACTTTTTTTTTTTTTTTTTTAATTAAAGAATCAATGACGAAAACAGCCATTGTATCTCTAACAGTGGCTGATTTGGTCTTAAAATTCTCCAATCAAAGAAAAGTAAATGGGAATCCATTTACAGGGATATCACCATTATTTTTTTAAAATTATAATTAATTTTTTTTTAAGCTGATGAAATTAGCATACTTTTAGAATATGGGGTGTTTCAAAGGGGGTTGGCGAGCACAGCTTGTAGGGGAGAGAGCCCCCTAATTATTATATAAATTAAAAAAAAAAAAAATTCCAATTGAATATCCATTTTTTTTTTTTTTTTCTTTTTGGGACAATTTAGAGGTAAAGTATAAGGCCTTATTTTTTGGGGGATGCAACTTACTGGACATTATATGTTTGTTCTTTTACATGCATTGTAATTCTTCTTATGCATAACATATTAAGAGTGCTAGTAAAAATAATGATAAATGTAAGTCATTAAACTATTATACCTTTACAGATTCATCACATATAAATCTAAATTGAGGACACTTCACGAATTTCCAGACATCTTTTGGAGCAACAGGTATTTCTGTTTGGCACAAAAAACTGCAATGAAAGTACACACTTCGTATTAAAGGGCAAAGGAAAGAAAAACACTGTTACTATTCAAGAAAAAGTAAATAACAAGAAGAATAAAATCATGAAAAAGCATAATCTGTATACCTGGAAATAGTTAAAAATTGGCTACATGTGGTTTTTTTAAGGACACACAAATTTTTGTGATATGAATGGAACCTGCAAATAAAAATCAAAAGAATTATTTAAATTTTGATAGAAAACAGTTGTTGAATATCAGTTTATTTTAATAGATGTGATTTTCAAATTTCTTATTTACTCATTCTACTCTCACAAATAAGTGGGATAATAAATATCCTCAACAATGAAACTTAAAACTTGAGAGTTTAATCAATAGGCTATATCATGTGAAAAGAAACAGAATAACATGAAGAATGTGAAGAAATTGAAAGATATGGGGCAATATTCTTGTGTACTGAAGATAAAAATAAAAAGTGACAAAAAAGGTTGTTAGTGTTCATAGTTTTCAGATGGTGGGGAACATCCACCCTTCCGGAGCATTGAAATGTCTCCCCCCCCCCCCCCAGACATTTTGAGATTTTGTGTTTTCAATAGCCAAAATGGGCAATTCTCTCCCTGGAACTCAACAATGCCCCCCCCCCTGACCCGGAACCAGAAAACTCCTGAGGAAAAGTGTCTGAATACAACACTGACAGTTTTTATCTCCACATGAAGGTTGAAGATATGTTGGATGCCAAATAAAAAAAATTTAAGCAAGAGTTTTAGGTGAATTTCTGTACCATGTTATTTTAGTGTATCAAAATATTGATTTGTTTGAATTGCCGTGACCTACTAAATAGATACTATTTGTTTGTGTGATTAATAAATGTTGTATAAAATTGATAAGTTGATAAGTAAATTCATTTGCTGTTATAATAAATATTTAAGTAAGTAAAAAGACAAAATACTACACACACATATGTACATACAGTAGACTCCCTCAAATCCGCACAGCTTGGGACCAGAGGTTTTGCAGATTTTAGAAATTTGCGGATTTCTGGTCATTGCTTTGTTTACATTTTTTAAAAAGTAATTTGAATGTAATTAATAATGAAATCAAAAGTATAACGAATGCTTACAATATGCTAAAATATTAAAATAAGTAATAAACTAAAATAATAAAAAATTAGATAGTTTTTAAAATGATAAAAATACTAAAAGCAAAGGTCAAATTACCAATCAATAATGTACAATTAAATATTCATTATAGAGATGAAATGTGTTTTTCCTAAATTATTCAATAAAACTTGCCTCATAACGGTACATTACTAATTCACATCAAGATCATAAAATAATGAAGCTTTATTTCAAGTTTAGTCAGATTTAATAACTAAAAAAGCTTGATTAATACATAAATATAATTGGTAAGATTGTAATTACCAATGAAATCAGCAATTTCTTTATTTTTTCAGAAATAAATTATTCTTTCTTCATGAAAAAACATGAATTCAATAACCTTAACAAAAATTACAAATATAAAAATATATGGAATTGATATAAAACTAAAAACGTCAAATTTTGCACCTACATCTGAACTGAATGTTTCATTGTTTACATCCTTAAAATATGTGCAGATTTTAGAGATTTGCAGATTTTAGGAGTGCGGATTTGAGGGAGTCTACTGTATATACCAACAAATCAGAGATAAAGAATAGTAAAAGACATTATCTACTCAACAGTTATTTTAAAAGAACATATAAAAAGAAAAAATAAATAGTAAATAATATGAAAATATTACGCATATCAAAAGCTATTGCAGTAGAAGCTGAAATAACATTTCCTCCATTTGGATTATAAATAAAATACGACAAATAAAGAAATCAATTAATCCTGTCATTCTCGGATGGAATAACTCCACAGAGCACACATGCACTAATGAATACTATGGAATAAAAGGGGATTTTCTTTTTTTTATTTAAAGCACTGAATGCCAATAATGATCATAACTATTCCTTAAAATAAAAGATAAAATCTATCTAGATACCTGCATTAATTTAACATTAATACATACATAAAGTAAAATACTGGACATTTAAAACCTTACATATGAAATATATGATCTCAAGACTGCAGTAAATCTAATTATATACTGTACATGAAGTCTTTGGAAGAATTTGTTACTGTTACCTAGACCCATAATGCAATTTTGTATGAAACCATTCTGTAATGGAAAACTGCTTAATAGTGTAAACACTCACAATATAATGATAAATAAATAGTATAATCTATGAAAGTGGAATTCTACTTTGAAAGGAAATATTGCAAAGTATACTTCCATGAAAATAATACAATGCAATTTCATCTGCTAAGACAAAAAATCTGTCTTAAAACAGAATTTTTCAATGGTTACTGGCGATTCTGTGTCAGCAAATATTACTGTATATATTAAAGAATAAAATAGCTGTTGAGTATCTTAATAGAGATGTTCACTATTACTTATTAAAACCAGTAAAACATGTGACAACAAAACCAGTCTAAAACAGAAACTAGCGTTAAGCTAGTTTTCAAAACACTTTGTTTGTCCGTCTGGCCACACTTTTAACTCTCATAAATATACTCAGATTTTTATGCTATCCATAAAGTTTATATAGGGTCACCAAAGCATGTTTGGTATTGAATTTCAAGTATGTACAATTAATGGTTCATTTACAGGGACACTCAAAAGAATTTAATTACATTATGGTATATGGGGGAAAAATCATTTGGAGAGTATTTTAATGACATTATGCTATTTCAAATGTATCAAAACTGATGTAAATCACTGAATTTCAATTTTGTATGGAACCATTCTGAAACAGAAAACTGCTTAACAGTGTAAACATTCACACTATAATAATGAGTATCTTAATAGAGATGTTTACTACTGCTTACTAAAATCAGTAAAACATGTGACAGCAGAACCAGTCTAAAGCAGAAACTAGCATTAAACTGGTTCTCAAAACATATTTATCCCCACTTAGCATTGCAAAACTTTTGACACATTCATAGACTTGCATGAATATTGCATGAATTATAAAATAAGCCATAATGGCAATGATATGATATCAAATAATATGATAAAATAGTAAAATTTCCATTTGTGTTCTTCAGACTTCAATAGTTGGATTTTTCACAGGGTTGCTACTTATATGGGAGAATGAAATTCCCTGAATTTTACAGGTGTATTTCAAGAAAATTCTAGTCTATCGGTGTAGCATGTACTGGACATGCAGAGGGTAAAAAATGTTATATTACTCAAAAAACATTAAAATTTCTTGAATAAAGTTGCTAATAATCTCTGAGCTAAAGCTCTTTATCCCAATTCCCCTCCCAAACCAATAACAATCTTGCTTTGAAGTTTGCAACTGGAATCGCTCTCAGTAATAACTTATGATTGCAAGCTTTCAAATAAAGTTTCCTACAAACTGTACAAACTTGCTACAAAATATTTGTGCACTGAGTTCACAAATATTCATTTCATTAACTATATCCCAAAATCATTGTCTTGTTAAAATTTATTTTCAACAGGAGTCAAAAGGAAAGAGGAAACAGAGTGGAGAGATGAAGGCTTGTGATAATTCCTTATTGTTACATCAAAATAATTGCTGAAAAAAGTTTAAAAATAATAAACTGTAATAATGAGTATCAAAAATATAAAATGTGGAGGATAAAAGAGGAAATTTTTGAAAAAAAAAAAAAGGTAGATGATTTTTTTTCTATTTTTAAGTATGCAGTTTGCCAAATCATGGAGGATTCCCACTTCTGGCAGCACAACGATCAAATTCTCTTAGAGATCATAATGAAAGTTTATCAAATTAACTGACTTTTCCAGGTTTTATGAAAAAATATTGAAATTCTCTGACTTATTTGGCTAATTTTCCAATTCCTTGACTTTTCCAGGTTCTCCAGGTTGTGTAGCAACCTTGTTTTCAGGTATGCGGATGCAAAACTGTAAAATTAACAAAGCAGAAAATATAATTTTTCTGTTTCATTTTTGAAGTCCTAAAAAGAAAATGTCATACCAGTGACATTTTAGCCTTTTTAAAAATATTTTTATCATTATTTTAACCAACAGGCCGCACTAGTATATTAGTCAGACTCCAGTCTGACTAATTAAAATATCATTAGTCATTAAAATATCCTGGAGTAGGTGCCGGCCTTTTTTCCCACAGATTCTGCATCCTTGAAAATTGATTATTATAATTCTTTCAACTTGAAAGTAATCTATAAAAATAAATAAATAAAAATGCATTATTTTTATTCTTTAATTCCCTATTTATTTATTTTACTCTTCAGTGGTAATATGCTTAATTTTTTTAATATAAACTAATAATAAAAGATATAGAGTGTATTTCAAAATTGAGTGTTTTGCATTTATTGCAAAAATAATCAAAAATACTGATAAATTTACAAATTAATATTAAAAAACAAATGTATTGAAGAACTATATAATACCTATAACTATTTGAACTTTTATCATCAATGTTTCAAAATGAATATACAAAAAAATATAGTATTAAAATTATAACTGTTGAAGATTAATAGAATAAATACACAACAGTTTCTTCTCATTTCACTTTGTTTTACAATTCTATTTAAGTCAATATCAAAATTATTTTTATTTTCTGTTATCTTTAATAGATGAAAAGATTGTGATCTAAATTTTTTCAACTTTTAATTTTTAATAGATTTACATGTTTTAGGAGTCAGACATGTTTATACAAAATGTCTGTCTGTCCGTGTGACATCATTGTAACATCAAAAAGTGTATGAAGTTATGCATAGAATTTAATGAAATTTTTTGTGTAATTTTTTGGAGGTGGCAAGTAGGTCTTCCTTCAATTAAAAAAAAAAAATACCTGTCGGCTTGGCCTATAGGCGGAGGTAGATTTCGAAGAGTGCTCATTTTAACAACAAAAAATGAATTTGATTACAGATTGTTTAACAACTTTATTTGTCCTCTTTTGAAAAATTTTTAATTTCATTTTTCTGTAAGAACTGGTTTTATCAGAATCATCTTAAGCTAAATTCGGATCAAATTCCCCATTTCGACAACATATTTTGAAATAATTCTGATTTTATTAAAAAATCGACTAATACAGCACATTATATAGTTCCTAAATAACAAAAGACTGTCAATTGAATGCATTTCAGAGCAAAATGGAATTTAAAAATGAGTTATAAAATAACTAATTTTGAATACAACCTCAATTCCTAATCATGATAGCTTCGGGAAATTTTGCGCGAAGTGCTCACTTTGACAGCATTTTTAAAAATATATTCAGCCTTTATCAAAAAACTGACCAATACGGGAGATTATATAGCTCCTCTATAAGAGAACCTGTCAATTGGATGCATTTGAGAGCAAAACTAAATTTAAAAATGAGTCAGAAAAATGCAATTTGTTATTTCAATGCTTCCTCAAATTTTCAATCATGATAACTTCTTGAAATTCTGTCCAAAATACTCTTTTTGGCAGCCTTTTTTGAAATATATTCTGTCTTTATCAAAAAATTGACCAATGCGTCACATTATACAGTTCCTAAATAAGAGGACTTGTAAATTGGATGCGTTTGAGAGTAAAAATGGATTTAAAAATGAGTCAGAAAAAACGCAATTTGTTATTTGAATACTTACTCAAATTTCCTATCACGGCCACTTTGGGAAATTCTGTTCAAAATACCCTTTTTGGCAGCCTTTTTTGAAATATATTCTGTCATTATCAAAGAACTGGCCAATGTTTCACATTATATAGTTACTAAATACGAGGATCTGCCATTTGGATGTGTTTAAAATAAAAAATGAAGTTAAAAAACGATTCAGAAAGTAAGCAGTTTGGATTAGGGGTTTTTTCTCCAACTCCAATTTTTGTTTAATTTATTTTTGCTATACGAATTGGTCCTATGAAAAACTTGTCAATATAAAAGTTGTAGATATTATTGAGAAGATGTAAAATAAATTTAATTGGATTTGATAGTTTAAGAATTGACAAAGTTATGGATTTTTTTCTTTTTCCAAACCCCTTTTTATTTTTATTTTTAATTTTTTTTACCGGTAAGAGATAGTCCTATCAAAAACTTGCAAATACAAAAGTTTTAGATAATTTTGAGAATATTTATAAAAAATTTAGATGGATTTTATATCTGGGAAATTGACAAAGTTATGATTTTTTTTCTCCCAAAAACCCTATTTTTTTTCGCCCCTTGAGCCCATTTTTAACTTTATCAAAAATTTGTCATGCATAAACTTTTGGCCCATTATTTAGAAGTAATATAAACTTTAAACTGATTCGATATCTATTTTCATTAAGAAGTTATGGTTTTTTTTCTGTTTTCACAAAAACGCCCCCTATTTCGACCCCCTTGGTCCGATTTTGTCCATTAACGAACTTAGTCGAGATTTTATCCCCTTTGATTTTATGTACCAGTTTGGTGGAGATTGGTGAAGAATTATAGAAGTTATCGTGTTCATAAAAAAGTGAGATATATATATATATATATAGATAGATAGATAGATATATAAACTGGTGCGATTGCAATAGGTAGTATTTCATATGAAATCTACCTAATAATCTGCCAGAAAGGGGCACTGTAATAGTGATTTCATACCATTTTCATTTTCAATATAGAAATATTCTGCCATAAGGGAGCACTGTAATAGCAATGTCTGTTCCAATTTCATTATTGTAACATCAACACAGATTATTTTGTGAAATAATTGTATGAAGCTATGCATAGAATTGAATCAAGTTTTTTGTGTACGTATTTGGTTATACCAGCCAGTCCTCTTTTAATTTTGAAATACTTCATCAAAAAGGGGTACTGTAATAGCAATTTTTGTATAATCTTCTTAATTTTTTGTAGTTTTATTGTTCATCGAGAGTTCATACAACAATGAGAACTCATGTGCTGCTAAGCCAGCTATTTACAAACAGGTGATGTACAACAGAATAACAAAAAACTACCGTATTTTCGGGCGTAAGCGCCGCGGCGCATACGAATTTAAAAGTTAAAATTATGCTTATTGCGGTGCTTCTGCCGGGGCGGCGGATACGATGTATTTTTTTTCCCTTGCAGCGATATTCATTACAGAGGTGATTCTGATCGGAATTTTTCTGAAAATTGTGAAAAGTCAATCATCAGCAAGAAGATTGCGAAAGAAATGTGAAGCATAAAAAATATAGCAAAATTTGACAAATGATAGCCTAATTTCTGTCAATCATTCGCAGAAAAAGCAAGAATTTTATCAAAGGATAGGGAATAAAAAACACGAATTTTATTGATCGGTTCTGAAGCCAGAACCGTTCTAAAATTAAATAAAACTTAAGCAGAGATAGAGAAAATAAAATTGGTGACCTGAAATAAATATTGGCAATATGTGGTAGTGTTATAAAGTCAGTAAAGAAGCATTTAATTAAATGATAATCTAACGTTTATTTTCAAGAAAAATATATTCAAAATAAAAAATATGTATATATAAAATAATAAACACTCATAAACTATATCCAGTAAAATCAACCAAAAAGGATAATTTTCGAAATTATATTATCTATAAAATTAAAGTCATACTTTAACACAATAAAAATACTTAATTAAACAGCATGACATAAGGTAAAGAAAAAAAACCTGTACAGGTTGCAAAACAAACTACTCACTGGAGCATAACTGGAAGAAAACAAATTCCTCAAAACAGATGATGACGAAAAAATAATGTCCGGGAAGAGTTCAAAGAAAGTAAAAAACCTTGGATGTTAACACAGTTCATGACAGCAAAATATTCATCACGACATTCCCGCTATCGACTAACAGAAATTATTTCATAATACAACACCATCTTTCACCACTTAAGATAAACTACAACTGAACTTTCATAACTAACATTTATGACAACAAACAGCCTTTACTAGACCAAAACATCGTCAGACCACCAGCAGTCAAAACAAACCGACTGATTTAAATACCCCTCACTATTCTATACATCGCCAGAGTGCAACGCCCCCTTTGCATCTGCCGAAGTTGAGCGAATGCGTTCCTGCTTTGTGAAAGGGAGATACAGCCACTCGTAAGTTGCGATTTGCAAAGATCGCAAATCGCGGAAGGAAACGATCATGAACGCACATGTAAGTGTTCAAATCGAAAGTAAACAAATAACTGATTTAAAAATGGAATATGCCATGGAATAAGGAAAAACAAAATAAAGGGATTGGAAATAAGATAAAGACAGGATAAGATTGGAATAAAATTAAAACCAGTAAGTCATGCTATATTATCCTATTACAATATGTATATATGCTTATGGAGTGTTAAGGGTATGAGTAGGCTGACAATCGCCCCCCCCCCCTTAACACTCGTACTACAAAGAAACTAATTACCAAGTATTACCAAATAATATAAATAATATCAAAGGTCATTGATCATTTAACAACATAGGATATCAGTATATCTACTATCATACTTTGACAGTTACTAGTGAAGAACAACTCAATATTATCGTGCATAAATTCAACAAACTCACAATATCATATAACAAGGTTAATTTCCAAAAATGAACAACTTTTTAACAATGTTAATAACCACACAATATGAATAACAATTTGATAACTATACAACAACAAGATTAACAATAACAATTTTTTTTTCATAGCACAAGAGTCTTTAGTTACCATAGTAACTTAAAAATTTGAAAGTCTTTCAGGTACACAAACATTTCAAAAAAAGTTCATGAAAATTTGTTACCATAGTAACTTAAAAATTTGAAAGTCTTTCAGGTACACAAACATTTCAAAAAAAGTTCATGAAAATTTGTTACCACGTTACCTCGTCACATGCAAGTGATTACGATTACCGTTACATACCACAACATTCTTTAGTATGTTGATTTTCTTGATCTTGACCTTGACAATACATGATTATATTTACATACATTTGCATAATTACACTAGAGTAAATGATTACCATACGATAGATTCATAAACATTACGAATATGAAGAATAGCAAAACATGAATTACAATGCAAAAACACTTTGATAATGTATGGGAAATTCATGATATGCAAAATAGACACATTCAATGATAATAACATTAATGATCATGATCATGATAATGACTGTGAATATGATAATGATAAGGACGGTGAGCGCTCACATAAAAACAAACAACAACAATAACAACAACATGCATGCTTAAGCTTTTGAAATAATACACATTTGCAAATGTTTTAACAAAGATTTAAAATGTGAAGGACACTTGTTATGCAATTTCTTAAAAGTAAAACAACCCTTTTTCATATTTATATATGCAAAAAAAAAAAAAAAATACAGCTCAATTTTCAACACCACGGACGGGACCTATGTGACATTTCCATTTTTCAAAAATAGGGACTTACAAAACTTAAAAGAAACGATGCCCGTGACAGGCCTTCCTGTGATCAGAACACTCAAGAAGGCCACTACCCCCTGCAGGCCACTCTGGCTATTTACAATTTCACCCCTGCGAGCTGCTTCCTGGGGCTGCTCGGGCCCCGGAGGATGAACCATCCTGAGGTCTGATCACATTCCAGCGGGAGTTAAATTGTCCGCAATGTTGGAAATGAGGGTATTGAAAAACTTATTTATGACATTAGAACATATGCATATGAGACAAAAATATGAAATAGCAAGAAAAACAAGTGTATAATCACATATTCAAACATTAAAAAAACACTGAAATATACAAAATTTCAGATTTGAAAAATGAAACGTGTTAGACTTCAGGGTTTAACTTAAAAAAAAACTAAACAAGTATTTTAATACTTGACCCAAGTCCAAAGGAGGGGGAGTTTTTTTTTCACTTTATACATTTTACTTTTAAATAAAACATACATTATTTATAACTAAAGATCACTTCAATGAATCTTTTAAGATCAAACTTCGTTAAGGGTTTTGTAAAGATGTCTGAGAGATTAGCTTTACTAGTTACGTGTTTTACATTAAATATCTCTTGGTTTAAAAGGTCTCTAGCAAAAAATAATTTAACATCAATGTGTTTTGTTCTATAGTTTTCTATGGGAGACTTAAGGAAATCAATGGAGGCCATATTGTCTACTAACAAGGTTGGCTTAGTTTGTGGGCCTGTAAAAATGTGTTTATTATAACATTCAGTTATGATTCTACTGAACCAAAGAAGCTCTTTAGTTGCTTCTGTTAAAGCCACAAACTCTGATTCCATGGTAGACAAGCAGACAGATTTTTGTTTGAAGGCCCTCCACATGATAGGAGATTTGTCTAACATTAAAAGTTGTCCCCCCATTGATGTCCTGTCATCGCGATTGGCGGCGAAATCAGCATCAGTGTATGTTATTAGATTTATGTGATGACAAGGTAGCCTCAGTTTGTAGTGTTTGGTGCTTTGTACATATCCTAGTAATTTTAAGAGACCATTCCAGTGGATGATACCTGGATTACTCTGGAATTGACTGAAGATGTTTACAGCATAGGATATGTTGGGGCGAGTCCTGCTTGTAAGAAAAGATAAGCATCCCAAAACACTTCTGTACGGATATTTTGACATCTCCTGGGTTTCAGTATATGTTTGAGGGCACTGTGCTTTGGAGTACACTACTCCTTTACTTATGGGAAGTGATGTGATGGGAAAGTTAAATTCCTTAAAACGTGTGCAGATATCCTCAATATATTGCATTTGATGAATTGACACTACCCCTTCCCTATCCTCCTCAAACTCAACCCCAAGAAGTTTACGTGTTTTCCCCAGGATTTTGATGTCAAAATGTTCAGCTAGTAATTTTAAAATTTCATTTATGTGTTTCTGATGGTTACTTAAAACAACAAAGTCATCAACATATAATAATAAAACAACGTAGTTAGAAAATGTATAGACGCAATTACACCAATCCAATTTGTTAAAACCAAGAGAAATTAAAATTTTATGTAACTCATAAAACCACACCCGGCCACTCTGATGGAGGCCATACAATGCCCTCTGGAGTTTACAGACCAAATGCTCTTTCCCTTTTATTTCAAAACCAGGAGGCTGTTTCATGTAAATGTTATCTGAGAGAGGGGCGTACAGATAGGCTCCTTTCACATCGCATTGCGTGTGAATCCATCCGAGACATGAGACAAGGGCGGCAAAGAAAAAGCGGATTAGACTAAAATTTACGACTGGTGAAAATGTTTCGTCATAAGTTTCACCCCTGACTTGTTTGTAGCCTTGGGCTACTAGTCTTGCTTTGTATCTTGCCACATGCCCTTTATCGTCTCGTTTGATGGTGAAGACCCATCTGCAGCCTAGAGGTTCAGTGTTGGGTAGTAATGATGTTAATTCCCATACATGTCTTTTATTTATTACTTCCATTTCCTCCTGCATTGCCTGTCTCCAGAGTTCCCACTGAGGGGATTTTAAGGCTTGCTTATATGTGTTGGGTATGGAGTCTTCTAGTCATATATTGTTTTTACGTGTTTCTGATAAAGACGTGTGTGGAGGTGTGTAATTAGGACTTGAACTAGCACTGGAAGTGGATTTTACAATACCCTGGTATTTATTTTCCCCTTTGAAACTGAACATGGTTGGATCAAATTTTATACCATTAGACTGACAGTATTCCCGCACTTCTCTGAGTGATCTTAAACGTTGCGTTTCACCCATCTCATAATAATAGATGTCGGTTCTCGACTTATCAGGCCTAGTTACGGCCTTACGGAACCATACAGCATCCCTCAGTGTTCTCGAGATTTCCTCGCCCTCCTCGTCACTTTCATCCTCAGATGAGTGAACGGAGGCGGGTTCAACGGATTCTGAGGTGCCTGGCTTAGGTGATGGAGATCTTGCCAAAGGAAATCTGTCAGGTTGAAGGTCGGTCAAAGGGTCAATTTCTGGTTGTTCTGAACTTAAAATATATGTGGGTCCCAGGTCGCTTCCGTTGTGCTGCTCTGAAGTTGTAAAAGGGTTTGTGCCTATTGAATAACTTGGGCCTTGCTCGCTATGTCTATGAACATTTCTTGGTACAGATTCATCCCCAAATCTAACATTTATGGTTTCTATTATTTTATTTGTATCGGGAATCCATACCCTGTAGCCTTTGGTTGATATCGCGTAACCCACTAACACCCCCTTTTTTGCCTTAGGATCAAATTTTGAGTTTCTTAACTGTTTGGGCACCCCTACGTATGCCACAGTACCAAATGGGCGTAAATGTCTTATTGAGGGTTTGTTGCCACAGTAATACTCGAAGGGTGTCTTTTTCTGTGTTTTATGACATATCCTGTTTAGTGTGTACACGATGTATAGAACTGCTTCTGGCCAGAATTTTAAACTGAGTTTGCTTTCATTAAGTATTGAGCGGGCCCCGTCCATTATAGTCTGATTTAAACGTTCCGAGACCCCATTCTGTTCCGGAGAGTACACGTTGGTAAACTCATGGTGTATCCCGTTCTCTTCAAAGTATCTTGTAAATGCTTCATTGTCAAACTCCCGCCCATTATCACTACGGACCTCTTTTACCTTAGTGCCTAAAAATCTTTCAGCTCTTTTTACATGATTAGTGAATACCTTGAATACTTGTGATTTGTTACATAAGGGGTAGACTGATACTTTACGCGAGAAGTCGTCAGTTATGGCTAAAAAGTACTTCTCGCCGTTTCTACCTGTTATTTGTGTCGGTCCCCACAAGTCAGTATGAAGTAATTCAAGGAGTCGTTTTGATCTTATTTGATTTATAGGACGGAAGGAAGTTCGCCTGTGTTTGTTAATTTTACATGTCTTACATTCAAAGTCTCTACTTTTAATAGGTGGTAAGCCCCTTACACCATTACATTTTACGGTATGTTCGATTAAAGTGGAACTAATGTGTCCGAAACGTCTATGCCATAACTTAAAGTCGTCCTTCTGGACAGTAGAGGCTTGAAAACGCACCTTTTTAGGACTTTGACTATTTTGAGTTTTATTTTTATTTTTAGGGCTAGGATCTGGGTACAGGCAGTAAATGCCATCTTTAAGAAAAGCTCGAAATAGGGTACCACTGTCACAATATGCTCTAACCCTACCCTCACCTCCTCTGAACTTGGCAACAGTTTTATCAAGACTAGGGCCAGATATCAAATTGTGCCTTAAACTTGGGCAATACATAACATCGCCGAAGCGAACCATCTCCCCATTTATTTTTAAGTCCACTAGTCCAGTTCCTTCAATAGGAAAAGTTGCTCCGTCAACGGCAACAGCCAACACAGTTTAAATTTTACATATAGGTTTTCATCTTTGCAAAAGTGGTGGGAGGCACCTGTGTCAAAGACCCAGGCGTCTCCACCACATTTAATGTTACTAACAAGGAAGGTCTCCATACGGGCATACTCAGAAAAATCTGAAAAAAATACAGAATGTTCTTCTCATATAGTTATATATGTTTATAAAAAAAATTTCGGCGGAACTTCCTTATAACGTCCGTAAAAAAATAATAAAAATTTCGTTTATTTGGCGATTTATCTCCGGTTGGCGAAAAAACGAAATTTTGAAAAATACGCTTTTACGCATCAAATACTTTTTAAAGAAAAAACTTTCTATGTTCAATTTATTTAAATAAGTTTAGTTTAAGTAATTTTAGTTTTGCATTTTTACTTTACTTTAAGTGTAATTTTGTCATATACGTTTATATGTACTTATAACAAAATGAAATTAATGTATTTTATCATTTAAAACACAATTTAAATTGATTAAAATTGTTCCAAATTGAAAAATACACTGTTAAAAATCTGCTGCATTTTGTTGCAATGCACTCCCTTGCTTGTATAGAAAACGGTTACTTGGCCATGAAATGGAGCTTTCTCATTGGTTGGAATAGAGATATTATATACAAGCGGTGGAGTGCGTTGCAACAAAATGCAGCAGATTTTTAACAGTGTATGACACGGTCAATTCACCGAGCTATGGAGCATTCTCATTGGTCAGAAGAGAGATATTCTATAAAAGTAGTGGAGTGACGTTGCAGTAAATGCTGCAGATTTTTAACAGTGAAGTCAATTAAAATCAATTTTCAGATTCGTTAAAATCGTCTGCTTTTGGCGAGGAAATGCACTGCTCGCCAAATAACACGTCGTTCTCAGCTTTTCACGCCAATTATTCCAAACTATTTTATTTTTTTACATATCTAATAATGTAATTCCGCCGCTAATTTTCACTGATCCTTTATTACCTACGTGAGTAGTTTAATTCGTATTTTTTTCAAAAAATTCTGAGTATGCCCCCAATGGAGACCTTCCTTGTAAGATTAGATTGAATGAGGTAATTTACCTGGCTTGTTGGCTTACGTTGGCGTTGGTTTCTGGTTCTATTGCGAGGCACATCTCTGCTAGGTCTGGAATTACTGGGTTGGACTCGAACTGGACTGGACACCGATGATCCTCTGGATACCGAGGAGTTCTGGAATGAGGAGTCTGAGGAGTCTCTCGAAGTAGTATGGAGGCAGGATTCGGGACTGGAAGCTTGTTGAGGCAATTTACACTGTCGAAGCACATGGCCAGCTTGACCACACCTGTGGCATCTTCCCTTGAACTTAGGCTTATATGCGGACCTCTTGGGTGTGCGAGCTCGGGAAAAATGGGACTGGACCAGGTTACCTCTGTCCTCTTCTCGTAATTTAATGCGGGATTCTTCAGCTACCAACTCGGTCAGGACATCTTTAAACTTGAACTGCTGTTCGGGCCATCGCAAAATTCCCTGGACGAGATTATCAAACTTCTTAGGGAGCCATCTCAGCAACTGGAATGTCGGATAAATTTCCTTTATCGGCTCATTCATGGCAGCCAGTTGATCAGCTAGTCTCTGTAGGCGTGCAGCAAACATGTCGACCGGCTCATCAGGCTGTATTCTGCAGGATAGGATCTCGCCAAACAACTGCATATGGCGTGCACGGTTGTCAGGTTGAAAGTGGGTCTTCAGCTTTGTCCATGCTTCATGAGGGTCGTCGATGTTTTCGATGATTCTCCGGAACTCAGTTTCGACGTTTAAGTATACTATGGACAGTGCTGACCTGAGCCGTGTCTGATATTCTTTTGTTGCTACTGCATCACTGGTATTCGGAGCCTCTTCAGTACCATTCACGATGCCCCAAGCATTTTTATCGAGCAGCAGGTATTTTACGTCCGCTGCCCAGGTTGCATAGTTGTGAGAATTTAGTTTGTTTATGCTAACCTGTACATTGGTCATTGCCATGCTCTTAACTAGACTTTATTAAATTTAAACAGAAAGGAAAAGAAATTTTTTTTTCAAAAAAACGTACTCTAAAACAGTCAGATAGTACAACACAAAAAAAATTTTACCAAAAAAAACCTTTCTATTTCATACCAGAATAATTAAAAGTGTATTTAAAAAAAAAATGCTATTGCGCTCCCCCCCCCCACTAGAAATCACTCGGAGGTCTAATGGCCGCATGCTACCACTAGTTTATGATATTGCCAACGAAGGTTATGGCCACCATAACAGGTTAAAAAGCTTAGTAGCTTCGGCCCATAACCCATGATCGGTTCTGAAGCCAGAACCGTTCTAAAATTAAATAAAACTTAAGCAGAGATAGAGAAAATAAAATTGGTGACCTAAAATAAATATTGGCAATATGTGGTAGTGTTATAAAGTCAGTAAAGAAGCATTTAATTAAATGATAATCTAACGTTTATTTTCAAGAAAAACATATTCAAAATAAAAAATATGTATATATAAAATAATAAACAATCATAAACTATATCCAGTAAAATCAACCAAAAAGGATAATTTTCGAAATTATATTATCTATAAAATTAAAGTCATACTTTAACACAATAAAAATACTTAATTAAACAGCATGACATAAGCAAAAGAAAAAAAACCTGTACAGGTTGCAAAACAAACTACTCACTGGAGCATAACTGGAAGAAAACAAATTCCTCAAAACAGATGATGACGAAAAAATAATGTCCGGGAAGAGTTCAAAGAAAGTAAAAAACCTTGGATGTTAACACAGTTCATGACAGCAAAATATTCATCACGACATTCCCGCTATCGACTAACAGAAATTATTTCATAAGACAACACCATCTTTCACCACTTAAGATAAACTACAACTGAACTTTCATAACTAATATTTATGACAACAAACGGCCTTTACTAGACCAAAACATCGTCAGACCACCAGCAGTCAAAACAAACCGACTGATTTAAATACCTCTCGCTATTCTATACATCGCCAGAGTGCAACGCCCCCTTTGCATCTGCTGAAGTTGAGCGAATGCGTTCCTGCTTTGCGAAAGGGAGATACGGCCACTCGTAAGTTGCGATTTGCGAAGATCGCAAATCGCGATCAGACGGAAGGAAACGATCATGAACGCACATGTAAGTGTTCAAATCGAAAGTAAACAAATAAGTAACTGATTTAAAAATGGAATATGCCATGGAATAAGGAAAAAGAAAATAAAGGGATTGGAAATAAGATAAAGATAGGATAAGATTGGAATAAAATAAAAACCAGTAAGTCATGCTATATTATCCTATTACAATATGTATATATGCTTATGTAGTGTTAAGGGTATGAGTAGGCTGACATTTATCAAAGGTTCACGGGAAAAGCACGAATATGAAAAAGAAAAAATGTGTATTTCATGAAAGGATCACTTGAAAAACTACAATTTTATTATTGTAAAATCCGCCCTTCCCAATCAAACGCCAGTTCCCACTATAAAAAAATCGTTGAAAAAAAAAACGCTAATTTCGCCAAAGAATCATGAAAAATAACCGCAAATTTATTGAAAGGATCGGAAAAAATCATGAATTTCGCAGAAGTATCGTCAAAAAAACCCACATTTCGACGAAAGATTGCAGTAAAAACGCGAAATATGTCAAAAAAATCTCTAAAAAATACAATTTATGTCAAAAGACTGAGAAAAAATCGTGAATTTCTCAAAGGACGCCAAAAAGAACGCCCAAAAGAATTGTCAAAAAAATTGTTAGAAAAAACGCAAATATGTCGTATCAATAAATGAATGGTAAAAAAAAAGAAAAAAAAAACAAGATAAATTCAGGCAAAAAAACGCAGAAAAAAAAAGGAGAAATTTGAAAAAAAAAGCATGAAATCTATAAAAAAATCTCGAAAAAACGAACATTTCATCAAAGATTCATGATTCAATTATTTCATCATGATTTATTCCGTTCTCAAAGGCGAATGAGAACAGAATTGAATCATGATGAAATGAATGGATCATGAATCTTTGATGAAGTGTGTTTTTTCGAGATTTTTAATAGATTTCATTCTTTTTATGCTTTTTTTACAAATATTTCCTTTTTTCTGTGCTTTTTCGACAGAATTTACGTTTAAAAAAAAAAAAACGCAAATCTTTTTAAGTATTGCGTCAAGTATCAAAATTCATGATTATCCATTCATTATTCATTCAAATATTTATGATTCATTCAATTCATTATAATTAATCCCTTGCTCATCCCCATAAAAAACGCAAATTTTTTCAAGTATCGCGAAAAAACTCAGAAATTCGTCGAATATCGCGATAAAACCCTGCAAATTTTGTCAAATATCGCAATAAAACCCTGCAAACCTCGTTACAAACTATAAAAAACTTATTAAAAATCATGAAAAAAAGGCAGCACGAATTTAGATTTAATTTTATCATAAAAAATATACTAAATTTAAAATTGGATTTATATTACAAGTGTTAAAAAATACGCGAAAAAATACTGAATATAACGCAATTTTTATCATTTTGATGTATTTTCATGAGTGCGGCGCTTCTGATGAATATTTGTTTTATTTTAATGCATTTTCGGAGGTGCGGCGCTTACGGTGTGTGTGGCGCATACACCCGAAAATACGGTACTGATTTTAATAAGTATCATGATCATGAATCACGATTAATTAATTTTTACTCCAAATAATTGACTGAAGCAAAAATTTAAGATAAAAATTAAAGTTGGTATAGTATATTAACAAACATGAACAACTACTTTTTGAAATAATAAGATTTATGAGATAGAGGGAAGTTTTGAGATTGGCACATCCAACTAGTTAATATTGAAGCTAATACATTAAAAGTTGTTTTATTATTCAAACAGTAAAATGATACTATCATGTGACAGTAATATTGATCAAGTAGCAAGAAAAATATTCTCAATTAAAATTGAATTTTCATATTCAACTTACTACAGATAACATTTGAAAAAATGTAATTAATATGACATGAAGATTTAAAATAACCACACAGAGATACTACATTTTTAATAATTTCCAAACACAAATGTGGTGAAACTTACATCCAACCTCCAATAGAATGATAATTTCCAGAATTCATATCATGCAAAAATTGAGAAGCAACCAGCACCTAAGTAAGAAAAAGTGTCAAAAATTAAAATCTTTTACAAATTCATTTCATTAAGCATTTCTTTTTTAAACAAAATGTACAGCACAGTACGGCATTCTAAAAATGTTATAAAATGAGCACTTTATGAATTTAGATGAATGATTGAAGTGAAAGGTATAAAAACATATAGAAGCAAAGGCATTTATATTTGGTTTCCTAAAAGATCATTATGTTTTGGTGTTAAAATTTGGATTTTCATAAATTAGGGGTTGTGCAAATATAACATTATCAACTATTTGGTAATTTTGAACCCCCTCTCACCAGAGTTGTATGATATACACACACGCGCATTGCGGAAAATTTTGTGAACTTTGCAGAAAACTTTAGGAAATAAACTATTTTTGTAACTTTTTTTTAAATACTAAAAAATTAAAAATATTCTTCCAATTTTATGTACGAATTATCTACAGTTAGTGCACAATTAAAAGCAGGGCCGATTTTCGAATTTTCTGAAAATTTTAAGGCATTTGATGCCAAAAATTCATCAGTCCAAAATTTCAGATACCAAAAATCGTGAATTTTGACAAATGGTTGTAGTAAAAAACCAAGTTTGTCAATCATTCGCAGAAAAACATCTCTAATTTTGTAAAATTATCACACAATAAACATTTATTTAGTCAAAGTTTCACAGAAAAAGCATGAAATATCATCAAAGGGATACGAAAAACCCTTACAAATTTCACCAAAAGATCGTGAGGAAAATGCAAATTTTAACAAAGAATCACATAAAAAAATGTGCATTTCAACAAAGAACTGTGTGAAAAACTCTTATTTCAATAAGGGCTGTGCAAAAAATGCAAATTTTGTCCAAAGACCATGCAAAAAATGCAAATTCCATTCATGAATTTCGAAAAAACCCATGAATTTTGTAAAAAAATGCAAATTTTGTCCATGAATTGCACAAAAAACGTGAATTTCATCTACGAATCACATAAAAAGCACAAATTTCATCTATAAATCGTGCAAAAAATGCAAATTTCATCGTCAGATCCGTCTCAAAAAAAAAAAAAAAAAAAAAAAAAAAAAAAAAAAAAACATGAATTTCATTTATGTCAAAATAATATAAGACGTATTTTATTCAACATTAAATTAATCTGCAAAAAGTTTTTGCCCCAATTTTTACATAAATAAATAAAAAAAAAAATTGCATCAAAAAGATTCAATTAAAATCGAATGTTGAAAATAAAAGATCTACAGACATCTCCTAATTGAGAAAGGAAAATGTCAACAGCATTTGAGGTCATTGATCTCTCAGTAAATATACGATATAATCACATAGAAAAATATTCTATGCATCCATCATTAGCTCTCTCTCAGTGTTGATTCAGGGGGTGGCCCAGGGGGGGGGGGAATTCCCCCCCAAGAGCATTGAAATGTTCCCCCCTCCAGTTTTCAATGTTCGAAATGGGCAATTTCTCCCCCAGAACTCTACAAATGTCCCCCCCCCCCGGAGCCGGAAATATCCCTCCTGGAAAAATGTGCCTGAATTCAACACTGCTCTCTCTACTACTAGTTCTCACAATGTACATATGGGTATGTATAGTAGTATTATTGAGATTGTGATCAGATTACAGCTGCTTATGCTATCTATTAAGGATGAAGTGTACTATAACAGCCAGCTAAATATGGGAAAGCTAGTGTGCCAGAAGCAAAACAAAAGATGTCGTGAGCTGAAATAATTATCTGTTGTAAATAAAAATATGGATAATTAAAACACTGAATTATAGAATATAAATAACTGAAAAGAATTTAATTTACTTTAGAAATAAAGTTAAGTATAAAAATATATAGAGAGAGAGCTCCTCAAGCTTTAGCTTATAAACAAAGCTTGTACAGTGATGAGAAAACACAACATCCTATCACACATGAGTATATACAGTGCTTTAAAACTAAGCCTACACTGGCTAACTAAATGATGGGTGATCTCCATCTTGAAAGAATAATGCCCAATTCTTCGTTTTCAAATGTGGAATTGGATTCATGTGGGCCTTTTGAAATAAAATATAAAAGTCAGAGAAAGGCTATTTTACAAAAAATCTACATTGCTATATTTACATGCATGGCCACAAAAGCTGTACACTTGGATTTTGTCCCAGACTTGACATCCAAGGCTATAATAGCAACTTTAAAGAGATTCCTCACTTATTGTGGAAAAAGTTCTGTAATCTTTAGCAATAATGTTACAAATTTTGTCAGGGCTTTAGCAGAACTGAAGCATTTATGCAAACTTGTAACCAGTAATAAAGTTTTGAACTTTCAAAAGTTCTTTTTTTTTTCACTTCTTTTCTGAAGTTTTGAAGTATCAGAAAGCATTAAATGGAAATTCTCCTCATCTAGATCAGCTAACTTTGGTGACCTTTGGAAGGCAGGAGTAAAAGCTTTTAAATACCATTTAAAAAGAGCTGTGGGCTGATCTCATCTCATGATTGAAGAATTTCTTACAGTAATTACACAGTTAGAAGCAGTATTGAATTCATGACAACTTTGTCCTTTGTCAACAGATCCTGACGATCTTCAAATATTGACTCCTGGACACTTTCTCATAGAAAAGCCTTTTAATTTAATTCCCGGACCTAATTGGAGTGAGATAAAGGATAATTTGCTAAACAAATTACAAAAAACTCAAAAATTAATGCAAGTAATTTGAAAACGTTTGCAAAACAATTATTTAAGTCAGTTACAAGAAAGGAATAAATGGCTGTTTAAAAAGCCAAATATTCTGCCAGGCATGTTAGTCTTACTTAAGGAATCACAATCTTCCCATTTGCAATTGGTCTCTAGGCCACATTACTAAGGTATTCCCAGGTTCAGACAGAATAGTAAAGGTAGCTGAAGTGCACACCATATGGATATTTTTAAACAATCAATTACAAAACTCAGTATATTACTTGTAATTGATAACCTTACAAATTCTGAATTGTAAAATTGTGCTTCATTGTGTATTAACTCTGCTTACTTCATTGCTTATAATCTGTATAATGTTGTTTTTGTTTATTATTTGTATTGCATTTATATATCTTGAAATATAAAAACACATCATTGCTGGGCGGTATGTCCTGTATCTATAAATTTGTAGATGTTCTGTACCTATAATTTTGTAACTTTGCCTTTGGTGACAGAATACCACTCCTATATCCAAGCCAATTGGCAATCTTGTGTGTAACTCTGATCATGGGTTTTTTATGACATACTAGAGAAACCAGGGGTGCAGAATATGTCCAATCTGGCAATCTAGGATTGGGGAAAATTTTAATCACCTGGGGAAATTTTGTACAAATATATACAATTGATTTTTGATTTTAACAACAAATTCCAAGTTTCTTTATGTTAGAAAATTTTCACTGCAAATAAAAAGATTCGTACGGCAACCTTTACAAATTCGATCTCAGAATAATATGCATCGTATATCAAGTTCTGAATATTCTGCTCTGAATTTTTCAAAACTGTAAAGCATTCGGTTCCAAGGAAAAAAAAAAAAAAAAAAAAAAAAAAAATTTGATCAATCTTAAAATTTAGACACAAAAGTACTGTGAAATTTGTCCAAGAATTGCTGCAAAATACGATTTAGTCAGAGGATCGCAAAATAACCACAATTTTCATCAAAACAACTAAATAAACACATACTATATAAATAATATAAAAAATACTACATAAACAAAACTTTGGTGAAAGATCTGCAAATTTTGCCATAGGAATGCAGAAAAATCACAAATTTTGTCAAAAGGTTACAAAACAATCAAATTAAAAGATTGCCAAAACCATCAAATTTCATCCAAAATCACAAAAAAACAACAAATTTTGTCAAATGAATGCAAAATAAAAGTGAATTTCGAGAAAGAATCATGAAATAATCACAATTTTCATCAAAAGATCATTACAAGACGAAAATTTTGTTAAAAGTTCATCAAAAAACGTTCCATCAAAGGTCCGTGAAAAAAAACAGTGCTTAGAGTGGCTTCCTTTCCTCTTTCTCCCACTCTCTTTTAACCTTTCAGAAAAGTCGCTAAAAATTTCATTTTTTTTTTCTTCACTCAGAATAGCATCTGCCATGTATATTCATGCATAAGTTCAGAAATATTGTAAAAATAAATATTCTTTACCTACGGTAATACAGCATTTACCTATAACATACTGTAAAATATTGGGGAAATTCTCATGTGGATTGGGGGAAATGTTAGGAGTAGAAACATTTTCTGCACCCCTAAGAGAAACTATCTCTAAGGTGGCAACAAACAGCAATTTTTTCAATCATTAAATTTTCTAATTAATACAGTCCATTATTTATTTGTAATTTAGCAACCTCTATACAATTCCTTCCATTAAACAATAATCAGCATTTCAAAATCAGCTCACAGATGAAATTCTTACAAATTTTATCAAATATTATTTAAATTACATTTGATGTCTAAAATTAATACTGGTGGAATGCAATTTTGAACTCCATAATAAATCTAAAAATAGAATACAGTTAAATTTATATTAAATATTTGAATATTTATTTACAATGTGTAGGTAGTTATGTGTTTTAATTAACATGTCATGTTGTAGTACTTGATAAAATCCACTGAAAAATTCCATAGGTACCATGCTTATTTTGATTACATTGGGATCATAAGATTATGATAACTGTATCTGATAGATAATAAACACATAAAATACTTAACTACATTTAATATTACCAAAACAATGGTAAGTTACTTGTGATGAAAGGATGACTTCAAAAGTAAATGAAAACATTTATTGAAAAAAAAAAAAAAAAAAAAAAAAAAAAAAAAAAATGTTATTTGTTTATTAGCTTACCCACCCCAGCATTGCACAGGCTTATGATATTCTTAAATAAACCTTACATTTGTATGATTTTATATCCGTTGCACATGGGCTGCTGAAATGATTTATCATATAACTGCAGATAAAAAATGTTCAAAAAATTGAAATGTGGTATCCTGGTGAATGACAAATTCTGGTAAACATTTCCCCTCTAAAAGAAGAATTTGAGAAAGAATTTTCTTTATGACCCAATTAAAATCTATTTTTTCCTTTGGCAAATTACTTTAGCTTCTATGGGATTTCAAGGCAAGCATGTTGATTGGACAAGATTCAATAGAGAACATTTTAGGTAGATTTTGTATGAAATACGACCTATTGCATTCACACCAATGTTGGAATTTCTGAAAAAAATTTGCAGATCTATGCCAATGATGACTTCTAGACCTCAAAATTACCATAAGTAAAAAAGTTTATATCTTATCTATCTATCTATCTATATATATATCACTTTTTTATGAACATGATAACTTCTATAATTCTGCACCAATCTCCACCAAACTGGTACATAAAATCAAAGGGGATAGAATCTTGGCTAAGTTCGTTAATGGGCAAAATCGGACCAAGGAGGCCGAAATAGGGGGCTTTTTTTGTGAAAACAGAAAAAACCCATAACTTCTTGATAAAAATAGATATCGAATCCGCTTAAAGTTTATATTACTTCTAAATAATGGGCCAAAAATTTATGCATGACAGATTTTTGATAAAATTAAAAATGGGCTCAAGGGGCGAAAAAAATAAGGTTTTTGGGAGAAAAAAAAAATCATAACTTTGTCAATTCTCAAGATATCAAATCCAACTAAATTTTTTATGAATGATCTCAAAATTATCTAAAACTTTTGTATTTACAATTTTTTGATAGGACTAACTCTTACCGGTAAAAAAAAATTAAAAACATAAACAAAAAAGGGGGTGGATAAAGAAAAAATATCTATAACTTCGTCAATTTTTAAACTATCAAATCCAATTAAATTTATTTTACATCTTCTCAATAATATCTACAACTTTTATATTGACAAGTTTTTCATAAAATCAATTCTTATAGCAAAAATAAATTAAACAATAATAGGAGTTGAAGAAAAAAACCTCAAATCCAAACTGCCTATATTCTGACACATTTTTAAATTAATTTTTGATTTTAAACGCGTCCAAATGACAGGTCCTCCTATTTAGAAACTATATAATGTGATGTATTGGCTAGTTTCTAGATAAAGGCAGAATTTATTTCAAAAAAGTCTGCCACAATGAGTATTTTGAACAGAATTCCCTGAAGAAATTGTGATGGAAAAATTGAGGTAATTCAAATAACAAATTGTGTTTTTTCTGACTCATTTTTAAGTCTATTTTGGCTCTCAAATGCATCTAATTGACACGTTTTCTTATTTAGGAACTGTATTATGTGCAATATTGGTAATTATTTTGATAAAGGTAAAATATATTTTTGAAAAAGCTGTCAAAGTGGGCACTTTGCACAAAATTTCCCAAAGCGATCGTGATTCAAGAATTGTTGATGTATTCAAATAACAAATTGCTTAATTTATGACCCATTTTTAAATTCAATTTTGCTTTGAAACGCATTCAGTTGACAAGTTTTTTCTTATTTAGAAACTATATAATGTACTGTATTAGCCGATTTTTTAATAAAGTCAGAATACATTTCAAAATATGCTATCAAAATGGGCACTTGAGCCAAATTTCACTTAAGATGATTCTGATAAAAGTAGTTCTTATAGAAAATTGAAATTAAAATTTTTTTAAAAGCGGCCAAATAAAGTTGTTAAACTGGATTTATCTCTAATCTTATTTTATTTTTTGTTGTACTCTTTGAAATCCACCTCCGCCTATAGTCTAAGCCGACAGGGACGTTAAACTTGTTTTATATGTAAATATTTTCATAACTTAATTTCAAGTGTGTAAATAGTAATTTCAAATTATAATTACAAAATAATTTAAAAGGATATTCATACAAGTATCATTATAGTATCAGAATGGATCAGCACTGATTAGAATAATTCATTATTAATCAATTGTACATGGATATTTATACAAGAAAATTAACTAAAAAACATTGCAGTATGATACATATTTTTCAGTTTTCAAATCCTCAATGAGAGGGAATTAAATTCAGAGGTTTAGAAAAATATTTAAAAAAGAATTTGGTAGCTAAATAGGAGGATTTTGTGTTCATCCAAGCAAGCGTTCTACAGCTAAATAATTTTGTTTGAATAGTCCTTTGAAAAAATCTTGATTCTATTAAAATACTAGCAGCCTTTGCGTGCTACGCTGGTCAGAACTATGCTGGTATCTCATGAACTACCGTAAAATGGGGTGAATCGGAACACTTTTCAACTTTAACGTAAAAAAAAAGCAACAATTGATTTTTTAATTTTTTTTACTAGAAACTTTGGTCTTGTTTTATTCTTTACTTTTTAAGCAAAAACGAAACATTTTTTACAGTTTATATATATGTTATTTATTATTTTAATGGTGTTCTGATTCACCTCGCTGAGGCGTGAATCGGAACAAATGCTATAAATTTTATTCATTCCGATTCAAACTTTAATAGGGATAATAAAAACAGGTAATAATGATAAGGGAGGAATAGGAACACGTAGTTACTGTGAAACCAAGCCCTTATTTTATATACAAGTAAAGATATGTCTTTTTAAAAATTAGAAAACAACTTTGAAATCATGAAAAATTAAAGTTTATTTTAAGAAATTATATTTGAATTGCAGAAGTAGAATTTAATACAAATTCAGCCCTGTTCTGTGTTATCCTTTACTAGTAGCCATTGGGTAAGTGAATCTATTGAGTAGCCCCAATCCTTGCATGTATTAATACGATCTACTAATACGCCCTCATCCCCAGCCCTTAGTACTGTTTACATCTTCTCTTTTTTTAGTTGGTTTTTCATTTTGAGGTGTTTGTGTAATGTTGTGTATGTCAGTGAATATTTCTGTGCAGTTTTTCTAACTAATTTGCTAATTTTAAATTCTTTTATTGTGCGTTCCATGTCTGCTGGATTAGGCGTTGACTTTTTTGTTTAACCAAGTAATTTCTTGGCACCTTTAAACTCTTCAAGTAATTAGAACAAACAAAATATTGTTACAGTACATATTCATACATATGTATTCATATATTACATGAAACTATTACTGTATAGAAAAATAAACCATGAGAGAAATCATGTTCCGATTCACCCCGTAAATCTTAAACCTCTGATGTTACAAAGCCATTTTTCATTTTTTCATTGTGTAGTTTAGAAATAAGTAGAATTTAATACAGAATATCGTTTACAGGTGTGTCAGTAATTAAAAATCCCGTCTTTTAGGTTTAGAATATGAAAAATACTGTAGTTACATACAAAGTTTTGAAGACTTTGAAAAAATGACATTTTTGAGGATCTTCTTGAAGTTTTTTTATATACCCCAGTAGTTGTGCAAACATATCAAAACTGAATTTTCCACCTTTTAATGTTATTACCTTCTTATAAAAAAATTGGCAACTAAAAATATCATCACATATATTTATAACAAATTTATTTGTATGACCGGGAAGTTTCGTTCATATTCACCCCGCTGTTCCTATTCACCCCATTTTACGGTACTGGCTTTAAAAGAGCTTACTTAGTACCATTCGATTCAGCATGAACAAATACACTAAAAATGTTATCAGTTGGAAAACATCTGTAAATTCCGATTTTTAAGGAATTTTTTTTAAGTTCGTTCTTTTTTTTTACCCCCCCTTAGGGGTGGAATTTTTGAAAATCCCTTCTTAGCGGCACTTGATGTTATAAGAATTATTTTTATCCCAATTTTCAAGATTTTTCGTTTGGTAGTTTTTTTTGTGCTGTGATTAATACGAAATCCACACTTTCTTTTATATATATAGATAAGGATTGACAATTTCAGGTTTTTGTGCCAAAGTAATCGCCAAATTAGGAAAACGTGAAGTATCTCACAAACTACTGAATTTAAAAGAGTTTTCTTAGTACCATCCTATTCAGCATGAACAAATACATTAAAATATGTTATCAGTTGAATAATATCTGTAAATTCTGATTTTTAATTAATTTTTTTAAAGTTCGTTCTTTTTTTACCCCCCCCCTTAGAGGTGGAATTTTCGAAAATCCCTTCTTAATGGTACTTGATGCTATAAGAAGTATTTTTACCCCGATTTTCAAGATTTTTGGTTCGGTAGATTTTTTTGTGCTGTGATTAATACGAAATCCAGACTTTCTTTTATATATATAGATGAGATCTTTTTATGTTGCACAATGTGTGTTAAATCCAAATAAGAAAAATTTAAAAACAATGAGCAGCAATTATTTCTTGGATATCACAAGTCTCAATTCCGCAGATTTCTAGAATAGGACTGTAATTCTTGAGGCCCTTTATCAGCATGTGTCACTTACAATCTCTGAAAAGAGATCATTGTTATCTCATTAGATTAAGCAGAAACAACTGACACAGCAGACTTCTTGAATATGATGTTTATTGTTAAGTTTTTAAACATCATTTTTATGATCACAAAATCTAATTTTAAACAGGAAGGATTCAGAGATATTTAAAGCAAGAAAATTTGAGCATAGTTGACTTTAGGATCGTATAATTTACAGTATGATGGCTGACCTCATATAATGAAATAGTTATACTTTTTTCTTTGCCAAAGCTCTCCAAATGAAACACTGAAACATAATGTGAGCTTTTTGCAAAGTCTAACAGGAAAGCTCAATAAAAAATTAATGTGCTTTTATGTCATTGAATTTTGACTAAAATTTTGGATTGGTAACGGCATTCAACTGTGAAGTGTGCTAAACTTTAGTTGGTAATGCATCGAATTAGAAAAAGCAAATCAAATTAATAAGAATGGTGCTTTGTCAATGAAATTTTGAAAACTATGTTAAAGTCAAAACAATGGCTTTCATACATCAAAAAATGTCTCAAAAGATGAGACTTAATTTGAAAAAAATTTATATCTCTATAGATAATTAAAGAAAAAATTAAATAAGATTTAACTAGTGAAAAAAAAAAATTGTAAATCATGGGAAATTTAACAAAAGTTAAACAATTTCAAAGTAATTAAAATAATTATTGATAATTTTATTAATGGATAAATTATTTTTAAGGGGATTTTATCATTATTTATTTAAATGCCATCAATTCAGAAGGATTCGTTTAAATAAATATTTATGATTTTACATTTAGGGAGATTATAAAAGATAATTATGATTTTAATTAGAATAATTTTATATTTCATTCATTATTAAAAATTTTGAAAATGCTATTTCATAAATTTGTCTTCATCATCATCATCATTATTTTGTATTTCTTTGCAATGATTACTTTTTTTGACAATATTGTGTTTCTATGAGTTCTTCAGCTGCAGAAATGTTGCTGTCGATTGTAATCAAGGTGTCATTCACAGCTAGATTGCTATATTCTTCTTTTCTTAGAAGTCATATTGATAATGGACTTTATAATAGAACTTTTCTTTGAATAGCACACTTTTCAGGAACTAGTCAGCTGAAAATGCAATAACATTAAACAAAAAAATGATTACTCAAACAACTCAGTGTAAAATTAAACATAATAGATGTGTTTGATTTTGATGACATAAAGGGTTGATAATGTGATTAATGACATCTATTGCAATAAAAAATAAAGTAACAGTATTAATATTATAACAAAATAAAGCTTTTAAGTAATTACTTCTGCTTGCAATTCAGCTGCTCCATAATTACCCTGAGTCATAAAACTGGCTATTCGATTTTCTGGAAAAAAAAGATCATTATATACAAATTAAAATTTTAATACTTTTAAAATAACTAAAATTTTAAAATACAAACCGGTAAATTCATTATTCTCAATAACTTCAAAATCTCCAGAGGAATGAAACAATTCTTTATTGTCTTCTTCATCATCTAGTGCTAATAACTGGTCTTCAGCAATTTCACTTACATCTTCCAGAGTATTAAAACTGTCATAATCACTTTCAGAATTTACTGACTTAGATGAATACTTCCAGTCTGTCAGAGTATTAACTGCTGTCTCAGAAAGGCTACGTTTTGTCTTTTGAAACAATTTTTCCTGAGAAGTTGTATTCCTTACATTTGAATCTTCACTTGTTAATTCTGATTTTTGCTGTGGACTTCTGTTTACAATGTCTTTTGATTCTGAATCAAAACTTTTTTTTGGCACAAGAGAATCTTTGGAATTATCTGCAGCACTTGGAAGGCATTTATTTAAAGAAGATAAGGCTTTAGGATTGATTCCAACATCAGAAAGTGTTCGCCTCATAGGTTTAGACATACCTTTACTGCCAGACACATTTCCCTAGATAAATCAGAGATATAAGAAGGTAAATGAATTGTTATATTACCATCCTTTTTTATATTAATAATGCATAGCAATTATCTATAAAGAATTATAGCAATAATTTATTTTTGAATATTAATATTAAAAAATAAATCTCACATGTAAATACAGTTGAGTTTTCCCATAACAAATTCCCATAAAGCAAATTTCTCTCATTTTAGTAGGAACAATTGATTATTTAGATGATTGCATTAAAAAAATTTCCTTGAAGTGAAATAGCTCTATAAAGTGATTTTTTCAGAAAATTTTCAATGGATGAACTGCTATCTAGTTGTTGCACAATATCCCATTGATAACGACATCTTAAACAGCATTGTTAACAATAATGGTGAGAGCAACAACGAGTATAAAAGTAGAAACTTAAAAAAAAGTTAATTAATGAGTTTTATTTATTTTATAAGGAGAGGACTTCATATCATAGCAAACGCGGTAGCGTTTGGTATAATATGTTTAAGAAATAGAAAGTGCAAACAACTTTCTAAAATTTCTGGCGAACCAGTTGAGATACGGCAGTGAAATTTTTTTTAAAAGATAGAACTCGACGAGACGAATAAAATGATAGCATTCAAAAAATTACTGCAGCTTAGAATAGTTTTTTATTTAATTTTTAATGAAAAAATGAAAGCAAAAAATTCAACAAAGTCTTGCTAACGTTTCCGTGGATGGATTAACTTCGTTTTTGGTTTATTTTAATCCTCATGGTAAAACTCAGAACAGTTTTTTTTTTCATCTTTGTATGTTTGTCGGTCGCTGAGAAAATCGAATTTTTGTCTGAAATTTCCAGCTGAACTTAGTCTTTTTCTTATATATTTCTTATATTTACTTCTTCTTGTAATTGTTGCACGTAAGTTTAAATGAACATAAAAATAAATAAATAGATTAGATAAATCACGTGAAAAAATACTTATTTGTTGTTATTTTCGTGTATCATATTCACTATTTATTTTGACGAGCGATGTGAAATATTTTTTTTATTTATTAATTTCTCATTTATTTAAGTTAAAAGCCGCCTTTGGCAAAAAGTTTAGTCTCTCTTAAATTTATGCTAGCCACTGTAATATACTTTTATTCGTAATTTTATTTACTTGCTTATCTGAAGGTCCATAAGATGAAATGAACAAATTTAGGCAATCAGGACAAGATTTTGCGGAAAAGTTCATTATTATTAAAATTATTCTGGTGGTGTGTTTGGCGAATAAATCAAAAATGGCGCCGAAAGACCGAATAGCAAATGTTTTAAACCGCAAAAGCGACGTAACCGTGTTTTTCCATCACGTAATATTTTATTTCAAAGACTGATTTAACACAAGATTGACATTAATATTATTATTTTTTTTAATTGTACAAGACAAAAAGATATGTAAAATTATTAAGTACAAACGTTCATACCAATACTTTTCACAGTTATTATTTTATGAATAATTAGACATGAATGGAAAAATCTACAGGACAATTAAAAGATAAGCGTAAAAATATGGTTTTACATTTATTTGAGCCTTTGAGATGTAAGGTAAGGGCGTACCGGTAAGAAATCCGGTTTGGCGCAACACAAGAGCGGTGAGTCGGGCGCTCCATGATGATTCGGACGTGAGAATGTGTCAGCTTTTTTTTTTTTGAGGGTACGTTAAATTATTCTAGGTCAATTAAATTATTACTTATTTTATGAATGTCTGATTAATATAAATATGTTTGCCAAAGCTTGGTGCTATTTTGGCTTCAAAAAGGGAGGGTATGATGCCAAAATGTATAAATAGCTCTGAAAACAAACCTGATGAACTTTAATTTTTGTTTTCGCACAAATTTTTTCTGTTTCTATATTAAAATGCGGCACAAATGTCATATACGAATCACATTGGCGTTAGTCTTTTTCTAAAGCCAATTTGGCGAAAATCTCGTTTTGGGATACCAGTTACATACCCGGTGTCCCAAAAATGACTGATGGATTTTAAAATTCAATGACTTGCAAACGGTGACAGCTATTTAAAAAAATTTTGCAGGAGGGTTATGTATAATGTCAGGAGTTTTTTACCGTAATTTTTTATTTTAGTTCGAATTTCAAAAAATAGATGACGCTGATAGCGATTGAAGGCCAGGTGATCAGTGTTGAGTGAGGTCAGTTTCGGCGTCGACCTGGGCTTCAATTGCTGTCAGCGCCATCTATTGGTTGAAATTCGAACTAAAATCAAAAGTTACGGTAAAAAATACTCCTGACATTGTACATAACCCTCCTGCAAAAAAATTTTAAATAGCTGCCACCGTTTGCAAGTTATTGAATTTTAAAATCCATCAGTCATTTTTGGGACACCCGGTACATATTTTTTGAAAGGTAATAACAATATATAAAAAAAGGTTTGTTTAATAGAACAACACAATTTATATATTTAAAAAAAAGAAAAAATTATTTATTAAAAAGTAAATAACAACATCCGGGTTGGCATATCAAGCAAAATAACGATACTCTGGATTCAGTTAAATACTCCGATGCGCATATGACATTGGCGTCAGAAAAAAAAAATTTCGCCAACATGGTGCGTATATGACATCTGTGCCAAAAATGCATACCTATTTTATTTATATTACGTAAGGTGCTACTTGATTATCAGGTCGACCAATTTCACCCATTTATAGAAATCGCCAAACTATTCGCCAAATTACTCAAAAGGAAAAATGTTGCCATTAAAAAATTTTAAGTTTAGAAAATTAATGAATTTAGGTTAAAAAAATAAAAGTCATTAACGAAAAAGATTACTTTAATGATGACGTTTAGTTATGACGTCGAGACGTACCAAATATAAAATTCGATTTATTCAGGTGATTTCGAACAAAAGAATACTAATAAAAGTTTTCATATTTTAATGCAGAATTTATCAAATCAAACCATAAAGAGATATTTGTAAGATATCGCATATGTGAATAACATTGAAGTATTTTAAATGTAATATTAGAATTTATTAAAGAGCATAAAAATATGGTACTTGCGTATTAACGCCACCGCAGCAGAAGTTGTGCTAATGTGCCAATAAAGAGCAATCTTGTTCGCACGCGCACAAAAAAAATGGTATCAAAAATAGGCTAAAAAAGTACTAAAATACTAAAAATTACGTCAAAATGAGCACAAAAAAAAAAAAAAAAAACCACTAAAAAGGCACGAACAACAAGATCACTCTTTATTGGCGCATTAGCACAACTTCTACTGTGGTGGCATTAATACGAAGGTACCAAAAATATCAATGTTAGCGGAAATTTGTAAGGAGTTAAATGCTTTTTATTTAACCAAATAATGTCGGCGGATACAACCATAAAGTAACTTTAATAAATTATATATTATATTTTTCTCAATTAATATCAAGAGCTATTCGCTTATTGGCATAAAATTTATATTAAATAACAAAAGAACAAATAAATTAGTCAAACATTCATAAGAATATAAATAAATCATCGAATTAAAATCATTTGATTACTTAACAAACAAGTGTAGCGGGTTTAATGTCAAGGAAGTGTAACATTTATGTTCATCCATTATTGGCATATAATCTTACAGTTTGTCTATCGTTCTTTGGTCGATGGGATAAATTAAATAGTTATATATTTACTTATAGTATTTTTTATAAAATGAAAGAAAAACGTGCAAGTTAAATGTATCTGATATATGTATTTTTAATTTATGTGTTTTTTAATGAAAGTCATGTACTTTAAATAAAGCTAGTGACAGCTTTATATTTAAAATGAAATTAAGGCAAAGGAAACCTATTTGGCGATTGTTTCGAGTAGCTAAAATAAAAGTAGGAAAATAGCCGTCGGGCATATAAAAAATAAAACAATCAGATCGGAGCTGTTGATGACAGTCACAAGACTTATGCTGGTATTTATATAGGTATTATAGCAAAATTTGCAACATCTCTGGTGTTAAACTATAGGACTCTCGTGGTAAGACATTTGGCTGCTCAGCAGCGGGTTATAGAGTTCAAATCCCGTCGGATGTAAGTTCGTTTTATTTAGAAATGCTTTTGTGTTAAATTATTATTCCTTCGGGAATATTCTTATGTTAATTGTTAGTCAATTTCTAGAATTTTTCTAGTTGTGAATGTTTTATTTGAGAAATTACCTTGAATATATTTAATTGGTATGGCTTTTAATTCTTTTAATAAAGTTCTGTACTTTTTTCGTTCAAATCCATGGTTTATTTTTCTTATCATGCATTTTATATAGCAATGCAATGACTTTTATAATTATTCTGATACATCAAAATTTTATGCTGTTGTTATCATTTTATAAATTTTGACAGCAGCAGTTATTTTTCTTTTTAAGATATTAGAAAATCTTCAGTTTTTATCAAAAAATTAAATGACTAGTATTAAAAAATGCTCTGACGAGCACCAAAAAAGGTTAATATGTTTTTAAGTATGAAAAAGGGTTTGACAAGTGCTTCTGTTAATTATTGAGCATGAGGAAGGACAAGGGATCCCTTCTTGGCTACAACTCACTTCAATGCCAACTTTTAAAAAATCATATTTGCGCTTTTTCCGTGAAAACAAATCAGTCGCAGTTACTATAAAAATGTATAGTGTAAAGACATAACCAGTAAAGGTGCAGCTTAATTAGACATAAATGTAAGGGAAGACGACACAGTGCCAAAAACCTAGTTCCTGCATCACATTCATGCACTGGCACCAAGCATGCCCTAAGTGTATAATTGCACAGAAAATTTATTTGTAGTATAGTGCAGAGTGAACAGTGCAGTTAACATCAGGGATCAGTGTGACCGTTTTTGGATTGTTGTAAGAGATCTGGACTGTTGTAGGACTTACAACAAGCTAAATCAAGCTAAAAACTCAGTCTAAAACATAGTTGTCAGTCTATTGTTTTCTGACCATCGATAGATGGCAGGACCATCAAATTTCTTTTTAGCTTGTTGTTAGTCCAAATCTAGCCTGCTTTTAGCTTGATAAAACGGTCACACTGTCAGGGATGTAAGTGCATGTTATACGCCGTATGCCTTCTGGACTTTTTAATAGAACACCAAATACATTATTTCTCAAAAAAGCTTATAGTATACACATTCTAGGGTATCCCTCTGCTTAGAGCATATATCCTATCTTATTTTTACGACTACACCCCTGGTTAACATCTAAAGCACGGTGGAAAGTTCTACTAAAGAACCGCAAATTTCTTTCATACGGAAAAAGCGCAAATATGATTTTTTAAAAGTTGGCATTGAAGTGAGTTGTAGCCAAGAAGGGATCCCTTGTCCTTCCTCATGCTCAATAATTAACAGAAGCACTTGTCAAACCCTTTTTCATACTTAAAAACATATTAACCTTTTTTGGTGCTCGTCAGAGCATTTTTTAATACTAGTTCTAGAAAATATTCCCAATTCAAGTCCACATTTCAAGTTAAAATCATATACATATTGTAAGGATTTAACAATTTGGCTAATTAATGCTAGACAATGGACTGCTACCTCGAAGTCTGGCGATTGTGAAAACGTGAATTGTGTATGCACTTAAAAGGATTAAGGTCCTTTTTTCCCTGTAGACAGCAAGTCTAGCGCGGCCTTTTTCATGTGACGTTAGCATATTAGTTACGGCTACCGTTGACTAATCACCAGACCACCCTGAGAACTAAAAATCGGTTGAAATAGTTTCACTAGGTCGAGACGGACGATGGCAACCTGGCGCCGAGGCGTATCCCAGCTGAGCCAATAACTTCGATCTGGGAGGAGCCCGAAGGAGAGGAGGCTCTCTTGATGAGGATGAGAAGGGGAGTTAGAGATTGATTCTCGAGGACGCAGCTCGCTGTAAAAGACGTGTGGATTATTTTATCATAAAGAACCCTGAGTTCTTACAACTGTATTTTACTTTATCATATCTTGAATAAAAGTTATTTAAGATGAAAAGGATTTGCATCACTTCATCGCTACCAAAATAATTACTAAACAGTATATAGAAATGCAAAATCCTCACAGTGGTGGCAGCGGAAGATTATGAAAAATAGCCACTGAAGCCCAGACGCAGCGGACGATGATGAAAATCGCTAGTGGAGCCCGGACGCAGGCGACGTGACTGAGAGTTAGGAGAGTCAGACGTACAGCGGGGACCGGAACGAAAGAGCCCAGACGCAAGTGACGTGACTCAGAGCCGAGGACTCCAGACGTGCAGCGGGGACTTGAAGGAAATTAGCCCAGACGCAAGCGACGTGACTCAGAGCCGAGGACTCCAGACGTGCAGCGGGGACTTGAAGGAAATTAGCCCAGACGCAAGCGACGTGACTCAGAGCCGAGGACTCCAGACGTGCAGCGGGGACTTGAAGGAAATTAACCCAGACGCAAGTGACGTAACTCAGAGCCGAGGACTCCAGACGTGCAGCGGGGACTTGAAGGAAATTAGCCCAGACGCAAGCGACGTGACCCAGAGCTGAGGAGAGGTCGGACGTGCAGCCGGAGACCTGAGACGAAAAAGAATCCACAGACGTAGCTTGGAGCCCGAGATAATCCAGAAAAGGACGCCCGGGGAAAGTGGACAGTGGATTACCCTAAGTGTGGAAGCTGTGGACATCTGAAAAAGGAATACAGGTCAGTGCTCTTTAATTGTTCATTGCAGAGGTTTTCACTGTAGGTTGTGTGTTCGTTCAAAAAAAAAAATCATCGGCAGTTATCTATGATTATTCAAAATTGAATTAAATTAAATTTGCAAAGTTTAAAATTAAAAAGTTTAAATAGGGTACAAATTGGCATGCAGTAATTTGAATAACTAATTATTTATAGGAAATGCATTTTAATAATTTTGAATAAATATAATTCTGTGATTTAGGATTTAAATCTTTATGTGTAGTAAAAGTTTAAATATTATACTAGAGTTTTGCGATTAACTAAAGAAATTTCTATCTCTTATTTGCATATTAATCAAAATTAATATTTTTTAAGAATCAGTTGATTGTTTAACATTGGGTTCGGTAAAATGCTTTAGAAATATTTTCCTGTTTGAGTAATGATAAGTGCTATTTAGCATATTGTTGAGTATTTGTATTGTATTTTCATAGTGTATTTTGTATTGTGATTGACATGTCGCATATTATGATTGTGAATATTTACATTACGGGAAATAATTGAGAGGCATCCATTTACGGAGTGAACCTAGTATAGATTGTTTTTTTTTTTTTCATAATCACGCACCGTTCAGAATGACGTGGTCAGGAAAGAGAAAATGTGATTTAAAGGTATTAGCTGTTGAATTTGGCACAAATGTAGAGGATTCGGATAATATTCCTAAAATCATAAAAAAACTAATTGAAGCACCTGATTATGATGAGACTTTGGCATTAGCCCAGCTAAAAATTATTGAAAAGGATAGGCTAGACAGGGAAAATGAAGAAAGGGCTGAGAGAGAATTACTGAAAGTTTATGAGAGGGAACAAAAGACTAAAGCGTTGGAAAGGGAGCATGAATTAGCGAAACTAAGGTTAGAATGGGAGACGGATACAATTAGTTTGGCCTCTAATCAGAGCGAGAGAGAACCAAAAATATCTTTAAAGTCTGTTCTACCAAAATTTGATTCAGAGAACTCCGAGATTTCCATTTATTTAAATTTGTTTGAAAGACAAGCACGCAAAGCTCAAATTGATAAAAATCAGTGGGTTACTCATTTGTTAGGACTATTGCCTACCGATTTAGGGGAATTGATACTACGCGAATCTCCCTCTGATTCAGATGATTTCGACCACATTAAAAAAATGCTTCTCGAAAGATTTCAACTTTCAGCAGAAGACTTTCGGCTAAAATTCGTAAATTCTAAAAAGCCCGAGAACAAAACATGGAAAGATTTCGTGTACGAAGCTTCCAATTTCTTTGACCAATGGTTAAGTGGTTTAGAAATAACGACGTTCGAACAACTCAGAGATTTGATAATCACTGATCAAATGAAACGGAAAATTAACCCGGAAGCGAAGCAACATTTTATTGATGTTTGGAGCGCGATAATTACACCATTTGAGTTAGCTAAAAAGTTAGACGCGTACGAGGTGGCGAGGAAAAATATTAGGCGGGAAGGATCCCCTAAAATTCATAGTGCCGCTAAACCTTTTGAGCGTAATAAGTCTAAAACCGAAACTAGAACGGATGAGACCAAAATAAATTGGAGGGATAAAGAAAACTCTAAAAATCGAAATGGGATATTCGATAAGAGAAAAGAAATTACTTGCTTTAATTGTAAGAAATCAGGTCACTATAAAATTAACTGTACGGAATCAAAAACTGAAAATACTGAAACAGTTTATCATATCGCGGGTCTACGAAATTTGGAAGAAGATTTTAGTCCCTATGTCAGTCGAGGGAAAATTAATGGGAAAGAGATGAAAATTTTACGCGATACAGGATCTACTTTTGACCTAATTTCTGCTCACGATGTAAATAAGGACCAATTTACTAAAGAAAGGGTTTGGCTAAAACAAGCCTTAGACAACAAACTTCGTTGTTTACCAGTGGTAAAGGTTGAAATTAGGCTAAGTGACGGCAGCTTCATACGCACTAAAGCGGCTGCAGTTGATAAAGAAACGGATATGATCCATTATTTATTAGGAAACAAAACCCAAGCGCTAATTGATAAACAGAGGACAAGCGCGAAATTAGAAGGACATTTCGTTCCGAAACCATGCGCACTTTCGAATTCCGAAAGTAGCAACGAACGTGAGAAGAGAAAATCTCAATCGTTAGACGAGCGAACCGGTTTCAAGATCTCCGCAGTAGAGGGAATTGTCAGCGCTGAGGGAGGAAGAGCGTCCCCCCATTTCGACCCCCCTGTGTCGGGAGGAACGATACACCAGAGCGCCAAGATAGTCAGTCCGAAGGAGGGAATTTTCTCGCAGAGCGAAAGAGAAGGTTTAGGAGGAATGATGGCCTGGGGCAATCGGAACGCCGCTAGTGTTTTTAAACCGAAAGCGAAAGTAAAATGTACTAACCGTGAACCTGACGAGAAAATATCGCTCATTGGAGAAAAGGGAGAAATAGGGGATAATTATTTTTGGCCAAATGCCGAAAAAGAGCGGAAAGAATTATACGAACGATGGAAGAAAGGTGAGATTTCCGAAAATACGGTAATCGAATGTGCCTTTGATTTGATGAACCGCATGAAAGGTCATCAGGGATTAGTAGGGAAAACGATGACAAAGGCGTCTGAGAATAAGACGGAGCAAAATGATGTAGGTACGGTGGAGGAAAAATTAGAGACGGACGATGTCATTAGTCAGTCGCACTGCGGCGCGTTTTCCCAAAACAATAAAGAAAATTTTCTTAGAATGCGTGTTCCAAGAGAGTCAGAAGTTCACTTCTTGGGTAAAAAGGCATCGGAATCTGATGTAACGAGGGATGATTTCGCTACTAGATCTTTAATCCGTATCCCGAAAGAAGTTGACTCGGAAAAAAGAGAATCAAATGTTAACAAAGTGGTGAGGCTCCGCCCGAGTCGGAATTCGCAGAGGCGTAAGGAAAATTTGAAAGTTAAGGTTACCAAGGGGAAATCAGCACTGCATACGATTAATGAGTTGAGACGAAGGCTAGGTGACAGAGGTCGTAAGTCAATGGGAGTTAAAACCCGAAATAAAACGGAATTCTCCTCGCCGGAACGTGAGCCAAAATTTAGTCGTGCGAAATTGATGCCCGATCTTATCCCAAATTATGCTTCGGTAATAAAATCTGAGACGCACGATTTTGAGGAAAAAAATCGGAAAACTAAACTTAATTGGAATCCAGAAAGGGAGGAAACCTTCCTCACATCGAAAGAGGTGAACGAAAATCCGATCTGGGAGATGCCGAATTACGCGAAGAAATTCGAAAACAATTCGAGCTTATCATCACTCTTTCAGGAAAAAGGTTGTAAGGGGAAAGTTACACATTAATGTTTGAGTAGAGAAGAATGAATGTGAGCTGTGGATAATATTTGTATATAAATTCTTAATTAGCTTGCATTCAAATTATTTCTATATTATATTATTAATTAAAATGTGTATCTGGATTATGAAAATGTTGTATTGTAATAAATTGTGTGTTTTATCTTACAAGTTAAATTAATAAAATTAACTGGTGCTAACCTCTGTAGTGAACTAAGTTAAGAGTAACTGTACCTCGACGTAAGATTTTCCACATGCGAAAAATCTCTGTCACAGGAGGGGATGGTTGTAAGGATTTAACAATTTGGCTAATTAATGCTAGACAATGGACTGCTACCTCGAAGTCTGGCGATTGTGAAAACGTGAATTGTGTATGCACTTAAAAGGATTAAGGTCCTTTTTTCCCTGTAGACAGCAAGTCTAGCGCGGCCTTTTTCATGTGACGTTAGCATATTAGTTACGGCTACCGTTGACTAATCACCAGACCACCCTGAGAACTAAAAATCGGTTGAAATAGTTTCACTAGGTCGAGACGGACGATGGCAACCTGGCGCCGAGGCGTATCCCAGCTGAGCCAATAACTTCGATCTGGGAGGAGCCCGAAGGAGAGGAGGCTCTCTTGATGAGGATGAGAAGGGGAGTTAGAGATTGATTCTCGAGGACGCAGCTCGCTGTAAAAGACGTGTGGATTATTTTATCATAAAGAACCCTGAGTTCTTACAACTGTATTTTACTTTATCATATCTTGAATAAAAGTTATTTAAGATGAAAAGGATTTGCATCACTTCATCGCTACCAAAATAATTACTAAACAGTATATAGAAATGCAAAATCCTCACAATATATATAAAAGCAAGTTTTGTTTATGCAATTTTTCATATTTTCAAATAATTGTTTATTTTATGATTTTTAAATTGCTTAAATAATTTAAAAAATACAATATCAATTTAATATTTTCAGCAAAAGAACTAGACATTTACACCAAGAAAATTTACAAATAAACATGGAAATAAAAATGACAAATTTACTAAACAAATAGTTTTAAAATCTGAAAACTACACAAACATTAAGATATTCAATGTTTCAACCTTATTCAAAGATCTTCATCATAAAAACGCTGCCATACTGCTTTTATTTTATTATTGTTTTTTTTTAAGAGTGAAATTATTTTGAATTTTTAAAAGTTCATTATACTAACAGTCAAGCATTGTTTTAACCAATTACAAACAGGAAAACATGCAGTGCCAACAACTATCTGACAAAAATTAGAACAAAAATTCAAATGGTTTAATGACAGAGAATTATATGGTATCATTATACATTGAAAAAAAAAAAATAATAAATACGATGAATAAAATTAGTCGCTAAAGATTATTTTAACATGTGCATCCAAAATTTAGGGGTATTAAATGAGATTTTATCATTACAAACTTCATTTCTTCGAATCATAATTTCAATGGATTTTTCCTGTAGGCCAACAATTATTAACATTACTAAGTCCATGCAACTTAAAGGAGTGTTGAAATAAAATCTAGCAAGCACTGTTATCTGATGATATTGCAAAATATCTCTTTTATGATCTTTCAATCATTCAAGAAATTTTCTCTTCGTAGCTCTAATGTAAGATATTCTTGTATCATTTTTCAAAATAATGAGTATTTCATAAACTCACAGTGTAGGATCCAAATTGCTGTTTAATAAGTCAATAAAGTAAGGAAAGGGAATAGCAATAAGTTGAAGATTATATGAACAATTTTTCTGAATTTTTCAAAACTTACTGGAACATACCTGAATCGGCAATATGTAGGGTTCTGCTGGTTATTAGGAAGGCTGTGATAGGGGAAGACTGCATTATTGTCCCCCCAGGCCATACCATGAATTCAACACTGCCTCAATCGCTCCGTTACCATGAAAAGTAATCAAAAAATTCTATTTACATGTTAGCTTAAAATCTTTGATAAAGTAGCATAGATTTGAATTGTATTTCTTTTTAAACAGGGCTTCATAGAGATAAGAAATTTTTCTCACTATTTTAAGAAACTTTTTTTTTCCAAACTAGAAATAATGAAACTTTAAAATGTCCGTTAGCATAATTATTTAATATGCTGCAATTCATAGTTGATGGCTACACAAAAGAGCGAATCACGTTACCTTTCAGTTATGGAAATGGTGATTTAAGACTGAGTCCAGTAAGCACTCTAGATCTTATTTTGAGAGACAGCACTATAGTTCCAAATTCTACTTGTATTGTGTTACTGCTTCAGTGTCTTCTACATTATTATTGGTTTCTTTAAAATAACTAGATTGAGTTACAGTTATATAAAGAATATCAATAACAGATTTTCATTTTCTTGAAAATCTATCAAAAGTCAAAGTAAATTGCCACCAACTTACAATCTGCTCAAAAAAAATAAAAAAAAATATATATAATGATTTATCATATTTTAAGCCACATTTGTCTTAATATGTTAAGCAACAATAATGGTTCAACCTTACACTTCATTTAGGAAACATTTAAATATATTTCTAAACAATTTAAAATGGTGTCACACCCATCACAAGGATTTCATTACACCTGTCACACTAAAATTCCATACAAAATAAAAATGTCGTTAATTTTTAACATTTTATATTATTCAGACTTGCACTAGTTAGACTTTCAGATAGTTTCATGTATTTTTGAGAATAAATGAATTTTTAACTTAAACCTCTTTTTTGTGATGGGTGTGAAAGAGAGACATTATATATATATTTGTATTAAAAATCAGGTCTTTAAAATTGTTTTAAAAAATTAAATCTTTCAAAAGGTAAACAAAGCTCACAAATAGTAATAGAGTATGGAACCATTTATCTGGAAACCAGTTAACCAGAAAACCAGTTATCCGGAATGATATTTCTAATAGACTGATGTTAGAATCTTTTTAGAAAAAAGTGTCATACACAATCAGTTTGACATATACATTGCTTGAAACAATTGCATAGTTTGATAACAGCATCTAGTATTTGAAATAGAAGCATACAGGGTGATTCTAATTTTTTTTTTACAATAAAAGAGGGGTGATAGAACACATCAAGACAAACAATATTAAATAGGAGACCAAGGGTCCCAAACGTTTTCCAAAGGAGATAGCCGCCATTAAAGTTTAGGGACCAAAATTTCAAATAAACATAAAAAACCGAAAAATCAGTCGATTGATTTACGGTTTTCACCAAAATTATTCTTTATGTCGGCATTTTCTTGAAATTAAATAATAAAGATAAATTTCAAAAAATATCGATAGAGGGCGCTTCAGACTTTGGAGTAAAGAACAACTATTTTTTGCCAGTATTTTTTGCATCTCATTAAATGTTTTCGTAAGCTTAGTACTCAAACTTAAATTTTGAGCTAAAAATCTGAAAGTGGGAGTGGTTAAGTAGCACAAACTATGTTCAGAGGGTTCAAATTTCAAATGATTATAAAAAATGGAAAAATTGGTTCATTGATTTGTGGTTTTCACTAAAACTATTCTTTATGTCGGTATTTTCTTAAAATTAAATTATAAAGATAATTTTCAAAAAATGCCGATAGAGGGTGCTTTAGACTTTGGAGTAATGAACAACTCTTTTTTGACGTTATTTTTTGCATCTCATAAAATGCTTTCGTAAGCTTAGACTTAAATTTTGAGCTAAAAATCTGAATTGTTGGGAGTGGTTAAGTAGACAAACTGAACTGTGTTCAGAGGGTTCAAATTTCAAATGATTATAAAAAACGGAAAAATTGGCTCATTGATTTGCGGTTTTCACTAAAACTATTCTTTATGTCGATATTTTCTTAAAAATAAATTTTAAAGATAAATTTCACAAAATGCCGATAGAGCGCACCTTAGACTTTGGAGTAGCATACAACTATTTTTAACTGTTATTTTTTTAATTTCATTAAATGCTTTCAAATGCATAAACATAAATTTTAGACTCAAATTCTGAATTGTTGGGGGTGTTTAAGTAGCGAAACATTGAATTGTGTTCGAGGAGGGGGAGGGTTAAATTTCAACTCCTGAAGACACTTCAATTTGCGCTACTTAACTACTGCTAATTATTCAGATTTTAAGCTCAAAATTTAAGTTTAAATCTAAGCTTCCGAAAACATTTAATAAGTTTTTGCAAGCATTTCATAAGAACAAAAAAATAATGGTTAAAATTAATTGTTGGTTACTCTGAAGTTTAAGGCGCCCTCTAATGGAATTTTTTAAAACTTATCTTCAAAATTTATTTTTAAGAAGGTACTGACTTAAAGAATAGTTTTAGTTTAAACCGCAAATGAATCAACAAATTTTTTCATTTTCTATAATTATTTTAAATTTGAATACCCCCCCCCCCTTAAACACAGTTAATTTGTGCTACTTAACTACTCCCTACTATTCAGATTTTGAGCTCAAAATTTAAGTTTAAGTCTAAGCTTCTGAAAACATTTAATGAGATTAAAAAAATAACGGCAAAAAAATAGTTGTTCGTTACTCCAAAGTCTAAAGTGCCCTCTATCGACATTTTTTGAAATTTATCTTTATAATTTATTTTTAAGAAAATACCGACATAAAGAATAGTTTTAGTGAAAACCGCAAATCAATGAACCAATTTTTCCATTTTTTATAATCATTTGAAATTTGAACCGTCTGAACACAGTTCAGTTTGTGCTACTTAACCACTCCCACTTTCAGATTTTTAGCTCAAAATTTAAGTTTGAGTCTAACCTTACGAAAACATTTAATGAGATGCAAAAAATACCGGCAAAAAATAGTTGTCTGTTACTCCAAAGTCTAAAGCGCCCTCTATTGGCATTTTTTGAAATTTATCTTTATAATTTATTTTTAAGAAAATACCGACATAAAGAATAGTTTTAGTGAAAACCGCAAATCAATGAACCAATTTTTCCGTTTTTTATAATCATTTGAATTTTGAACCGTCTGAACACAGTTCAGTTTGTGCTACTTAACCACTCCCACTTTCAGATTTTTAGCTCAAAATTTAAGTTTGAGTCTAACCTTACGAAAACATTTAATGAGGTGCAAAAAATACTGGCAAAAAATAGTTGTCTGTTACTCCAAAGTCTAAAGCGCCCTCTATTGGCATTTTTTAAAATTTATCTTTATAATTTAATTTCAAGAAAATGTCAACATAAGAATAATTTTAGTGAAAACCGCAAATCAATCGACCGATTTTTCCATTTTTTATGTTTATTTGAAATTTTGGTCCCTAAACTTTAATGGCGGCTATCTCCTTTGGAAAACGTTTGGGACCCTTGGTGTCCTATTTAATATTGTTTGTCTTGATGTGTACTATCACCCCTCTTTTATTGTAAAAAAAATTTGGAATCACCCGGTATAATCATATTATAGATTAATAAATAATATTATAGATGTTTTCATTTTTATGCCGAGAAAGCAGAAGAATTTTTGTTCAAGGAATTCCCATAAATTATCTTATTTCAAACTCTAACAATTAATCTTGCATCAGATTTTTGGTTCAAGTAATCTAATAATCAATTTCAAATTAGAAGTAATACCACAACTACATATGTTTCACAAAACTTATCAAATGGAAGTTGCTTTAATGCCCAACCAGTTAACCAGAAAAACCAGTTATCCGGAATACATCTGACTCCAACCATTCCAGATAAATGGTTCTGTACTGTATATGAATATACAGTGAAAATACAGCTGTTTTAAATTTTGCATCTGGCAGAATGAAAATATTTTATTTTATATACTAAAAAGTTTTCCACATTTTCTAACTTTGAGCTGAGTAAATTATAAAAGAATATTTTTTACAGATTAGTTCTCTGTAATTTCATATGCATCACACTTTTACCTTTAATTTGATATATTAGTTGTAATTATAAAAAATATTTCAAATTTTAAGTCTAATGACCACTTTTTTATGGAAATGTCCTATGACTCTTTTATACACATTATTAATACTTTAGAATATGCCCAGGCAATTTTTTTTAGAAAAACCAAAAATAGAGAAATGTAGCTGTTAATTTATTTTGCTCATTAATTATAACAATTTAAATTTTGAAAGAATTCAAAATTCAATATTTTTGGCAGCTTTTAACTCAAAAGGGGCACGTGGTATTTACATGTGATTTAGCAAAGTGAGACCTCTCCGTAAAACGTATAATACTTGTAATTGTGATATTAGCCATGACATTGGAGAAAAGACAGCCAACCATTAAGAAAAAATAATAATTTATTAAATAATCTTTCTGGGTTGATTTAGAAAAACCTTCCTGGAATTTGGAGTTTTACATTTAAAATTAATTGTAGGTAAAGCATGCTTCGATTTTAAACTTCGAAAAGAAATCAGCATATACAAACTATGCACCCATGAATGCGTCAATATAAAAATTATATGATGTCACTGTACAGTTATTTTTGATTCTGTGAAATAAATTCATTAAAATGCACAGATACATGAAAAAGAGCAGATAACATTTAAGGGTAAGGTAGGGTTTTCTTCTTAAACAAAGGGCTATGCATTCCCACGGCACAATTTGCAATGAGATATGAATGTTATGTTTAAGTAATTTCTAATAACAAAATAATAATAATAATAATAATAATAATAATAATAATAATAATAATAATAATAATAATAATACACAGTTTTAAATATTGTTTTTAAAGAATAGATCCACTTTATCTTTACAAATATTGAATATACAATTTAAATGCTGTAATTAAAGCTTTAAAAAAATTCAATTCCTTTCATACATACTTTTGGACTAGTTCTCGATAAATGCTTCTTCAGAGAGGAAACTGACTCAATACTTTTAACTGCTAACTTATATTCTATTGTTGTTTTCCACATTCCATATAGAGACTGTACAAAAGGCACTAAAATAAATATAGTATTTTGGGCTTCTTTTATATGAGTCTTCGTGGATGAGAGTGAAAGAGAAGATTCCAAATAACTGTTACTAAGATGAGGCTGTTCCTTATGCTTAAACTCTTTATGACTAGAATGAATAGATGGTACAACATGCAATGAAGAAAGCTCCAAGAAATCTTGAATGTTCCGCAGCCTTTGTGAAACCAGTGATATGGAAGGTGTAAACAGTTTTGATTTTGTTCCCATAATGTGTGTGAGTAAGCATGCTACAAAAAATATATATTTGTAAAAACACAAAAAAGCAAATTCTAAAAATGTTTGAAGTATTACTTAAAAGTGTAATTTAAACAATATTTTAAACATTAAATGAAGAATAATGAGTGGATTCATAGTTAGCTGCTGAAACTTACATACTAGTGTTCACTTTTAAACTAAAGAAAAAAAAAATTAAAAGGGAGTTAATCTCTCCAATTATCCATTATGCCAAGGTCACAGTTATGATTTCATCATGATTGCCCAGATATGATGATAATATAGATATAATATGGCTGCCCTTTATACTCTTATTTTAACTATAACATATAGATGTTGATGTATACGTTCTGCCTATAGCCAGTATCCCCCCCCCCCCACCTTCTTTTTTTTTTAAATGATTAGACAAAGTTCCAACATTTTTCTAATATTCTGATTATAAAAAGTATTTCCAATATTTTAATGACAACTGAATAACTTGTTACATGAAACTCAGCAGTTTCTAATTTAAATTTTGCAGTAACATGCAATTTTTTTTTTTTTTTTTTTTTCGGTGTTAAAACCACGAGTCATTACCTCAAATGCCCTGCTAAGAACCAGATCTTGGTTTACAAATACAAAACACCAGCTGCACTTTCCATGGTCAGTTATAAAAATAAAATCTGCTCTTGCATCCACACGCTGTAAGAATATTTATTTTTGTGATACTTTTCTCAAAAAAATAAAATAAAAATAAATAAAAAATCTCATTTTAAATTTTGTTAATTAGTCATTTCTTAAGTTATAATAATTTTTTGTAATTTGAAAATTGATTTTGGCTAGAAAAAATATTGTTTAATGCATTTTGTTTAATTTGAAACTTTTTATTAAAAAAACAGGAATGAGGGAATTTGTTGCCATTTCAGTTTGATTTAACTGTTAATTAGATTTTTAAAAGTTTTAATTTACAATAAATTTGTGATATTTTTAAGCCTGAGGATGATGAACTAAAGAATAAAAACAAAATTTATGAACAATAATAAAGGGAGGATAAAAAGCGGAGGACTTTAATTGGCATATACAAGTCATCTTTTAATAATAACAATAAATAAAATGTTGGTAGTGGTTAACTTTAAAGTAAACTGCTCAACTCCCTAGATAGCCAATATTAATTTACATGTTCATCTGGGTCCTTTTCTAAAACTCACCAATTATACATATATATATATATATAATATGGATTAAGAAAAGTTACATATGACTCTTAGTTACATATGACAGATATTTTAGAAAATATTAATTAACTTTGAAATTTTAAAAAATTAATAATCATTACATTACAACAACAACTTGTTAGATTACAGTGAAACATGGATAATTCGAAATTCTGGCTAATTCGAACTTTTTGCTAGGTCCCTAGAATTCTATATTAAAATAATGTAAAAAAATTGTGGGTATTTCAAATTTTAATTTGGATAATTTGAATTTTTCGTAGGATTGCATTTCAAATTTTATGGTAAATATTAATGCTGAAACTTTTTTCAGCTAAGGTTCAAAATAGTAAAACAGTTTATTTTAATTGTTTTTCTACTTGACAAAATTCCAAGACTTACCCGCACACTTTTATCTGAGGAATCTATTTCACTGCGTATTGAAAGGATCGCAGCTTAGGTGTTGCAATCACAGATTTTCACCAACCTTTCCTCCCCCTTTTTTCTCCAGAAGTGCAGCTACATTTCTTTCTATTTTAGAGTCACATGCACTTTCACATGAGTGACTGATTTAATGTGGTTGTAAATTTTTGTGCTTGTGCTTTAAGTATTGTTTCTATGTTATTTTACTATGACGTTGTCAAAAGCTAAAACTCCTTATGAGTAATTAGCATTAGCTCAAAAAGTAACTGCGATTAATGATGTGGAAAAAGGCCTTAAAAAGAAATTGGAAATTGCCAAGGAATTTGGAATTCCATCCAACACATTATCGACATATTTGAAGATAAAATATATACAAAGATAAAATTTTGAATAGCGAAAATGGTACTGGAAAAAATAGGAAAAGAAAGAGAGGACCTGATAACCCATATGTGGAAGGGTGTGCTCTTAAATGGTTAAACAAGCATGAGATAAGAACATTCCAATTAATGGCCCTATTATGAGAGTCAAAGCTGAACAGTTTGCCACTGCATTAGGCACTCAAGATTTCAAAGACAGCATAGTTTGGTTAAATGGTTTCAAAGATCGAAATGATATTTTTTTTCAAAGCAGTGTGAAAGAGGTGCAATGGATATTCAACCTGCTGGTGAGTGGAGAAAAAATTTAAAAGAAATTATTCAGAATAAGGAACCAAAAATTTTTTTTAACATTGACGAGACTGGACCTTGTTTATAAGTGTACTCCAAATAAAACTCTTGCTTTCAAAGGAGAAACATGCAGTGGTGGAAAACTAAGTTAAGAGCGAGTAACATTGCTTGTTGAAGCAAATATGAATGGGTCCGAAACGATTCACCTTTTTTTACCATTAAAAAAAATCTTAAATTTTGCGGGGGAAGGGGACATTTCATTACTTTGGGAGGGAATTAATCTTTTTTTTATTTATCTCTTCTTTTTGAGCGAATATATTTAATTTGATTTTTAGATGTTTGGAACTTTTCTTTCAGTCCCTTGAACTTCAAATTATCCAAGTTTGACTGCATTTGTAACCACTATACACTTTACTATGGCTTGTTAAAATGTCACGAAATTTTGCTCATTAAGTATATTTTATGAATGTTTATAGAATTAGTTGCTTAAGTATATTTAATATTCATTCTGCATCTCAACTCCAACATTTCATTACAGTCTGCTCTAAGAATTGAAAAAGGTCCAGACAGACATAGACACAATTGACAGCATCTCAATTTTGTGATTTTAATTAATTTTTAATTAATATCCAGGCTAATTACAGTTAGATTCCTTAGGAAATAGAAATAATGACTTTCTGATGCTTTTCTGCGTTGAATAGTACAAGACTGGACCTGATACTCTCCGAGATATTTGAAGAGTTCTGGATACAGATACACAAGCATTTACAAATTTAAATAAGTAAGAGATTTACAATAACATTAAAACTGTGACAATCACAATATCACTGGCTTAAAAAATGTCATATGCCATATATATAACAATTGGTATATGTTTATTAATCCAGTTTGCTTTACATTTTTTTTTTAACAACTTACATCAAACGATCTTACTTTACAATTAATAATTTAAATACACAATTTTTAATTTACAAATCAATGAGAATTATTCTTTAATAGCCAACTTTCTATTGTTTATACTGGTTGAAGATTTCACTTACAGGGTTCATACAGAGTTGGGAAGAAAAAATCTAAGGACTCCAAAAAATTTTAAGGACTTGCCACTTTTGCTGTTATTTATGTGGCATGCACTTGCACAGCCCTAATTCCGCAGGGATTCTGCGAGTTACCTCCCGCGTGAGGCGGGGGAGGGTTATCCACGATTTTCAGGCGAAATCGGCGCTTTCCTATGATCTTCAGACGAAATCAGCGATTTATTTGCGATATTTTAGCAAAATCGCCGATTTGTTGCGATCTTTTGACAAAATCTGCATTTTCCCTTTTTTTTTTTTTTTTTTTATTAAATCGACGTTTTTTCGAGAATTTTCAGACAAAATTTGCATTTTTACACAATCTTTTCTTGAAAATGGTGTTTTATCCCTGCGATCTTTTGACAAATTTGGCATTTTCCCCAAGATCTTTTGATGAAATCAGCGGTTTTTTTCAATGGTCTTTTGACAAAATACTTGTAAGCGATCTTTTATCAAAAACGGCGTATTTTTCCGCGATCTTTTAATGAAATCGGCGTTAGATCAACAATCTTTAGACGAAATCAACGCTTTCCCGCAGTCTTCAGACGAAATTATCAATTTATCTGCAATATTTGGTGAAATTGCCATTTTAATCGCGATCCGCACAGGAAATTCGTGTTTTTCAGCGATCTTTTGACAAAGTTTGTTGACAAAAACATTGACGAAATAGTCACTTTTCCACAAAATATTGACAAAATGTGTGCTTTTTCGGCGATCCTTTCAAGAAACTTGCATTTCTCTGTGATTGTTTTTTCTGAGCGCAAAACCATACAAGTTGGCAACTATGGGGAACGGATAACCGAATCTCAAATTTTTGGAAGAGGATGCCTTAAATTTTTGGAAATTTCAAACGAGAATCATCCCTGAATCAACCGTTATCAGCAAAATTGAGGATGATGAATAGTATGATAGATGAAGAAGAAATCAAAGTTGTATATCTAGCTGTGAAGGAATTAAACAATTTAATCACTTTTTGAATTTAGAAGCTTAGAGGCAGTGGTGCAGCCAGAACTCTGTTCTGGGGGTGGTTTTTGAGTTTCCGGTAAGGTGTTTTCCGGTTATTTGAATCACCGGTTAATAGAATCAGTACTAATTAGAATATTCATTGCATAATACTTAAACTTAAAGAGCATCTGTGTGGCAGCAAATCATTATTCTTTTAGCATAATACGTCTCAGAAAAGTGATTTAGTTCTTATAACCAATTTTTGCTTAACTAATCCATGTAATATGCACTTTCACAGTTTTAAGCAGAATTTTTGCCACTTAATTGGATCACTTTATTAAATGAAATCTGATTCAATAAGCGGTGGATTCCGAAATACATCCAGAGTTTCCCCCCAGGTTTAAAAAGGGGCACGGCGCTACCGTTTTGAAAAGGGCACTTTTTGCATCCTTCAGGGCACTTTTTGGATTTTTAAAGGCACTTTTTTTAATTTTAAGGGCACTTTTATAGAGTTGAATCTAGAATCTAGCGGTTCAAAAAATTGTGAAAATACAGAAATTTCGTCAAAAAAATAAAAAAAATTTCCAAAAAATTGAAAAACAAAAAAAAAAGGTAAATTTTGTTAAAAGATAGTGAAAAAACAGCCGATTTTGTTAAAAGATGTCAAAAAGCAGTAGGTTTTGTTAAGAGATCACGAAAAAAACCGGCAGATTTTGATTTAAAAAATGGCAAATCTGCCGTTTTATCGCTTTTTTTTTTTTTTTTCAAAAGTTGCCATTTTTCGTGGCAAAAATTTCGATTTTTCATGAATCGTTTGACAAAATTTTCCGTTATATCACAGTTTTTAGACAAAATTTGTCATTTTTCACGATTTTTTGAGGAAATTTGCTGCTTTTTTTAGGTTTTGTGACGAAATTAGCCATTTTTTTCACAAATGTTGCTGGAAATTAGTCATTATTTTGTGATTTTTTAACGAAATTTGCCATTTTTTCTCGATTTTTTGACAAAATTACACATTTTGTGGGACACGTAAGAGCTATTTTTTGCGTTCTGTCGCCGATCTTTTGCGTAATTTACGCACTATAGCGCATCCGCATCATCACTGAAGGGCTGCATTTTTTCAAATGTGGAGCAAAAAGGGCGCAATTCTTTTGAGTGAGCGACAAGAGGGGCGTTAGTTTTTGGATGAGGGGCAAGAGGGGTGCTATTTTTTAAACTAAAGGGCAGGAGGGACAGGGCGCCCCTTTGAAACCCTCTGGGGGAAACTCTGTACATTAAAACATTTAAATATTAAGTTGATTCATATAAGTGGCAATTATTGTGATCTTTCTTAGCTCTGGGAGGGGTTTTAAACCTAAAAGCTCCCCCTTGGCTGCGCCACTGCTTAGAGGTGTGTGGATTATTCTTTTCATTTTTCTTTCCCTTATAGCTGTGAAAAGTAAATCACTTTGGTGGCTATTAGTAATTAGTATGATCCCAATCAATCACTGCTGTGCTTCTGATGAATGACGTGCATAAAGGATTTACTGTGCGTTTTACAATCGCGATTTTTTTTTTTTTTTTTCGTGAGAGCAATATCGCTTGCGTGCAAAACCGCAATACAATTTAAGGAGTTTCTAAGGAGTATTTTGTTTATCTAAGTAGTTCTAAGTACTACTTGGGAACATTTTCATTTCTAAGTAGTTTCTAAGGAGTCTAGGGAGTCTGTACGAACCCTGCACTTATATGTTTTTGTATGAACCAAAGAAATGATTTATACATATTAAAAATGTAAACAACAAAAATTATAAATGAAATTGAACTATAATAAGATAATAAAATATTGAAGAAGAATTTATTAATACTAAAAGGATAATATATCAAATTCACAAAATAAAGAAAATTACACTGACATGTCGCAATGTGAATGTAAAATGCAATCCAAAAATAACAACATTTCACTTTTGAATGATCCATACCTTCTTCATCGTTGATGGGTTGCATCAAAAAATACAAAAATTCTAACTTTTTGGGATTCCACAATAAAATCCATCCTACTCCATTTTCAGAAAAGTTATGAAACCTAAAATGGAGAGATAGAGGAAAAATATTAGTACAAAATTTGAAAAGTTATAGCACTTCATTTGGATAGCAACAATACAGCTTAAGACTTCCACTTCTCACACATATCTATTTAATAAAGTTAATCCCATTAAAATATGAGACCATATAAGAAGACATAAATATGTAGATCATACATAGAAAAATAGCATTTTTTTTTAGACTTTCTATATGAAAAAAAATATATATACATTACCTGGAAAGAGAAAACATATACAAAAGAAATAAAAAAAAATACATTGAATAATGTCAGTTAATGATGTTTTTAATATTATCTGAATGTTGAAATGTTTTCGCTCTGTATCTTGACAAATAAAATAGTTTCAGAGATCATTCAAATGTTTAACCTTTTAAACTTGTACATTCAAATTTATTACATAAACAGGTGCATTTTGCCTTTTTTTTTTTTTTTTTTCTGTTTTAAACAAGAGTTATGCAATTACAAATGCAAGAATATTTTATAACAGCAATAAAAGACATTTTAGAAGAGTAATTATACAAATAAGTAGTAAAATTTTAATTTTAATTTTGGTGCCTTTTGTGGGAACAAAATTTTTGAAAAATACCTAGTTTTCTAGACACAATTCATTTAAGTAGAAAAGATATACAGTAGACTCCCTTAAATCTGCAAACCTAAAATCCACCACTCTCTAAAATCCTCACATAATTTACAGATATCAACAATGAAACATTCAGTTCAGATATAGGGACAAAATTTGACTTTTACAGTCTTATATCAATTCCAAACATATTTTAATTTGTAATTTTTGTTATTATTACTGACTTCATGTTTTTTCTTGAAAAAAGAATACATTTATTTCTGAAAAAATTCAAGATATTGCTGATTTCAATGATAATAATAATAATCTTCTTACCGAATATATTTATGTATTAATCAAGTTTTTTTGGTCATAAGTCTAGCTAAACCTAGAATAAAACTTCCTTATTTTATTATTTTGATGTGAAATTATATTGTACATTATTTATGAGGCAAATTTCATTGAATAATTTAGGGAAAATACAGTTCATCTATACAGTGAACATTTAATCATACATTATTAATTAGACCTTTGTTTTTAATATTTTAATTATTTTAAAAATTATCTAATTTTTTATTATTTTAGTTTATTACTTATTTTAGTGTTTCAATATATTGTAAGCATTCATTATGTTTTGGATTGCATTAATAATTACATTCAAATTACTGTTTAAAAAATGTAAAAAAAGCAATGACCAGAAATCCGTAAAATTTTAAAATCTGCACAACCTCTAGTCCCAAGCTGTGTGGATTTGAGGGAGTCTACTGTATTTGACACGAAAATCTCTATCAAATTTCATGTATTTGTTTGTAAATAAAATTATGAACAAATCTCATCCTCTAACATCAATCATTTCATTTTTTGTTTGTTTTTCATTTTTTCATTTTTGTTTTAAAAGATCTGCTTTGACAAAGCTACACCAGAGCTCCTTTTAATAAAGCTTTAGCTATAACTACTATTATAAAAGAACACTTAGTTTTTTATTGCATTTTTTACATTTTTATAGCCATTCTTTTGATTTTTAAAGGTATTTTTAATATTTGAAAATCAAAATAATAATTTGAGCACATGACAATGAATCAGTTTCCTCTATGCACACAATTTTTTTAACATAAAAGGTAGTAAGTATCACAATTTTCTTGATGAAGGGCAAGAAGGGTGATATTTCTTTAACGAAAATATTATGATTATCTTTCTTTTTGTTTTCTTTTAAAGGGCAGACAGAAACAGCACACTCATGAAACAGATTCTTCTAGACTCTACTTATTATTTGACATCATACCATTAAGTTGAAGTTATATTCAGTACTTGAAAAATACAAGACTTCATGTGTTTTTAATGTATTGGTGTTTGTTAAAATAATAATAATTATTGTTATAAAAAATGTGATGCAATGATGTAAGAAAAAGACAAAATCTGTGATAAGAATTTATATGTTGGGAAAATATGCAGCAGCTGTTGGAAACATACAACGAATATAGAAAAAATAGCATGTGAAAGATTCTGCTTAGCAACCAAATTAAGCATGTAAATGCACTTGGTGTATTGTTACTATGCAAGATTAAAATGGCATGCTTTTTTTAATCTAATGCCTTCTGCTGTTATGAGAATTATAGAGAGAAAATAAAACATACTTTTATAAAGGAAGTGAGCAATGGAAAATAAATTTAAGTTTTAGATTGGATTTTAATGTGTAAGAATTTAGTAAAGTAAAATTATATTGAAGGGGAGAAAAGATTTAAAAACAATGGGAAGGAAATATCCTTTACAGGGGAAATGTGTATGCATGTAATATGGCAAAAATACCCAAAGAGAAAAATTTAACTTCAAGAGATGCACATAATACTACAGAATATGAGAATATGCAGCATTACTTTTCTTGAAATTTTCTAGTAGAGAATCTTGATATAAAATCTGTCAACAATAAATGTCATAATAAAAAAGTATTATTATTAAAAAATTAAAAGATAATTTAATACTGCACATAGAATATATATTTCAGTAGAAGACCTTTGTAATATAATTCTCCATATAACACACAAGTGCTCAGACATAGCAATGAATTTTGCAGCTAAGAAACACCTGAATTCCCATGTTGCAAGAAACTGCTTCTCTCTAGAAGACTAAATTTCATACATTAGTCAATTTTATCTCCTTAATTCAGATTTATTCAGTGAAAAAATTGCTGACGTTACAATAAAGATTTTTTAAAGATGAATAACATGATGAATGATTTGATTCAAGCATATTTGGGCTAAGTTTATAAAGTAAACTGAAAAACATGTGGAATGATCTGTATAATAAAAAAATTTATAACTCCTGTCGACAAGGAATACAATATAAAGAAACAGTACCATGTGAAAGGGGTTGGTCACCCTGGGCGAGAGAATTTAGGGGGCATCAAATTTATACTACCAATGCCATTTTTGTCCTGTCACAAGAAAAAGTTTGGGATGGGGGTGTAAAATTGGGATTTTGTCCCAGGCACAGTTTTTTTTTCACACGCCCCTGTAAAGATGCTCTAAAGTATTTTGATATTGCTTTATATTTCCAACTAAATCAGCATGAGTAGCGAGTGAAAGTCTTTAAAAGTGTAATGTGGAAGACTTGAGTGAAAACAAAGCAGGTTCAGTTAACTTGGTTTATTTCATGACGATCAATAATGGATATTTACAGTGAAGAAAATAAGCATTGCTTATGCTTAAAAATAAAATAAACTCAAAACATTACAATTACTTTCAGAATCTTATGCCATTCTAAAAAACAACTGCAGCTGCTGCTTAAAAAGCCAGCAATATTGGCTCAGTAAGATGAGGCGAAGAACATTCATCACGTTAGTCTTTAAATACAAACAGTATTCTGCTTTACAGATGATGCCATTCAAAAATTCAAAGAGAAAAACTAACGTAGAATCACCATTGGTTGATCCAAACTAACCCCTTGCCGAACGCACTGCTGATCGGGCTTCATGAATGGATGTGAATAGCAAAATCACCGGTGATTCAATGATCATACCACTGGAACACTAGAAAATCACGTATTTTTATCTCGGCATGCCGGCAGCTCAGCTGAAAAGCAATGACGACTTGACGTAGTTTTTTATTGACCTGGAGAGGGTAAAAACCAAAAAGTATGTCATGTTCTGTTTTTTTTAACATAACTTTAAACTATTTGAACTAACATGACAACAAGCAGCCCCCTTTTTAGCCTCTCCAGGGCATTACAAAAAATTTTACATAAATTTATTCAAAAGTACACTATTCAAAAAATACACTTATTCAAAAATACAATATTCAAAAATACACTTTCCAATAGAAAAAAAAAAAAAAAAACAGTCTGTCTAATCACTACCGGGTCGGGGAAAAATTTACAGATCACCGGCCAGATACTAACCAAATTGTATAAACTTTTTTTTTTTTCTCTTCATCTTCCCATCATTAAACAAACTTTAATTTATAAAAAAAAAAAAAAAAAAAAAAAAAAAAAAAAAAAAAGATAGTCTGATCAATGTCATGTCAATGGACATGGCAATGAACAGAGTAACTATAAATGTGAGTTTAAATTTTGAAAATTTGCCTACAAAATTTTATTAATTGCTCTTTTACTTGCAGTTTTGTAAATGGATCAGCTAAATTTAACTTCCTAGAAATATATTTGAATTTGAAAACTTTATCATAAACCAAATTTCTCAAAAATAAATGTTTGATGTGGATATGCTTAGTTTTTTTATTTTCAACTGGTGAATTAGAAAAAGAAATTGCTGCCTGATTGTCACAGAATAAAGAACATTCAATTAAATTTAATTTTAAACTTTCATTTTCTAGTACATTTTTCATCCACATCAATTCCTTTGCTGCTTCTGTGAGAGTAACATATTCGGCTTCCATAGTAGAGAGGCTAATGCATTTTTGCTTAAAGGTTTTCCAAGAAATTGGCGCCCTATCTAAAAGTAAAATGCAACCTCCTATGGGAACTCTGTCATCACGATTTGCAGCAAAGTCAGAATCTGAATAACAAGAAAGCTTTAGTTCATTTACTCTGGATAATTCCAATTTAAAATTTCTAGTGTACTGTAAATAACCAAATAATTTTAATGAACTATGCCAGTGTCTTATACCAGGATTAGATTGAAATTTGGAAAGTAGATTTTCTGCATACATTATGTAGGGTCGTGTTCGACCAGCAATAAAACTTAAACACCCAATTAGGTTTCTATAGGGATACTTTGATATTTCTTCAATTTCTTGATGATTTACAGGAGAGTCCAATTTTGACAAAACAAGTCTTTTAGGCATAGGTACAGAGCTTATGGGAAATTTATATTTAGAATACAAATCACAAACCTTATCTATATAAGAAATTTGATGTATATACAATTTATCACTATCCTCTTCAAATTCTATGCCCAAGAGCTTTTTTGTGTTCCCTAGAATTTTTAAATTAAAAAAATTCTTTAATAAATCTACACCAAATTCCAAATCACTTTCAGTTTTTCCAAATATGATAATATCATCAACATACAGCAAAAGCACAAGTTTATCTTTAAATATGTAAACACAATTATACCAATTCAACTTCTGAAAATTTAATTTTAAAAGAACATCATCAATTTCAAAAAGCCATTGTCTTCCACTTTGGTGGAGACCATATAAAGATTTATTTAATTTACAAACTTTACCCTGTTCTAAAACAAAACCCTCTGGCTGCTGCATATAAATGACCTTATTCAAATCTGCATATAAGTATGCATTGTTTACATCAACTTGTACATTTAACCATTTAAAAAAACATACAAAAATACAAAAAAAGAGTCTTATAATAGAAAAACTAACAACTGGACTGAAAACTTCATCATGGCTTAAATCTTTAATTTTGTTATACCTTTGAGCCACAAGTCTTGCTTTAAATCTAACAATTTTGTTATTTTGATTTTGTTTTATGGTATAGACCCATCTATTGCCCAAAATTTGCGCATCTTCTGGTGGTTCGACTAAATCCAAAACATTACGATCATACATGACCTGCATTTCCTGGTTCATAGCCTCCTCCCACTCAGATGCCTTGGGTGTTTTAACAGCTTCCTTGTAACTCCTAGGGATTTTAACCTCTACTAAATTTGCTTCATTATTATTAAAAAAATTTGAAACTTTACCAGATTGACTATTTTTACCTCTAAAATAAAACAAATTTTCATTATATTTTATGTTATTTGCTGCACAATACTTAATTGCATCATTTGTGGACCTCAATTTAACTTTAGTACCCTCTATAACATAATAAATGTCTGTCCTTGGTTCATTTCTACGAGGAACTGCACTTCTTACCCAATTAATGGATGTGCAAGATATTAAATCCAAATTTCCATCTGTTTTGAATTCAGAACCTATTTTTGCAGGACTCATTTGACTTTTTGAACTACTTTCCTTTAACTTGGACGGGCTATCACATCTATTTTTAGATACAAAAATTTCATCTATTATAGGAAAAATATCCCCATCCTCAGGAAAATCAAAATATGAAAAAGATTGAAATTTGGATTCTTTTATGACATCCACCCCCCCTTTTATTTTCATCAAATCTTACATTTATAGTCTCAAAAATTTTTTGTTCACCTATTAGCCAAATGCGGTAACCTTTTGTTGTTTGTGCATAGCCACACATTATACCCAGTTTAGCTCTCATATCGAGCTTTTTCCTGTTTTGTTTAGGTATACCGGCATAAGCTAGGCAACCAAATATTTTAAAATGAGATACAGAGGGTTTTCTCCCACAATATAACTCAAAAAGCGTTTGTTTAAAAGTTTTATGACAGACTCTATTCCACACATAGGTGAAACACAAAAGAGCCTCTGCCCAAAATTTCTGGGATAAACCGCTAGAGTTAAGAAGGGTTTTTATTCCACCGAGGGCTGTTAAATTGAAACGTTCTGTGCAACCATTAATTTCTGGTGAATATGGGTTCGTCTTTTCATGTGTTATTCCCTGATCTTCTAAAAATTTGTCAAATTCTTGGTTACAAAACTCAAGAACTCTATCAGTTCTGACTGAGCCTACTTTCCTATCTAAAAACCTTTCGGCTTTTTTTTTATATTTAAGAAAAGGCTCAAAAACGTCAGACTTATTTTTCAGGGTATAAATAGTAACTTAAAAATCATCTATTATGGACAAAAAAATATTGACTATCCCATGAGACGCAACCGGAAATGGGCCGCATAGGTCCATATGCAGCAGCTGGAGAGGAAATTTTGACCTTATATGACCTGTTGATTTAAAAGATATTCGTTTTGATTTGGCTAACTTACAAGAAATACAATCTTCAGTCAATTTTGATAGCATAGATAAACCATTAACACTTTTATGTTTACTTGTGTTAACTACATATTCACTGTTAATATGGCAGAATCTTTCATGCCACAATTCATTAACATTTACTTTTTCTATTTGATTTGCTGAAAAATTGACTGAATTGTTATTTCCTTCACATTTAGTTACATACTTTGAGGGCTTAAAAAAATACAGGTCATTTTTTCTCAATGCATAAAATAGCTCATTACCATGTTTATCAAATACAAAAACTTTACCATTTTTACCAGCAAAATTAAGTCCTAATTTTTCAAGCTTTACTCCTGACAGTAAATTTCTTCTTAAATGTGGATTAAACAAAACATCTTTTAATATAAAACGATTAAATTTAGCATTTTTACATTTTATTAAAAATTGAATGTATCCTTTCCCTCAACTGGACATTCTCACTCCCCAACTGCAAGAGACATGTGCAAATCAGATACTGGCTGAAAGTCAAAAAACAATTTTCTATTGCTACAAAAGTGTGCTGTAGCTGCTGTGTCAAAAACCCATTGGGTATTTCCATAGGCCAGGTCTGATGAATTTGCCTCGCACAGTTCGGGAGAAAGTTCAATTAAACTACATTCCAGTTCCGAGAAGGTATGATTAAAAACTTTTTTATATTCAATATTACTAGTTTTGGACTGGAAAGATTTATTTTTAGAATTAACTTTAAAATGAGATTTATTTTGAAATTTACTTTTAGCATTAGGTCTAGAATAATTACTTTTACTTTTAACTTCAAAATTATTTTTACTATTACTAGCTGTTTCAGGAGTATTTTTAACATTAGAATCTCGACCATTACTTTTACTTTTTCTGAGCTTACAATTAGAAATTACATGATCATACTGGCTGACATTTTACAATAAAAACATGGACCAATTTTTTGTTTACCTGGTTTTACAAGTGATTCACTAGCGCAAGCAACATTGACATCAGCCAAATCTTTGTGGGACAGCTTTAGACGATTCTCCTCCAACAAGAGCTCAGCTTCTAGTTTGTTAGGCTCGAAATCCTTGTCACTCCATCTGTAAATGGCTTGCACAGAGGCTTGAAAGTCGTCAGGAAGGCTATGAATCATCTGATAGCCCAAATACAAAGGCTGCAACTGATGACCCACATCTCGAAGACGCTTGGCAGCTTGTTTTACATGACACAAAAATAGTCCTAAATTTTCACCCAGAACATATCTTGTACTGAAGAAAACATCCAGCAGTTGGATCATATGGGCTCTCGTAGTTGGTTCAAAATGGTCATGTAGAATCCTCCAAGATGTTGCTTCGTCTGTGGTACTAGAGATCAATGGCCGAAATTCTGAACTCAAAGACTGGTATATAATGGTGTAGGCTCGATTTTTTCTTAACTTCAGGTCTTGCTTTTCTTTCCAGGAAAGATCTTTTTCTACATCTGGCTTTGCAGTGTCTGTTTTAAAAGAAACTGAATCTTGCTTTTCATCTACAGGCTTATCACTTTCGTCTGCACGTTCCACAAATTCCCAAGTTCCGTAATGTAACAGCAAAACTTTTACTTCATGCTTCCATGTTTCCCAGTTGCTGACGTTGAGCAGGGTGATGTTTTGAACAGCATCCATCAGCCCCCATCGGTTATAACTTTCGGAAATCGGCAAAACTCGTACAGGAAAAGTCCATAGAATCGGCAAAGTTTGGAAAGGAAAAGTATCGGCAACGTTAGCACAGAGAAAGTTCAGCACCAAAATTTTCACTTCCACATTTAAAAAAAAAAAAAAATGCACAGTTATTTATTGGGCCTGGGCCCATAACCAATGCTTTATATTTCCAACTAAATCAGCATGAGTAGCGAAAGTCTTTAAAAGTGTAATGTGAAAGACTTGAGTGAAAATAAAGCAGGTTCAGTTAATTTGGTTTATTTCATAACGATCAATAATGGATATTTACAGTGAAGAAAATAAGCATTGCTTATGCTTAAAAATAAAATAAACTCAAAACATTACAATTACTTTCAGAATCTTACGCCATTCTAAAAAACAACTGCAGCTGCTGCTTAAAAAGCCAGCAATATTGGCTCAGTAAGATGAGGCGAAGAACATTCATCATGTTAGTCTTTAAATACAAACAATATTCTGCTTTACAGATGATGCCATTCAAAAATTCAAAGAGAAAAACTAACAAAGAATCACCGTTGGTTGATCCAAACTAATCCCTTGCCGAATGCACTGCCGATTGGGTTTCATGAACGGACGTAAATAGCAAAATCACCGGTGATTCAATGATCACAGCACCGGAACATTAGAAAATCACGTATTTTTATCTCGGCATGCCGGCAGCTCAGCTGAAAAGCAATGGCGACTCGACGTAGTTTGTCATTGACCTGGAGAGGGTAAAAACCAAAAAGTATGTCATGTTCTGTTCATTTTAACATAACTTTAAACTATTTGAACTAACATGACAACAGATATGTTTCAGACATATTTGGCCATGTTTCGAAGGTAAATTTAAGGATGTGTGAAGTGTGATCCATATAACTCAAAATTCTATTAATGCACAACCTTGCATTTTTAGGTTTGCAGTATAAAAATCTTTTACTGAATTATGGAAAATGTGATGTTTCTCTTCATATTTTTCTTGCAAGCTGGAACTCCAAGTGATGGGATACTTCTATGTTTTATTATCTAATTTTTCATCAATGCAAATTAAAAAGAGTAAATATAGTAAGAATTTTGCAAAAAAAACAAAAATACATTTTGAAGCAACAAATTTCATAATTGATAGAAACATAGACTACATGTAGATTAGAAATTTTATGATTGGTTACCATTTCATTTTTATAGCTATCTAAAATATTTAGCAAGAATTTGCATTTTCTTAAATTTAAGTTACACCAAAACCTCTAGAAAAACAGAGTCCTAAAATATGAACAATTTTCCTAAAACTTTATTTTAAGGCACAATTTTAATAAGTGAAATATGTAAAATTGTATAACCAGGGTTCATACAGGGTTTGGAAGAAAAAATCCAAAGAGTACATAAAAAATCCAAGGAGTCCAAAAAATTTTAAGGACTAGCCACTTTTGTTGTTATCTATGTGGCATGCACCTACACAGCCCCAATTATGCAGGGATTCTGCGAGAAGGGGGGGGGGGGGGGTATCCGCGATCTTCAGACAAAATCAGTAATTTTCTCCGACATTTTAGCAAAATCGGCGATTTATTGCGATCTTTTGTCGAAATTGGCAATTTTTCTGCAATCTTTTCACAAAATCGGCATTTTTCTGTGTTTGTTTATAAAATTGACGTTTTTTCGAAAATTTTTAGATAAAATTTGCATTTCACACGATTTTTTGACGAAATCTGCGTTTTTTTTATGATCCTTTGATGAAATTGGCGTTTTTTTTTCCCATGATCTTTTGACAAAATATTTGTAAACGATCTTTTATTGAAAACGGCGTTTTTTCCTGCGATCTTTTAACGAAATTAGCGTTTTATTTGCGATATTTGGTGAAATTGCCGTTTTAACTGAGATCCGCACAGGAAATTCATGTTTTTCAATGATCTTTTGACAAAGTTCGTTGACAAAAACATTGACAAAATCGTCATTTTTCCATGAAATATTGACGAAATGTGTGCTTTATCGGCAATCCTTTCAAATTTACATTTCTCTGCGATTGTTTTTTCCACGCGCAAAACCGTACAAGTTGGCAACTATGCAGAACTGATAACCCAATTTCAAATTTTCGGAAATTTTAGACGAGAATCACCCCTGAATCCACCGTTATCAGAAAAATTGAGCATCATGAATCGTATTATGAAGAAGAAATCAAAGTTGTATGTCTAGCTGTGAAGGAATTAAACAGTGTAATCACTTTTTGAAATTAGAAGCTTAGAGGTGTGTCTGGATTATTCTTTTCACTTTTCTTTCCCTTATGGCCGTGAAAAGTAAATCACTTTGGTGGCTATTAGTATGATCCCAACCAGTCACTATGAATGACGTGCATAAAGGGTTCTTTATGCACACTTTTAAATGTGTGCTTTACAAATGCAGTTGTTTGTTTCTTTGTTTGTTCCCTGGGAGCAATATTGCTTGTGAGCAAAACTGCAATGCAATTTAAGGAGTTTCTAAGGAGTATTTTGTTTATCTAAGTAGTTCTAAGTACTACTTGGGAACGTTTTCATTTCTAAGTAGTTTCTAAGGAGTCTAAGGAGTCTGTATGAACCCTGATAACACATTCAATTAAAATCTTTCAATTTCAACACTGAAAGCTGACAAATTTTGAGCTAAAACATTTTTTTATCATAAAAACAACATATCTTTGTCAATCTTTAACAAATATAAAACAAAAGACATGATGAAAATATATATTGAAAAATATATGGTGTTCAAGAGAATTGATGAAAATAAAAAAATATTCAGCATTCAAAAATCTTATTCTTCAGTTCCAACTTATGCATAAATTGAGTAAAGTTATATATACATATTCTTTTACAGTATTATTTTTCATTTTTTACACCAGAGGGCAGCAGTATATTTATTTTTATAAATATTTGCTGTTGTTGATGTGTGCCTGGATGGCAAGAGGAGTGTTGGAGCTTCCACTGCACTGCATCCAGAGGGTTGGAAGTCAGACTTCTGCAACAGAGGATGTTCAGCAAAGCCCCAATAGATGGCAGCACCAAACATCGCTACTCTTCAATTCTGATATGTCTCTGAAGTGAAGGGAAGGTTTCTCCAGAGATCAATAACCATGGTAACTGCTAAGACCAATCATAGGATTTTCAGTATTCCTTCATTTAAAAAGTGCGCACACTGGATACACTCGGTGGGACTTTGGTGATGTTGAGCATTGAACCATGGAACCTTTCAGTCTGGAGTTCGCATGACCACTAGGCTACCATGGTCCATAAATATCTGCTTTTTTAGTTAAATCACAGTTCCAAATTTCTTAATATGTCAGATCTGCTACTTTCTTCACATATTCTCAAATAGTAAGTCAGAGTCATTAGTATTTTAGATTATTATCTATCTTTGAGGCTTTATTTTCTCTTCATTTATTTATCTTTTAATAACTTATGTGTAATTTTTGGTTTATTTCCAGTGGCGCCAACTTATATCGGCTCATGGGGCATGTGCCCACCCAATAATTTTGAATCATAGCGTACCCAATTTAGTTACTTATTTCATTATCATTTTATTATTCATTTTTCTTCTAAGAATAAAATTTATTTCACCAATGACCATATGTTTTAATTCATCGACTAACACCCATAAATCTGAAATTATTGAAATGTTTTGTTTCCAAGATTAACTTTCTTCTAACTCAATTTTTAGTCATGTTCATGGTATTGTGACATTACAGTAAATATAAGTGTCCTTATAAGAAAAAATGCATGAGAATATAATTTAATAAAATTGCAACTTTATTAAAATAAGATAGCTTGACTTAAAATTCCCATCTTTCACCATCTGTCAACCCTTCAAAGAAAAATAAACTGGTTCCACCATTTTACAAAAATATTTTTGAGCCAACCCAATATTTTTCAAAAGTTGGCACTGTTTATTTCAATATGTTATAAAGGGCTAAATTTTGTCATTTTAGGCCTAATGCTGACAAAATTGGATGAAATAACATATCTTTACTATAAATTAAACTTGCAAGCTCTTCTGATGATTCAGTAGGTTATTCATAGTTTTATACTATATATTTCTGGCTTCCACTGCTCATATTTTGTTAATCTTTAGAATTTTACTAACTTGTTCACACATTTGCAATTTTAATTATATATTTATATATGCATATGTAATCTCATTTGATTTTCTGCTATTGACTGTATATTTTTCAATTCATTTTATTAAAATTACCTTATATTTCCATTAATTAACATAAAATATAATTTATTTAATATTATTTTATTAATATAATATTCCTAGTAATAGTTATTTTTAATTGTAATAATTTTTTTCCTTCCATTTAAAAACCCTTAACTGTCTATAATCTCACTAACTGTAAGAAAAATGAGTATGCAGTTTTATATTTCTTCAACACATTAACGACTTACTACAATGGATGTTTTTCCTATTTCAATTTCTGTTTTTAATGGTCAAAACATTTTGTGCTCATCAATTTCATTATATGATTCAGTTTGTATATATAATTTTATATGTCCTGGTTTATTGACTTGTATATTTTTTGGTTACAATTAATCAACATTGATACAAAATTATGCATTTGAACATTTTCCTGGTTGATTTGTAGTATTATACAATGGTTATATATATAATATTAAGAAAACAAAATATGCATTACCTATACATGATTACAGGAGATTTAATTTTATCAGTCTCTTTAATAATGGAGACAACTCGTTCTGCTTCCATAAAATTATCTCTTCTTAATGTCTTGTCATGAAATGGTTTTATGCTATATTGAGAATTGAAGAAAGGATTCCACTCAGGCCATTTTGTGACATTTGCAATCAGTGAAAAAATATTCTAAAGAAAACAGGAGCACAAAACTGTTATATTAAATAATTTATGGCATACAAAATAAATATTTAAATACAGAAACAAATCTCAATAAAAAAGAAAGTTATGTTATTTTCATGAAATATTAATAATCCCATTTATGGTAATCAGATTGCAAGAGATTTTACTTACAAGTACTTTTATTAAATGCTACTGAAAAATACACTATCTGAATAAAGAACCCTATAAATGTAATGTAAATATTTTTTTTTCATCAAAATTCTTTTACGCTTTTATTAAAAAATTATATTACAGATAATCTGATAAAAATTTAACAAACTTCATAGCAAAGAAATGACACATTTAAACAGATCATATGTTACAAGTTGAAATTTTATAATCAGGAAATTATTTAGAAAAACTTTATATATAAAATACTATGGTTTAATAATTTTATTTCAAAGTACATCAATTTTAAAATCTAATTTTCTTATATGTTTTAATGAAAAGATTGAGTTTCCATTCAATAGTACTTTGAATATATTCATGAATAATAATTTTATCTGACAAATTCTTTAGGATATGCTCAAATAAAATGCCTATTTTAATTGCAACAGGCCTCACATTTTTACTGTAAGCGTTTGAAGAAAAACATCAAACTGCTGCTATTATTTCCAGTATCTTATGAAAATAGAAATCATTTTAATAGGCATATATATGAGTTATGAAATCTACAAATTTCAAATCAATATTTTCAAATATTTCATTATCGCCCTTCATTTAATAAGTCATAATGTTTAAAAAAAATATGATTTAGGGAAAATATTTAATTAACATTTAATATGATTTAGGAAATATACACACCAGTTTCAAATATCATTGCATTGCCCAAAATACTTCTATCTATATTTATTAATTATTGAAATATTAATATGTATACCTACCTACCAGCTTTTGAAAATAACAAAATACAAAATAATAGATGAAGAAATTTTGTATTATTTATGCATTTTTTATCACAAGAACATATAAACTTTTTTTGTTTTCATGTTCTAATATTAAGGCTTGATTTTTAAAGCAAAAAAAACTGGTGAATATTGTTACATAATGCAAGAATGAACATTAAAGAGATATTTTGATATGAAAAATATCCACAAAAGTCACCATTTCATCTATTGTATTGCATTGATACTGACTATATTTATTTAATGAAAAAAGGAAAATATTCAAAACTATATAATATTCAATAAGAAATTGATTTTAAAGAGATATACATAGATGATTTTTTTCTTTATAAAGAAAGTCTGCTGTGGATAGGTTTTCATTGTTCTTTTTTAACCTTGATATGATCAGCCAAATCATTTAATACAATAGTTAAAATTGGAACACAGCACATATTCTGAAAGATCACACTGTTACATTTTAAACTTCACCATCAGTTAAAAAAAAAAAAAAAAAAAAAAAAAAAAAAAATATTGTTGTTGACCTTTTGAAATTTTTTTTTTTTTCAAAAATGATTGTTTTTGCAACTCTCTTTTATCTTATTCGACACTACTTCCTTAAGACACAACTGTGGAAGTACCAATTAACAAAAAATATGTATGAGAAGCTGAAATTTTCTTATTTTTGATAATGCAATCAGTTTAAAAAATAAAGATTTACGACCATGGATGACTTTTCATCTTAAAGATTTCTATCTTGGGGACGATTTTTTCTCAATGATAAAAGTGACTAAATGTCCATATTTCAGAGCATCTATGCAAAACAGTTTTACATTACTTTAAAAAATTTAGAAACCTTCGGATAAACATGAGTATTTTTCTAGAGTGTAAAAAAAATCATGTTTTTTTATTTTTATTTAAATCAGACTTTTTTGATTTAAATTGGATTATTTTTTTCCTCGGTGTTAAAATATCGAATAGATATCAAGAGTTTTATGTTTCCAGAACAACTAAACCACTAATTACTAACATAGTCTGCATTTTTACACTTTAATTAATAAAATTTATTATTAGTTAGTAATTACAGAAATTATAAAAAATTGCAAATTAGTAGTTTCATTAGTTAGAATACAATAAAGTTATCCACATTAATATTTTGTAATAATTATGTAGATCTATAGACAATACTAGTGATAGTCCTAGTCACATTTATCAAAATAATCAGGCATTTAATTTATTAAATTGTTAACACTACTAAAAATTAATAATTATTAAACAAATATTCTTTAATTAGGTATGTCATATACATTTTTATGTTTTAATTCCTTAAGTGATAAAATTTTTAATTTAGTATTTATTTGAGAAGGAAAAAATGGCAGGATGTTAGCTCTAAAAGGGTACTATTTTATAAGAAAATATATTAGTAATTTTTTTAGTAACAATAAAGGGAAAAGTACGTAACTTTTTACTATAATAAATAAAAAATCATTCATTTAAAAAAAAATTACAAATTGAAAGATAATTTTAAATAACATGGCTGATTTAAATCAACTGATTAAAATCATTGACACCATATTTTTTCTAAAATAAAATATGCGAAAATTTTGAAAAAAACATTAAAAGAACATTTAAATTAGGTATGTCATATACATTTTTATGTTTTAATTACTTAAGTGATAAAATTTTTTATTTAGTATTTATTTTAGAAGGAAAAATAGCAGGATGTTTGCTTTAGAGTGGCACTATTTTATAACAAAATATATTAGTAATTTGTTTAGTAACAATAAGGGAAAAAGTACATAACTCTTTACTATAATAAATAAAAAATCATTAATTTTAAAAAATTTTATAAATTGCAAATTGAAAAATAATTTTAAATAACATGGCTGATTTAAATCAATTGAAAAAAATTATTGACATCCTATTTTTTTCTAAAATAAAATATACTAAAATTTTGACAAAAACATTTAAAACTGTTATGATTTTAATCAATTGTTTTTTTTTAATCAGTTGATTAAAATCACAATTTAATCATCAATTTAAGTCATTTGATTAGAATCATCGAAACCCTAATCAAAAAAAAAAAAAAAAAAAAAAAAAAAAAAAGCACTTTTAATTATTTTTTAAGCTAATTCAAAAGGCACAAAAATTAAATCTGGGGGGGGGGGGGGGTGATTTCCAAAGTCATTTTTGGTTTTTTCTGTGCATTTTTTCATAAGATTAGCACTATGCACAATTAGATTTAAAAAATGCACTTAATTTTATACAATAGCTCTGAAATTTTAATACTGTATAAACCGGGTACAGAATCGACACAAACTCTTGAGAAGGTCTGCAAACTATACATCAACTGTTAAAATTTAGAAAAAAAAAGTTTGCTAAAAAATATTCGCCATGCACCATAGTAATATGATCTGTGCCATATGCAATTAATAAGGCTCCGATTCCAGTTAAACTACAAATAGGGACGTTTCTGTCTTGAATTTTGCAAAACATTAAAGCAATCATTTTCAAAAAAAAAAAAAAAAAAAAAAAAGATCATAAATCCAAAAATTCTTACATAAAATATATCGCAAATTTCGATATATGTTTGACGAAAAAAAAATCAATTTCGTCAATCGTTTAGAAAAAAAAAATCTTTCATTTCGACATAGATCTCGAGAAAAATGTAAATATTGTTTGAGGATCGTGAAAAAAAAAAAAAAAAAAATTCCAGGTATCACAAAAAAAAAAAGCGAAATTCATCAAAAAATCATTAAAAAAAAATTATTAAAAAATTGAAAGAAAAAAAGAAAGAAAAAAAAAGAAAGAAAGAAAAGAAAAAAAGTCATCAAAAAATGACAAAAAGAACCCGTCAAATTTTGTCAAAAGATGACAAAAAAGCAGCAAATTTTGGCAAAAGATCGCAAAAAAATGTCATTTTTTACTTACCCATCATACGTAGTATGGGGTAAGTCTTGCAATCGTTTTGATAATCGAAAAAATTTTTTCGACGGATTTACACATTTTAGATAGTGGAGATTCCGAAAAACATATTTTTAGAAAAAAAATTTTGCCGTCTGTCTGTCTGTAAACGCTCTATCTCCCGAACAAATTGAGATAGAGACTTGAAATTTTGTATGTAGTTAGTATGTAAGAATGGGACGAACCCTATTTAATATCAGCAACCTCGATTATCCGGAACTATTTTTTTCGGACTCTCGAAAAATTTGTTCTGATGGAAGGTATATAAAAATTTTCGAATTTTTTTGTTCTAAGGAATGGGCGTAAAAGGCAATAAAATAACACACATTTTGCATATAGAACGAAGTCGATCGGATTATTAGTTGCCGAGATATTTGTAATCTTGTTTTCCACATTCTTCGATTTTTCATGACCCTGTATTTCATTCAAATTTCAATTCAGAAGTATATTTTAATTGGAAATGAGACGCTAAATCCGACGCAGTTAATTGTTAGTTAATAGAATTATTATTTTTGGAGTTATAAGGATGTTTCTTTTACGCAGTTCGGTACTACTTGAGTAGTTTGGCGTTTTATATAATTTGTCGAAATTGGTACATCAGTAGTTCTCTAATATAGCATTACTATGTATATTAGCAATATTTTAAAAAATTTTATGAATTGCAATGCATTGTATAAATAGTTTCACATGTTTTATCTTCATATACATATCCATGATGGGTAAGTATTACGGTGGCCCCCAACGACTAGTTTTTAATAGAAAAAACTATTGCAAAAAAAGAGAAATTTCACAAAAAGATCACACGCAAAAAAAAAAAAAAAAAAAAAAAAAAAAAAAATAACTAGTCGTTGGGGGCCACCGTAATACTTACCCATCATGGAAATGTATATGAAAATAAAACATGTGAAAACTATTTATACAATGCATTGCAATTCATAAACAAAATTTAAATATTGTTAATATACATAGTAATGCTACATTAAAAAACTGCTGATGTACCAATTTCGACAAATTATATAAAACGCCAAACTTCTCAAGTAGTACCGAACTGCGTAAAAGAAACATCCTTATAACTCCAAAAATAATATATCTATTAACTAACAATT